>CM056607.1:28251297-28998000 GCA_029721355.1 Tegillarca granosa
CCAAATAAAATTCATTTTCTTTTTGGGATGAAGATGTTTATGATGTCATACAGAAACGTTGATACAAACGCATTGAAACAAGTACTGACATTTTAAACATTTATTGTGACCATTATTTATTGTTAAATGTTTAAAAAAAAGGTTTAATTTCTTAACATCAGTCAAATTATTTGACAGAATCTATTCGTATTAAAACGTAACTACAACATTCATCATATTTACATAATATATCAGCCCAATTTTCCGAAAAGACAATAATAAAAAATAAATAATGTGATATGTAGCAAGTTTGCAATGATTTTAGTGTTCTTTAATTTATAAATTTTAATACAAATTTGTTTATAAGGGAAATGTACATCAAGTTAAAAATCGCATGATGGTATATAAATATTGTAACATAGCCGTAATTTCCTATTTCTTCTAATTCCTAAGTAGTGTCAAATTTTACGAGATATAAAAATGATATAGCCTTTAATCTTGATGTGTTGAAAAGATGGATCTGAGCCTAGAGTCCCAGAACACAAATTTCTGTCCTTATACCAGTGAATTTCTCTAGATAGAAATAAGGGATAGTGGTATACTGTTACGTTCCAGTAAACACGGCCTTAGTGACCCATATTCCTGTACTAAACCTTTGTTATGGATCAAAGTTTTTCAGAACAAAGATCAAGTTGTGTTATGTACATGCATAATGAACAATGGGGTTACATAATGGGAGTGAAGATAGGATGTGGTTTTTACTTGACTTTAATTTTTATTTTTTATTTTTTTTTTTTTTTTAAATCCTATTTTAAGAATATTTTCCCTAATTATGTTCTAATAATAATCATCTTTTTTTATCATTCTGTTAAACTATTTTGTCATTTGCAATTTTACACCTTCATGATAAAATAAACCTGGAGTTCTTGCTATGTGTGATGAAGGTTGTGGATATGAACCCTGGTTTGGTTCTGACCTATACCTGAGAAATAGGCTGTTGCTATTCTTTTACAAACACTGGCACTTTTAATGAGATCTTCAGAACTGATGTTCATATCACTGTAAGTCTGGTAGCTCAAAAAAAAAAAATTCTCATTGCACTGGGCATATTGCTAAGGGTAAAATTGTACGAGATTTGATAAAGAATTATTTTGGATTAATCTTTTTATTGTTCAGCATCCATAGATTTTACATTAATGGCTCACTTTGTTACAGCTGCTACCATTAAATGTCAAGGCAGTGTTAAAAATACATTTTACATGATGAGAGATATTTGATTAAACCTTGTAAATTAATGAAATAGAAAGAAAATCACCATACCTGTCTGTTTTTTTATCAAAAAAGGAAAATGTACAGTTAACAATTAAAAGCAGTGTTAAGCTACAGAGAGAAATGGCCATGATTTTTATATATGCCTTTTTAAGATTTTTAAACTTTTACAAGGGGGAGGGGGTTAATTCTGGAAGGTTAATGCCTAGAAAATTGCTGTCCTTTGTCAATTAAACTGGAAATTTTTCTCATAAGATCTGCTAGAGAGAAGGTGCTTTAATTCATAAGCAGGCCCTTTTATCAGACCATGCAGACATTGAGTGCCCCTCCAGATGTCATGAATTTTTCTGTGAAGGTTTTCATCCAGACATTTTTCCAAAGTCAATTGGTATTTGACCCGTAGCTTTGATGGCAAGAATATGGGGTAGTTTTAAATTTTGTATAAACTGGACAAAGTTTTGGCTCCCCTGCAGGGTAACAAGATGCATTCACCTGATCTTGATCATCAATTTCAAATGGGTGGAATAAATTTTGTTAACCCCCTCAGGTAACTAAATCTTTTCTTTTGTTACACTGGCCATATGGTGCCCCATGTTACTTGGTTACGGTATTTTAAAACCTGTTGATTTGAAATAATTTTAGAATTTAAAAAAAAAAAAAAGATTTGTTGAATGGAAATATTATTGCACACTTCTTTAGTTTTTAAAAAAAAAAAAAAAAAAAATGTTTTTCTGGTTGATATTGTTTATTGAAAAATTGCCTATAAGCTTAATTCTGGTATTTTACGGAAGTATTTATTGTCGATTGTTGATTTTCTGGTAGTTTGAAGTCTCCATTATGTCATTATATGGTATTAATTTTGTTTTTATCACCAGTATATTGTTTTTACATTACATTATTTCTGTAAGCTGATACTTCTTAAAATTTTTATGAATTTTCTGTGGAAAAAAAAACCACTATTTTTATTTTCCCCATTGCCTGACTGTATATTGAAAAGCATTAGGAATTAGGTTTTTAGCAGTGACATTGATTTTTCCCTGTCAGGCATGCAGGAAAAATTAAGTACCTTTACTAGATACAGAATCGCTCTTCTTCAATATAAGGTAATAATTCTTCATTTGTCCTCATGATAAAACTTCATTTATTCCCATCGACATGGCAGCAGATGGCATTATGTTGTCATGGCAACATGACTGAGGAAATGGATTTGTTTACATGATTTTAATAAATTGATCATTGATCATTAATTTTTTGACAAAGAGAACGAATAATGCAATGAACATGTAGTCAGGTTGCATTTTTAGCAAATATATATTTCTAGTAACATGACAAGAATTGTCGAATCATGGAGCCTTGTGTGCATGTTTATTTCTATTAATAATAATTTTTAATACAATAATAAATAAAAATGAAATATTGGAGATGTTTTTTGAAATCTTTTCCAAATTTATTTATATATTCATTTATTTATTTACATGTATTTAATTGCCTGCCTTCTTATTTATTTATTTATCCATTCAATTATTTATTTATTTATCTAAGCTTATTTTATTTTTTGAATAATGGTTATGTATCAAAGAAATGTTTTCCAAAGACATTGGATGTTTATGTTATTAGGCATCATATAAGTGTGTGTGTGTGTGTGTGTGTGTGTGTGTGTGTGTGTGTGTGTGTGTGTGTGTGTTCACATAAGTCTGATGAACATATTTCCTTGTGTTTTATTAAAAATTGTCGTGAAGGCTTTTTTCTTAACTAGCGTTTTATAGATATGTGTTGACGGAACTCATGCAAAGTGACTTACATAAAATCATCGTTTCACCTCAACCTCTCACATCCGACCATGTTAAAGTCTTTCTATATCAAATACTCAGAGGTATGTAGCTAATTTTATTAGTTTTTATCAATTTTTTTTCTCTCAAGTGTTGCTAAATGTAAAATGTATTTCCCTATGATACAAAGTGTTGTATTGCAGTCAGGTCAGTTATAACATTGCATAGGTCACTAGTTCTTTTACAAATAACAAAGTACGTGAAGTCACGCTTATAGTTTCATATTTTAAAAAAAAATGCCAATTATTTATGTCTGCTACTAGTTAATTTTTTAAAAAAAAATATAATTGCTTGATTATTTGGGAAAAATTCAAATTTTACATCTTCAAGTTGATTTTCAATTATAATTACTTGCTAATTAAAAAAATCTGCAAATTTGATGTCTGCATGTTAATTTTTAGATATAATCGCTTTCTAATTTAAAAAAAAATGCAAAATTTGATGTGTACAAGTTAATTTATTTTTAATATATGGTAATTGCTTGCTGTTAAAAAAAATCAAATTTTTACATCTATGAGTCAATTTTTATGTAATCCCTTACTGATCGTAAAATGATATTGCAAAATCTTATAGTCTTAGAGGCATGATTTAAAATGATTATTTGTTAATTTTCATATTTCTATGTAAATAATTTCCCAGTAGACAATAACAATTAAGAGCTTATTAGGAATATTTTTTTTTCATAAAAAAAAGAAAATTGAAGCTAAATTAGATAATTATTACACCTGTTATGTAATGTAAACAATGTATTTACCATTTATTTTATTATTAAAAAGTCAACTTTTTTTAATTGATTATGGAACCCATTTTTTGGAATTTTAAACTATAGTAGGCTTATCCAGTTTCATTGTTGTTATTATTATATTTATTATTATTTCTCATAGGCTTAAAATACCTCCACTCTGCGAGAGTATTACATCGAGATATTAAGCCGGGAAATTTACTAGTCAACAGTAACTGTGTATTAAAGGTAAGCAGCTTTGAGATTGTTTGAATACTTGCCGTAAAATGTATAATAAAAGTAGTATCTATAGCAGAGTTGTCTGGGCTTGACTTTGTATTCAAGGCTCTTTGGTTTGGACCTTCGTCAAGGCTGCAAAATATGGTCTAATGCAAAAAAAAAAAAATAAAAGACAGTAGAATCTGACATTTTATGGGTTAGGAAGTTGTCAAGGCTTAACTTTTGGATTCAAAGGGTCTTCGGTTTTGAACCTTAGTCAGCACTGCAGAATAAGGTCAATTGCAAAAGAATAAAAATGGTTAAATCTGAAATTTTAGGGGTAATTGGATCTAGATTTAATCTGCTTGTGTTACAAAGTTGTTTTTGAAATTTTAGTTGTAAAATTAGAACTTATTTTAGTTTAGTCATAATTCTTCCAAGAAACTGTCTGTAATTCTATACTGTAATTCAGGAAATTTTAGCTTCAGGTAATATTTCACCAGAATCTGAAAGAGTGCTTTTAGACAGACAAAATCACTAGACTTGTCAGCTATTGATTTGACACTGGTGTCATATCTAAGGAGGATTGCATTTCCGTGGAACAATCATCTGCCTGATATGCCTTTGAATAGATGATAAATTGATTGATTAACTTATAATGAATGTTATTTTTTGTTCCGCAGATCTGTGATTTTGGCCTCGCCAGGATAGAAGAACCTGATGAAGCCATACACATGACACAAGAAGTTGTAACACAATATTACCGTGCTCCCGAAATCCTCATGGGGGCAAAACATTACAGTTCAGGTGTTGACATTTGGTCAGTAGGGTGCATATTTGCAGAACTTCTCGGTCGAAGAATACTCTTTCAAGCTCAAAGTCCAATACAACAGGTAATTGGCTTATAGTATACTGTGTCCAGAGATAGATATTATTAAATGGATGTATATTTGTAATGAGGCCCCGAAGGCTTGTTCTTGTGGTTACCCTGACTTTCTATGTTCTGATGGTTGGGTGGAATGCTCTTGGAAGCTACATGACCTGGAGAAAACTACTGATGTTTAGCAAGAAAACTAAGACTTTTCTACTGTAAGAATTTCCCTAGTTAGGAATGAATTTTGGAACAATGACTTTCTGGATTTTTTCATAATATTGTATTTGAAAACATAAAAAAGCCTTACGATGAGATTTACAGGTTTGACCACAGCAGCAGTATTTTCTTGAACATATAATAGTTATATGTTACAAATTTTAATAATGTTCAACAAACTTCAAAAGGTTAACATCCATGTTTCAAATTATAAACCACCATGTCCTGCTTCTCTCTCTCTCTCTCTCTCTCTCTCTCTCTCTCTCTCTCTCTCTCTCTCACACACACACACACACACACACACCACACATGTGCACACATACACACACTAGCAGTATTTTTTCAAAACACTCCCTACAGACAAGATATAATTTGTGTTTTTGTTGTACAAGTAATTAATACAATATAATATATTGAGGTTTTATTGTCAGTAAAGAGTTGCGAATTGTTACATCTAGACTTGAAAGCTAAAAGAGTATTGATTTTTTACAGTAATTATTTAAACAGCCATATTGTGGATTTTATAGATGTAGGTGAAATTTTTTTTTTTAAATGTTATTGTGGAAAAGGATAAAAAGGGGTTCCATGTGTGTTTATGATTAGGCTATGTTATATATACAGAAAATACTGTTTTCTTTGTTAATTTTAAGTAAACAAGAAGTTTGGGGGTTTTAAATTTCCAACAAACATAAAAATTAGGAAGAGAGGGTAATTGATTAAAATGTTGTAATTGTTGAAGTAAATAATAAAGTTATCTTTTCTGTCAAAAAGATTTCTAAAATGTCAGGTGATTTATCATTTAATAGGGACAATGACCTACTTACTAACAAAACCCCGTTCTGATGTAGATACTTTATTAATCAAATAGGGTGTTAAAATATGCTCTCTCTCTCTCTCTCTCTCTCTCTCTCTCTCTCTCTCTCTCTCTCTAAATGTATCATCATAAAATTATTCTTGTTTTGCTTGTGAACCAAATGGCTTTTAAATAATGATATGCATGTAAACAAAAAATGCTTTGTATATGATGTTTACTGTATCAATCAACCCAAACAAAGAATATCAAAGTCACTGACCGTCTTGTGACCGAGGTAAATTTCTATTAATAGAACCAAGATGATTGGCCTCTCCTCTTCTCTTTCTGTAGTTGTCAAACAGCACCACTTTGTCTCCTCTAAGACTCTTCATGGTTGGGTGGGTAGGTTAGTGGGGTTAAAAAGACAGGTGTGTGATGCACATAATTGAGAAGGTTTTAAAGGTAAATTGGATACCTGTGTGTTTGCCATGGGTATAAAAGGGTATACTTTATACCTGTAGTATACTGGGTTTCTGATTCATTTATTTGTAGTCAATGAGCTTTTTGTACTAAATTTTTTTCTAGCAATCTATACAAATTTGAATTAAAATTACATAAAATGAGACAGAATACATACATTATCTTTATTCAAAAAGTTATTTTTAATATTTATTAAGGTATACAGATAAAAACAAATTATTATAAATAAAAATATAATAAACCTTGTTTTCATAATAAATTATACACCATTTTGAAATAATTATTAAAAATAATAAAATGATTTATTGTATTGAATAAAAAAAAAATTTTATCATTTGTCAAGAGAAATTTATAACAGTATAAATAAAAAATGAAATTGTGATTGATGAACTTGGATAATAGAAGTATTTGTTACAAAATTAGATTTTATCAGGCAAAGTATTAAGATATCATGAATGTTGGATTTTACATTTTAAAAGAAAATGAGAGCCATAAAATATCATTGTTTATGGGAAAAACCCTTTTTTTTTATTAATGGTAAGCTGCTGAAAAATCATTAGTAATTTGAAACATATGCAGTTGAGTGACTCTCCTGTAAATACTTGATTTATTCTGAATGGCTTTGATATAAAATTTCAAAACTAGTTTAATTTTTTCTTTGTTTATACAGAATTAGATGTTATAACTATGATATATATTGTGTAACAGGAGTATGATATGTCTGGGTAATGATGGCATATTGTTGTCATTATTGTGTAAGATTCTTGGGAATTGTTTAGCTTCAGTTTATTGAAGTAGTCACATTTATTAGGAATTCTGCCGTAAAATATTGAAATTAAAAATCGACACAGGTATATGATTTTATATGATTTTAGTTGAAATTAAAAATTGTAAAAAAAAAAAAATAATAATAAATAAATAAATAAAACTATTTATTATATTTTTCTACCTGTGGGAGGGATTAAAGATAGAAGGGATTAAAATTCAGTCTTTTGATTAAAATTTCTGATACATTTATAGGATTATTGACAGAAAGGTATTGAAGAGTTAGAATTTAGAATTTATGAAAAATTATGATAATAAACTCCATTTTGTAAATAAAAAAAAGATCGAGTTGAGATTAAAGAAATAAATACATCGCTTCCCTACTTTAGATAAAATATTCTAGATTATCTGAAAAACTATCTCTGAAAAATGATGGAAAGTTATTGCGAAGCTAGCTGATATAAAAAAATATATATATATATATATATATATATATATATATATATATATATATATTGTTATGTAATTTTGTTTGCAACATGACATTTAGCTTGCCTAGGTAACTTATAGTTTATTCATTTATTTGTTTGTTTGTTATTTTCTATTATATTGTATGTCTTATTACCATTACAGCAATACTTTAAGCTTGCTAATATTTTTTGTATTTGTATTTTCAGTTGGACTTGATTACAGATCTCTTAGGCACACCAAATCCTGAAGACATGAGAACGGCATGTGAAGGGGCGAGGGCTCACATACTGCGACAGTCACACAAACCACCATCATTAGCAGCTTTATATACACTATCTAATCAAGCTACACACGAAGCAGTTCATTTGTTATGTAGAATGCTAGTATTTGATCCCGTAAGTATTAAAGATTAAGATTTTTTCCTCTGAAATCTGATTCTCAAGTTGTAACAAGTTTAAATAAAATGTGTTAGAGAGTGAAAATATTTGTATACCATTCTTGCATGATGTGAATATAAAATTTATATTATTTTAAAATTTAAGAAGGAAAAATTATTATTACAATTATACAGGTATATTAATATATGCTAACAGTGTATTTTGTATGTAAAGGGAAGTAACTGTGTATTTACTTTGTTATAGGATAAACGTATTACCGCTGCTGATGCATTAGCACACCCGTATTTAGACGAAGGACGGTTAAGATATCACTCCTGTATGTGTAAATGTTGTCATAATACTTCCTCAGGGCGTCATTATACCTCGGAGTTTGAACCTGTGTGCCATCAACCATTTAACTATAGTTTTGAAGATGGTCTTTATTCCACCCAGAGAGTTAGAGGTTTGTTTAATTTAATTTTATATTGTTGTATAGACTTAGAGAGATATCATTTAGCTATGATGAATTCAAGCAATTTGATTGGACAGTGCATGCAAAATGATCATGAAATTAAGCAATTTGATTGGACAGTGCTTTCAAAATCGTTTTGTGTTACTTTTGTATGATTAACTTTATTGGATAGTTGAAAAAAGGGGCCTCGATTATGAAGTGTTCTACACCCCACGTTAATGGATCACAGTGCCTCTCACCAATAAGGTTCAAATTCCACTCTGGCAGACCCTAGTGTGAAAAAGTTGGCGAGTCACTTGCCAAAGGTCAAGGATTTTCTCCAGGTACTCCAGTTTCCTCCACCATCTCAGAGCTGACTGCCTCTATATAAGTGGAAGCTTCTTCACTGGGTTTTAAACCACCATTTCTCCAATCAACATAAATTAATCAAATAACTTTATTTTTATCACATAATGGATCATTATAATTTATATCACATGATCTGTATAACCCAAACCAGCATGCAGACTGGAAAAAAAAGATGAAAGATTTGATTATTATTTATCGTTTTTTATTTGCAGAAAAACTACACAAGTTTATACTGGAGCAACAGAAAGGAAACAAAGTTCCATTGTGTTTAAATCCAAATTCCATATCATATAAAAATTTTGCCAGGTAACGATTTTTTTTTTTTAAAATCATTATCTTTACTATATATGGTAATCTTTGCATGCAGATATCATAGATCTGTACAAATTATCATTACAAGTTTTGTTTTTCTGTCTTTTTTGTTCATTGTAATATCTGACCAGATTAGTGTCTTAACTATAAATATACACAAAATGGTAGACCAGTCTAAAAACTAGCAATGTTTTTTTAGTCCAGTTTAGTTTTAAGGCCATGTAATACACCTAGCACTATATTTTTATTTTAAAAAAGATAAACACGGATTTCGCACACACATGGAACTCTGCTGTAATTAACATATGTCAAATTGTACTTATATAATTTTTTTGTCGAAACTGGCATTGTCATAAGGTGAGACTTAGATGTTACTTTTCCGGTGTCATTGTAGGCGACGGCAGTGTGTCAAAATCTGAAAGTTTTTGTGAAAGTAATTTTTTTTAAACTCCATTCAGGCGTGACATTTAAATCTGTGGAATTCTTGAGCTTGGGTCTTAAATTTTTTACACACACAATTTTTTTTCTTTTTTTTTTCTTTTTTTTTTTTTTTTTTTTTTTTGGGGAAAAAATGTCCTCATACCTTTATACATGTAAACAATGTGACAAGGGGAGATAAGTACAGATGATGTTGAACTTATTTACATCATGATTTGGTATTGCATGAAATTGCACATTTCTTGTAAAGTGGTCTATTCCTTTTTTTTTCTGTAGGAATGTGTATATATAGATATAAATTATGACTTTTTTTCTTTCTATGTAATTCTCAGTCAAACCAAACCTGCAGACAGATGGTCTGTGAGTAGTTACGCATGAATAAATTTCTGTTTTATCCCGAATTTTTTTTTTTCTTTTTTTTTTTTTTTTTTTTTTTTTTTTTTTTTTTTTTTTTTTTAAATCTCTGCTGGCTCCCTGAATTTTTTGCAATGTCTTGATCCATTTTGTATACTTGTATACTAGTGACTTTTTTTGTGACATCTGGAGTGTAAATTGCATGGCTTGGTTGTGTTTGGTTTGTTTTTTGTTTCAGGAGTTGTTTCTCTTTACCTTGCAAAATTGTTAGCCATATATTTGTCGGCTGTACATGGGTAAAACCCCTTTTTTGGAATATAGAAATGTGGAAAATTTTGACAACAACATGAATTGACTAGTTAACATAAAAGGACTGGAATACATGGAGTAAATGAGTAATTTCTAGGGTTTGAAAAACAGAAAATCCATCTTGCTCCCTGGCAATGATTGACAAATTTTCCTTTTGGCCACTGCATTTTTCTTATATTTTTATATAAATAGCACAGCTGTAATATTTGAATCAGATATTCACTGGTTCTTGAATTATTTTATTTTGTATTTATTTCTTTTTCTGTTTTAATGGAAGAAATTGGTCCTTTATGCTATTTGAAACATCTTGAATACTAATAAATATATAAAATTGTCTTTTAGGATGATGCTAGGAGGGCATGGGTCTTTGAAGTGGGGAAGATAAAATCTAACTGGTCTAAAAGTGAGGTCAATTTATTATGTCATTATCACGCACTATTAAATATCTGCAGCTTTTGTCCGTCCGTCAGTCAGTCAGTTAGCCAGCCAATCAAGCTTTTTTATTGCCATTTGCCTTGCTTCTTTTCTACCCTTATTTCGCATTGCATCTGCCTGTGTTGAATCAAAGCCAGCAATGATTGTGGTGAAGTTCACCTCAATTGAGAGTTCTTTTTCATAATAGTTATGATCATCTAAATGCTCTTGTCGTGGATATGTAGAAATGTATTATTATTATTATTATTATTATTATTTTGGTAATAATATTATGTACTTTGAAAAAATATGTTTATCTAAAATGTACAGTAGAGAGAGTTCGGTCTTTCTACCTCTAAAATAGCTTTAACAACGGGGCAAAACACTAATGCAATAGTTTTTTATTTTACCTTGAAAAATTTGAATTTGCAGAGTTTTTAGATAAATTGATTGTTCATCGCCATGCATATTTGTTGTCTGTTTTTGCATTGAATAAAATAAATAAAATTTGATTATTTTTTTTTTTTCTCTCAAGTTCTATTTTCCATTTCTCTCAATGAATTATTTTATTGATTGAACTCAATATTCCAATTTCCAAACCTTGACACATAGTACCAGTATTTTTGCCTCACTTGATAGTATCTTCTCGCACAAGTACCACAACTCCCACCTCCTACCATTGAAGCCCTGATTACCAGTAAACTTTTAGTCAGTATCTAACAAATGTTATAAATGGGCTTCATTCATGTATTGAGTGATGCCCTAAAATATTTGTGGAACTGTTTTTTTTCAAAACGGAGTTTGAATAACAAATAGAAAATAGTTCCAAATAAATTTTTGGTTGTTTGGATTGGAGTAGAATAATGGCTTCATCAGATTTCTTTCACTTGATATTATCAAGGCTGTTGGTTCTGGGATGGTGACGGAAACTGGATTTCCGTGATAAAACCACAAACCTTCGACAAGCCAAGAGATGCATGATGGAGTATTAACACAAAACCCATTAAATATTATTATTATTATGTTTGTTTTGTTTTTTTTTAATTGAAAATACTAAGGTAGAAGAAATAGATTTTTAGGAATTTCTATGTTTTGCTAACATACTCTATTTGTAATGTACATGCCTAATATGTGGGAAGGAGATGGAATCAGACGTTTGATTACCTCTCTGGTATATATATTATAGCTTACTAAGCTTTTTTAGACTTAATGTATTCAAGGTAACAAAAATTTTGCAGAATAATTTCTTCCATTCATTTCTGTATTTTAATCTTTATTTATTTACATGAATGGTAAGTCTTTTTCAAAAGATTGATTTTTTATTGTTTTACTTTTTTCACCATTGCAGTTCGCAAGTTGCACAGCCGTCTGAACTCCCACCATCACCTCATCTATGGGAATGAAAGAGTTAGCGCCGTGTTTTTGTAAATATCCAGTATTCTCTGCCAATAGAGGAAGATTTGACCAGAAAACTACTCAAGGACCAAATATGATGTTCTTCTTCACCAGATATTTGATAATCAACGATGTTTGTGTATTTATCAAAACGTTTCAGTGGAATTTCATTCCGACATTTATTTATTTTACGAAATGGTGCTCACAAAAAGAAATAATGTATAAATTTGTGTTGTTTATCTCCAAGAGACGCTGTTTAAAACAGTGATATGAATATATATGTATATTATATATATGTATTAATAATCATCATCAAGAGTTCTAGTGAACTGCCTAAATGCTCACAAACACTTATTGTGAGAGACAACATTGTGAGTAAAAGTTGGGAGTGATTTTTAAAAAACAAAACTGTATGCTCATGTGCCTGCTGCATCCATCAACTGTAATATAATTTTTTTTTGTATGACATTTTGTGTGCAAGATCTGTTCTGGCCAAGTAAAAAAAATCATGGTTTTGTTGTTAAATTTTAATTTATGACATTTATGTGAAAAAAATGACTTGTCTTTATAAAAGATAATATTCCAGCACAATACCATGGCTTAGTTTATAATAATATGATAAGTACCATATCATGATCTCATTTTTTTTTATTGACATTTTTTTGTTTATATTTATTTGATTTATTTTGTTTAATAAAATTATTTTCATTGTGTAATCATCATCAATCAATCTATTTATTCTATCAGGTTTCCAGAAAAGACCCAAAAAAAAAAAAATAAAATTTATTTTCATTTTAAAACATTTTCTGATAGAGTGTAAGTATTGGTAGCTTAGTGATCTGAAATGTGGCTTATCAGTCACAGTGCCTTCCACCGCCTATTTTTGAATCCTAACACAAGCAGATCCCTAGTGGAAATTCACTTGTCAAAGGTTGGTGGATTTATTCAGACATTCTTGTTTCCTCTACCATTCCAGAACTTGACTACCTAGATACAAATAATATGCTCTTGATTGTGCATAAAACCCTATTCAGTTTTATGAAGTACTTTTTTTTAAATCTGAATATAAAGTTATTTTGATAGTCACATTTTCAGTCTTACAAACAGAGGAATGTTTTTTCAAATCATTTGCCAAAAAAGGTTGATGTGTAAATTTCTAAGGATGTTCTGGTTTCCTGAACTTTGCTCTACCATTCTAGAACTGTCGGAGTAACATTTGTCTTCTTGATCTTGGTGTAAAAAACCATTCAAACATACAACATGTGTCTATTTGATCTTTCTGGAACCTGATAGATGTTCATTTTGTTGTGATAAGGTATACAAGTAAGAGGAAAACTAAGCATTGAATTTAAATGTTGATTTTTATGAAAAGAAACTATGTATATGCACCATCATCAAAAATCTTGTATATTTAAATCATACTCAGGGAAATCTTGCAAGGGAGTTAACTCTGCCGTAACCCATTATAGCAAGAAAAGTCAATAAAGAAAATAAACATGGAAAGTGAATCTAAGAGGAGTTAACTTGCCTGTTTTTAAAAGAAAACAAAGCATTACTGTCCGAGATAAATTATAAAAACATGTACATTTAATAAGAGGTAAGTAAAACTAGTCATAGTCATATAGTTTTTATTTCTTTTCTTCTTTTTTCCCCCTTCGGGTTTTTTTTTTTTTTTTTTTTTTTTTTTTTAAAATCTATTTAGACATTACATCACCTTTATGAGTTATAAAAAAAATTTTAGGTAAAAATGAAAAACATTAAGGGAAAAATATCATAAAAACATTGCATATAAAAAACATGAAGATTTTTTTAAGCTTTTGTTAAAGTAGAAGTTAGATTGTATTTAGTAGTAGGTTTCTAGGTATTGTCTAGAGAAATCAGTTTTGAAAAATTGCATCCTTTTTTTTTTATTTTAAGATACCCAAAAAATAAGTATTTTTTACAGATGCTAGCTCAAATCAGTTAATCACTACTTCCAGCTGCTATGCTAGTTTTCTGAAGAAAAAAAAACGAAGTAGGTTTTTTTTTTTTTTTTTTTCTTTGTCGGTTTTAAGTTATGGTTATTACAGAATACATGCAATAGTATTGTATAAATATTGACTAATTTTATTAAAATATCAGGTGTAGATAGAGAAAATGCCTTTAAAAGGCCACTTTTCTTCAGGGATAATATAAAAATCAAGGAAATACGTGACGAAGAAAATTCTTAGAACCAATTAGAATTACTTTTTTTTTTTTTTTTTTTTTTAAAGTGCATTCCATTACAAAACGTTATTGCACTGCCTTTGTTTAATGTAAATGATTTTCTGTGTAAATGTGTGTAGTTAGTTGGTTTTTTTTTTGGTTTTTTTTGTTTTTTTTTTTTTTTGTTTTTTTTTTTTTTTTTTTTTTTTTTTTTTTTTTTTTGTGAAAACAACCTTTTTTCATCTTTTTTGGGTACTTTTGTATAATTTTTGCTACTTTTGAAAAAGATATACAATATGTGTTAGTGTGTATAGTTGTGTGTCTATTTATTTTGTATCGCCCATATATATACGAAACAATGAATAAATGATGAAAAAGTAGTGTGTGTGATCATTTCATCATATTTAATTTGGAGAAGAAACAGCTCTAAGGATTTTGTATAACAGATCAAAAAGGTATTTAAAATTGAATGTACATGTGAATATCTCAGGATAACGTACACAGAAAGAGCCGAGACAAAAATTACTTAGAGCTGTTAATTAGCTAGAAAAAACTCATTATAAATCCTTTTTTTATATTTAAAAAAATTATATATATGTAAATTGTTCTCTTTTTTTTTGTATATGAGAATCTTGTCATTCCAAAACAAAACACAAGAATCTGTAAATACTAAAGGTTTGTGTGTGTGTTTGTAATCTATGGATTGTTTTATGTATAAATGACCCTAAGGGGTTATCTCCCTTCTATTTACTTTGTAGATACCTTAATTATTGTTATTATATATAGCATGGGGAAGAGAAAAAACAAAAATTGAATAGAAATGGTGCAAAATAGTTAGTGAATTATGGATGTAAATAAACATTATAGATAAGTTTTATCGAGGTGGTTTAAAAGAAAGTCATAGTATTATAATTTTTTCTGACTTTTTAGGCTTATGTAAGTTGAATATATGCAATGGTATGATTTGTGAAGGCCAAAAAAAAAAATTATTGCTTGGACCTGAAATCTTGTCCAAAATTTTGGAAATGAAATTTTTGGACCGGGTGAAATATTTCTTTTCATGGATAAGTTTTTCGGAATTAAATTTTTTTTTTTTTTTTGTTTTTTTTTTTTTTTTTGTTTTTTTTAGATAAGTTCCATTCAGTTTCAAAGACCAAGTTTAAATATTTGAAAATTAAGATAAATGTATTTATTGGTTTAAGAGGCCTTACATATTCATGTGAAAAAAAAAAACAACATGATCTTATATATTTAAATATCTTTAGATCTTTAAATATTTAAAACTGCACCATTGGGATCAGGGGTTAGTTTTGTGGTGGCATATTTTTTTTAACTGTTTATAGTAGGACTGTGTCCCGGAATTTCTGAAAAAAAAAAAATAAAAGACGAATAATGTCCTTGTGATGTAAACTAAACCACCTCAATTGTAGATGAACTGTATAAAGAATAACCCAAATCGATAAACCAGTGAACCTAAAGCATCTACAGGTGATTTTATATAGTATATACATACATACGTATAAATATATATATATATTTTTTATTATATAGATAGTTACATAAGTATATATGTGCAGTAGGTTTTGATCGAGTTATCATCACAGTTGGTTTTAGGAATTTTAATTTCTTTTCCCCCCTTTTTTCCTCCTTTCTTTTTTTTAATTAGTGCATCACATAACAACAAAAAGCTCTTCTTTTTTTTTTTTTTTTTTTTTTTTTCTCGCTCACTAGGTCAAAATCATTCAATATTACAATTAAAGAATTAAAATTACTGTTTAAAAGTAGTCCAACCTGAAAAAAAGATTTAATGTGAAAAAAAAAAAATTGCAGTTGGTTGTTACAAGAGACATAAAATCTACAGGTTTGCTAAGCTTATTTTCCTATCATTTCATAGATATATATACCCGGTACCCTGATTTCTGAAAATTGTAAATATTTTATGTGAACAAACATGTTTCTTTTGTCCAGGTGAGCGATGCAAGTCTTTTTTTGGCTCATTGAAATTGATATTATAAATGAATCATTTCTCAAATTTTCTAACAAGGGAGTAAAAAGCATCTGTAAAAATAAATGAATTTAATATACAAGACAATATTTATGTTGGTTGTAAATGAAATTTTCTAATTTACAGTGTGGTAGATTTTTTTTGTATGTGTATATATCAGTTTTTATATATGTGGTCGTCAAAAATAATGAATTATATTTGTTATGATAACAAAGCAGTTTAAAAGTAAAGCGTACATGATATTTTGAGATGGTTCAGCAAGGATGTGAAGCCTTTAGCTTCAGTTAATTACCAGAAGTTGCAAGTCAAATTTTCTGCAATAAATATGTGATACTAGCCATTCAGTTTTTTTTTTTTTTTTTTTTTTTTTTTTTTTTTTTTTTTTTTTCCATCATTTTCATGATCATTATTCCAATCAAACTGAATAATATATTGAAAAATTTAGTGAATTTCTCCCCTTGTTTTTTTTTTTTTTTTTTTTTTTTTTTATTTGGGGGGGGGATGTATATGACCAAGCTGTAGGTAATTGGCTAGCTTCTTAAAATTTTTACTGACCTAAAAAACTCATTGTGTCAGATCTAGGTTCTAGTTCACTTTTTTTATGTGGTTCCATGATATTTTATTTCATTGATTTTTGCAATTTAGTGTTCCAACTAGAAAATCTGGATACCCGGACCACAAAGTTGATACCAGCCATTCTGTTTCTCAAAAATTGCAAAAATAACTGGTGGTCCAAATTAAATGGTTCCAAGATTATGAACCTGGGACCAGTAGACTTGTATCTGATGATGTAAGTGGTTGGATTTGATTTTAGGATCCCCTCTATCAAGCTTTATAATTTCTACTTTTTTAAGATTGAATTATTTGCTTTATTGGTGTTTTATATGATGTAAAATATATTGTTATGTTTTTTTTTATATACAAGAATTGTTTTATCTGCTAAAAACAGCACAAATTTAAAAGCAAATGTTGCATACATAAATAACCTTACAAGATACGACATTAGTCAGCTGTTTGCTTTACATTGTATTTCACATGTGTTACAAAACCAGGCTGGCCTGTTATATATTTTATCTGTGTTTTCTTAAAGTAACCATATACATACTTATATAGCTTGATAGATGCACTAGTATGTCCAATTAAACACTAAATACTTACTTACGTCATTTTAAAGTTAAAATATTCTTATTGTTTTGCTCAATGTACTGGGAACATTATAACGGGACCCCATTCTGGCCATGTTATTGTTCTCTCCATTTTTCAGAGATCTCGGTTGTACCTGACCATAAAAAGTTAATAATATGTTTTATCTGTTGCATAAGTCCAACATGTCTTGTTTCAGAATAAATGCATGCACAAATTTGAAATTCTTGCATTTTTGTGAGAATTTTTGCAATCATGTTTAAAAAACAAGTTAAAATGGTGAGAATAGTTACCTTGGAAGAATGAATCTGGGTTCAATGCATATAACCGTTTAAATATTAATGAATGATAAGTCAACCTTCATGATATTATAATACATTTATACTACAAGACTGATATTTTAACACTGTATTAAAGACAAAAAAAAAAAAAACTTCTTAAAATTTCCTCAATTTGATCTTAACCAGTTTTAATTATAGATATAGAACCAGGTTATAAGCAGATTTTTTCCTCATAAAAATCCATCGTTTTAACCAGCCGAAATTAACAAGACTGTTTTGTTAAATAAATGGTGCTAGAGGAAAAAAAATCATTGATTTTCAGGTTTTTATAATCAACATAGTTTTCAGAATTCAAGTTTGTTTGCCATTTTGTGTATACAAGTGTATGTTAGCTGTAAAAATGTGCTGATCTTCCTTGGTGGTGTTTTTTTCGCCTCAGGGATGAGGGTTTATTTATTGTATGTGACAGTAGATGAGATGTTACCATAGTAATAGTTGTTTCCAAGGTAACCAATTTCCATTTATGTATATCTGATATCTGAGAGACAATATTGTGTGTTATCGTCCATTTACATGTATTTATGAAAGAAATAAACCAAATAAAAGATAAAAAATAAAATTTAAAAAAATTGTTTTTTGTTGTTTTACTGGATCTTCAAAGTCCTTTTTCGTTGGACAGGCAGTGTTTAGTGATAAATGTAGCAACATCACAAGACGGAGGTTATAGGGTAAAAAAAGCAGGACAGTTTGGAAATTTTTTAAGATTATCCTGCTACTGAGAATCCCAATTAGGATGGAGATTAAACATATCCAAAATATAGGACATTAACTTGGTATAGAAAAACAGTAAATCCTTTTGAAACCCGATCCTGCAAAAACCCAAATGATCCGTAACAATTACGTAGCTGAAAGTCTTCTATTTGACAATTACAGAAAGAACAGACTATAACAAATACAGTAGAACTTCGATGGCTCGAAGTCCAAGGGACTTCGACCAAATATTCGAGCCATCAGGGGGTTCGAGCGATCGAACATATACCAAATAATATCAAACATATAACAAATACATACAATGTAAATATTTGTTGAAATTATTTAAACCTCTATCGCTCGTCAGAATTGGGGAAATTTTTATCAGTGGTCCAAATAATTTTTAGTCTTTTCTTGCCTTGCCTGGCTTTTCTCTGTCATCATTATGGCTTGTATTGTGTTCGTTGCCATGGATGAGACGTCTGATGTCAAGTTCGGGTTTTTTTTGGTCACCTTTAGTGATCGTTGTTGGTCGTCGTGCGTCGTAAACAATTACACATTTTCAAGTTCTTCTCCAGAACTAGTGACCAATAATTGTGAAACTTAACATGGATGTTTCTTGACCAAAGCCCTAATAAGTTTGCTGAAGCAGGTTGAACTTGACATTTATTCAAGGTCACTGTGACCCTTAATAATAAAACCTTTAAACATCTTGTCTTGAAACAAAAGGCCTAGAAGCTTGAAACTTCATATATGGTATCAGAGCACTAAGTACTACCAATTTTGCGAAGCTTGTTGACCTTGCCTTTTATTCAAGGTCGCAGTGACCTTAAATAGAAAATCCTTTAAAGCTGCATTAAGTTTTCCTAGGAAAAAAAAACGTTGCTGATCTAATTAATGATGGTCCGAATGAACAATTTTACATTTGGTTCAACGATAAAAGCTCGAATAAATACAGAAATAACAATAATTCTCAGCGAGATATAGCCTGTGGGATCTAGTTTTAGAACGTGGTTACGTCATAAAAAACCGGATCATTTAAACACATCTTACAAAACGTTGAATACGATAAATTAATCACAGAATTTCATTAAATTTGTCATTTTAACTTTGTAAGGGATACGTAACACCATTGCAAATACGTTTGGATATTAATGACGGACAATTAATACAATTTGTCAGGTCATTGGAATTTTCGTACATCCGTGTGCATACTCAAAGCAAATTATTATCATCGTTAAACATTGACCAACCCTTTAGAGGATTACGGATCGTGATTAGAAGTCATCTATTAAAAAAAAAAATTCAAAAAAAAAAATTCAGAAAATTCAGAAAATTGAAAAACTTTATGCAGCTTTGAACATCTTCTTGTCATAAATGGAAAGATCTAAAAGCTTAAAACTTCAGATGTGGCATCAGAGCAATAAGTAATACCAAGTTTTCGTAGTGCTACAGTAGTAAATGCCCCAGGTGACCGTTAAGGCCCATTGGGCCTCATGTTTTGTTACAGTTTTTTATTATGGTTTATGGTAATTCGCATCATTTCACTGATTGTAAGACGAATTCCATATTATAAAATTTTCATATAGTGAAAGAAGCTTTAGTATTCAAAAGTAAATAAATTAAAGATAGCTTTCCACTCATTAAAATACTTTGAGTTTTGCTTTGCACAATGAAAAAGTTATACTAACATTTGAATTTTCGTTGTGTAGATCTATAGACACTTTTTACCACGAATTACATGGTTCTATATTGTTTCCAAGGAGATAGATATAAACATCTTTGTACATAACTGGAACTGGTATAATTGTGTCGCATAACTGTAATTGGTATCTTAGTATCTGTATAGTGCTTGCTGCCACAAGAAAATGGACATGACTAAGAAATTGTGGAATTGCAACCAAAATTATAACAGGTACATTGATCATTTGCATTATTTAACAAATTGGGTTTTTTCATTATCCACGCGTGTAAAATAAAAATGACTGACCTATCGACTGTTTGGGACTTAACATTCACGTGTTCTTACACGAAATGTTCCAATATTATTTGGTTATTATTTTTATTACGACATCAGTTTTTATATATGATAAATATTGAATAAGGTGCATATCTCTTAATTAGTAATATAAATAAAGATTTTATTTGTAACATGGAAGACAATTATGTTTAAGGGTAACACTTGGAGGGGGTACAGATAACAGGGTTGATAAGCCAAAGTTCTGTGTACATATTTCGTGACTTTAATAATTCAGAATGGAATAATTTGTTGTAAGATAGGATTAAAATAATGGTCAGTTTATAAGATTAAACTAATACTCAATCAGGCCTGCCTTAATCTGATAAGGCTATATAATGGTATCGTTAATCTTTGATCATTTAGAAATAATCCATTAAGCTTTTTAATCTTCAAAGACAATCAAAGCTGAATTTTATAACAATTAAATATTTATTTCTTTTCTTAAAACCTTAAAATTTAACATATCACAGTCATAGATTAACAAATATGCATCATACATAACTCTAAATTTCAACACTTCTTATAAAAAAAATCCTCAAATTTGTCTGATTTAGATGAACAACAATAGATTCAAATCATAATGGGTTTTATCCCTACACAAATTGAAAACCAACTACTTGGTATTTCTTTCGTATGGTAACAACGTCAAAACTTAAACAGATAAATACAATATTTAATTAAAGTCACTAAAAATTGGTAACAATGAATTATTAACATTCAAAAACTTTGAGATGGATAAAAAAAATTTAATTGACAAAAACAAGTTTAGGTCAAGAGCAAAATAAATGCGAGCCTTAAAAGAGTAAAATTGATGTACAAACTCAATGATTATTATAACTGTTGATTTTTTTATTCTTTTTAAGAGATATTGATAATAAACGGTAAACCTTCCATGATTCTATGGAACTTTTAAACAATGGTAAATTGACTTGAATTTGTGATTGTGACAAGCAAAAATAACGGATATTTCAACAATTCCAAAATCGCCCAAGCTTAAAAATACTAGATCACGTGTTGAAAGACTTGTCATGATGCAAGAATGCATACAAGGTTCAAAACAATATCTAAATTACCTAATTTCAACAAATCAAAGTAAATTATTTACTTATCAAGTAACCATAGGAAAGTTCGAACTTTATCAAAATTATATACGAAACTGACATTTCTAATTATAAATTATAATAATTTTTATTAATATAAATTATAATGGTGCATGGTACACAGACAAGTTTGTCTTTAATTTTGCTGATATAAGGTGTTGCTTTAAGTTTGCTCTGTGTACATTTTCCAAATGAGTAGATCCTTTTACAAAACCGTTGTGATAAACGGCATTCTTGACTCAACCTATACAAAAAACTAGTACGGTTTGACCAGTCCTCGGTACATTTTGTATTTTAATATATAACTGGATTTATCTATTGACGTCAAATTAAACGGGTGGTTTTCATTTTTAATAATGATAAGTTGGATTTAAATCCGATCATAAAATGGTTCCATTGGGTTTTTTTTATAAGAACGGTCCCAGATTAATAATTTAAAATTAATAGTATGCTAATTGATTTTTCAAAAGGGTTAATATCCAGTGTGAATCGATAAAGAAAATAAAAATATGGATTAAACATTTGGTGTGACTTTGAGAGTAACACTGATTATAATATTTTTCATTTTTGAATTATAATTATTATGGTGTCAGCGGCCAAAAAGAAAACTTTAAAGATTTTCAAAATTACATTGATAAGGTTTCTGTTTTATCTAATAAATGGACAATTTCAAAGGACAGTTTCCTTGGTAACTTTGGAATTATAATATTCAACGTTTGACATTGCATATGCAGATTTTACATCAGGCTCCAAAACTTATTTGGGACTCGGGTTAGCAAAAAGACACAATCTTACTTCTCCTCGAACGAAATTATAATTAATAGCGAGTTATAAAAACATTAAATCTGGATATAACAATACATTACAAAATACAGTAAATAGACGAAACTGTAAAAGTTTTATTGAGACTTCCTTTGGTACAAGCTTCCAATAAAGTCTTATGTAAAATTTCAGGAATTATTTTTCAAAGAAAAAAATCAACATGACTACACATAAATTGAGGGACAAATAAAAGTTTTCCCAAAACCCAGTTTTAATGATCAATGATTAATGCTACAAATTGTAAAAAAAAATCAAATAAATCAATTAATGGATTTGAGATCCATGGTGTTGTCGTCTGCCACTGTACTGCTACGAGAATTTCTATTGTCGTCTGTTTCCTTTACATCTGAGGGGTTTGTTTCTTTGAAACTTAGATGTAAACCATTGGTAACATTTGTTCTTTTTAACTCTGGTAATGTTTTATTTGCAGTACTCTGTGATTCTAATTTAGACCGACTATCACCTTGTTTTAGTAATTCCATTGTTTTTGTTTGATCAGCTTGTGAACTGTTGCTTTTTTCTTCTACTATTATTTCGTTATTGTTATTTGGCAATTTCTCTTCTTTTGTACTGTTTTTATTTTCTGTAGAGGAAGATGGGTTTTTTCCATCGTTGGCGTCATTATGACGTTCCTTAAGTGGTGCAACAGACGATTTAGACATTCTTTCTTTTTTCGCCATTTCAGCAACACGGGCAAGAAGTGGTTTTTCGGATTCACCACCAGATTTTCCCTTAAGTGCAGTATCAGTTAGTTTTTGCCAAATATTTAAATGAAACTTTCGTTTTCTTTGACGTAATTTCAATCTACATTTTGCATGTTGGTAGTAGAGAGTAAAATTATTTACTATAGCCGGCACAGATAAAGCTATAACTAAAACGCCACTTGTGGCACATATTGCACCTACTGCATATCCTGGTCCACTCTTAGGGACGAAATCGCCATAACCAACTGTTGTCATGGTAATTAAGGCCCACCATAGTGCCATGGGGATATGATTAATCTCCACGTCTTCTGCATTTCCAAATACTTCCATATAGAATTCTAAAGATGCAAATATTATAACTCCAATGATAACGACTAGAAGTAACAATAGTAATTCTCGTGTACTGGCTTTGATTGTATACACTAACACTTTCAAAGCCAAGTTGTGCTTCATAAGAACGAAAATACGAAATATTCTCAACAATCTTGTAGCAAATAGAATTCTAATCACGAAAAATATGGATTTAGGATCTGGATGTAGGTACACAATAAAAACGGCTAAGTAGTATGGTATTAAACACAGAAGTTCAACAATGGTCATAGGGATTTTTATAAACTTCAATTTGTTTGGCGATGCTAAAAATTTAAGGATAAATTCACAAAAGAAGAATAAGTTACATCCATGATCAATTATTAACAAAATGTGATATTCATTACGGTTTCCCATGTTGAAAATGTTGAATTCACCTCTAATATCTGCATTTGTAATGTTTCCATGTTGACGAATTGCGATAGAATCAAAGTATGGAAGTGTTTCTATGATGAAAATCACAATTGACAATATAACCACAGTCAATGATGCTGTTGCAAATACCTGAAATAGAATTTATCAAATTATAAGTGCAAAGAATAATAAAAGAAAAAGCAGGGGTTTTAAAAAGTGTCATGGTTATATCTATCAATCTGGTTTCTTTAGATACTATTAACTACTCAGAAACTATAGTCTTCAATATAACAAAGTGTCTTCCAACACAAAAGACTAGACGCTCTCTAGCACTGATCTAAGCGGTCTTACAAAGGAAAATAAAATATTAATGATCTTTATCATAATTAGAATTGAATATAATTACCCATTTACATCAGTTACTAAAACCCACTCTAGTTACACATGTGTTTTACCTTTAAAGGATAAAAAGAGTTAAAGGAAATATATCATTATACCCTTCGGCGTTATGATTCAGATATTATTGCGTTGCAAAAATGCATTGATATAACAAGTTGTTTCAAATGTCCCATTGGTCAGATAGTACTTTCTAGGTATCAATTTGACACCATTCCTTAACCATTATTTTTCATGTTTTTCTCAATGTTTGATTCTAAAATCCGAAATTATTTTTTATTTTATTATTGTTTTAATTACGGTATAGAAATTATCCTATTACAGCAAAAATGTACTCTACGCTAACAATACTAGATTTAACCAGTTAAATTCTGTTCACAGCAAAACTGAACAAATCAGAAATTCAATTAATCCACTTTGGTAAGAACCATGGACGCCAGTGTCCTTGTATAATTGTTTTTCTTATCTGGACGATATTATTATCTTCTGATAGTAATATTGTGTCAATAACTATTTTATGTATCTGTTAAAACAATATTACACCGGTCTAATTGTTGTATATAGCCACAAAGTAAATCAATAATTAGAAGTTTATCAATTAATTACATCTAAGCCAATTAAGAGAACAGAACAAATAACCCTCGTGATTAGATCATTTTTGTGTAATATTAGGTGATTTTTTACAAGGTATTGTTAATGTTTCGTCTAGCAATAGATCGTTTCCCGACGTTTTGCGCAAGTCGGGGTGCCCTCCACATTCACAACGTTCATGTACCTGTTGCCTCTCCAAGTCAGAGTCTCCGATATCTGGCGTATTAAAAGTGTTTGTTTTCTAGATATATGTATCAGAATCCTTTTAGCTCATTGTTTCATCGCCTGGTAACTGATACACAATTTGTTATAAATATTGTGGGTTTCACTTCTGCTGCTTTTTCATTGCAAAGACGTGTAAGATGCTTTTATAATTCCATTATGAAACATTTAAAATATTAATTATAAAAGATATCAACAAAGTACCATCATCGATTTTTCCAATTGAAAAAAAATGTAGGTTTATACCTTTGCTTTAATTTCATTTTAGATTTTAGAATTAGCAAACAATTTAGTTAAATTTTGCCGGAACAGGAAAAGCCGTAAAACAGGAAATTTTCGCGATTTATTTAATTTGCATTTACAATTACCATCATCCGACGCGAAAATATAAGTATGCGAACATTTTTCAATGACGAAACTATAAAAAAAAACTGACTCAAAAAAGCCCAGTTTGCAATTTCAACTGGTGTAATTTAATATTTCTCCTCAACTTTTACGATAAATAATTTCAGGCTGTACTATTAACGTACTATTTCGTCTTCGTACATGGAAAACTGATATTCCAAGATCACAACTCTTATTTGCCTTTTTTTCAAAAAAGTTTTTACCGGATCAACAACGAAATATTAAAGCGAACATGAAATAATAATTTGTTCTGACATTGTTTTATATTTAACTAGTGATATTCGTTTTTGGCTATAAAATTTTGTTAGAGCTTGTTCCCACTACGTAAACTTTTTACAACGAAGCAAACTGCTTGCAATTAAATTGTTGACTAAAAAATATTGCAAGACTAGGACTTATCAAGACCGTAAAAAGTTTTATGGCAGTCATATACAATATTGTTGATAAGTATGTAGTCACTGTATCCAAACAGGAGGTGCTAACCTTTCGTCCTCACTTCACGTGTATAACTAAATTTGCCAGTTTTCAATTATTTTTTTTTTTTTTGGGGGGGGGGGGGATTGTGATTGGACATGGACTGATAGGTTTGTTTTATGCATTAATATTCACTCTTATTGTATTGTTTAATCTTAAAGCAACCACTAGGTCGAAACATATTTTATTATTTTGATTTTTTTACTCAATGAAGACTCCAATTCATATTCATTTTTAACTAAGAATTTCTTTAACTTAAATTTACCGAATTTTACCAACTATTTTTGGAATTTCATGTTTTACAAAAATAAACATTTCTATAGAACTGAAAAACAGATGTTATAAGTGTCGAGTGATCTTCAAATGACACATTAAAGTCTAGAATATCTTAACAGTTTACAAAAACAATTAAGAATCCAAATTTGCCAGATTTCAGTAAAAGTAAAACTTTATTAAAACTAGGACCAGATTTTACATTTTTAGTCATATTTGAATATTTAACAAAAATACCTATTTAATTTTGATGGACGATATGTACAAATTTCGAAAATTTAATCCTTATCTTGGGCACTGGGGCTGAAAAAGTTGATATATAAAAAATATTCAAACATTTGAAAATTAATGAATCCAAAGTTCCAAAATTATATAAATTCAAATCCAGCTAAGGAATGCTTTGCATGAGGGAACAAACCTTAGTTTTAAATAAATTTCAAAAATAAAACTCCAGGAAATTTGTACAAATTACTGCCTACTGAGTTATGGATACCCTCGGTGTGTTTTACTCCAACAGCAGCGGTAACGGCTTAGGGGTAGTACATATATAACAATAAAACCTGTTTAATACCTGTCACATGATTAATATGGTCCCTAACCACGCACAGTAAAATTTTGAGACAAGACATTTGAATTCCTGAATTTTGATAAGTCTAACAAAAAGATACAATATTAATCATTATATCTTAAAGTATAGATTTTTAGTAGAGTACTTGTGCTGTCAGAAAATATACCATTTTGCAAAATTTTCAGCCGCCTTAATTTTTGAAATTTATTTAAAACTAAGGTTTGTTCCCTCATGCTAAGCATTCCTTAGCTGGATTTGGATTCATATAATTTGGGAACATTAGATTCATTAATTATCAACAGTTTGGCTTATGGTTTTTATCTATCGAACTTTTCGACCCCTAGTGTCACTGATGAGGAATGATTTTCCGAAATGTATACATATGGTCCATCAAAATTTAACAGGTATTTGTGATATGTATAACTTATCTGCAATAACATTAAGAAGTTTATTTCATTTAACCTTCACGAAGTAGACAAGTAGAAACATCGTTCAGTTTTGAGAACAACTTTGGAGCAAACCACGTTTTTGCTTGCAAAATTGCATCACAAAAGAAAGATCTCGCTGTAAATCAGGAACAACAAGATGGGTTACATGCAGGACTTTTTAAGAGTTCGAATACTGTGGGATAGTCGCTTATTTTAGAAAACGGCATTCATTTTGGCAGATTTTTAAGTATACATATTTAAGACGTCTTAAAGACAAATTACAGTCAAAAGCGTATCATAACAAAGGAACAGAAATGGAATGAAAAAGGGCAAGACCTAATGCTAACTATACTACAAATGTACAAATTTTAGACCTAGTTATGAATTTGTCAAAATAATATTCATTATAGTCTTTAGACAATAGCTTACCTTGGCAGGAGTTGATGTAGAAGGTTCCTGTAAACCCCTCCATATTTTAGGTCCTTTGTTTCTTAAAGAATGAAGCTTTTTCACTGACAGCTTCAGTGGCTACTTTGTGGTGGTGTTCGTCTTTTTCAAACCGTTCTATCATGTCAAAGGTTTCTTCATGGTTGATATAATGTACCCAGCAACACTGTTGTATATCTTTGTCATCAATCTTCCAGTAATGAAGTTCTTCCTTAATCAAAGGTCCACATATGTTTGTTGGCATGTGAAGTTTTCCCGAACGGTAAAAATTTAAAATATATGGGAATAAATCTGGATGACGGTCAAAGAAAAATTCCCTTTGTCCAGATGATTTGGCTATATCAGCTACATTGGTTAGTCTGGTGTTTTTTAGTTTCTTTAAAGTTGATATTTGTGATTGATGTTTGATCCCTCCTACATTCAGGGTAATAAGATCATCGAGAGAGTCGGATATATCATCTTTTTTACTTTTATCTTTCGGTCCATCATTTTTATCCGTCGTATCCTTTTCCTTTTTAGCACTCGATGATGCAATTTTAGCCCACATAATGATTTACTTTTAAACATTCTACATTTTCTTATATTTCCAATTATTTACAATGACTTATTGCAATAGACAAAGACTTCATCGGAAAGAAGTATAAATTCCATTCTGTTTGACATGAAAAAAAAAATCTGATAAAATAAATAACTACGAATATGACATTTCCTAAAATCACTTTTTTCCACAAAACTTCAAAAATTAAAAACGGTAACTTCTTCTCTTCTTAAAAGAACATAAATGATTCTCTTTTTGGATATTAGTTCATAATTATGTCCTCAAATATTCAGTGTTTATCAAATTGGCACCAATATTAGGATCGTACGATTTTGTAGGTATAATGTTTAAGTTCTCAACAACAATGGTTTATATACGAATATATAAATATATATAATGCTGCACTTTAGATTATAAGTTAGTCATATAGAACAATTAAATATTTAAACACTTTGTACATTATACAATTTTTTCTCGTATCAATAATTTTATAAGTATAGTTTTATATGCCATATCTTCTTAATATGCAGATCAAATTGCTTTGTTTGAGTCTACGTATTGTGTCCTGGGTACAGATAACAATAGGAATCGTCTCGTATCTGTCAGATTAAATCAAAATCATTCGAACGATTCAACACCATTGAGTTTTTGTTATCTAATAGGTAATGATATCTACCAAAATTTTAACATTGCACTAATTAGCATATTGATCATTTTTTGATATGGAAATATAGCATTACAACTTTAACATGTTTGTGTTGAAATAACAATTTATTCTTTAAAATTTTAAAATGATTGTTTGAACAAAAGATTTTTTCCAAAATGTTTTATTTTCCAAAGCTATATGGTTTCAAGTTAGCTATTATTTATGAAGCTTGAAGAATTTTTTCTATTGTTTTTCTTTATAGAAGCCACGATTCATATGTAATTCCTATACTGAATGTTGCGATCCTCCCTGAAGTAAAAGGTTTCCTTGGAATAAAATTGACTAAAATTGTACATTTTGGGAAACTTTACATTAAAATTTTCAAAATTTAATTTAATTTAATTAACACTTTTACGATTATTATGATGTAATTATGAAGCATAATTACCAGAAATACTTTTTCTTCCGCTTTTAAAATTACGTGCTGCTGTTAAATCGAAAACATGCTATATATAACCATGTGTTGATTTCGTAAAATTCGGCTATTTTTCCTTAAATATTTCATTCGCACAGTTGAATAATATTTTTCTCTTAAAGTTTTGCTATATCCAATTATTTTAAAAACAGTCAAGGCTTTCACAAAATGTTTTCATGTTTACAACTTTCGTTTCTCCATTTTGTATTATTTAAATCCTTTTCGCCTTTTAAAAAAAAAAAAACCTTCTACATTTTGTTTTCCTATATAACTAATGATGAAGTCCTCCTTTTCAATCCGGACAGTTCTTGTACCGTTATAGAACATTTGACCCCCTTTCCTTACGCCTTCGCTTGTTCTACTGTAATAATGGTCAGCGAATACTAAGATCCTTATCACGTCCTACATTTAAATAATCACTTGTTGGTTATTAATTTTTTTTTAAATAACTTACTCAAATAAGACTGCGACTTAAGGTGACACACTGGTACAATATTATATACTATAAATATACGTCATTTTCCCTGCTACCTAATTAATTAGAAATTAAACTTTATTTTTTAATCATCAATATTTCATTAATTAATATATAATACACATACCAGTTAAATTTTGATGTGCCAGATGTGCACATTTCGGAAATTAATTCCTCATCAGTGACAATAAGACCGAAAAGTTTATTACATAAAAAATATATAAGCCAAACAGTTGAAAATAATGAATCTAAAGTTTCAAAATTATATAAATCCAAATCCAGCTAAGGAATGCTTTGCATGAGGGAACAAACCTTAGTTTAAAATTAAGACTCTTTCAAAAAAGTTTAGTTCAGGTTGTAAACCGCTGGATGGCAATGGTTAAAATATAGAAATGTTTTGACCACACCACCGGAAACAATTTTGTCATTTTCACTGTTCGTCAAAACTATAAATTTTAGAGTTTCACTATTTTTTCATAATTAAATTTTACAATTTTCACGCATTCTGATTGGCTTAGAAGTTAGAGTTCTTTCCTCATAGACTGTTTTGACCACTAACAGAACTATTCTTGTAAACAATGGTGGAATAAATTTAAGCGTTCACATTGAACTAATTTGTTTGATAGTTCAATTCAATGTTTTTCATTCGGCTTTCTTCTTTTGGTATTATTTTTAAATTTGAAATTTTATTGTAAGCAATACTTTTAATTTTTGTTTGGTCTTTTGGGAAATGACTTGTATGAAGAATGTGTCACGCGGAATTTATGCAAAGTACGGTCTTCATTCAAATTATTTCTCAATCGACCAAAAAAAAATTAAAAGCATTGCTTAAATATACTGTTTTATAATGTTTTTGTGCTAAAATTCAAATATAAATAGCATATGACACAATCAACGGTCTTTGTGTATTGTTCGTTATTTTTGATCGTTCCGTTGTGCTTTTGGCTGCCATTAAGGACCACGTCTTAACTCCACTGTTCAGGAAATCGACAATTTGTGCGCAATTGTTTTTAAGACGGACTGCTTCGTCTAGGCATTGATAAATATGTATTTTTCAATTCTAAAAAAAGTTCCTAAATGTCTATTTTACACAACCTTTTTTCTTCTTCCAAGGAATAAAGTGGAGTAATGGTATTTTAGGCCTCAGTCAACATTTTTTTACTTGCATAGAAACGGTTATTTCTGCTATGATGATAAAAAAACCTGAGTATCGGTAGTAACCAGAGAAATACCACTGACCTTCGACAAGATAACTAATAAACTTTCTCACAATGAATCTATCCGAAATCAAGAAAAAAACCTCTTGAAAAATACATTTTGGGCCTTAAATTAAACAATGGTGATAGCAAATAAGTAAAGTATTTGGATAATTTTTGAAAAGTTTTTTATTTGTATATTTATTTATTTACTTATCTATTAATTAATTAATTAGTTTATTATATTATTATTATTAATGTTGTTGTTATATTTTATATTTATTTTATTTTAAAAAATTATCGCTAATTTTAATACTGCTTACCGATGAAGAGGCTCTGAACAGTGCATTTTTCAGCATTACGAAACCCTTGGACTGCCTTAAGCTACAAACGTACATATTATATTAGTATTACATTCATTTTTATAGTCTCATTGTACTGTATTGAATGTTGACATTACTTACAAGCAAATCTAACTTTTGAGTACAACAATTATAGCTTATATTGAGTCGACAAAGGTCCCTTTTAAATACAAACATTAAAATTAAACGCAATTAAAAGATAAATGTATTTGTGTGGTATGTAGGATTTAGATCTTATTGGTGAACGGAAATGGAGTATATATTTTTAAAATAAACCGTAGGCCTCTAATTCTATTGTGTAATTTTTTATTGTAGTTGAACTGTTTGTTGAGGATCTTCCAAGATCAAAAGGATCAGGTAAAAAAAATAGAATTATGTCAGATTTGGCATTAAAAATAAAATATATTTTTCAAAAGTTTGATTGTGTAATTGGTCATAATCAAATGCCAAAAAACGGGATTTCGGTGGCCGAGATGACTGAACTTGCACTTACGGATAACTTTTTCCCACAGTGCCAAGGTTCGAATTCCCAAATGAGGGAAAGTTTGTCAGTCTGCTCGTCGAAAGTCGGTGGTTGTTTTTCGAGCATTTCGATTTCCTCCATTATCCAAAACTGACGAGTCCTGGCACGATTTAAACCACTCGGTCACCGAGGCTCCGGAGCTACATAGAAACCACTTACACTCGATCAAAACAATGTACACATAGTCTTGGTTGTTTGTCCATACACGTGTGAGTATTGTTTGGCTATTCACAAGAATACAAGTATTGCAGTGTTGATCAATAATAAAGTCCATTCAATTTTTTTGTTTACTATGGTCTGCCTTGTACTAGCGAGCACTCGGTGTGATGGTTTTTTTTCCAAGTGCTAGCTCATCAAGTCAGTATACCACAGACAAACAAACCACCCCGTAGGCAAATCTTAGCACCAGTCAATACTAATGTTCTTTTAATGACGGGTGCCAAGCAAATATTGAAGTCTTATGTATGACCAGGTTTGGTTTTCAAAACTCTGACTTCCCGCTCTCGAGGCAGACGTTCTATCACTGAACTACAGAGGCAGCCAGTTAAATGTTCACAAAATGTTCACAAATAACTGAAAAATTGCTGATAAATGCAACTAGTGAAACCATACCTTTGTACTTGATCTAGCAAAGAGAATATTCTCCATTTCACCAGTGATTTCAAACACACCACCAATAGCTAAATAATTGCTGATGTGACCTTTAGCAACAACAACTACCTACAATCATCAAACAAGAAGGTTTTGACTAAAGTTTGATCCTTCAGAATCACAAATTATAATGCAATCCATAAAACTGTCTGTTTGATTGGAGATGCTCATTGAGTTGGTCATTATGACAGCTTTATGGTAAAGTCATTTGTTTAAATGAGGCCTTTTGGTTCATGACAAAAAGTTGTTTAAAGATTTTATTATTTAGGATCATTGTGACCTTGAAAGACGGTCAAGTTCAACCTGCTTTGCAAACTTGGTAGGGTTTTGGTCAGAAACATCCCTGTAAAGTTTCACCATCATTGGTTCTGGAGAAAAAGTTGATAAAGTGTAATTGTTTACGAGGCGTGATACAGGACACACACTCACACGACGACAGACAAACAACGACCACTATAGGTTACCATAAGCCTTTGGTAAACTAGAACCACCAGCAGATACAAAGGACATAAATAACAAAGTTGTAATTGTTGTTCATGATAGGTTTATTATTCATATTTAATTAAAAATACATTCAATCTCAAATCAAGTCTATTCTATGACATTATACACATAGCATACCTTGTCAGTATACAGTCAGGCTATGTTGTATACACAGCAATGTACTAAATATGTTGTAAATCAGCATTCTGACAAGCCACGTATAGCAGCATACCTTGTCAGTGTATTTTCAGGTGGTGTTATATAAAAAGCATGTCTCCTGCAAATATACTGGCAGTAGGTTTTATACAGCAAAGCATACCTCCTCTGCAAATATACTGGCAGTAGGTTTTATACAAAATATCTCCTCAATATTCTGTTAGCCATGTTGTATACACAGCATAACTCTTCAAAGTACTGGCAGGATGTGCTTTGTACTTGTATATACAGCATACCTTGTCAAGTGTACTGGCAGGCTACGTTATATGCTGATACATTAGTTAACATTTTCACTATGGTACAAATGCTGTATTATAACATTCATAGTAAAACTATAATCATACATTCCTTAAATAATATATGTAATATAATCCCCATTTGTCAACACCCACCCACCCTTAATATTACTGCATACTTATGATAAAAGTAACACAGACCCTTTGTGTTGGTAGTATAAAGTTGGTAGTTTCTGAACTGTCCGATGAATATTTAAGTTTATAAAAAACAAATTCAGAAAAAATTTAATGTGATATTGGATAAAGCTTAAAAAATTAGGGAGGCTAACAACATTTACATGAGAGGCACTCTGAACTGAAAAATTACATTTTACATGGGAGGCAAACTGAAATGTAAAATTTATAATTTACATAGGAGGCAAACTGAACAGCAAGATTGCCGTTTGCATGGGAGGCAAACAGAACTGTAATACATGGGAGACAAACAGAACTGTAATACATGGGAGGCAAACTGATCTGTAAAAATAATTTATATTAACTCCAAAGTTTGCATCAAGTGAACATTGTTAAAACGAGAATAGTAAGAAAACTTTCACTTATTTTTTCAACATTTAATTTTGTTAAGCATTTATGTTACAGCAACTAGTTCAGTATGCAATAGTACTGAATGCAGGAGTTTTTAAATTGACAAGAGTAAAATTACTTCTGCCACTATTGATCAAATAAACGACAAAAACAGGCCAAGGTTAGTTAATAGGAAATAAAACTTTTGAAGAACTTCTGTTCTATGGCAGCATCAAACTGTAGTCAAATAAAGTTAAAAATAATTAAATTCTTGATAATAATGTGATATCATGTGAAATTAATTCCCTGTCAGTGACAAAATACTAAGCTTAACAAAATCAATGCCATCTATGTACCACACAATAACACTGTAGAGAGAAACCATGAACACTTAAAATTTCATCACATACTGAATCAAGATTTGACATTTTCTCATATTAGCATAACAAAAAGAAACAACAAGGTTTAATTATTTTGTGTATCATGCGACACCATTTGTGTATCATGTGATACCATGTGTGTATCATGTGACACCAATTGTGAATCATGTGATACCATTTACCATGTGACACCATCCAAGTTTCATGTTATACCCCACAACAATCCTTTCCACTGAAAACCAAATCACACAAGTTGACAGCATTATTCCCTTAAATTGTGATGAAAACATTTTCCATATTGTTCCCCACAAACTATAAGAGAAATTAGTCATATGTTAGGATGATGAATATATCCCATAATCCCTCTTATTTATTACAGGTCATCATGTGGTACATAAATGCAGTCCATTACAAAATAATATGTATGTATGTGAGTTATATTTTGTAGAGCAAATCATTAGATGATCAGAGTTATATTCCTCAGTAAACATGGCTGGCACCTGTATTATATATTAATGATGATGAATTAGGCATGAAAATAGTGAATGTGTTTATATATTCTTAATAATGAATGTAAATAAAAACTAAAATACACAAGGGAAATTATTATATTATACCTAAAATGTCAACAACTGGCTGTGCTAGTGAAGTGGAGTAGTTTCTAAAACATTCTGTACACGACAATGTGGACATGTAATGGCATGTTCCACATTTATTACTTGGCTATCATATCCCAGGCATACTACAATTATCTGTTCTTACAGTCTAACAGATAACAAGTTTAACTGACCATGAAAAAGTATCAGGACTTCTACATCTGAGGATCTGCTGATTTCTATGGAGAAACAGTACATTTCTAGGCAAATGTACCCCATATCAGACTATCAGGATGTATTCCATGCTAACATGGCATCATTTACATGGTGATGAATGTTTTACATAGCAACCAGAGTAGACAAAGGCAGAGGTTCTGATAAATCATGACAAATTTTCTATATTCATTCAAACATTAATACTATAACCTATCATTCACAAACACTTTTATAACAGACTCTCTACTCCAGCAGAAACCCAGTCATACAAACATTTACAAATGTCATACAAACATTTACACATCTATCATACAAACATTTACACATCCTTCATACAAATATTTACATGTCATACATTGACACATCTATCATGCAAGCATTTACACATGTCATACAAACATTTACACATGTCAAACTTTTACACTTCCGTCATGGAAACACTTACACATCTGTCATAAGTCATACAAACATTTACACATACCAACATTTATACATTCTGGCCACAGAAACATTCACACATCTGTCATACAAACACTTACACATCCGTCATAACATTTACACATATTTGTGTGAAAAACATTCTAAACAAAAATCTAAAATGTTCAAATTATAATCTCAACTCCCAAAACTCTGATGAAAATGTTTTTATATAAATTTGTAGATTAAATGGATGCCACACAACAATGTGCATCAGGTATGGTTATGACAATGTCCTATGACAAACAGCTACAGAACAGGCACAAAGATGTCATATAAAATGACATGACAGGACAGATGGTAGGTATGGCTTCTGTATCACATTTTTGGAAATTGTTTGTTTTTTGTTTTTTGTTTTTTTTTTGTACAAACTGGCACTTATTAGTAGCCTAAGGTTGTCAAGTTGATCATTTCTCGTAAAACAAATGCTTTCAATATGTAGCTAGCCTAAGCATAGAATCCATAAAAAAATGTCACTGATAATTGGTAAAAGGCACATATGTAAAACTATTACATCCCTGGTTGGCTACAGCAGCAGGCTAGTTGTCAAAACTTTTGTTTTGTTTTGTTTTGTTTTTTTTTTTCAAGAAAGATCAGATATACCAGATAAAGGCCTTGGATCAATGTGTTATCCTCATACTTATTTTTACTATTGGTAATCACTCTCATTGTTACAAGTTAATTTTGAAGCCATAATTGGTCCTGTGTGTGAAAATGGGTGGAGAAGAGGGGGGTGGGTTATAGATTTATGATTGTCTATATGACTTATTGCTGTAAAATATATTTCTAAATACAATGTCCTGATTTATTTAGTTTTAAGAAGAAAGAATAAAGTACATGTATTGGAGATCCATGGAATCTACAATTATCATCATACATCTGATGTGGAATTGTAAATAAACACACGTGAACAAAGATTTACACCTTGGCTAACACCACTCAACAGGTACATCTACCAGTAGTATACATGTACTTTATACAGTAAATCATTTATCCCTTCTTTTTCAGGAATCTGAAGACACTGTTAAGGATTGTTTTTGGAAGTTGTATGGGGTGTGCTCTATTTTTGACCTGGCAACAGGGTTGCATTAATGGTGTGATCTTTACCTGAGATAACAGTGGATAGGTGTGTGAATTATTTCTACATTTCATTTTTGGACATTTATAGTAGAAAACTTATTTGCCCTTGGTAGCTTTAAGGGGAGTGGTCTATACCTGGGATTACAATGAATTAAGTAATGAAGTACTAGTATATATATAGTCACTTTCTTAAGTTCTTGAATTAAAACTTGCAAAAAATACACATTGTGTAAATCTATTAAGTTTTGCATTTCATTGTTGGAAATAAATTGTGGAAAAATTATTTGCATTTTATTCACTTTCAAACCCCCCAAAAAACTTTCACAAAGTGATATGTCACCCAAAGATCCTATAGTCATATAAGAGTTAACCAAGGTATAATCAGACTTTAACCGTCTCATTTTGACATATATTTGCTGACTTCTCAAACCCCAAAAAAAGGATCCGAGCTCAGTCTCGTCTAAGATGTAACTAAAGTTACCTGGTAAGACAATTTCCTTAAGCTGAATTCATGTCTGGATTAAATCTCAAATTACTGCAAAAAGCATGTTTTTCGTGAATAAAACCATCTATACAATAAATATATATAGCATGTTTGTATTACTTAACTGTGGAAACAAAAAAAGCTATTTTCTTGTATGCATGAATGTACATGTAATTAATATGCTGCACCAAACACAAAATGAACAATTATTTAATGAATCAATTTTTGAAATTTTCAGAGCCATACACAAAAATTATTACTTATTGGTAATTACTATTACTATACAAACAAACGGTATAACCATATAGGGTACAGTGTAATATATATAATAACACAGTAATGACTATTCACAAAAAAGTATGTGTATGAAGGGAAAAAAAATGGTTTAATAAGAGCATCTTGGAAAATAATCAAGTTCTGAGGTAGAGTAGAAAATAAGGAAGGCTTTTTGTAAAAAATGTCTGGCAGACAAAAAATAAACATGGAAACTAAATTTACTACTTCACTTAAACATGTTAGCAGGCTCAAGCCAAATAGTTACATGCTTCATATGTGTGCATTTTTATATGATGCATCACGAAAAAAATAAAATTCTAGTCTAGTGATCAAAAAACTCAACTCAAAGTTCAAAAAAATTGCATTTTAAATAGGGGGAAAAAGCGATGGGCATATAACCAATTTTCATTTATTTCATTGGTAAAATCAAGAAAAGAATGAAGTTATTATACAGAAAACATAAATGAAACATGTAAATACAAAATGTCGTCTGTCGTGTGTGTAACGTAAAATTCCTCGACAACAGAAATGTGTGAACATATCTCCAAGTATAATTAATGAAGAAATCCGACACTGATGATGATTATTATTTTAATTCATTAATTTCTTAATCAGCAGTATGAATTTATGTAGGTATAAATGTGTGTAATGTCCGATGGCTGGCTACACAATATTGCTAAATAAACCATGGAGTATGTAATGTATACAAAAATAAACAGAAAACTCGCTCTGCAGTCACCTTGAACAATAACACAAAAAAGTAACTCATTAAAGAATAAAATAAATACAAGGAGTCTTAACTAATTAGTGTCAAGGTTGATGGACAGTAAACCAAGTAGTCTTATTGGTGTCAAGGTCAATTAGTGATAAACCAAGTAGCATAATGATAAATTATGAGTGTCAAGGTCAATGGACAATAAACCAACTAGCCAACTTATTGGTGTCAAGGTCAATTGACAAAAAACCAAGTTGTCCAACTTACTTGTGTCAAGGTCAGTTGACAGTCAAATTAAGTAATGTGACTTAATGGTGTCAAGGTCAACCAACAGTAAATGTAGTAGTGTTAATGTTTTAGAGTCAAAGTCAATCTAAACTGATCAATGAAAATCAAAATGCTTGTTGCCTGTTATTTATTGAAGACATAATCAAGTATACAATAATCTTTAGACCATACCAGTAGCAGTATTGTAACCAAAGAAATGATAAAAAAAAAAACATCAGAAAAGTTAATAATCTCATTGTAATTCATATGTTTTGGACACAATTACTCATTGTCTTTTCAAAAGCTAAAAACAACAAAAAGCTTTAAAAAAACACCATTATTGTGTAACACTGTTAACAGTTCTGTTGATCACCAAAAATATTTTGACAGAGCTAAATAACCAGTCCACTTTAACAAATTACTTTTGATCAGGTACACATCTCACTGTATACAAGCAAGAAGGATACACATCTCACTGTATACAATCAGGAAGTATACACATCTCACTGTATACAAGCAAGAAGTATACACATCTCACTATACAATCAGGAAGTAGTACACATCTCACTGTGTACAATGAGAAAGTATACACATCTCACTGTAAACAAGAGGTAAACACATCTCACTGTATACAACAAGAGGTATACACATCTCACTGTATACAATCAGAAAGTATACACATCTCACTGTATATTGTATATTTTGTAGTTAAAACAAAACACAAGATTCCTAGATATAGACCCTTCTTCAATAGTTAACACACAGCCACTTGACAGTAGAACACACACTTTCACTGTGGCTTAGTATCACAACGTCATCAACACAAACATAAAACAGCACCATGAACATACACGTATCTCTTGTCCATCCTAGATATCATTGTGTATATGCTAGTTCCTATTAACCAATGTATACCTTCACATTTGAGAGCATGTAAGAGGAAATAACTCCCATATCATTTACAAAAGCTACCAGACTTAAAAAAATGTTTTGAAATGGATGTCTTATTTTTTCTAAAATAATTTATTAAACCGTAAATCAAACTTGCCTTTTCCAATGAGTATAGCACTATAGATGTAAAGCAAATTCACAATCTAACTATAGAGGAAGGTTGTACATAAATACTTCTGTTGCTAGGGAAATATAGATTTTACTGACAAGGGGAAAAGTTCTCAAATAAAAGGGAGGATCTGGTATGGTATGATAACAGAACCTGTACAGATGTTGTAGAACTGTTAAATGATATAAGGTTCATACATACCGAAGTTGAATAGTGTCGTTTTTAGTATTTATTTTGGCTGTGTATCAATATTGGCGCTATTGGCATTAAATTAATTTCCGCAAACATTAATACACTTCAACATTAATTTTAGCTCACCTGTTTAAGAGGAAGCAATGACAGTGCCAATATTAATACATTCTAAATGTTTAAGACCCTCAGGAGTGCCAAATATAATACACACTAATTCTAATACTTATACAGTATGTCATAAAAAATACTTAGAATCCAAGAAAATTGGACAATTTTTATGAGAATTATCAAGTCCACACAAGCAGTCACCCCCTCTCTTATCACACAAATTGTTCTTGTTAACTTGAATCCATTTTTTCCCAAAAATAATCAGACTTTTTCCTTTTTGTGCTTAAAATAAATAAGGATATTGGTGAAAAGAGCATGATCATGAAAGACTCAAGGTTCTCTTTTATTTTCAATAAATTAATTAAATTAATATTCAGTGTTTATTTTCCACTATTAAACATTTATTTAACATTAGATAATTTATTCCATCTTTTCCAAACTGATATGAAAAGCTTATAAATAACGAGCAAATAAAATGAAAAGGTGGAAATACACATTCCAATATATTCCATTAGATATATCATACATTAAAAAAAAAACATTAACAAAAAACAAAAAAATAAAAGTTTGTATATCATATACTTGAAATGGCTCTCAAACTTATTACATATGTAATAAAACAAATAATTATTTTATCTGTATTGTAAAACAGAAAGATTAACTATCTCCTGTTTGAACTTTGAAATGTTTTTAGAAAGCTAGAAACCAACTAAGAAATTTATTAAATTTCACATAATAATGAAGGAAAAGAAGGTTTACCTTGCAGTAATGGAGATGAAATTTTGAATTAACAATAAAAATGAAGGGAAGAAGGATTTTCCCCTGTAGTACTGCATTCTATGTTAGAACAATCTATGGCATTTTTTTAGTGTCCGTTCATGCGTAAGTGACAAGTATTTTAATTTCTGTGACTACTAAAAACAAAAAAAATGGAGTTGTATATTTTTAACGACATGATCATGACGACTTCTACACAATCATCATGGCAGTATGAACTTATCTTCATCTCCACGCAGACCTGAACATAAATTATGGAAAGAAAAAAAAAATCCATGCATTCATCTTCATTAACCTCCGTCATCAGTCAGCAGCTTACAGGCAAAACAGTGATATCACATTGATTATGTGTATGTATGTATTTATGTATATAATATATAAACAGAACTATGTCATCCAATTTTTTTGTCTCCATGTATTGGTAATGTCTTGCTTTTGATCACATTTTCATCTAGTTTTTAATCAGAGAATGACCTGATTCTGGGATTAAAGCACACCAGACAGAGAGAATGTGCAGATCGATCATCACTGTGTTAAAACAGACTCATCACCGACTGTAATATTAACGGTCACAAAGAGCCTATCTTTGAAATAACTTAACCTAGGTAACTTATTTTCCTTAAGAATTGTTGTTTGCCTGTGATGAAAACGAACTGCTACTGCTACTGGTAGTTAGACTGATCGTACTCCCACGGTGGCTAGCTGTCTCGTCATCGTATTGCGAGTCTAAAAAGGAAGCCTGAGCAATTGCTGTAGCACTCATGCCTAGTCTCTGAGTCTCCAAATCAAACGACTCAATTTCCTGAGCTTGTCTCTCAGTTAATGCTCGAACTCTTTCCGTCCTATCACTCTCTGCTAAAGCTCTCTGAGTATCCATCTGAAAAAAAGTAAAAAAAAACCTTTCATTAAATCTCTATTTGTATCTTTGTAGAATTCACAATTTACTAAAAGTGTCTCTTGAAAACCAGAGAGAGAGAGAGAGAGGGAGAGAGGGAGAGACAGAAGAGAGAGAGAGAGAGAGAGAGAGAGAGAGAGAGAGAGAGAGAGAGAAAAAAAACCCACCAATGCCTGCAACTTCCTCATTAGACCCTGACCTTTGACGTACATACCTAAATGTGGTATCTGATAAATTGACATTAATTTCCATATTGCTAACTTTCACCCATCACATACTGACAAATATGCTGAGGATTGCCTTGCAATAGATTGACATTCCATCCAAGAGGAAGTACTGTGCTCTCAAGTCACCTTGCCTCACTGAGCAAGGATAAATGACAACCTAATCGGCCATAGGTTTGGAACAATTTTTTTTTATCAGAATAAATACACTAAAATTTTTGGTTAATATTCTTTTTATATTAATCCTTAGAGAATAATAATTTTTTCTTGACCAAAAAAATGAAATCCAAAGAAACAACAAAAGGAACACAATAAAAATGATGATTTGACAGAGGAACTTTTGTGTCACCCACCTTTTCTTTCAGAAATGCTCTTCGTAATGACACACGTTCTTCCAGTTGTTTTCTTTCTTTTTGATGCTGTGCCTCGTGTTGCATTCTTATTTTACTCTGATACGCCATAAGTAATTCTAATTCTTGCTGAAGTCGTTGTTTTAGTTCCTGTGCTTCGGATAACTGCGAATCATCTAATCTCATCTACAGATGTATAAAATATAAAATATATATAATGAATAAATAGGCAATAATTACAGAAGGTTGGTTTTCAGGACAGATTTGTTCAGAATGAAGTATAGGTGTTTCAAGCCTCAATCAAGTTTATTTCACTTACACCATGATAGTGAATCCTGGGATTATGTAGGAAACTAATACCAAGAAAAAACTATCAACCTCTGTATGAGAAACTTCCTCACACAAAGATCTGCCGCAGTGGGATTCAAAATTAGAATATCAGAGGCACTGTGATCTGTAAGCATGCAATTTAGACCACTTTGCCACTTGAGATCCCTAGTTTGCCAAAGAGGATAGTGTTACATGGTGGATAAATGCAGAACCTCGGACAATTCAGTACTAAATGATCCACACAAATACAAAAAGAATCATATAATCACAAGAATTTGTTTTGTGCATTAGCCAGGATAAAATACATGTACAATTTGTTACCATTTAATGAAAAAAAATCATTTAAACATATAGTTATTGAAGAATCCAGATATGAACCGCGAATAAAAAACCACCCAGGAAAATTTCAAATTAACACTGATTTATATTGGAACATACATGGTCAGATGAAAATTACATCAGAAAATTTACAATAATTTGCAATCAGCACTGGCCACAGTAGATAGAAGAAAATCTTCTCAGAAAATCCCCCACCTCCCCAAGAAAGCATCAACTTTGAGATAAATGTAACACAAATACACTAAAAATTAACTCACATTTTGCTGCTGTAACATGTCTGTTATACTGTTTTCGTATTGCTCTCCCAGTAGATTTAATTTCCGCACTTGTTCTTCTTTTAATTTTTTAACAACTGCTTTTTGTTCACTCTTAGGAGTTACTTGTAAAATATGGTCTTTAAGTGCCTTATACTGTCGCCTCTGTGTCTGTACAGCCTCGTGAAATTGTTTTCTAATTGACAATTCTTTTTGCTGGTAAAAAAATTAAACAAGATCACAATTTAGAACAAAATACCATGGACAAGCATGCAGAATATACCCACAACCCAAACCAAACCAAAGTCATGCCACAGTGAACTGATAAAGGCAAAAATCCACAGAACAACTTTGACTAAAAACCCTAAAATTTGAAATTTGATTTTTGTTTCATCAGTATAATCTAACTTTCAAACTTTGAAGCTTCATTAAAATTTTTTTATATCAAAAGTTATTACTCAGAAAGCAAAGCAATAAGAGAGACCAATGAAAACCAACAGTGGAAAAAAAATTATTATACTGCTAATATACTGTGTGTTTGGTCATGTAATTACAATAACTGCATAAGGAGAAAGTTGGTTAAAATTCAAGGCAGCTTTTAAAACTGAAATTAGATTTCTTGGATGGATCAAGATGGTTTACAATAGTAAATTACAATAAAGGTAAATCATACAGAGAATAAATCCATTATATCATGAATTACAGTCATCAGCTTGTACGGAACTGTAAATCTTGTTGGAATACGAAAACTCAAATCAGGAAAATAAAACAATTAAAACAGTACCAGCTACCCGCTTAGTAGCAAACAATTTTTATCATTTGATAAAATTACCTCCTGGGCTCTTGTAAATATCAGAAATATTAAAAAGAATGATTTTTTAAAAAAATATTTGAAAGGTCAATTTTGACCTTATTTTACCATCTTGGCACTTTCTTATCTTTTAACTCCATGGTTGTTGTCAGAAGTATATTTAACAAGAATTCCACGGATTTAAATGTCTTGCCTGGTCAGTTTTTTATCGAGTAGAAAATACATTACTTTAACATAAACTTTCACACTTTGACTTAACACTGCCACCACTGCAGCCGCCGCCGACACCAGAAAAGTCATACCTAAGTCTCGCCTTATGGCAATGCCAGGCTCAACAAAAACAATTCTTTAAATGAACAAAAATGAGTAACTTGTCATCTCACGGTCGATTTAGAGATGCTTTTTTTCTTACCTTTAAACTTCTGGGTTGTTGTTTGTGTTCTAAGAGATGTTTCTTCCGTAAATTGGATTCTTCTCTAGTGTTATATTCTTTTTGATTGTCTCTCTCCGTTTGGTGCTGTTTTTTCAACTGTTCATCTCTTAATTTAATAATTGCATTTAACTGTTTATATTCTAACTCCTGCGTTGATTCGTGGTGCCGTAATAACATTGCATGTTCATAATCTAACTGTGATTGAAGTTTAGTCAATTCCTGTAAAAATAAAATATAGAAGTTACCCTCAAAGTTAAGACTATCCCCAACAATTTCTTTTTTCATTCTGGTCAGTTTGTTTATGTTGCTTGTAGTAGAAAACATCCTCTGGCAACATTCATCTTTTTCTCTTTCTTTTTTTCTAAACTTTTAAGATATGCCTTTAGCATGAACTGAGAGAGAAGACTTTGGTTCTCAATCCCATTTAAAAGACTTCTTGCAGTTGGCTTTTCACAGCAGTTGTTTGAAAAAAAAAAGAGAAGAAAAATCATGCTCAGAAAATTTCACAGTTACAACTGAGTTTGAACCCATAACCCTAAACTATGAATGTCAGTGACCTACTACCAGGCTAAGTCTGCCTAATATACCATTATATAACTTAAAATATTGTTTACAAGCAATGATATCCATATGCTATAAGGTGAAATCATCAGCTACAGTTAAAATTCAAAATATTTATACTTTAGCTATTTGCTCATGACATTGTGCCATGAAGGTTCTTCAGTTTTTGAGATCCAATCTGATTGTCACAGATTTAATGTGCTTCATTTTGAAGTCATAATGAAAAAACCACAGGTGATCACCAGAAGTCTGCACATTGGCCTGGGGCCAAATGTAGACATTTAACTCCTCCAACCTGTGTGTGAGGCGATCACCAATAATTCCGTACTTACAACCCTGAGTAGATCCTGTTCAAGTGTATGATACAGTAGGAGTTTCCGCCGACGGAATTTACGAACTTCAAACTCCATAGAGTCTTTATGTTGTTTTTCCATTCTACTCTCTTCCTCTCGTTGTCGTTGTGATATTCTATCTTTCCGTAATCTTATTGTATCATCTCTTTCTTTCTTTGGTGTATTATTATCTATATCCTAAGTAGCAAAATAAAAATACAAAAATTAGCTACAAATATTTTACAAACAATAGAAATACATCTTATAATACTACAAAAAGTGATCTTGAATGGTAAATGGGGTTTCAAGCCAGTCAAGATTATTCAAATTGCATAAAAGTGTCAATTCTGATAAGGCTGAAGAAACTGGATAATTCTGAGGAAAATAAATCCCATGTTGTCTTAAAAAATCACTATGTGCATCCTCAATTGCTATAAAATATATACCGGTAGAAAAGAAAATGTTGCCTTTATGGGAAATTTATTTGTGAACATGATAATGTTTAGTCTGGAATTCATGTTTTACATACTGTATAAGTATTTATTTTGGCTGTGTATTAATTTTGGTGCTTTTGGCTTTCAATTAATTTCTGCCAGTATTAATACACTTCAGCATTAAATTTAGCTCACTTGTTTAAGGGGAAGCAATGACAGCATAAATATTAATAAACACTAAATGTTTGAGACCCTCGGGAGCTCCAAACATAATACAGTTGAATCTCGTTATCTCGAACACGGATATCTCGAACTTTCGGATAAGTCGAACTTTTAGAAAAAGTCCGGACAGAATTGTTCTTTATTTAACTAAAATAACTCCGGTTATCTCGAACTCGGATATCTCGAATTTCCGGATATGTCGAACAAATTTTTCGTCCCCATGAATGAAAATCCTAGAAAAATAACATTCGTTAACTCGAACAAAAATTTTAAGAAAATATTTTTTGGTAGATTTAATTAATTTTAAAAATCTAGTGACTGTCGGCACTGTTGATTTAAAACCAATACATTCATAATTATTAAACTGCACTGACCTTCTGATTTCTTTAATCCGTTAATTATTATCGTTGCATAAAAAAATAAACATCAAGAAAATTAACGGGTGTTTTAATTACTGCCAAGCTTAACATCGTGGTTGTGTGGTGTGAACATCAATCAAAACAACTGGAAGCTTGGGGTGATTAAAGTACACAAAGCGAAACCGGAATGCGGAACAAAACGGACTCGCTGTTTGTCGGTAAAATACAAAAGTGTAATCAGTTTTTGACAGATTTTGAGTAAAAAAGAAAATCTCATAAAACAAAATGCATAAATCTATCATTTACCAATGCGTTTAAACATGTCATTAAGTGAACCTGCTACAAATAAACTGAGTGAGTGAGTGAGTAATGGTGTTTAACGTCCCAGTCAAGAATATTTCACTTATATCGAGACGTCGCCAGCTATAGGCGAAAGTGCAGAAATTTTGCCTGTGCGTTGCGCTGATGGCATTATACAGCAGGGCTCTTTATCGTGCCACGCCGTGACACGGGACCTCGTTTATTTTAAGTTCCCATCCGAAAGAACCGTGACTTTCATTTCGTAATGCCGAGTGCTTGGCGAAAGAACAGTCACTACCCACTTTCAAGTCTTGGGTCAGACCCGGCCGGGGATCGAACCCACGACCTCCCACTTACGGAGCGAGCACTCTACCAACTGAGCTACCGCAGTGGTCTACAAATAAACTGGATGAAGGACCCGGTCCTAGTACTGGGGGGATAGTCAAGTTTAAAATTTTTAAAATTAGTGCTCTTGTTATTAACCTTATTGAAAGTATAGTGCTAATGCGTGAAAAGTTTACATGATGTTTACGAAATGAACATTGACATTCTTTTATTCTTTTCATGATTATTTATGGATTAAAGTGATGATTGTATGGTTGAATTGTTTTGATATTAATTTATTGATATTTTGTGTAATAAACAATATTTACTTTATTTTTTTTTAATTTTCATTCTTACAGCTGCAACATTGTAGCTGAAAACAAATGTACTTAACACACGTATTTCACTTTTATTAAAAAAAACAGTAAACAATATTTTGTACCTGGAAAGCAACATAGTCCATGTACTTGTCAGCGGTATACAGATATACTTATGAATAAAATTGTACTTGAATACTATCTCACAATACTTGAAAATGACACTATTTGTAACCGACTTGCTTATCACGTATTAAAAGAGATACAGAGGCATCGGTAAATACTGTGAATTTTGTCGACATAAGCATTACATAATACCGGAAGTGACTTCCGATAGATCTGTACGAGTTACTTCCCTTTTTTGCCGTTTTTTTTTTTTTTTTCACATCGTTTATCTCGAACTTCGGATAAGTCGAACTTTTTGCATTTCCCCGCGGAGTTCGAGATAACGAGATTCAACTGTACATGCTAATATAAATACTGACACAGTAATATATATTTACAAGGATCCTTTTTAATCTTTTTTTTCAATATGTTAAAGCTCCCTAATGACAACATTTTTCACTAAAGAGAAATATTCTACAGTAATCAAGGATATGCATGGCAGTTTTCAATTATGACCAGGCTCAAATATTTGAAAAACTTCTTACTTTTATCTAATTCCATTTTCATTGATAAATTTTCCAAAATTTGCCATATAAAACAAATGCAAATGAGGGAAATAGTTGTTTTATTCATTTCACAGAAATACATGTATAATTTACCTTTTTCATCTGTTCTTTATTTTGTTTATATTCTTTTTTCTGTATAGCAATAAAATTTTTTCTTTCCACCTCCTGTTGTCGGGATATATCCTTAATCAACTGCTTTTCTAATCCTTGGTTATTCTTTTGCTGCATAAAAAATAAAATTAAAAACAGTGATTAAGGTTAAAAATTGGGCTCAAATTTCCAATGGCAAAAATTTTGATATTTTCTCAATTTTTGTCGACTCCTATTTAAAGAAGTGCTATGCTTGTCTGGAAAATTTTAGTAACAGTTTTCTCACTGAGAAACCTACTTCTAGTTTGATCTAACAAACATCTTAATCTAGAACACTGATCATGTGATTCTTTATTGAAATGAGGCGACGCAAACAAACACAGCAAAAGAGCATGTGTTCAAGAGCAATGCTGCCACTTGGTCATGAATATCCAAGCCAAACCACTGTTTTATTAACAGCCATTTCTCCACCTGGGCCTGGCCAATTGGAATTTAGTCAGTTTGTCCCAGTTGGCCCTTGTTCTTTTCTTTGCAGAATCTGTTGTCATCATCAAACAAACACATTCTCTTTGTTTCGACACCATTGTTTACATACATGTAGAACTTCCACACATGCACCTATGATAAATAACATTTTATCAAGTTGTACAAGCTTTCAGGATCTCCATTTTTTATAAGCTAATATGAGTAAACTTAAGGAAATGAACCACATAGATCATAATAACAATCAATTTGTACGGATAAAAAAAAAATAGTTTTGGATTTTTTTTTTCAACAATTGGTGAACTTAATGTAGCTTTAATTTACCTTCCTCTCTAACTCTTGTTGTTGTTTCTTGTGTAATTTATCGATTTCCATTGAAAAGTTCTGTTTAAGGGTTTCATATTCTTTATCTAAACGAGCTTTATGTTCGTCCATTTCTGCTGCAAATTTACTTTCAGTCTGTCAAAACATTGGATAAAAATATAACAATTGTAAGCTTGCATTGTCTAGTGTGTTAACAGGTGAATCCTCAAAAATCACATAAAAGTCTTATTAAAGTACCTAGAATTCTTCTAAACCTTTATGTGTATTTACATGGTTCCATTTTATTCATAGTTTGTTTCCAATGATACTAAATTCTAACATACATAATTTCAAAATAATAACTAATTTTTTTCTTTCATATTTTTTTTTTTTATATATATATATTTGAAAAAAAAAAATTGAAATCATATTTATAATCGGTATTCTTTGGGCTGATAGTGATATAAAATGTCAATGACAAATAACAAAAGTATCAATAAAACATTGAATAATTGTAAAACTAAACAAAACAGAAGATTAAATAACTAATTGCTAAACTGATAAGAACCAGTAATATCACAGTTATAAATTAAACACTGGATGACGAACAGAAAAATTATCAAAGCACAGACTGTGCTGAACGTAGGAAAGTAGACATGAAAGCCTGGTAACCGGGTTGATATCAATACTTAGTCGAGAAGAGTGGATTGGAGGAATGGTGCTTTACATTCCTGTCAAGATTCTGTCACTTAAATACCATGGTGTCAATGACATGAAAAGACAAAATGTTTTAAATTACTTATACAATCTTTTCAAAAAATATGCTATTTTTCTTCTCTTATCCTTTGGAACCAGTGGGGTCATGGTGACCAAGTGGTCTTAAGAGTAATCTTACAGCTCACAGTGCCTCTCAGTGACTAGATTCAAATCCTGCTTGGGCAGATCCTAGTGTGAGAAAGTTGGAAACCAATTTGCCAATTTAAATAAAATATGTTTGGATGAATCTTGCTTGATACAGATTCCAAACTGGAATCTTTAGCAACATTCAATCAATAATGACCATTACAGCAAAAAGGGAAAACGACTTTTGTAGTTTCTGACAACTGATTGATGTTAAAGACACATCTGATAAGACAAAAAAATAAGAGAGTACATGAGAGGACCTTGACTTTTGGCCTTGACCAATGGCCTTGAACCATAAATCAAAATGATCATCATATCAATACCTACAATATTCATGTACATGCCTATTTAAAAAAAGAAATAACTTACAAGATAATTTACAATTTAAGCCTTCTCATACAGTTATGACCTTGACCTATGAACCAATGACCTTGAATAATATATGAAAAAAAAAGCTGTTATATCAATGCCTACAATATTATAATATACATGCCTATACAAAAAGTTAATACTTTTCAAGATAATTATCAATTTAAGCAATCTTATGTTGCTATGATCTTGACCTTTCAACATACGACCTTTACCAATATATCAAAATCTTCATCATACCAATACATACAATATTCTAATATGTACATGTACATGCCTATACAAAAAGTTAATAGTTTTCAGTTAACAATTTAAGCCATTTTCTTTCATTATGACCTTGGCCTCTGAGCCTTTGACCTTGAACCATATGTCATAATGATCGTCATTCCAATACCTACAATATTGTAAGAAACATGCGTATAAAAAAGTAAATAGTTTATAAGAAAATTAACAATATTAGCAGTCTTATGCAACTATGACCTTGACCTTTGAACCAATGACCTTGAGCAATATATCAAAATGATTGTTATATTAATACCTACAATATTTCTATATATATGCCTGTACAAAAGTTAATAGTTTTCAAGATATATTAACGTTTACGCAAGATGCACGACAGATGAAGATGGATCTCAATAGCTCATCAGAGCTTTCAGCTCAGGTGAGCAAAAGACCACACAACAGTAAATATTGTATTAAACGACTGAAAAAGGAAAACACCAAGAAGTTTCCAAACAATAACAGGATTTTTTTTTTTTTTTTTTAGTAAAACCAATACTTCTACCGCCGTGAGTCAGAAAATGAAAGTCCTATTCAGATTCAGGAAAAAATAGAAAACATGTGAAAGTTGGCCCAAAACTCGGACAGAAACAGCGACGGCAACTATAATAAGTGACATCTGAAGTCAGTCACTGTTTGAAAGATAATCAGAAGATTCTGATTTTGTAGCACTCGTGCCACTTGTAGCATGCCAGATCAGTGCAAATTTCAGGCATTAATTTTTGAAAATGACTGTATTTCTCAAATTGTAAAGATGGTTTTCTGTGCAAATACTGTGAACTTTTTGCTTCTTCTATCTCAAAATACCCAGAAAAATTCCTGTCTTTCAATGCTTTCGTACATCCTTACTTTGAAATTTTAATATTTTTAAAATTTCCTCTTTTTCGGACAGCAATTCTTTGTCTATAATTCCGGACACATTTTGCTGGAACTCAGGCGGAGCATATGATACAGAGTGTTTTTCAAAATAAAGATTGAATAGAACCAAGAGCAAACATCATTGTTTGTTGTTATTTCGATGTGTATTGGCGCGATGGATCGTTCTATATATCGTTACTTAAGACAGGTGCTGTACCGTGCAGACACACATGATCTACACATTTAGTTTTTATGTAAACCCAATGAAAATCATACCTGAATATAAAGTGCTTTTATTCTGTATGAAAGTGAAAGTTGATTAAAATTAATGTCCATTGCTGAGAAAATCGTGCATGACTACTCTGTCGGTACACCTTTTCAACATCAAACACATTTTTTCTGATGAAATTCGGAAGTGACGTTTTCACTTAATTTCATTGGATGAGAAAAAATGACGAATCCTAAGTCATTTCGGCACCAAGTCAATTCGGCACCACTGTAAAAAGTCATTTCGGCACCAATTTAAAGTCAATTCAGCACCGACTACAATTTAATTCGGCACCAGAAAAAAATATTAAATTCGGCACCAGAAAAATATTTATGATTTAAAAAAAAAAAAAATTATTTTAGGTTTTCATGTTTGTGTACAGATTTAATATTTAAAACCTTTTTTTAATTTAGTAAGTTTAATTACAAGATGTTAATTTTACAGTTACATATGTCACAGACCACTAGACCATGTATAATCCTCAATTCACCTCCTTTAGAGTCGAGTACCAAAGGCAACAGAAAGCAAGTGATAAATGGGTCTAAAGAGACCTAATGAGGAGGTTTGATAGAATTTCTTATGAAGTGTGCGGATCAGGGCTTGTGGAAATACAACATTAAAGCTGATGAAGACGACGACGACGATTATTATTATTATTATGATTATTAGTTGTTAATTACGATCTTCTGTGGTCTTCGATTGACCTATTGCCAGTGCCGAATTGACTCGGCACCGAAATGACTTGGTGCCGAAAAACTTGTTAGGTGCCGAAATGACTCCGTGCTGAATTGACTTGGTGCCGAAGTGACTAGAATTCCTGATCAAGGATTCCAGAAAATGAATGATTTAATGACCTAGCCGACACGTGTCGGTATTGCTGTTATGGCTAATCTGGTTATATACACAGGTTAAGTCTAGTTACAGTTAAGTCTCATGACGGTGTTCCAAAAATTGGAAGAATATACACAGACAAGAACTTTTCCCTGAAAATAGGCATTCAAGAAAATAAAAATGTCTTCCGAACAGTCCGTGACCTATTTTCTGCAACGTGAACCGTTATACCCTCTTTATTTAATTTATGACCTTTTTTATTGTTTAATAAATATTTTTTATTTTTGTTTTCATAGAGAATCCGTATATATTTTCATTTACAGAGTCACTGTTGTTCGTTTATTTATAAAAGAGGCACGAATATGGCCACTGTTCGGTGCTTGACAGTTGATATGCTAATTTCCAACCCGGAAAAAAGCGAATTCCTCCGCAACTCTGTGTGTAGGGGAAAGGGTTTAATTTATTCATTTATCATTTATTTATTTATTTATTGTCAGTGTTACTTTCTTTTTTCTCTGAAATGTGTGATTCGAAATTGAATTAAATAAATCCAGAAATGCATTTGTAACACCCAGATTGTGCTGTGTTGTACAGGTCTACTTCTTCGGAACGTAAGTATACAGTAGTGCTCAAGAAAACTGACATTTGTTTACATAGATACGGTGCGTTAGTTACCAACAACGACATAACTAGAAAAGTCTTCGACTTTCCTACGTAAAAAACCAACTACACAATTATATTTTCTGGGGTAAAATGACTTTGACATTGTGTAAAAGATCTAAAGTATTAATCAATTAGGTTAACATAACAATATTATATCCCACAGGAAAATTAAGATATTATAGATAAAACAAATACAGTATAACCTGTATATAAAGTCCACCTAGGGGACTGAGCAAAAGTGGACTTAATAGACAGGTGGTCTTTATATAGAGGGTCCCCTATGTGTACGAGTAAACATAGAGTGTTTAAAATAGTTAAAAAAGTTAAAATATGCAGCATATAATAAAAACTTATTAATATATACATTAATAAAGTTATTTTCATTTTATTTTTTAAAAACAGATTATTCAGAAATAATTATTTTAAAAAAACCAAACTATTTAAATTTGATAAACTGTACATCAGAAAAGATTATTTGGTTAAACTCTACCTATTATATACGCTTGACTAATTGTGTCTTTGTTGTTATAAGTAGCAGCAAAGGTGTCACAAATTAAACAATTATATATAAAACATAATAGATAACAATGGGTATTTCTACCTTTATAACTGATAGCTTCAGTTGTTGACATGAAAAGTATGACTTCATAAATTTTGCTTCAAAATTTTACTTAATATAATTTGATGCTGTAGTCTTTACTACAGTAGATTTTTAAACTATGTAAGTTTCTACATTATATTTAGTGTAACCAATAATTTATATTAAAATTATTTATTGCCAATTTTCATACATCAATGAGGCCGATATTTACTGCAAAAAATTTGGGAAATTATTAAATTTAATAAAAAAATTATATTAAAGAAGTGGACTTTATAGACAGGTTCTGGAGACATATGGGACTGAAAAGGGTGGACTTTATTCACATTAGACAGGTGGACTTTATATAGAGGTTCATTATATAGTAAAATACATTTGGGATACTTCAGACTGGTTGCTATAGACAGGTGGACTTTATATAGAGGTGGACTCTACAGCAGGTTATACTGTACTGAAGACAAAGTTATCAACAACAGAATTATACAAAACAAATACTGAAGACAAAGTTATCAACAACAGAATTATACAAAACAAATACTGAAGACAAAGTTATCAACAACAGAATTATACAAAACAAATACTGAAGACAAAGTTATCAACAGAATTATACAAAACAAATACTGAAGACAAAGTTATCAACAACAGAATTATACAAAACAAATACTGAAGACAAAGTTATCAACAACAGAATTATACAAAACAAATACTGAAGACAAAGTTATCAACAGAATTATCAAAAACAAATACTGAAGACAAAGTTATCAACAACAGAATTATACAAAACAAATACTGAAGACAAAGTTATCAACAACAGAATTATACAAAACAAATACTGAAGACAAAGTTATCAACAACAGAATTATACAAAACAAATACTGAAGACAAAGTTATCAACAACAGAATTATACAAAACAAATACTGAAGACAAAGTTATCAACAACAGAATTATACAAAACAAATACTGAAGACAAAGTTATCAACAACAGAATTATACAAAACAAATACTGAAGACAAAGTTATCAACAGAATTATACAAAACAAATACTGAAGACAAAGTTATCAACAACAGAATTATACACTCACCTGCTGTAGTTGTTTTTGATGTTGTTTTCTCATTCGTTTATAACCAGTAAACTGTTCCCGGAGTTCATTAGAATGTTCATGTTCCTTCAGTTGTTTGTTTACTATTGATGTGGTTCTTATGGTTGCAAAATTATTGGCACCTGGTTCCATTCCTCTACTCGAATTTGAAGCCTGTAAAAAACAAAAAACAACATGTTCTAAAAAATCACTCTACTTCTTTATTTAAACAAAAACTTTATGATAAAAACTATTTGGCACACACAAGGTACTACAAACAAAAGAATTTAAATTCCAGTCCTTAGCTCCAGGCTACAATCTGACAACACTGCCCTGGAACTCGGTCTATAAATTGACAACACCCTGCCCTAGGTCTCAGGGCACCCTTTCCTGAGTCTCAGGGTAACTTGTCCTGGTTTCAGGCTACAACTTGATGCCATCCTGTCCCAAAACTTAGGCTACAAATCTACAATTTGATGTCACAATGGCTTAGTCATGAGGCTATAATTCAAATTCAAACCCTGTTCTAGGCCTCATTCTGATATAGTGAGTCTTAAGATAACATTAAGTCCAATATGTAAAACAGTGAAAACTGTGTTTTTTGTTTTTTTTTGTTTTTGTTTTTGTTTTTGTTTTTGTTTTTTTTTTTTTTTGGTGTGAAATGAGGATAATACATATAGAATAATATACAGGTACTCTGAAAACATCAATAAATATAAGAGTCAGTACAACATACATGTACAAGTCTTTTACAATACAATAAATTGCTGTCACAGGAGATGTACAAAACAGTGCAACAATGAATTTGTCCAACCAAAAAATGCTCAAAAGGATTTATTTTTACTGGTGTGTTACATCCAAACCATCTTAATTTTTTTTTAACCAAAATTCTAGTTTTTTAAAGACTTGGTTTATAACCAAGGGGTAAGTTCATGCTATCCAGAACCGTCTCAAACCAATCATTCTGAAAACACAAGATGCAAAATGTTGTTTAATTGAATGAATTTTACTTGCCTCTTAACAATGAATCTCAACTCTCATGCAACCCTTAAAAAACATGCTTTCAAAAAATCTTTAGAGAACAAAACTTTCAACAAAAAAAATAATTTGCAGAAAATTGAAAAACAAAATACACCATGCATAGTGTTGTTTCACTAAAGGTAATTTTTATTCAAGATGCTACCAGAATGGAGTGCAAGTAAGTGATGGTGTTTTTCACCCCAGTAAAGATTCTTTTTACTTTTTAAAAAGGGTCAGTTCTGGGATGGTGGAGAAAACCATTGCCCTTCTACAAGCAAACTGACAAATGTTCAGGGAGTAAAATTTTGCAAAACTGGAATTGGAGCCAAGGGGAGTTACCATAGTTTATTTGATTTAATGGGGTTTAATATCTCAGTCAAGAATATTTCACTCAAATTTCACATCACCTGCTATAGGTTAAGTGGCAGAAAATTTTACCTTTGCAGTGAGCTTAGAGCAATGTGCAGGGAGGGTTCATTAATGTGCCAAACCTGTCGTGACACAGGGCATAGTATCTTAAGGTCTCCTCTGAAGACTCCATGACTTTCACTTCTAAATGCCAAGTGCTTGGCAAGAGAACAGTCACTACCAATTTTCAAGTCTTGGTGAGACCAAGAGATAAGAGGTGATAAGATATGTAAGCCAGAACTCAAACAATTCTACTCTGGTTTAGAAAAAAACTACAAGAAATTTCTGCTATGAAACTTACAAAGGCTTGTTTAATGGGACCAATGTATTACTTTGTATTTCTTGGGATACCAAAACTCTTTAAAAAAGCATTTGAAATTGACACACATGATCAGTCTTGGTATATTTTCTTTCTGCTCTTTTTAAAAGTAGCAAAAAAGTGTCCACAGAAAACTTAAGTGTTAAGTTAGTAGAATGAAATCATCATTATGACAATTATGAAAACTAAAACATATTCTAAGAAAAACGTAAAATTACTGGTGAACCCAGGGACCCAAAACTGGCATCAATGACCTCAACTGATGATCTGGGGAAAAAATTGCTTTAGAAATATTTTATATTTATATTTTTCATGAAGTTTAAAGATGTTAAGTTCTGTAATTACTTTGTAATCTATTTTTAGCTTGGTTCACAGACCAGTAAAATAAATGCTAATTATCAGTAATGAATGGCTATGAGTTTTAGTATAAATTATTCATGTTAATTCTGAATTATAAGTATTTTTTCTTTTTTTGAAAGCTCTATGAATAAACATAAAATCAGGTGTTCAATTTTTCAGTATGTATGAATTAAAATGATTTTTACAAACAAAATATGTATTTAAAAAAAAAAAAAAAAAAAAAAAAACTAGTTGATGATTATTTGGTTAAGAGATAATTTGTTAACTAAGAAAGTCTTTCTAAAAATGTTTTTTACAGTGTATTTTTAAAATTTGCATACTTATTTCATGATATGAATTACACTTAAGGTCAGTAAACTGTGGCAAGTCTGATGAGATTGCAAAAGTCTAGAATTCAATTTATACCTTACAGTATTTTCAAATATTGAATGATATTTTTTTTATCTGTTATAGCATATATTTTTTTTATTACTTGAATCCAAAAATATATTGAAACAAATGGTATAAAAACATAAAGTTTATGTTTCCATGGATACATTATTACACTGTGCCATTATAAATAAATATATGTATAATGAAGATCAGTGCATTAGATTTTAATTAAAATAAGCACCAAAATATCTCACTTGTATTCTCATAATCTCGTCTACTGATTACAAATCAACTAGAAAACTCGTTGTCAAGCTCTTTGAAAGTTTTGTTGACTGCAAAGAGAAATTACGCAAAATCCTTTTTTCAAGACAAGTGTATTTTATCAGACTAACTTTGAAAGTCCTTCCCCCCCCCCCCTTTTTTTAAGGGGGTCTTCAATGTAGCATGTGATACCGCTCAGTGTGAACTTCTAAAGGGGGTCTCAAACACAAGATGTGATTCCACTTTATCTGTACCATATATCCCTGTTCAAAATGATGCCACCTAAGAAATATGTGCTGTTAATGAATTCCTTTACCAACTGAAAAAACAACTTTGCTCTAAAGATATGAGGCATCACATTGTGATAGATGTAAAGCTCCCACTGAATGTCACGACCCAGATTTTGAGAATACATGTTCAGTATTTTAAAGATAGAAAAAACAAAAAAAACAAAAATTAAAAAATAAAATAAAATGTTTGAAAAGGTCTTGTCTTGTAAATGGCTTCATAGTAGCAACAACAATCAAAACGTACTGATGATACACATGCTGAAAGATTTAATATATATATAGATAGATAGATATATATATGTAGATGTGTATACAACATCTGAACATGCGGACAACTTTGCGTTTTTGTACCTTCTGGGAATACCCATGTCCGTAAGTCCTGGGAGGCGGTAATGACCAATCCTTGAGAAAGAAGAACAGATATAAACTGTGAAAATATCTAAACTACATGTAAATGTTAGTAACTTAACTAATCAATACACAAATATATTATATCAATATGTTGAATAACAGAGAGCTGTTCAAAAAATATAACAGCTCACCTGCACGCCATAATATATATATATATATCATATATAACAAATTTCCAACCAAAAATATACATCTATCCATCAAGTCAATTAACACTACAAGATAAATTTATAAGAAGTTAATGACAACAATTCTTCTGGTAAAGCCTTACTAAAATGTTACTTTATAGACCATGGTACGTAAAATTTTTACCAGACCGAGATTTTATTTATTTGAAATTTGAGAGATTTATTGGCTAGGCTTGGTTCATAGTTTAATCAATGTTAATTAGCATTAATAGACAAGGCTTTTCCCCTGCATTATGACATCTGCAGTCTTTCTAACAGAAACAAAATTTACAGTCAATTCCTACTTAAAAACATGTTTTATCTAAAAATCAACTTTTAAAGTTTTTAAACGTTAAAATTTTCCAAATTAAGTGTTTAAAGCATACATATAACACAATGAACACTTAGTCATCACACAATCTACAATACAGTAACAGCCCTCTGATCAGGTGTGCTAAACTGTTCATCACACGTGTACTTCATACATGTGTTTTTTTTCTCTCTCTCAACTAAGACACAGGGAGAACACAAAAGATCAAATACTAAGGGGAGATAACTTTCTAAAACAAAACAATCGGATGACAAGACTGTAGAATCTACAGGTGCAGGGATGTAAGCAGTTATATACTGCATTACTTTCATGATGATCAATAAAAAGCACAGTGCCATGCAATTTTCTTCATAAAAATCCAATGTGGAGTTAATTAAAAAAAACCAAAAACTATACATTTTTATTGCCAAACACAAAAACAACTTTCACTCTAGTTTAAAACACTGTTGACATACACTACAGTGCATTGATTTTCCAAATTAAAAACAGGTTATCAAACATCAGTGTCTGAAATGCTATTTTTTTTTTTTTTACTATTTCTTCTTTCTAGAAAACTGTTAAGTGCCTAGACATTTATAAAGCAACAGTAAACAAGCTTTGACAACAAATTTCAAGGTGCGATTATGACCTTAAGACTGTTACAACATTTATAATACCTGTATATGTACTTGTATTGTTGAGGGTGGCTAACAAAGTCAAAATTTAAAAAAAAAATTACATACACTTTCAAATGACAAAAGATGTTTTACACATTACTATACAATTCAATGCCGTTGTTTTGTAACCAGGTCAGAAGCCACAGAATTTGAATGTTGTATTTTAAGAGCCAAAACTTTTGGTTATATTTAAAAAAAAAATTTTTAAAAATAGATATACACAAAAAAATTTTTTTAAATACAAAAAAACATTGAAAAATCAAGTTATACTTTGTTCACACAAATTTGAAAAAAATATGCATGTTCTATACATTTTTACCATAATTGAAAGTAGCAGGATGATCGATTAGGTTTTGGAATTTTTTTGCCTAAGAGTGAAATGATTTTTTGGACGGGATGTGACAATTTTCAAACATAATTTTTTGGCAGGGATGGGGGCAATCTTCCAACATTAATATTGTCTGGAATTCAAACTCAAAGTCAACAGAGCAGTCCAATATTGGTAGCTATCAACAATATCAGAGGTTTTAGAAATACTTACACTTCGTTCTCTAGAGAAGCTGATACTTCCGTCATCAATGGAAGCCCCGTGTAGACTATTCTGTGAACTACTTTTACTACTTGTACTGATACAGCTGCTACTCTGATGACTGGCTATACTACTAGACTTACTACTGTCTATGTTGTCATCATCCTGAAATAACCATATAATATAAGTACATGTGATAATCACATATAGTATCAGTGCATGTGGTGATCACATATAGTATCAGTACATGTGGTAATCACATAAAGTATCAGTACATGTGGTAATCACATATAGTATCAGTATATGTGGTAATCTCATATAGAATCAGTATATCTGGTAATCACATATAATATCAGTACATGTGGTAATTATATATAGTATCAGTACATGTGGTAATTATATATAGTATCAGTACATGTGGTAATCACATATAGTATCAGTACATGTGGTACTCACATATAGTATCAGTACATGTGGTAATCACATATAGTATCAGTACATGTGGTAATCACATATAGTATCAGTACATGTGGTAATCACATATAGTATCAGTACATGTGGTAATCACATATAGTATCAGTACATGTGGTACTCACATATAGTATCAGTACATGTGGTAATCACATATAGTATCAGTACATGTGGTAATCACATATAGTATCAGTACATGTGGTAATCACATATAGTATCAGTGCATGTGGTGATCACATATAGTATCAGTACATGTGGTACTCACATATAGTATCAGTACATGTGGTAATCACATATAGTATCAGTACATGTGGTAATCACATATAGTATCAGTACATGTGGTACTCACATATAGTATCAGTACATGTGGTAATCACATATAGTATCAGTACATGTGGTAATCACATATAGTATCAGTACATGTGGTAATCACATATAGTATCAGTGCATGTGGTGATCACATATAGTATCAGTACATGTGGTAATCACATATAGTATCAGTACATGTGGTAATCACATATAGTATCAGTACATGTGGTAATCACATAGTATCAGTGCATGTGGTAATCACATATAGTATCAGTGCATGTGGTAATCACATATAGTATCAGTATATGTGGTAATCTCATATAGAATCAGTATATCTGGTAATCACATATAATATCAGTACATGTGGTAATCACATATAGTATCAGTACATGTGGTAATCACATATAGTATCAGTACATGTGGTAATTATATATAGTATCAGTACATGTGGTAATCACATATAGTATAAGTACATAAGGTAATTATATATAGTATCAGTACATGTGGTAATCACATATAGTATCAGTGCATGTGGTAATCACATATAGTATCAGTACATGTGGTAATTAAATATAGTATCAGTACATGTGGTACTCACATATAGTATCAGTACATGTGATAATCACATATAGTATCAGTACATGTGGTAATTATATATAGTATCAGTACATGTGGTAATTATATATAGTATCAGTACATGTGGTAATCACATATAGTATCAGTACATGTGGTAATCACATATAGTATCAGTACATGTGGTAATTACATATAGTATCAGTACATGTGGTAATCACATATAGTATAAGTACATAAGGTAATTATATATAGTATCAGTACATGTGGTAATCACATATAGTATTAGTGCATGTGGTAATCACATATAGTATCAGTACATGTGGTAATTAAATATAGTATCAGTACATGTGGTAATTATATATAGTATCAGTACATGTGGTAATCACATATAGTATCAGTACATGTGGTAATCACATATAGTATCAGCACATGTGGTAATCACATGTAGTATCAGTACATGTGGTGATCACATATAGTATCAGTACATGTGGTAATCACATATAGTATCAGTACATGTGATAATCACATTTAGAATCAGTATATCTGGTAATCACATATAGTATCAGTACATGTGGTTATCACATATAGTATCAGTACATGTGATAATCACATATAGTATCAAGTACATGTGATAATCACATATAGTATCAGTACATGTGGTTATTACATATATTATCAGTACATATGGTAATAATCATCCATAGACTGAATTCAATTTTTCTAACACAATACATTCTCATTTCACTGTTTTAAAATCATATACATAAGGGGTTCAAAAGTCCTTGTGTCCAAAGTCCAGGACCTATTGATTTTACATTATGGCATTTGATATTTAACTTTAAAAGTCCTATTGTCATGTCATTTTTTTTACAAGGATAATCCTACCTTTTCTATATAATAACATAATTACACATGGACTTTCCAATTTGATATTAGACTTCAAAATTTATGGACTTTTCAATTTTGATACAGGACTTTCAAAAACTTTATGTGAGAACTGAAGTAGTGACCTAATTATTGACCCAACATGGGCCATATACAAACACGAGCTAGCTTTTGTCAAGAAGATCTTTCTGACTAAGTTAAATAAAGATTGGACTAAAATTGGTGCTCAGGAGTGTTAACAAGGTTTTTCTATTATTTGACCTAGTGACCTACTTATTGACCCAACATGGCCCATATGCGAACTTGAGCTAGCTTTTATTAAGAGGATCATTCTGAGCAAGTTTGATTAAGATTGCATTCAAATTGTGGCCTCAGGAGTGTTAACAATCAAAAGTTGACGCACGACGGACAATGACCCATCACAATAGCTCACTTTGTGCTCCGGTGAGCTAAAAATAGGTCAAAGGTTCCTGGACCTTCCATTACAAAATGTAATTCTGAATAACTGATATATGTACATACATGTATAAATACATGTATTTCAAATAAGTTACATACAAACTTCCATACTGTAAGACAGCAACAATTATAATATCCTATTTCAAATGTACTGTACAAAAATTACCGATATACAATATCTCTTCCAACAACATTTCAGTAATATTTTAACCCAACATAAGATTTCAAATGTGTTTATAGACCAATAAAACAGAAATTTGTTTTCCAACTTTGAAAAGGTGAAAGATTAAATACATAGGGGTATTCATTTCATAAACTCTGAAGGTACATGCTTGCATTATCTATAATCAATTTTTTTGTTTTCAATTCTTTACCTGTAAAAAAACTTCTTTTAAGTCTAATTCATTAAAAAATTTCAACATTGGACAACCTTGCAAGAATGCCAGGGTTTTGACAGCTGCAGGATTTCAAACAAACTGGTTTCAGCCTGCAGGATTTCAAACACAGTTGTTTCTTCAGCCTGCAGGATTTCAAACAATATTGTTTCTTCAGCCTGCAGGATTTCAAACAATATTGTTTCTTCAGCCTGCAGGATTTCAAACAATATTGTTTCTTAGCTTGCAGGAATCCAAACAATTTTGTTTCTTCGGCCTGCAGGATTTCAAACAATATTGTTTCTTCGGCCTGCAGGATTTCAAACAATACTGTTTCTTCAGCCTGCAGGATTTCAAACAATTTTGTTTCTTCAGCCTGCAGGATTTCAAACAATATTGTTTCTTCAGCCTGCAGGATTTCAAACAATTTTGTTTCTTCAGCCTGCAGGATTTCAAACAATACTGTTACTTCAGCCTGCAGGATTTCAAACAATATTGTTTCTTCAGCCTGCAGGATTTCAAACAATATTGTTTCTTCAGCCTGCAGGATTTCAAACAAAGTTGTTTCTTCAGCCTGCAGGATTTCAAACAATTTTGTTTCTTCAGCCTGCAGGATTTCAAACAATATTGTTTCTTCAGCCTGCAGGAAATCAAACAATATTGTTTCTTCAGCCTGCAGGATTTCAAACAATATTGTTTCTGCAGCCTGCAGGAATCCAAACAATTTTGTTTCTTCGGCCTGCAGAATTTCAAACAATACTGTTTCTTCAGCCTGCAGGATTTCAAACAATTTTGTTTCTTCGGCCTGCAGGATTTCAAACAATACTGTTTCTTCAGCCTGCAGGATTTCAAACAATATTGTTTCTTAGCTTGCAGGAATCCAAACAATTTTGTTTCTTCAGCCTGCAGGATTTCAAACAATTTTGTTTCTTCGGCCTGCAGGATTTCAAACAATACTGTTTCTTCAGCCTGCAGGAATCCAAACAATTTTGTTTCTTCAGCCTGCAGGATTTCAAACAATTTTGTTTGTTCAGCCTGCAGGATGTCAAACAAACTTGTTTCAGTCTGTAGGATTTCAAACAATACTGTTTCTTCAGCCTGCAGGAATCCAAACAATTTTGTTTCTTCAGCCTGCAGGATTTCAAACAATATTGTTTCTTCAGCCTGCAGGATTTCAAACAATATTGTTACTTCAACCTGCAGGATTTCAAACAATTTTGTTTCTTCAGCCTGCAGGATTTCAAACAATATTGTTACTTCAGCCTGCAGGAATCCAAACAATTTTGTTTCTTCAGCCTGCAGGATTTCAAACAATTTTGTTTGTTCAGCCTGCAGGATGTCAAACAAACTTGTTTCAGTCTGTAGGATTTCAAACAATTTTGTTTCTTCAGCCTGCAGGATTTCAAACAATATTGTTTCTTCAGCCTGCAGGAAATCAAACAATATTGTTTCTTCAGCCTGCAGGATTTCAAACAATATTGTTTCTTCAGCCTGCAGGATTTCAAACAATTTTGTTTCTTCGGCCTGCAGAATTTCAAACAATACTGTTTTTTCAGCCTGCAGGATTTCAAACAATTTTGTTTCTTCAGCCTGCAGGATTTCAAACAATATTGTTTCTTCAGCCTGCAGGATTTCAAACAATATTGTTTCTTAGCTTGCAGGAATCCAAACAATTTTGTTTCTTCAGCCTGCAGGATTTCAAACAATTTTGTTTCTTCGGCCTGCAGGATTTCAAACAATACTGTTTCTTCAGCCTGCAGGATTTCAAACAATTTTGTTTCTTCAGCCTGCAGGATTTCAAACAATATTGTTTCTTCAGCCTGCAGGAATCCAAACAATTTTGTTTCTTCAGCCTGCAGGATTTCAAACAATTTTGTTTGTTCAGCCTGCAGGATGTCAAACAATTTTGTTTGTTCAGCCTGCAGGATGTCAAACAAACTTGTTTCAGTCTGTAGGATTTCAAACAATATTGTTTCTTCAGCCTGCAGGATTTCAAACAATTTTGTTTCTTCAGCCTGCAGGAAATCAAACAATAATGTTTCTTCAGATTGCAAGATTTCAAACAATATTGTTTCTTCAACCTGCAGGATTTCAAACAATTTTGTTTCTTCAGCCTGCAGGATTTCAAACAATATTGTTACTTCAGCCTGCAGGAATCCAAACAATTTTGTTTCTTCAGCCTGCAGGATTTCAAACAATTTTGTTTGTTCAGCCTGCAGGATGTCAAACAATTTTGTTTGTTCAGCCTGCAGGATGTCAAACAAACTTGTTTCAGTCTGTAGGATTTCAAACAATTTTGTTTCTTCAGCCTGCAGGATTTCAAACAATTTTGTTTCTTCAGCCTGCAGGAAATCAAACAAACTTGTTTCAGTATTTTCAAGGGCAAATACAAACTAATTTTTCCAACTTTTCAAGCATATTGGAATCTTTTAAAAGTTTAATTTTCTGTACCATGTATGCCAAAAAGGACTAGGTTCAATACATATTCATATGACAAGCAATAAAAAATGAACACACATCTATTGAAAAAAGTTTTCTATGTAGCTGTAAGGTTAGTAGCAGCAAATAGTTTCCATTCATGTCCCCTGTGATATACCTCTAAAAATTTGTACACACTTAAGTATTTACAATTAATTGCATTTTCTGGCCAAATGACAATATTTCAAGTAAATATGAGGCAGAAATTTAAGAATCAATAATCCTGCACAGAGTTTAAAAGTTATCACATTGTACATGAATAAAATCCGTAGAAAAACAATGATACTGCTTAAATGATGAATATCAAGTTAAATATAGTAGCTATTAATATTAGTATGCTCATGTACGGGATATAAATACATATTTTTGGCTGTCTGGCCCCAGTTTCACAATCAATCTTTAAGATTTTCATATTTTTTGGCTGTCTGGCCCCAGTTTCTACATCAATCCTTAACTAAGAATTTTCTTAACTTAAATTTAGCAAATTCTGGCAATTTTTTAGAGCCACTATCGAAAAAAAAACTAAATGCAGATGCTTTAAGCTTGAAGTGATCTTCAAAATAACACCACAAATTCCTGCATCTCTTACATATCAATAAAATGAGAAAGGTTTCAATTTTGCCAGTTTTATGTTAAAGAAAATCGTAGTTAAGAAATGATTGTGAAACTGGGGCCTGGTCCATAAATACTGATAGTTTAAAACCTTCAACAGAAACATGTTTTCTCTCTTAAATACATCATTTAGCTGTTTTTGAAATAAATGTCCTTACTATCTCATAAGGCTAGACATGTGATTCATAGATTTCTTGTTTCTGGCCTAAAATATGCAGACAACAGGAGCCTTGCTTTGCTATGATAGTTATAATTATTTCACATACAGCATTTTTGAAAGTTTTTTTTTCTGATTTTACTTCATAGTATCAAAAAAAAAAAAAAAAAAAAAAAAAAAATGTCAAATTTTTTTCCAATGATTATCTAATATATATAAGCTATTAAATGAGTTAATGATAAAAACAAGTCTCCATGAAGATTTATGTGTAAATAATATTCTTGCTATACTAGTTCCACAGCAAAGTTGTTATATCTGTATAAATATCTCTAGTGAATGGGGAGGTTGAATATCGAGTATTTAATGTACAGGTCAAGATAATTTTATTTAATTCTGGAATCATTGTCAATGAAATCAAGTCTCTGGAGTGAACCAATAATCTTTAAACAGAAAGAAAGATTTTCGTATACTAGCAGTAACAGAATCTTTCCAAATTTGGGATTTAAACTTTTGTCAGGGTCAACTTAAACTTTAGGATGGTACATTGATTAATAAGGAACTCTTAGCTTTAAAATGGTGAATGTTGGTGTTCATATCTGAAGTTATCTATCTAGAATACCAATAACATCATATAGTTTCACACAGTCTGAAACAATTCTCAAAATTAAAGGTATGTCAATTTTATTCTCCATTTTCTTTGACAAAGATAAAGTAAAATAAATTGCAATGCTGTATAATATAAACTATTTAAACTTGATTTTTTAAAAAAGAGAGGTGTGAAGCAATGCTGTTTTACATCCTAAAAATATATATTTCACATATCTAGATTATCAGTTATGGGATAGTGGAGGAAAGTGGAGTGTCAAGAACAAATCACGTATTTAACATAGGGAACTGCACAAGTGATTTTAACCTAGGAAGTGAAGAGGGCAATATGATTTGTAAGTCAAAGAGGCCTTCTATAGGCAAAAGACAACTTTACATTGAATATATTCAAGTTTCTCAAATTCGTTATTAGTTCAAGTGGTATAAAATCCATGATTTTGGGTAAAAAATGTGAAAAATTAAATTGTGTCATAAATGGGTGTAGGACAACTGGTTAACAAACTGCTACAAACAGATAGCTATGAGAGAAGCTAGATGATGGCCATGTGTGATGAAATGATGATACAACCCACAACCACTGATGATGACCAGAATACCTGTGACAAATCATCACTTGTCAATTCATCAGTAGGACCGTTGGTCCCATCGCCCTCAAAATAATCAACCATGAGAATTTTCTTCATTCTGCGGTACTGCAGGTTATCTAACTCTCTAACGGCATCTTTTGTACGCTGTATTAAATCTATGATAACATTACTAGGACGTTGTCGAGAAATAAACACATGCTGAAATTATATAATTAACATAAGATTAATAACATAACATGTAATACCTGAGAAGAATCATCTGTTACAATTTCATCGACGTGACCGTCCGACCCTGACTCTCCCTCCATAATATCTACATTAAGAATTTTCTTCCATTTACGATACTGTAAATTATCTAACTCTCTTACAACGTCTTTAGTTCTTTGGATTAAATCTATAATTACATTGCTGGGCCTTTTTCTAGCTATGAAATAATGCTGAAACAAAACAAACTGTTAACATAGTAAAATATTTTTAACTTTCATTCTACAAGACGCCTACATGTAGCTAAATGGTTAAGGTCACCGACTCTCAATTCAAAGATACTGGGTTTAAGCACCAACCACACTTTGTGATAGAGTGGGGATTGGAGTAGAGTAGTTGTGTTTTATGCCCCAGTCAAGATTCATTTAATATTTTGAGGCAGTCAGTCCGAAATGGTTGAGGAAACTGGATTGCCCAGAGAAAACAACTGACCTTCAGCAAGCGAACTGACAAACTTTCTCACTCTAGGATCTGTGCCTAATGGGATTAGAGCCCAGGTGGTGAGAGGAGCTGTGATCTGTAAGCATGCCCTTTAGACACTCAGTCACCGAGGCCCAATGACCAGAGACCCCTTTTCATTGCATTCAAGTCAACCCTGTAGCAAAATTGATATTGCCTTGACCATTATGCCGACATGGATATCGATATAAAGCACAGGTGTAATGATTTATGAAATCCATTTTTAACTTTTATCTCTTCTTAATTTTCATTCATTAAAAAAGGTTCTAAATATTCATTAGATCAGAAACAAAATTAATGATTTTAACAAAATTTTGTTGTTTTTTTTCTTTTCTTTTTTTAAACATTGCAAAACTTCAATCATAGCTTTCTTTACGAAATTTTGGAGGAGTACCAAGAGAAAACCACCAAGTGTCTGTCCACTTGTTGCGTAAATCAACTTATATTATGTTTATATATATATTACATTACATACCTGTAATAAGTCATCTGAGGAAGGTCTGTCTTGAGGGTTTTTAGCTACACAGGAATCCACAAAGTTTCTAAATTCGTCTGACCATTCTCCACCAGATAACTTTGGAGGGTCATTCTGAGCTATATGATATAATGCACTCATAGCATTCATATTGAATAAAGGCGGCTTTCTTTCAGCTAAAAAGTTATTAAAAACAAAACAAATAAACAATTTCTTCCAGCTAACATGTTATTTTAAAAATTAAATAAATAAATAGATAATATTGAATTGAATAAATCTATATTTTGGAATTGTTAACAACTTAAGGGTTTTTCCTTTTTTAACACTTACAAGTTCAGTAAAATCTTAATTCATCGTCTTCATTTGTTTGGTCAGTATTACAAAAGGGGTTGAAAATAAATTGAGGATGGCTAACAAGTGAAATATTATAAAAAGAAATCGACAATGGGTCTTGAAAATAATATAAGATGGCAAAATTATTGAGGACATAAATTTATACCAAGAAAAGGTTGTGCCTTTTGATTATATATCTCAGACTTTTGTTATATCTAGCAAGTACCACTTACCTGATTCATATCTAGCAAGTACCACTTACCTGATTCATATCTAGCAAGTACCACTTACCTTATTCATATCTAGCAAGTACCACTTACCTGATTCATATCTAGCAAGCAAGTACCACTTACCTGGTTCAAGACAAGTAATTCACAATGACCATATATCAGACTTGGTGCCATATTGATCATTATCACTGGCCAGTCCCACTTACCTAATTCTAGACAAGTAATGCCCAGTGACCATATATCTGACTTGGCGTCATATTGACCTTCATCCATGGCCAGTATGACTTCAGGTGCCATCCAGTATGGAGTTCCAACAAAAGAATTGGCAGGACATACAAATGATGCTGAACCAAAATCAGCTGCAATCAAATCAAAGAAAACAAATTGTAATTTGTTGTTAAATCTTATTTTTCTATAAACAAAATAATATTTTGTTACATAAGGTCATTTGCTGTTCCCTATTCATATAATTGCATCTAGACAATAATGTTACAATTCTAAACTAAAAATTTTAAAAGAAAAGTAATGTATAGATACATATAGGGTATCACCAGAGGCGTGTTCAAGTTACTGGTTGCTTTCCACTGCGACCGTGCATACAATTTTTATGTCTATTGAACGGAAGCGAGTACTTGCGTTGCATTCAAAATGGTGACCATCGGTGAAGAAGAGACTAATGTTGTAAAATAAATTGGGATTAACCAGCCAAGTACTGATTTATCCTTGACTTCCACATCATATTTAGAAGACGAAAAACAAGTCGTTTCATTTTTTATTGATAATACACAGTACATGTATGTTAAATAGTTCCAACGTTTTTATTTAAAAATGGTCATTAAATTTTTGGCTCTGATATACCCGTGGTCAGACACCGATAAAATCCCCCAAAAAAATTATAAACACACTCATATCATGCATCTTCACAAATGTCTGAAATGATTCAAACGGTAATACCTTTATTTGAACGATTTAACACACTTTCACTGACATAAAACCATACTGCATGTTGTTTTCAGAATTCGTTTAGATAATTTCCTTTATGTTAGACTCTGCGACGCCAACTTGAATATATGGCTAAAAAATATATATAAAATTCTAACAAATGGTCAAAACTTCTTGTGATAACCAGTCTTTGATTCTACATTAAAAAATACAATTTTTTTTACCTAATTTAACAGTGCCATTTTCTGTCAAGAGTATATTTCCAGCTTTAATGTCCCTGTGTATTTTTCCCTGATTATGTAAATATGATAAACCTAAAAGTGCATTGTGGCAAATCGCTGCTATTTCTAATTCTTTCAATGGCTTTTTATGAACTGTAATAAAACAAATATAATCCCATGTAAACAATTATTATAATTACAAAATCATAAATTATGGATAAATATGACTAGCATATTGGTGAAGCATAGGTTCCGTAGGCTTGTTACTTTTTTGGCAACAGTATAGTAATATATGCATTGCATCAAACATGTAGACAATTTCAAAATTTCAAAAACATTATAATTACTCAAGTGCCTTTTTTTTATTTATTCATTTATTATTATTATTAATTTTTTATTATTATTATTTTTTTTTTTTTATAAAAATTCTGAAACTTTAACTTATACAAATTTTTTTAGTAATACAAGATGGATCATACTGTAAGATCAACAAATTTATGTACACAAAGTGGAGTCAAGGAGTTTTACCACCCCAGTAAACTTCAACTTTAATAGAAGAGATAAGTTCTGGAAAAGTGGAGAAAACTTCTAAAGAGTGAGTGAGTTATTGTTTTGAGCCGCATCAGCATTATTGCAGCTATTCCCAGGAAAACCTCTAGAGGCAAACTGATAAACTGTTGTCATACTAGTATCTGCTTCATAGGATAAGAGCTCTAGTTGCTTTAAAGAGAGGTGATATTTATGAGTGTGCTTTTGACCACTTGGTCTTCAGGGGTCTCTGCATTCACATAACAATATAATGATAATATGTCTTACCTTCAACAATATCTGAAGCTGAACCTAAACAGTATTCCATTACCAGCTGAAATATAAATTCATAAAACACTTCAAACATGTATATTTAATAAATATTTCACAGGATTGCAGGCTATATCTCAGTTTATGGACTGGGAAGGCACCACAAAAATAAGATACGGACCAAATGGACACCACCTTACATAGATATGAGCATTATTCTGAAATTAATTGGATCCTTTCAGACAATGATTATATTATAGTTGTCATTCCTGACTGTAACTTTGTATGTGGTTAATTCACTGATTAAACTATTTGGGATTAAGATGTACTTTTAGTTAGTGTAATATTATGTCATCAAGGATTATCATGTGACTAAAACTAACATAATACAGACGGAAGCCTCGGGTCTGCATTGCGAAATACGGCCAGGAGTAAAACCAATGCATATTTTAGAAAACAAATACTTGAGGTATAACATATAAATAGTTATACTGAAATATGAAGTACAGTAATGCAGTTACACTAATTGTGTAACATTTCATGGTTACTTGTGGACAACAAACAAATAATGAGTCTAAAAATAAGAGATGTCAGTAGAATAGAATACATTTACATTGCCTGCACATCTAGTTTTTAAAACAAACTGTAACATTGGTAACACAGATACTCACATCTGGTAATGTTAATACTTCTTACAGGTACAAATAAATGCATAATTTGCTCAAATGTATTGGATTGTCAATTATTATCTAAGGAGTGGAGTGGTGTAATGGTGTTTTACGCCCCACTCAAGATCCTTTCACTTATTTCGAGGCGGTCAGGTCTTGGTTGGTGGATGAAACCGGAGTACCCGGAGAAATCACCGATCTTCGGCAAGCGAACTGACAAACTTTCTCACACTAGAATCTGCCCCGAATGGGATTCGAACCCAGGCGGTGAGAGGCACTGTGATCTGTATGCGTGCGCTTTAGACCACTCGGCCACCGAGGCCCCTTATTATCTAAGGGGAAAACTCTTAATGGACTCATTTGGTTTTTGACCAATAAATTTTGCAATCTTACAAGTTCAAGACAAAAATTCAATATATCTCTTCAACTCACAAACTCAGCAATAAGTGCCAAGTTTCTATTTAATCAACTAGACAGATCAGTAACAAGAACATTTTATTGGTCCAATGCAAACACTGATGCAGTTCATGGACCTGGGACCTGTGGAATTTTTGAGTGCAGTTAGACTGTGAAGCCTGACTCATGCATACATACCCATGCTGTATGTTCCCTCAAGTAGCACCCTTTATAGTCAATGATATGGTCATGATTAAGCTGTCTCATAAACTTTACTTCTTTTATGATATCTTGCCATTTCTGAAAACAAAAAATAAATAAACAATAATAATTAAAATAATAGTAGTTTTAAAAAAGCATGATTTGACATGCCAACATTTCTCAAAATCCACTTTTTTTATAAGAAAAACGAATATTGTATCCAAATGATAACAAAACTACTTGTATTCATGAGTAAACATTTGCAACACTAAAGATATAATACAAATTATTTTATTTTAATACTAGTTTGGTTTATATGAAACATTTGGACTTTTAACATAAACTGTCATATTATAACACACTGCCAATGATACTGGAAAAGTAACACCTAAGTTTTGCCTTATGGCAACACCAGGCTCGACAAAAACTCTTATTCTCTCTCTACCTTGTCCATTTACAAATATTTACTTACCTCTGCAGCCTGTTTGCCATTATATGACATCTTCTTGATGGCCACAATTTCTTTCGTAACAGAACTCCTGGCCTGAAAATATGATGTCAAGAAGAAGTATGTAAATATGTCTCAATAATTAACTTCAGAAGAAACAACACAGCACAGATATAATGTCCACTTTAAATATCTATATATCTTTAAATATCTATATAGTTTAATGGTGGGCAATAATTAATTACCAGTTTATTTCAAAATCAGTCGAGCTAACGCTTGACAATACTCGGTTATCAAAATGTAAAATTTATTTATTGAAAATATAATCTGAACTTTATCCCTATCAGAATTTTTTTTTTACTGCCCCCCCCCCCCCCCCCATCCACAAAATGTTTGAACACAGTGATAATAGATCTGTAACAGAGGCATTAAATGAACTTGAAACATAGGGGTTGCATAATGCAATTAGCTGTGTATTTTAGTAATAATTACCATGCCTAAATAGTCTGGAATATAGCAGTCATACTGTCACTTTTAGAGTGATCATCAATATTGACCAAGTTTTTTAAATTTTTTTTGTTGTTTTATTCTTAAGTTTTTTTTTATTATTTTTTTTTTACAAATTCATTATGTAACATACTACTAATGCATAGATAGAAATAATTTAAACTTCTGGTACTACACTGTCTGTTACTTTTAATCTGCAGTTCTTTTGTTAAAGTCTTTTTATTATTATTATTAAACTGCAAATCGTTACATTTTGGAATAATCAAAATTTGGTTTTAAGAAGTGAAGTAATATACTGAACTTATTGAGTTAATTTATAAATAGATTTTCTTTAAACTTACATAGTAAACTGCTCCAAAACTTCCATGTCCAATTTCACGCAAGTCAATAAACAATTTTTCTGGATCATCAGTACTAAACAAAGCTGCTATATCTGGATCTTTAAGAGTTCCGGGTTTGGGAAAGGAGGGCATTGTAACCCATTAATTTTGACCCTGTAACCTTCTCTACCTTGGGTCAAGGTCTTTATAAGGGAAGATTAACCTGTCTGTGATCATGTATTCTTCTTGCTGTTATAAAACTGAAAATATAAAAAAAAACAAAAATTCATCAATCACTTGAAAACACAAACTTATTCACCTGTCGGTTGGTTGATTAAATTGATTGATTTAATGGGGTTTAACCTGTCAGTCAAGAATATTTCACTTATATCAAGATGCCAACAGCCATAGGTGAAGTGACAGAAATTTTTACCTTTGCAGTGCACTCAGGACAATGTGCAGGGAGGGTTCTTTAACGTGTCACAGCAGGGTGCCACGCCTGCCGTGACATGGGGTCATCTGTTTTTAAGGCATCTGTCAGTTTGTTTGTAGGTTGAAATGTTGTTTAACATTTCATCAGCAATTTTTTAGCTATACACAATGAAAGCCTGGTCATTACCAGTAATTACAGGCCATGTTCATGTATGTACAAGTTGAGTAGAGTAATGGTGTTTAACATCCCAGTCAAGAATATTTCACTTGTATCGATACGTCACCAGCTATAGACAAAGTGCAGAAATTTTGCCTGTGTGTTGCGCTGATGGCATTATACAGCAGGGTTCTTTATTGTGCCATGCCTGCCATGACACGGGACCTTGTTTATTTTAAGTTCCCATCCGAAAGAACTGTGATTTTCATTTCGTAATGTCAAGTGCTTGGCTGTATGTGCAAGATGTGCAAGTATGTATTATGGTCAGCCATTACTACATGTAGCATATTAAGTAACTTTTGTTAAAGTGATAGTTCACTAAGTCAGTATACCATAGACAAGCATACCACTCCCCAAGTCACATACTTCATCCTGGCATCAGTCGCACCAGTCAGCATTCTTCACCCCAACCACCCACCCACACAAGCTATAGAAATGGGTGGCCTAAAATCTAGCTTGATCAATAATGGTTTAATTATAACTGAACCATTTACCAAAACTTCTTACCACAAAAAAAAAAAAAAAAAAAAGGCAAATTAATTATTAATTTATTTGTATCATATCAGCTTTTTATCTAGATAAAATTATCAAGTTCTTTTCCCTTAGTTTACTGGGTATTTCTGATTTATGTTACACAGTTCAAACTCCATAATGGACGTATAGTGGTCTTAAATGTTAACTTTTTTTTGGTCAAATATTCTTGATTGACCTAGATATTTAAAATTCCAGTGGACAAGACAATATAGAAATTTATGTTCCCCAACCAGACAACTAGCCTGTAAGGAAAATCAGTTGATGTAACATAATCTGCAGTGCAGGTATTTAAATGACATCAATTCAGATTTTTCAGATTAAAATTGTAGACTTTTAATGATATTAAACGACTAAATAAATACTTATTACCAATAAGCTATGATCCCCATATCTCTATTTGGAGTTTATTTAAGATTATGTAATTGATATCTATTGATAAAATAAAGAAAAAAGGGCTTTAACATTTTAATCTATCTAATTCAGAAATTAATACAGAGAAGTATTCATAAAGATTTTTTCTCCTATTTATGTGTAGTTGCATACACTATTCTGGTCGAGTGAAAAGTATTGAAACACACCCGTTTATCCTGGTCTCGCTGACTTGAGTGGCACAACTCGCTAATGTACGATGAGTAAACAATGGATTTCTTATTATTATTTTTATGTATAACTTAGGCTGCACAAATTTACGAACACTGATGCCTGACTGCTTGCTTGCCAGCCTGCCTGCCTGTCTGAATGAAAGGAATGTGGGTCACAAATTAAATGGCTACTCATTAAACACTTAAAAATTTTACGGCAAAGAAATGAAATTGTATATATGTATATACAATTGTATTTAAATGTAAAATTATTAAAATAGGTAGTTGTCAGGTACATGTAATAATATATGGTTTTTGAATTAGAAAAAAACAGGCTGGGATATTTCCATGGGAATTTGTCAGTCATCAGTGCTTTTTTAAAATACAAAATACAATGACTTATTTTTTCGAATTAGATAGGTTTTTTCAGTTTAAAAGGTTTGATATATATATATATATATATATATATATATATATATATATATATATATATATATATATATATATATTTATATAAATTATGCTTCTCCTAAAAGAAACTGATAAGTTAAGTTCAGACAGTTAACTTTTGTTTACTTGAAGCTCCACTGTACTGTAGCATCATTATTTGTGTATTAAATCATGGTAAATTTCTATAATTTAATTTTTTGAAAGTCTCATTTTAAACACAATTTAAACAAATTTTATTGCTAAATGACAATTTTGGGCAAAAAGTAATGAAATTTATATGATCTATGAGTTTTTTTTATGTAAGAATTATTTATTTATTTTATTATTATTATTTTTTATTTAGAATAAAATCATAATTACTGTACCCAGATACTGAACAGAATTAAGAGCAATTTTTGTTTCAAAGGCAAAATTTCTTCATTTTGTAGCTAAATATATCATTTGAATATGTTAAAATAAAGAAGAAAAATATTGTTTCCTTTAGTGAAATAAGTAAAGCTTGTCTACTGTTGCTTCCATTTATTTAAAAGAAAAATTCTGTTCTCTATATTGCTAATACCCAATGCTCTTGTAAGTGCACACCGATGTCATTTGTTCAAGTTATACCAGAATAAAAATATCTTGCCGTGACTTTCTTTGAATAGTTTCTTTGCCTCAACAAAACCAGTCATCTGAATGGATTGGCAAAATTCAACTGCTGAAAACTGAATTTTTCTAGGCACCCAAGAAACAACAGTCATCAAAAAAGGAAAAACCATAACGCACACAAAATTTTATTTTTGAAATGATAAACAAGAAAGGTATTCAATAAAAAGAAGATTTGTTTACCCAAAAATGCACCCCATGACCAAAAAACCAGAATTAGTCAACTGAATTTTTGAGGCAGTTGTCATGTGACCACTAGAAGCACTGCACATAATTCTTAAGGAATCCTAACATGTTGTTTATAATCATACTGCAGTACGGGGAAAAAATTGATACAAACAAAATTAATTCTTTTTAATTAAGAATGAAGGGCTAGGCTTATCAGAATTCTCAACCTTCTTTTCTAAAAAATCTTGTTGCAGAAAGTATTCTCTTTACGAAATGACTTATTATTGACTTCAAATGTCAGGGTCAATTCTATATATCTGTAAAGTTAAAAGGCAAGCTAGAACTGAAAACTACTACCTTGAGTCTGCAGTCTTCAACACTCAACAACATCTTAAAAAACTTTTTTTGATTATTTAATGTTATATTTGTACAATGCCTCAAGTTTTAGATCATGAAGTTAAACTCAGGTTTAAAACCCATTTATCTCTGGTATGATTTTGAGGTGGGGGGGGGGGGGGGGGGGGGGGGTGGGTCTCAGTAGTTAAGTCATCAAAAGGGCATGACAAAGATAAAAGCACTTCTAGCTACATATGTTTGAATTGAAATTAGGCACATCTTAGTGTGATTAAGTTTGCAAATTTGCTTGCCAAGTGTTAACGGTTTTCCCTGGATACTCTAAGTTTCTTTTACAGTCTCAAATCCATCTGCCTTGGTATAAATGAAAAAAAAAAAATTACTCCATTAAATTTTATTTTGGTTATACTAATTATTATTTTGGTTATACTAATTATAACAGAGAGAATTTCTTACTAACCATTTGGTCAAAACATCTAAACAGATTCAGATTGATATGAATGCCTAAGTCCAGATTATTTCTCGTAAAATGTTTCCAAACTGAAGGTTTGGGAATGGTGGAGAGTTTATCCTAAAAACAACTAACCCAATGAAAGTAAATTTTAAGTTTTTTTCCAAATTAGGATCAGCATAATTGTTGATTTGAAGGGTCACATAGCAGGCAAGAGTGGAGTGTAGTAATGGTATTTAATGCCCTTGGTCAAAAATCTTTCATTTATAGACAAGTCATTTATGGAACGGTTAAGGAATCCAGCGTTCAGCAAATGAAATGACAAACTTTCTCACACTAAGACCTGTCAAACCCAGATGGTGAGAGGCAATGTGATCCTAAGTGCCCAATTTAAACCAATCGGCCACAGAGACCAACTCCCGGATGGCAATGAGCACTGTGATGGCTTAAATTTATTTCAGAAATTTGGGCATTATGGTCAGTGGTGCAGAAACAGTCATTATCAGCATATAACCCCTGTATAAAAATTTCAGTAGAAATTTGCAAAAATATTCTTTGTTCGACATGCTTTCGTACATATATGTGTAATTTAAATTGTAGCAACACTCAAATGTGAAAACTTCTAGCCATTCAAACATAAATTTTGTTTGTCTGTTGGACGTTTAAATATTGTGCTAAAACCATGATGTTAATCATTCAATAAATGTAGGCAAATGACATCAGATGCCATTACTTCTAGAAAGTATTTTCAATACATCTGTCTTCGAAACATTAACTTCTGAAACCTACTGATTCGAAACAAATATCCAGTACCACTCTTAATAAATCATTCAACTGTTCTGAAAAATCACTTAACTAATCATTCAACTTTTCCTAAAATTCACTTAATTATTCAACTTTTCCGAAAATTCACAACTTGCAGTTTATAATTTTTACCAGTCCCATGCTAAAATGAAACTACTGGTCTAATTTGAGAATGTTGATGTGGTAGGGGAAGACACCTGATGTTCTGGGATGTAGCAATATGGCTATACAGTTAAAAAAAAGGTATAAAACCATTCATTCCATGGAAAGAACTGCTTATAACAGTATGACTATATTGTGTCAGGGCTAGCCCTGGAATTGTTTTTTGGTTTCCCCAACCCATGTTCAGCAACAATGTACATGTTGCCAGTCTGAAAATCCTTTTCGCCAATATGAGAGAGTTAATCTTACTGGTTGTTATACATAATTGGTTGGCGCAGTCAGTAGCACATGTTTGTGTGGGATTTATCTATGCTGCCAAAAGTGTTCAATCTTATTATCTAAAACTGAAGGAAGCACTACTTGGGGCATGATTTCTTAATAGGGGTCAAATCAGGCATATAGGTAGCATTTCAACCAGAGTGCAAATTTCCTAGATCTGTACAATCCTGGAGTGTTTGCAATATTCTAGTAAAGAATTACATTTTTATGTAGGCACTTTTTCCTTTGATAAACAATAAACAGATCACATAGCACAAATTATAGATTTTTTTTTCGCCTTGTACAAAGTTTGAGCTTTCTGTTCAAAAGCAGTCTGCAAGTCAGTGTCAACAAACAATTTTTTATGATCTGAAGATGATTGGTGTCATATAAGTGTTGAAGTACGATAGTTAGTGCATGATCCACAGGTAAAACTGTTTATCTTGCCCGTCTAAATGCAAAATTTACGCCATAAAGCCAGTTTCGTTATCAAATCAACCAAGGCTTAAAAAACGATCATCATTCAAACAGATGTGTTTGACATCAGATTAGGAGTCGGAGGGTTTTGTATAATTTTCACAGGATTATGTGTTTCAACATGGGTTCTTCATCAGACTTTTTTGTTTTGGGTTTTGAATTGAAAAATATTTATAATAAAATGCACTCATGTTCCTGTGAATCAAGTAAATAAAATCATTCAATGACTGGTCATTCGAAAGAGCTCTTGAAGAACTAATTTGTCGGCATTTAAATGCAGATTTATTAGGGAGCTTCCGAAACTTTCGTAAACACCAGCCAAGTTTAAGCATATTCGAAACAGAGACCAATTAGCCACAATTAATTATGGAGGCTAATTCCTTTAATCCAATTAGTGTGTTTATTTATTTGTCAACTTCTGATAGTGTTTAAAGGACGCGGTTCAGTGATCACGTGATCGACGATGTAAACAGATACTATAGGCTTAATATACAGAAATGAGGTGCGTTCAGCCATGAAATACACAACAGTTTGACATAGAAAAGTTAATATTAACATTCGCCAACTATATTTTATTTTCGCCAATTTTATTTTGAATTCGCCAAACACTTTCGCCAATTTTAATTTCATTTCGCCAGATTCAAATATTTTTTTGCAATTGGCACCACTGGCGGTCGACAGCACGAGCCCTGTGTGTACAGAATGCATAATGAACATAGACACATTATTATCAGCTTTGGTGAAGTGAAAGGGATCTGTGGGTATATTATCCAAAAGCATGTATCCTTTTTCAAAATTTTCATAGATGCAGTGACTGCAGTAGTTTACAGAATAAATATATTGTAATATTGTCCCAGTACAGGTCTCTCACTGACTTAGTAAGTTACAATACACTAACTTGAGTTTCAGGGTAATGATTAGGGTAATCGTACCTATAGAAAGTCCACTTACTGAAAAGTATGACTACTTCAGGAAAGAAATGCATAACAGACATTGATACACTATTTTCTGCTTTGGTGATGTTGAATAAAAGATTTAACTAAACTTTCAGTTTAAAGTGGGTGTCTGGGAGATGTATTACCCCAAAAGCATGATCCTTTGTCCAAATTCCATTGATGCAGTGCCTGTAGTATTTCAAGGTATACCCTAACTGTATAATTGCCCTTGGGAAGGTCTCCGAGTAACTGATTGAATACCGATTCCCTAATTTGAGTTTGAGGATCTTTAATACTCATTTTAGGCTGATGAAAAACGTTAAACACGGCCCTACCCTTGAAGACTTCATGTTTCAAAGGATACTGACACAGGACGAAAAATGTCAAATTTGCACGTGATTGTTTGATAAAAAATTCAAATATTTTCGAGGATTTAAGTCTTTTTAGAGATGTTTGTAGTTGCTGTCATACTAATTAACTTACCATATAGCTCAAGAATCCCCAAAATTGAAAGAAAACACAACTTTTTACAGATTGTTTACAACCCAATATCACGGCAAAAATTCTTTCCTCGTCCAAAATGGCTACGTTTACGCATGCGCCATGATCGAGAAATAACAGTGCAAAAATTGGATTGTTAAAGTCACTGAAATGACTTTGAACTGTATGAGGATAAAAATGTAAGGCAATATAATAATTTAACACATACAGAGTTTTACAATTGTTCTTGTTCACACTACATTCGCTTCTTGCAGAACTTTTTCAATGGTGGGTTCATATTACGTCACCGGAAGTATACATAGCCGCAGTGAATACACAACGACACACCTACTGGTCTGAAAATTGACAACAAGTTTGTTGTAGAGAACAATTTAAAATTCAATTTTTACACAGTAAAGTATATGAACTTGTTTTTTATATATGTTTTCTCTGGCATTTTTCAACATAATTTCGCTTTTATTAGGTACATTTTATTTACCTGTTGTAATCACCTGGCGATTTACCTGTTACCTGTCTATAGAAACCAATTTACCTGTCAGAATCTATTTGCCTCTCTTGTTCTTCTCGATTTCTTTCTTTTGGATTTTTTTCACCAAGTTTTCGTTCGTAACAGTTTGGCTTGAGTAATTAAATGTTCAAACTTGTCAATCATAAGTTTTTGGTTTTTTTTTTTTTTTTTTTTTTTTTTTTTTCAATTTTAAACTTTGTTCATTAATATTTTTATTTACAAGTTCAGTAGACAAGCGCGGTGTTCTACATATTAGGTACACTGACCCAAGTTGCTATTCTAAATATTGTTTTACTGTATTCCTTCCGGAGTTTAAAATCATTGCTCTGGTATTACTTTTCATTATCTAACTGACATAAGTCGAAAATGCATATTTACACATATATGACCTGTATTCCAGAGATGGTCAACCGTTATGACCTCATGACTTATGAAATCAGTCAGGGCTTTTTAAATAAAAATCAGTTTGCTCTACGTTGAATATTTTGACCATTGTGGCACTTTAATAAAAAGTTTATAAAAATGTTGAATTGTTGAATGTCTATCAAATTGGACACCAAATTACCATAATATACAGAACTTGATCACTGAGCTGGAGAACCTTATAAAGCATCAGTTAGATCAAGCTATAGATCATTACAGATCATAATCAGATTATAAAGGATCTTTCCGCCGAGTGGGATTCGAACCTATGCGTTGAGATCCGCTGTGATAAATAAAGACGGAAGATTCACGGAACAAAGTCGTTTATCTAATCAGCTCGGGATGATAAAAAGCCAATAAATGACGCAAAACAAAGGTTAAATCTATATTTATTTGTTTATCTATATACAAGTGTATTAAAAATACAAATATACTACCGGTATATCAAAAACAAAACGTAAACTATTTAAAAATTAACAGAACACTGTGAGACACTAAGGAATGAATTAACACTTATTTAACACTTATTTGTTTAATGTACAATGGATAAATGAAGATACGAATTTTAACAAAATGCCTTAAATTACACTATAAAAATAAAGAAGATACGAATTGTAACTTACACTCTAAAAAGGCATACCTATTTGCCAGTTAATACATGACGACTACAACACCGACCAAAAACAAATTTGTTTGATTGTGGCAACACTGTTTAAACATAATTGGTTCCTTGTTCAATTTCTTGTTATCAAGTTTATACTTCAGCACGAATATATGAATTCATTTGATATGGTATAAAAATTGACATACACATGCATATATTTCATGCTTTTGCTAGTTAATAATACATCGTATATTTTGCGTTGCAACGGAAACTAAAAACAATACTCTAGCTTACTAAAAAAACTACTGTTCATAAATATCACTCCTCAGTCATATGAATCGCAACTTTAAAAAAAATCAACAAACATACCATCAAAAAGTATAATTTAAATAAATAAATTGAAAAAAATATATATGCAGGCATCTTTCTAAGGCATCAATACTTTATTCATTAATAATATTTTACAGTTGAATTCTATGGATAGCAGTTAAAATATCTTAATTTTATTTCGCTTTCGAAAAAATCCAAAACACGCAAACATCTCACTATCGCCTTTCTAAGACATTGTCATTTTATTTATATAAATAGCACCCGGGATTTTAATCAAATTCTATTTAAAGCCATTAAATGGATTTTTTTTTATGGATTTCAATAAAAAATTTGAACATGCGAAAATGAGACCGTTGACATGCTGAAGAATTACAATCCTATTCATAAATATTATTGCATTGTTTTTGTGTTGCTACCAAGATCAAAAGCATGCAGAATTTAAAAAAGAGCATGGCGCCGTCATTGAAAACAGTGGTCTTAATTGACAGGTGGTCATAACAACAGGTTTTACTGTATATTAACTAAAACGTAAATTAAAATAAAATTAAGTAGAAACATTATTTTCAAAAAAAAAAAAAAAAAAAAAAAAAAAAAAATTTCAGAGCAGGTTTTTGAACCATTGTTTTGGACGCCGTTTCTACTAGTATATTGCATAAATCATTTATTGATATCTATAAATCGTTTTTAAATATATAAAAACACCTTAATTTTATCACTTGCAAAATCACATTTTAATATCCATGATTCTAATTATAAATATTAAAAACCATTCAATTTTAACACATGTATAAATCGATTTTTAAATACGCTTTGATAGATTTTATATCCCTGAAATCGATTTTTTTTATTTATTTTTTATTTTTTTATTTATTTTATTTATTTATTTTTTTTTTTTTTTGCATATGCTTAAATGTCCGGTATTTTTATCATTACATGATGCTCTTCATAATTATATTGTCAAAACTTACTGGCATTTTTCACAAAGATGAAAAAACTAACGATTCACTTTTATATCATTTCACAAATTTGCAGTTCGCCAGTATAAACAATTGCCGTTCAAAGTAACTCGTCTCTTATACAGACTCATAACTGTACAAGTTGTCATTGTAACATCTTGTAGATTTATCCCCTGATAAGTACAGTAGTCCCTGGGCTGCCTCATGTTCCATCACCGGGTTCTGAAAAATATTAAATAAACAAATGGTTCACATGCTGAGTTTGGCAAAGTTGTATGAAAATTGACGTGGCGTAATTCAACTGTATGTTGCTACACACTGCCGTACATACGTATCATATGTAGTACAGAACAATTCTATGCCAAAATGCAGAATCATACTTGTGGTTTACAAAATCTTTGTTTCAGTTGGTGAAATGAAAATTTTGAATTATTTGAAGACACAAGAACACTGTCAAAAACGTGATTGCCATGTGCAGAATTTTTAATATTTCTCTTTGTAAAAATTCAAAGTTCTGCACATGACATGATGACGCCAATTCCACAATTTGCCTCGCGACTGTATCCCAGTCAATGAGGCAAGACCTGTTAGTTTAAGATGGTACAATGGACAAAAAAGAACAACGTTTTTTTTCCCTCTGTATTAAGTTGTTTCACCTTTGTAAGATAAAACTAGGTGATTGAAATGAAACTAAAATCGTAATTGTCTGTGGATTTTCCAATAAACACTGGTTTATTTTTAAATATGAGGTTTATTATATTTAAAGTAAATCGGATTTATTTTTCAAATATAATTAGACAACACCAATTTGTTGGTTTGTAGTTGGTTTCAGTAACTTGTCCAAAATCTAAAAACAATTTTATAATCAAAGGTCTAAATAAATATGTGTTCATTTAAAATCGTTTTTGTACTTCGTTCATTTGCTGTTTCGTGTTCTTGAATGCATCTGCTGTTGCCAAATACAATTTCAACCCACAAATCCTGGTGTAAAACAACATGCAACATAAAAGGCTATCCAACCAAACTTCACGCATTGAAAAAAACCCGAATTTCCTCTGGTCTTACGGCACACGCACGCTATAAGAATTAACGCTCACGTGTAGGTTTTGTTCATATAGCATGTATATTGCCAAAGAAAACAACACAAATTACAAAATACTTACTTGAACATAGCTCTTGGTAATTTGATTTGTCTCTGCAATCTTAGGAGCGCATTCAGTAGGTAGCCTGCAAAATAAGAATCAATTTTGATAAATGATTTCACAGTTACTGAATATGAAAGAGGTATCCTTGTTGTCAAATCAACTATGGGGTTCAGTAAGGACCAAATTTTCATTTTTTTTAACGAATAAACGAAGGCGAAGGAGCAAAATTGTGATAATGCGAAGATGCGAAGGCAAAAATGCACACGCAAAGGAACTGTTCAACAGTGTGCTACACTTTAAATTTGATTAGTTCAGAACAATTATTTCCAATGGATATGGAATAGAAAAAAATAAAAATCTTGTAAAACAACTTTATTCGGAAATTTACCACATAAATTTTCACCATATTGTTCTGCGCAAACATTTGGAGGTATTAGTCGCGCGGTACGCTACAATGGCAAAGTCCATAGAAATTGCATCTAAACCTTTATTAATATTTAAAACAATTTTTTTATATTTTGAACAACAAATTTTAATCAAGCGATAAGTTATTCATTTGATTAGATTTAAAAGAGTCGATAAACACCAACTAATCTTTTATTCTAATTATCTTTGTGCAGCTATTCCCATGTGCAACTAGTCCCTGGTCATATAAATAGCTTTAGAGAAAGCAGAAATTATCTTAAAAAGATCCAAAGAACCATTAAAACTAAGTGTGCAGGTAGTCCTAAAACAATTCCCGGTTTATTTGCCAGTCAAAGCCGAAGTCTTCAATTAAATAAGGACTTTTTTAATAATAAAAAAAGAGTCTTAGAATAGACAATGAAATCAGTTTTCTAAAGACTGTCAAGAAATATGCTGAAGTTTAAAGAAAAACAAGGGATTGGGCGGCGAGCACAATGTTCTGAATGTTCTGGGAACTGTTCCATGGAAAAAGAAATATGGTAAGATTGAAAGTCAAGATGCATTCCTTTATGTAAGTCAAAACAGGAAAATTAAGATAAAAAGAAGCACGTGACAATTTTTTTAAATAGAATATTGTCTCACAAAATAATAATGTAATAAAAATAATAAAGATAACACAATTCATTGAAAAAAAAGGATTAGAATTAAACTCATTATACCTGCATAAAGGGAGGGAATTCACAACAGTAACTGGTTTAGCGACATTGACCAAATAATTTGATTGCAACTGATTCTGCCAACATGGCGATGGTACAGGAATCGTTTTTGGAGGACACGATTTGGGTCTTGACAACAAACTTGGATGGGTGGTCAAACCTGTAGTCTGTTCTGGAATGGAGTATACTTGACGCTGATCAATACTCCATCCACAGTGTGTCAACATCGTCGTGAAACCTGAAAACGAAAAAAGACATTTCTTATAGAACCACTTCTTGACGTTCCATCAAAAGAAATGACATAAAAACAGAGGAGCTAGATCCGCCTTCCAAATACCGTTTGTGGCTTTGTGCAAAACTTTTTGGAAAAAAAAAGTTTACTTCCGCTTGCGAACTGCGTGATCAATATCCCATTCCGTTTATTGCGGAACTTTTTAGAAAATGTATACTACCAAAAATCTCTTTTTTTGACAAATCTTTAACTTATGCGATCTTATATGGATAATTATACTGTATAGTTTCGTATGAACATAACGTTATGTGTATCACGTGTTTTGTATCACGTGTTGTAAACCGCGTTTTGACAAAAGTTTTAGTATTTAGTCTTGGGAAGGAATGGATTTTTCATTTTATTATAAGAAAACGCTAGACTTTTTCGCTAAATGAACAATTTCCTGGTTTTCATGAACCACTTCCTGGTTTTCTTATATTAAAAAGTCCAGTCTCAGAAATCGGGTAAGGTTACCTCTTTCATTGCAATTATTAGTTCTGTATTGTAGAACCTGTAACATTCCTTTAAAACCGTTTTGAGCTAAGTGTTCTTTAAACGTAGAAGGGAATGAGTACCGACTGTTTTACAATGCTAATTTATGTGAATAAGAAATGGAAATACATATTAAAAGGAAACAAGAACTCAACAAAAAGATATTGCCATTTATGTTCCCTGTTACATTTCCTATTTATGGGGTCTTGGTGACCAAACGGTCTAAAGCGTGCCTAGGTTCGAATCCCAATTGGGCTAATCTTAGTGTAAGAAAGTTTCGGTGGTTTTCTCCGGTCATTCCGATTTCCTACACCATCCCACAACTGACCACCTAGATATAAGTGAACAATTCTTTAAAAACATTTTGCCCACTTTCTATTTGTAGAATAAAAACAGCATTTGTCGTGTTGCAAACAGTTTAACGTATAGTCAGCTATAATGCTTAAACACTCTAGGTTCAGAACATGGTAATTTTGAGAACAATTATAAGAAATCTACTTCCTGATGCCCATCACTTGCATACATTATTTGTAAACAACCTTTGAAATGGAAATTTTGAAAATAAAAAAACCGAAGGAGAAGACAGAAAAAAATCGCCCCATATGTTGTAATTCGGCTAAAGAGTAGTCCGAGTTCAGAGCATCGTGACTTTATATAAGAAACCTTTATCCTGACAATATCCCGTGTTAGGCGCGGCACGTTATAGAACTCTTCCTGCACATTGCCCTAAGCGCACTGCAAAGGTAAAAATTCTGCCACTTCACCTATAGCCGGTGACGTCTCGATATAAGTGAAATATTCTTGACTGGGATGTAAAACCCTATTAACTCAATCAATCATGTATCCCGGCAATACGCACGTATTGGACTTTCAATGTATTTTGATATGGACAAATGCATACTGGTGACTAAAAACTGGTTGTTTAAAAACTACAGGGAATGTTGTATGCACAAACTATACAATCACTACAGGTTGCTACATACGGTTACAAAATTCTAGGTTCTGATGTTACGACAATTTTATTTCCGATTAGATGAAAATAAATATCCGTTTCAAATACATTTCAGTGTAGATTTTAAATATTTTTAATATACTGACGTCAATACTGAACCGTACTGTATAAAAATTACAATAAACTTGCTTACTTGAAACAAAAAAAAAAAAAAATACAAAAGCAATGTATTCTTTGAAAAAAGAGCTTAAAAGAAAGTGAAAACAAGTTTTAACAAAAATTCAATAATCAACATGAAAAAAACTCTATAAAAATCATTGAAAAATAAAATGAAAACTCCAATATCAAAGCTTTTTATATAAAGGTTGAAGATGTAATCTAAAATTGTGCCGTGATTACAAAATATTGCCTTTACCATTTAGCTTCAAAACCTTCTCGAATTTTGTTATATTTATATTTAGTATAAAGTATAATAAAAAAAAAGGGCACAGTATAATAAAAGGAAAAAGGCACGTCCAAAAACATTATTATAAGAAGCTTCAAATAATGAAAAATAACCATTGTTTTGAACACAAACATAGGACCTTATCACGCAAAAGAATACTCAAATTGCTAATTATCTTGAAAACTATTAGCTTTTAGCTCACCTGGCCGAAAGGTCATGTGAGCTTATGGCATGGCGCAAATTTATAATCTTGTTCTAGAAAAGTTTGTATTGTAAACGGCACCAAAAGCCTAAACAAAGATTTTTTCGAACGGATCACAGAGGCTTGTGTCATATATCATTTTTGAATTCAATCATAAAATACATTCAAAAATTATATAATAGTAGGCAGTACTTTGTGCTGTCAGAAAATGTACTATTTAGTAAAATTTTCAAATAAATTTAATAATCACCTTGATCATTGATATTTGTTGCGGGTATAACTACTGCTTTCTGATCAAGCCCAAGCCACACGGGTTCATTAGTGTACATGTTCGGTGGAGCTACCGACAAAATGCCTGGTTCTTGTCTGCAAGGATTCTGCGTGGAAATTTCAATAACTTCCTGTTTATTCTGTGTGTAAAACGAATGCTTCTGTAAAGAATCTGGATTCTCATTTGAGTTAAATCCAATACGGCTGCAAATATTGGCCAATGCCTGAAGATTTCCACATGCACTGGAAATACCGGCGGGTCTTCCATTGTCTGTTATTTTTTCAGTATTTGTAATGGCGGTCGTTGCAGGAATAACTTGATTTATTTTTGGTTTTAACTGGCTCAGGAACGGTTGATTTCTGTATCCCTGTGCGTAGACGGGTGAATAGTCAGGAGGGGGTACTGAATTCTTACTGTTTCTTTTCTTCTTATATTTCTGAAGTCCGAGTTTAAGTCGCCTTCTTGCATTAGCAAACCAAGTTTTCACCTTAAAATAAAACATTTTAAAAAGCCTCAGAATACTGCAAATACATTTATCAGAAAAATCTACGAGAATTATTGTTTATTTCTTTTGAACCTACATCAACAATGCTTACTTATGGGTCATAGATCAATAGGGTAATCGTACTTGTGAAAGCACAAATTATCGCCCATCGGTACATACATGTATTGTAGTTGCAGCGACATTATCTACCCAATTACGGTTGTTGTTGTTGTAAAGTTGTTTACCGTAGTATCAGCAATTTTTAAAGCTATCAATCTCTATGGATTAATCTAAGAACAAGACAGTGTGTGCGTAAAACCGTACAAGTGTGTAATTTGTATCAACACGTACTTAGGAACACTTATTGGAAAGGTGCTAGATCATAGATTAAGTACGACGGAGACTAGCTCACCGCTCCCTAAGTTCATTATCATGGCACTGGGGAAAACAAACAATATTGTCATCTCAATGCAGAGCGCAGGGCGAGGGAGCAGTATCTCAAATTACAAAGTCTTATGCATGACCAGAAAGGTGTTCGACCTCCCCTGTCAAAGCAAAAACGCTCTACCACTGGGTCACCGATGTGTTATTATAAACAAAAGTCTTACAGAGCCAATGTCTTGAATTTTTCACTTTTGAAGTTTGTACTGAAACGTTAAATAGTTGTGACACAATTTCCTTTGTTATAACTTCATGCATTCACGAAACACGAGTGATTACCACCACAAAGTTAGGCATGCTGATATGGAGCGTCTAGTTACTGATAATGAAATGCACGATTTATTGAAAAATGAATAATATTTAAAAGTATTAATATGCAGTTTTACCTGGTATTCCGACAGACCTGTCTCTCTAGCAAGTCTTATCCTAGTTCCCGGGGATGGATACGGATTGGTCTTGTTACTATGGAACCATTTTACAAGTTTTTCTCTGGATTCATTTGTAAGTTTAGTCGTGGGTCTCTCGCCGGATGGACATATATTTGGTGGAGGCGGGTACCTATGAGTAAATATTATTCAACAATTTGAATATCTGTATGTTTTTGTGGTGTAGAATTTGAGAAGTGCATTATTCAATGTTTTGTGTGCAACTGTAAATTTTATTCTTGCTTGTTCAAAAAATGGAACAATGAGGTTTACACCCCAGTCAAAATCCCGTAAATCACATCGAGTATGAGTGAAATGAACTCAGAGGCGTAATGACACACTAAACCTCATTCAAGATTCTTTAATTAAAGAGAACTCAGAGAAGTATTTTTTCATTTCATTTAAGCGGTGAGTTTTGAAATGGTGAAGGAAAGCGAAGTCTCTGCAGAAAACCACGTATTTTTGGCAAGCAAAATTACCTTTTTTCAACACCCTTCTGATTTCTGATCCATTTGTACTTTTGGAGTGAGAAGGCAATGTATTCTATATATTTAACAAACTACAGTAACTTCCATTTGTTTATTAGTTATCAATACAATATTCATAGCCTGTTCTTTTATTTATATTCCACTTCCATGATTTATGAAGTTGGTTGTAATATTGTTTGACGTCGCATCTGAACACAATGAGAACAAGGTCAATTAATCTCTTTAAGATAATTCTTAAAGCAAGTTCGTGTTTTCGTAAGATGTGTAAGTGTATAATATGGTCTGTCTTTTGCTAGCGCGCAATCAAGGCGATTTTTGTCCAGATGCTAGCTCACCGAGGCAGTATGCAGCAGACAAGATTGCCACTCCCCCAGTAACAATATTATGGCACCGGGTCAACTAGTCAAAACTCTATCCTAAAGTTCCAGGCGAGGAAGCAGTTCATTTATATCTTTTTTTTAACTCTTATGTATCACTTGGCTGGGGTTCAAACCCAAGACTCCCGCTTTGGAGGTGGACTTTTTTTGCACTGAGCCACCGAGGCGGATGATTTATGCAGTGTAAAGCAGTTAGCAGTTAATGGATCTGTCTGAGATATTACAGATTTATTAATTTAGTTCACAAAGGTATGATGTCTATAGTGACACTTATTATATATCAAATAACTCGCTGATCCTTATACAACCAACTTTTATTATAAGATGCATGCACTAAAAATTTTAAAAGACATGCGTGTGTATAGGTAAGTAAGTATATTATTGATTAATTATTATATATGCATATCAGTATCTTATAATATACAATTATCTGATTCAAGTAAATATATATGCACCAGGACCGTAAAAAAGTCATTTTAAATTTATTTATTTAACGGTATGGTAGAGTTTTTTACCACTCCGTAAACTTTAACTGCTTTATTATGTTGATAGGAATAGTGTCGCTGTATCTGAAATTAAAATGAATATATTGAACGTTTCAAAGTTCCGCGTTCCTTTCACGTAATTATTTCCGTATCAAAGGTATTTCTATGCATTGAATTTCACAGTGGTCGCCTTCTAGAAAGGGGGCCTCGGTGGCCGAGTGGTCTAAAGCGCGCGCTTACGAATCACAGTGCCTTTCACCGCCACTCGGGACAGATCCTAGTGTAAGAAAGTTTGTTAGTTCGCTTGCCGAAGGTAGGTGGGTTTTTCCGGGAACTCCGGTTTCCTCCACCATCCCAGAACTGACCGCCTCGAAATAAGTGAAATGTTCTTGACTGGGGCGTAAAACACCATTACTCCACTCCTTCTAGAAAATACAAAATATGTTAACTTAGTTGGAATGGCTTTTTCAAAAATGAATTGATTGATTAATCAATAATTTTTATACCTTTTCCTGATTCTGAATCGTATCAATGGTGTAAGAGGTCTTTTAATCTCTTCCTGCTTTTCTCTGTAATGTGCTTCGTCCCATACACCCAAAAGTCCTGTATTGTCGTGAAAACTACCACTCTGAAATGGTAATGTCCAAATAATTGTGTGAAGTGTCTGAAACGGTGTTTTACAACCAAATTAGATAATTTCACTTACATCGAAACGTCACCAGATTTTGTTGTGCCCAGAAACATGTAATGATGTTGGGTGTTTTTTTCTCAATCAACTGTACCAATCTTGACTTTTAAGAAGCACGTTTTTAATCTATTGATATTGATCTGAAGCAAGTTAAGGCGGTGCGTTGTCTTATTTGATATAGACTGAATTCAAAACATGCACAAAACGGCATAAGAAGCAATGAACAAAAATCTGTTGAAAACAAGAATCGCCAATAGTAATAATAATAATAATAATAATATTAATAATAAACAATAACAACAACAACAACAACAATAATAATAATGATGATGATGATAATAATGTAATATCAGTTGTTGGTTAAAAATTCAAGAAACTTATCAGCCGCCCTAAAATAACAGGTGTCAGGTGGCCTTGTCACCAAGGGGATTAGAGTTTGAGGTGAAATGGACATTTATCTAAAAGGCTGTCAATCATTGTAAACTGAATTTTTTGTAACGGAAAAACATTCTGTGGGAGTGGCTAAAGCTTTGAAAAAATTGAAATCTTCAAATTCGTCATATTATCATATTTTATGGATTTAGATTCGAATGTGGGTTTGATGAAATGACTTTAAAATACTATATACTAATATATACATGTACTAATAATATTAAGATGACTAGGGCCCTACAAGGTATTGATCCACGTACACTACTGAATACTATTTTGTCATAATATTCAGTGCCAATCTAAACTCAGAAGTTCTTTGTATACGTTTTATGTTTAAATTTGTTTCGTGGTGTTTTTCGTTGTTATTGTGAATTTTCAAATACGAAATGCTTTGTTATCTAACCCCATTTTAAATTTTTTTTAACACCGTCATTTTATGCTTTTTTATATTTAAATCATCGATCAATTTAATAATTACTTTTATTAATGTTTTATTTAATAAATAAATAAGATTATGCTTTGGTTTGGGTAATTGTTTTTTTTTTTAAATAAATGTTAAAAAACGAAGAAAAATTGAAGTTGGTGACGGAAATCAAACTACTGGCCACAAGTACGCCAACACCAAATTGTTCACCTTAGTTTCTTTGTCAAATGGGTATTTTACAAAAAAAAAAAAAAAAAAAAAAAAAAAAAAAAAAAAAAAAAAAAAAAAAAAAGAAAGAGTCCTGGTGTTTTCTTTAATTTATCAAAGTTTTTAATTCTTTAATGAGAGTTGAACACTAAGAGAAATACGGTGGCTGAATGAGGCCATACAGAAAAAAAAAATTTCCACGTGTGCATGTGAAACCTTTACGTGCGTACGTTAAACTTTTACATGCTCACGCAGAACGTTTATGTTCGCACGTGGAATTTTGTTTTCTATATGGCTTCTTTAAGCCACCGTAATTACGACACATATAGGAAATGTGTGTATTATAGTTTTAATTTATCTAATCTGAAGAATGAAGAAAAAATTCAAAGAAATGTAAAAGATTAACAAATGATTATGTTTCTAACAGTAAAACCAAGGGTCATTAAAAAAGTATAGCCAAAACGTCAAAGTCACTAATATTTTTGGAGCAGCCATGTGCCCGTCATTGCATGCGATCGAGAGTTTATAATTTCAAATAAAAAAATACATTGCTAATGTCATGTGCAGAATTTTGAATTTTTACTAAAGAAATATTCAAAATTTTTCATATGACAATTAATTGCGGAATTTTTACCAAAAGAAATATTCAAAATTTTGCATATGACAATTAATTGCGGAATTTTTACCAAAAGAAATACTAGTATTTAAAATTTGTTTACATTACATTTTCCTAGAAAACTGAAGTTTTCATAAGTTTTGGGGCCTACTCAAAAGTTTCAGTGTCAATTTTAAGGTTGGGGATTCAGAAGCTACAATAACTATTGATTAAAAAAAAACGAGGCTGGCTTAATTAATTTCGACAAAATATACGTTTTGCGGCAAGACACAGACTCAGAAAAGTGATATTAAGCCTTTTATTTATTTATTTATTTAATTATTTAATTTATTTATTTATTTGTTTATTTATTTATTTATTTTCTGTCATTTCCAATGAGGTAGCTTTGATGGGGCGGAAGTTGAAACTCTGTTGGTTTGATAAAGATTTAAAAATTACGATCCTTTAAATAAATTTTTGAAAACAGTGTTTCGAGCCCATAAGAACATTCGGTTAATTTCGCTCAATGCTATAAATGGAATATTTCTATGAAAATATTTTTGAGTCCTGGTGTTTTCTTTAATTTATCAAAGTTTTTAATTCTTTAATGAGAGTTGAACACTAAGAGAAATACGGTGGCTGAATGAGGCCATACAGAAAAAAAATATTTTCCACGTGTGCATGTGAAACCTTTACGTGCGTACGTTAAACTTTTACATGCTCACGTAGAACGTTTATGTTCGCACGTGGAATTTTGTTTTCTATATGGCTTCATTTAACCATCGTAATTACGACACATATAGGAAATGCGTGTATTTTTGTATAGCATGTTGTATTGAAGTTTTAATTTATCTAATCTGAAGAATGAAGAAAAAATTCAAAGAAATGTAAAAGATTAACAAATGATTATGTTTCTAACAGTAAAACCAAGGGTCATTAAAAAAGTATAGCCAAAACGTCAAAGTCACTAATATTTTTGGAGCAGCCATGTGCCCGTCATTGCATGCGATCGAGAGTTTATAATTTCAAATAAAAAAAAAATACTTGCTAATGTCATGTGCAGAATTTTGAATTTTTACTAAAAGAAATATTCAAAATTTTTCATATGACAATTAATTGCGGAATTTTTACCAAAAGAAATATTCAAAATTTTGCATATGACAATTAATTGCGGAATTTTTACCAAAAGAAATACTAGTATTTAAAATTGTATACATTACATTTTCCTAGAAAACTAAAGTTTTCATAAGTTTTGGGGCCTACTCAAAAGTTTCAGTGTCAATTTTAAGGTTGGGGATTCAGAAACTGCAATAACTATTGTTTAAAATAACGAGGCTGGCTTAATTAATTTCGACAAAATATACGTTTTGCGGCAAGACACAGACTCAGAAAAGTGATATTAAGGCTTTTATTTATTTATTTATTTATTTATTTATTTATTTATTTATTTATTTATTTATTTATTTATTTATTTTCTGTCATTTCCAATGAGGTAGCTTTGATGGGGGCGGAAGTTGAAACTCTGTTGGTTTAATAAAGATATAAAAATTACGATCCTTCAAATAAATTTTTGGAAACAGTGTTTCGAGGCCATAAGACATTCGGATAATTTCGCTCAATGCTATAAATGGAATATTTCTATAAAAATATTTTTAAAGAAAAATTGGTTTTGTCAAATTTTATGTCATTCATAAAACAATAAATGATTCAGATAAAATGCTTTTTTTTATGCTAAATTCGTGAATTGTGTGTAAGTTACAAACTCATACAATGTTGACTTTTCTCGTAAACTTTGTATCGTTTCATCTGCGATAAAATTTGTTTAAACACTAAACAGACATGTATATAAAAATAAAAATTGTATTTTGTATTTATAAATGCACTTTAGTTTACGCAGTTTTTTAAAAGATATTTTTTCGGAAGATAATGAATTTTTCTTTTTTTTTTTTTTTTTTTTTTTTTTTTTTTTTTTTTTTTTTTTGAGCTAGGTGATATACGATTATTCTATTAGGAAAATCCAAGGGTACAACAGCGGCGAGAAAAAAAAATTAAAAAATTTAAAAATTAAAAAAAAAATGTGGATTTCAGAAATCCCCATTCAAAATTCTTCATTACAAATAAAAAATTTTAAAAATTAGAAATACTTATGAACCGATATTTTCGTGCAAAATTTGTTCATAAGTTTTTAATTTTAAGGATTGATTAGTTGTTAAAAAAATGATAAAAAAATTAGGCTCACTAAAAGAGTTTATACATTGTTGTCACTAAAGTAGTAGTTTCATTTTCCATGATTTCGGTATGCGTTAATCTTGCGCGCTTTTCTAGTTTTGTGCATTTGTTAATGTGGTTGGTTCTTGGTTGCTATGGGTTTTTTCAGTACAAGATTTTTCAATTTTTAATTCAATTATAAAAAAATTAAATTATCACAATACCTGCAGTAATTTGTAGACTTCTCGATAGGCTCTCTGTTCAAATTTCAGCGCAATGTAAGCCCTCAAAAACCTCTCGTTGTGGGTCAACTTCTGAATATTATCCGAGTTGAATTCTATCAGGAATTTGTTCAATAAATCGTATTGTCCTGTTAATGCCAAAGATGCTGCGATTTCACTAACCACAGAAATGTGCATTTCTCCAAATTCCACATTTTTCAATTTCTCCCAAATAGAAAAATAACATTCTAAATTTTCATGATCATTTTCAATATTTTTACACAATTCCAAATTTGTTGTAGAATTTTTGTTTTTATTTTTGCATGGAAACTGCAATGACATTTTTGAGACTTAAAAAGTTTTTTTTTCGGTAACGTGATTTGGATAATTGTATCAGAATTTAAACAGATGCTTTCTCTTCAGCTGCAGAAACGCAAAAACAATTGAAATTGATTAATTTTCAATTTTTAATTGTTTCAGACAGGAAGCTCCACACGACACGTGTCCCCAATAATGGCACGTCTGTGGTTGAGTCTCCAACGAATTTGGGGGATAATTGCACTTTTAGAATTCCATCCTTTTTAAAAACTTTCGTATTTTAAAATTTATGCAAAATACGTTTAAACACGTTATATGTAAATGATTTTAAATTGTAGTTAGTAAATGAGTGTGATGTAAAATTTATGTTGAAAAATTAATAAAATACAATTAGTTTGTGTCCTTTTAGTGCCTCCGAAGTTTTGCGGTTAATTTGACACCTAACCGCACTTGATCTGTCGATTTCGAATACCTGTCCATTTGAATGTCTGATTGGTTAAAATAATACTGACTAGTCTTACAGAAATTCAGTTTTCAGTAAACAATAATTTTTTAAATGCAACAAACAAATTTAAAAGAAAAAAAAAATTTGAAATTATCATTAAATTTGAAACACTTTATGTATCAAAAAGGCAATTTTGTAGAATATTTGTTTAGAATTATAAACATTTAAATATACTTTTTACACATATGTATATATGTATAATATTTTTCCGAACAATGTTGCTGGATTTTATCTGATATCTCGACATCGGTTACCATTTAATGATTTTATGCAGAATATGAGATAACTAATAAATAAATAATTTTAAAAAATCAAATTAACATAAAAACTATAATTTCAAAAGAAACATTTTGGAAACGTTAACAATCGAGTCAAATATTTATTATTATTGTCATTTGCTACTTTTGAATGCATTGTTTCATAAAAATTCAGAAGTAGCACATGACATTATTATTATTATTATTATTAAATTAGGTTCTAATGACTTCTAATTACATTTACAAATCCCATTGCGGTATTCTCTCGTTTATTCTTCAATTATTTAGATATTGCTCAATTAAATTTTTGACAAGGCATTGAATCATATTTCCTTACACATGCACATAGAACACTAAAGTAGTATTTTTTCCGTCTTGTTAATGAATTCAACTTCCAAAAAATAAATTTAAATTGATTAGATCTCACTATTAAAAAAAATCATCAAAGTCGGTCTAGAAATTAATAAAATTTCAAATAACTGATTAAAATATAAATTAAACAGTTTTCTAGTTTTATCTCTTTTACTTTATTTTTACTCTTGCTCGCTGAGTTTTTAAGACCTTGACCATAGCCACGATGAATACACCATTTGCAAAAGAGGATCACACGGAAATAATGTTTCAACCTTCGGTAGAGGAAGACGGCTGTAATAACATATGACTTGATGATGTCAATGCTCGGCACCACGCACACTAACAATGAGTTTGTATCCTTGTAGTCGTCGCATTCATAAAATGAGTCACTAGGCCTATAGTAAAGTCTTTTTTTTCGTTAAAGGTATTATTTAACGCCGCCCCGAACTACGATAAGTTTTTCCCCTCGTTTCTAAACCTAATGTAATAGGATATCTTGAGTAGAGCCACTATACGAATTCGGATCAGTCTTGGATATTTTCACATGCATGTCTACCATACTAAAATTTTTTTTTAATCCTACCATTATAAGTAGACATCCTGTGAGATTGACCACTGCGAACAAACAATCCCGCAAACAATCTGCTCCACATTGTCAGTCACTTATAATTGTTATTGTGCTTTCCTATTTGATGGTTTAGCAAAACATTATACCAGGAACTCAGTTTTTTCGACTCATCCTAATAATTTTAGTTTGTATGAGCCGAAAATCTTGAGTACTTTTGAGACATAATATTATATAACATACACTTCCATCTAAATTTCACAATTGTTTCATAATGATCAAACTGTGTACGCTGGGGCCTGTGTTGTGATGGCTAGACAGTAAACAGTCAATTCATTGATGTGGTTGTAGTTACTTAATAAAATCCCATTAAAAAAAAGAAATCTACTTTTATCTATTTATTTTATTATTATTAAATTTTTGTGGATACTGGCATATAACAGTGTATACTGGCATATAACACTGTTATATGCCAGTATCCGACAAAACAACATGATAATTTTTCTAAGATAAGCGGTACCGCTGCTGGTGGAGTAAACTCCCCGAGGGTATCCATAACTCAGTAGGCAGTACTTTGTGCGATCAGAAAATATACCAGTTAGCAAAATTTTCTGCTGTCTTAATTTTTGAAATTTATTTAAAACTAAGGTTTGCTCCCTCATGCAAAGCATTCCTTAGCTGGATTTGGATTTATATAATTTTGGAACTTTAGATTCAAATATAAATATAATTTAGCTATTCCCGATTTATTACTTCCTTGCCTGGCACTCGGCATTAGAAGGATAGAGTATATACTGGTTCACCCACTTTTGACTGGCGGAATTGTATGCTAGTTCACCAAGTCAGTATGCTCCAGGCAAGCATACAATTCCGCCAGTCAAATGTGGGTGAACCAGTTCCCTATCCTTCTAATGCCGAGTGCCAGGCGAGGAAGTAATAAATCAGGAATAGCTAAACAATTGCTCATAAAATGTAAAAAAAAAAAAAAATTACAGCATCATCATCAACAACAAAAACAACAACAGCAAGGTGAATTCAATAAGTGAAATAAAGATTTATCCCACTTCTGTTTGGAAAACTTATAATATAAATTGGACAGACAAATGATGTTCAGACAATTTCCACATTATGAACATGAACGAGAATAAATAATTGTGGTCCTCAGTGTTACATAGGAAGTCATAAGCTGTAATGTTATCATATTAGTGTTAAGACGGCATGTGTTATGATACATTTGTCATGTGCTATATACTTTTTAATTGCATTATTTTATAAAAATCAGAAGTAGCCAATGATCACGACACATTTAAAGCTAATGTCATCTATGTTTAAAATCATTAATGTTTAGAATTGAAAGAGCTTTAACAAAATGATATTAGCATGCCAGCATTTTGATTGGTAGAGCTTTCCACAACAAATTAATGCAATGTCGGTGATGTTACTGCTTGTTATTAATTTTGACAGTGTTAATTTACTATTGTGTTTGTGGGTTTTTTGACAACAATTTTAACATTATCTTCATTCAGTGACAAAACATGAGGCAAGTTAGTAGTTAGGCAATGGGCATCACAAGTCATCAACCTTGGATAAAGACATCTAGAGTTACTGCTAACAAGGGGATGTTTTTGTCTCATTGAGAAAGTCATTAGTTAAAGATAAAAATAGTCAAACTTCACACAGGAGTATTTGTTCTGTATTGATTTTTGTCATATTAAATGAAATGCTTCAACAAGGCCCATGGGTTTCTTAATGTGTAAATTTGGATGACACATTTCTAGCAAATTCGGTAGCCTCTTTTTTGTCCTTTTAAATAACATTTGTCTTTTGGGTACAGGTCTATTTGAAAGCAGTTAATCGGTACCTCTGACCAATAAGCTGCAATAGATACAGTTTCCTAGGACCTCTATATGATGCTAAACTTACACAGCCAAACTATTTTATCAATTATACTGAAATTGTGTGTATAAAAGATATTTTATAGAGCAACATAGTTAAGGCCACCAGAAAATTCATGTCATTCAAGGTCACACCGATTGCAAATCTGTCTTATAGTATCCTAAATAATGAGCAATGGGAGGGATCCCTTAATTGCGAAATCGACTGCTCTTACGGATTTCATCCAAGATCCTTAAAAATCACAGAGTGTTTCTAAATGTACCAAACCGCACCCGGGTCTGACCAAGACTTGAAAATTGGAAGTGATTGTTCTTTCGCCAAACACTCCACATTTAGAAAGGAAAGTCACGGAGTCCATCAGATGAGACTTTAAAAGCCGATGCCCCGTATCACACCAGGCGTGGCATGTCAAAGAACCCTCCCTGCACATTGCCAAAAGCGCACTGCAAAGTTCAGCCACTTCACTTATAGCTGATGATGTCTCAATATAGATGAAATATTCTTTAATGGGACGTAAATCCAATCTAGATCAATCAAACTATATGTACCAAAAAATGTGAAGCACACTTTATGGATTTTATTTCCCAATAAGTCTTAATTTTTCTAGACTTCTGTGAAATCAACCCCTCCTACATTTTTTTTGTCAAGATCCTTGAAACTTTACAAAATGATTTCACACAGTGACACACGCGCTTGCGTGCACGTGTGTGCCAGTTTGATTTTATTTGATAGGAAATATAAATTCCTACCCCAGGAGAGATATGTAGATAAATAACAATTAACATGTTTAATGGTAAAACTGGCTTATCATAAATAGAATACTCAAATTGAATCAAGACCACTTCTGCCATTAGCCAGGTGATAATAACAGTCCCTTTTTGGTGTCTCCTGTTTTTAAGAGTACTTTTTATCTACATATTTTATTAAATATGAGATTAATATTTATACTAATTACCAATAAGTTTGTTCTTTGTTTTCAAGAGAGAGAGAGGGAGAGGGAGAGAGAGAGAGCGAATGGAGAGGGAGATTTACAGTACATTTATACACTTTTCAATAACTTGAGTTAAACATTATTTCAGTGATATTGAAGTTAATCTCTTCATTTATTTTTATAATAAAAAAAATGACATCTACGAAAAATACATAACACCATTTAAATAGCCTTGTTATGATACAAATAGTTTAAAATTAAATAACAAAATGTTTACAGGTAAAGGGTAAATTGAATTAAATTTCTAAAGTAACAACATTTTTAAGCAATAAATCAGTATGAATGTCCATCTTATGCATTGTGGCCAAAAAGTGATTGCATTTCTATTGAATTGAAACACGATGGCCATCCCAGTATTATGTATTCAATTTGACTAGCAGTCCCCAAAGGGTGCAAAATTGGGCTTGTCTGTAAAGTGAACCGTGAATGTCGATGGATACACAATACGACAAAGTTTGGTCTTTCCTCAACGGTTGGCTGAAAATTTTACAGGAAGTGCGCATAGGCGATATAATATATGACGTCACCGTCTGTTGACATTCTGTACCGCCATCTTAGGAAGTACCGGGGATAAAACACCTTTGTAAATAGTGACTTTTACTGTCACTAAGTTCCACTTTATGTGGGCTTAGCCACATATTCAAGTTTTGTTTAGTATTTTCTTGCTGTCTGCAAAGACTGGGATTAAAGGATTAGGTGAGTAACGTGTGTGAGCACAAAACATTTTTGCTGGCACTTGCACTTTAAGATTTAGTCACCTCAGCTCATGAACTGGTTGTGAACTGATTATTTACCCACAGCGTAATAGCTATACGTGATCATGTTAGTTGATTTGTCAACAACAACATGTTATTTTTAACAGTAAAATACTTTTAGGACTTTCGGATACACAACGCGTTGTTACACTACGTCTGGAAATGGACATTACTGAGGTGACTCATTAAAAAATAACATCATTATTACATAGATGGTGTCACTGACCTTTGGATTAACACGGACAATAAAAAATCAATTAAGGGCCAGCAGAATATTTAAACAGTTGTTACTTCTAAAATGTCTTCCTCTTTTTGAAAAAAAAATCAGTTGCAAAATTATCGAACCATTTCTTGGAAAAACTGTAATATGGGAATTTCCCTAACAGTTCATACAAACGTTTGGTTAAAATTAGATCTACTGTAGCACTTTGTTAGGCAGTAAGTGTCATTGTATAAGTCATCCCCATTTTAGGGTAAGTTTATTTGCTTTTGTTTAAGTAAAAATTGAGAAGGACACTTGAGTTATATTATATAATTTTCATATGTTATCATAATTATACTGAGATTGTGTTCATTTATAATTAGATATTAAACCAATGATCTCATTCTTTTATCATAATATCATAATTGTTATGTAAAGTTTAAAATGTCTTGATTTTTTTCAAATAAAAAGCTTGTTTCTTTGATTATGTGTATTACATTTAAAAATAAATAATTAAGGTTTCCAAATGGCACAGATTTTGTAATTACCAGGTAGTTTTCATTGCTGTTTGTTTGGTCCATTCCCAGTAAATCTGTTAATCAGTGTCATAACATAAATTGAATTTCTTTTTTAAAAAATCCCTTTCTTTGTGCAAATTGTTATTTTAAATTTAGTTAAAAAGTGAACATAACACCTGTGTCAGATTCACATGCTAATTGTTTATTATATTATGTGTACATGCATGTATATGAATCATTAAAGCTGCATTAAGTTTTCCAAAGAAAAAATTAAAACGGCACTAATCTAACTAATGATGTTCCTAATGAACAATGTTACATTTGGTTCAACGATAAAAGCTCGAATAAATACAGAAATCACAGTATTTACCCATTTAGGATCTAATATTAGAACATGGTTACGTCATCAAAAACCCGGGTAATTTAAACACAACTTTCAAAACGGTGAAATACGATAAATTTAACACAGAACTTCGTTGAATTTGTCATTTGTGACTTAGTAAGGGATACAAAACACCATTTCAAATACATCCGGATATAAATGAAGGACAATTAATGTAATCTGTTATGTTTCACTTTCGGTTCTAGGGTTTTTCCGTACATCCGACATGATCCGTGCGCATGCTCCAAGCTCATAATTACCATCGTAAAACTCTGACCAACCGGACAGAGGATTCCGTTTATTTACAGCTAAAAGAAATGAAATTTTAGAAAATGAATGTCACGGATCGTGGTTAGAAGATATCTATTTTTAAAAGAATATATTTTTAGAAAATCAAAAAAAATTCAGAAAATTGATAACCTTAATGCAGCTTTAAGACATGAAATAATGATATAAAAGTTGTAATTGCTAAAGGATGTAAACAATGTATATATAAGATATGTTTAAACATTTCACAAATCTTATCAACATTATGGACACAGTCATTGTGACCCAATTTTCATGTTGCCATTATCTTAATTTAAAAATATCACAATTTTCAAAAACATATATTTTCTTAAAAACATTGAGCTCACTGAAAAGAAAGAGTTCCATCCACACACACACACACACACACACACACACACACACACACACACATATATATATATATATATTACTATTTCAATTTTGACAGAAATGCTTAAAAATCACTGAATGGAGTAATTGAAAAAAAAAAAAGATATTAATTACATTTTTACAGATTCTGTTGGGTGGTGTTCTGTAACTTTCAGCAATACCAGAGTATAGCATTAACAATCATTAACAACCAATGAAAATATTAACACTGAGTGTTTGGGAGCATGCAGCCAGAGAAAAAAAAAATTAAAAGAAGAGCAGTACATGGTATACACCAGAATTTGCTAACTCTATTTTCTTGTCAGTTTGATCTGTCAAAAAAGTATATATATACGATAGTCCTTGATCTTGAGACTTTAGATAAAATATATTACCATAAAAGTTTTTAATAACTATTGGAGGAATAGTACATAAATTAGTTTATTTAAAATTTTCAATAACTATTGATTTTTCTGACTTATTGATAAAAATAATATGCTAATATTTTATTCTATTTATAGTTTATCTGTACAAAGTTCTAAAGAGTTTGTAACGACAGATACTATGAATATGTAAAACTCTATCCTAGTGGATTGTCCTTTATTTCGGTGAGCTTTTATCAAGTAGCAAAAGGAAAAAGCTAAATGTTGCTGGCATTGATGATTAAGGTCAACTGTTGAACATCAAAATATCCATAATACCGTACATGATGTATACATTTATGTGATTTTAATAGCCTGTTATTAATCCCAGCACAGGTTTCATTCTCTTTTTAAGCAAATTTTAATGTGAGAGAGTTGGTCAATCAGCTAGCTAAAAGTGTCCTCAAAATTTTCTGATTTCCTGAACCATTCATGAACTGGCCCTCATCATATTGTCTTGACTATGGTGTAAAACACCACAGCGTTACTCCTTTCATCATGATACTGGTATATGTATTGCTACTTGTCATCATTATCTGGAATTATTTTCTGATAAGACAGCGTTGACTGATAAAAGATTAATTCTGTTTACATTACAATAGAATCCATTTACTTGAAGAGAGAAAAAAATAAATGTACATGTTATATGAAGCAATAGGTAACATCAAGACTTTTTATTAGATTGACATTTAGACAAACACATAAGAAGGATAATTTACTGATGGAAGTGGCAGAGGCTGATAGTGATAAACGCGATTTATGTTCATACAGTATAAAATAGGCTTCGTAGATATGTAGGTGGGCTTTGTGCTGAGCTGTGAAGTTATCTTAACCAAGCTAATCTGCTTTGTTTAAGTGAGGATTGAATACAGGGAAACCTTAACAGTCATACACTTTGTAAGGTTACAGTTGTATGACAGATGTTGATTGTTATGACTGTGATATGGGTACTTACTACCGGTATACACTTACAAGTCACTTCACATTTTCCTTCCTGTTTTAAGCTTTCCTGAAATAGTTTTAAGTGAAACATTTCAATCTGGGGTCAGAAAAGGTGAACAGAAAAAGCTTGAGGTTTACACTTTAATTTTTTTAAAACATGTACATTTATATATAAGAATGAGTACATGTTTGATGTAGCTCTTGTTGACAGAGAATGAGTACATATTTGATGTAGCTCTTGTTGACAGAGCATAAGTACATGTTTGATTTAGCTCTCTTTGACAGAGAATGAGTACATGTTTGATGTAGCTCTCATTGACAGAGAATGAGTATATGTTTAATGTAGCTCTCATTGACAGATAATTAGTAAATGCTAGATGTAGCTCTCATTGACAGAGAATGAGTACATGTTTGATGTAGCTCTTATTGACAAAGAAAGAGTAGATTTTTGATGTAGCTCTCATTGACAGAGAATGAGTACATGTTTGATGAAGTTCTTGTTGACAGAATGAGTATGTTTGATGTTGTTCTTGTTGACAGAATGAGTATGTTTGATGTAGCTCTTGTTGACAGAGAATGAGTACATATTAAATGTAGCTCTCATTGACAGATGATATTAACTGTAGAATCACCACACGTTGCATATAGACAAAGACACACACATACACACACACACACACACACACACACACACACACACACACACACACACATTGCCTAGTCATCAGTTTTTGTATATATGTATAATATGCTTCTTATCATATACCGGTACTAGCAGTGTTTAAAGCTTATTTACCTAATACAAGGCCATTTATTTTTATTTTTGTCATTCTGTGTAAGAAAGATCAGTCAGTAAAAATCAATATCTCCTGAGAGGTTCAGATTATATACTTCTATAGTCTAACTATAGATCTATAGCTGTCTGCTGATGGTTTTTTTTTTTTTTCTCTTTTTTTTTTTTTTTTGAAAGAAAATCAGTTTTATTAACATGAGACTTGAGATTATTATCCAATTGCAAGTCTCAACTTAGAAAAAAATAATAAATGTGCATAATGTTCACGGAAGTCTATGACTGATGTCTGTGGAAGTCAGACTTATGACTTATAGACATCTCATGATGACAACCACAAGGGTGTTGTTATACATGTATCTCACATTTTAGCAAAATTTGGAGATTCTGGCTGGTTAAAATTCAGATGCTTAACGATACCAGTGTTTAGCAATAACAGGGTGACTTGAGGATTGGTATTTGTGACACTATGTCAAAAAGTATTGTAATTTCTTATACCATACTTTTTTTGAGGAATGTCCATAAAAGGTTTAAACTTCAATAATTTATGTACTATTTATCCAGCACAGACCAGGGGGCCTCGGGGGGCAGAGTGGTTTAAAGCGCATGTTTACTGATCACAGTGCCTCTCACCACCTGGGTTTGAATCCGACTCGAGACAGATCCTAGTGTGAAAAAGTTTGTCACTTAGCTTGCAGAAGGTCGGTGTTTTTCTCTGGGCACTCCGTTTTCTTCACCATCCCAGAACTTACCGCCTTGAAATAAGTGAAAGATTCTTGACTGGGGTTAAACACAATTACTCCACTCCACTTCACTCCAGCATATCAAGTTATTATAAAATCTGTATTGAAACTGACCATTCATTCGGTCAGATTGAACAAAAATTTTACAAGACCATGATAAAAGTTATTAGAGGTTAAAAAAAGACTTGTACTTCTTAAATTCTGTCATATGTATACATTGTCATTTTTGCCGGGTAATTTATAAAGTTCATTAAAATGAGAGAGAAAAAGAAAGAACCAGAAAATTTGTTCTTCCTGGTGCAGTCTTTTCCAAGAATGTACCGGTAATTGATCGATGTAGGATAAATATGAATAGCTTCTAATTATTCTTTTCATTCCCCTAGAAAGTGCATTTAAATGCATAAAGTGTACAGTTCTATTTGTTATTATATAATTACTAGTTTTGAATTACAGATATTATTATTATAACTTGCTCAACTTGTTTTCCCTAAGTTGAACAGGCTTTTCAAAAAATTAAAAAGTAAAAAAAATAATTTTTTTTTTTTAAAGTACACTGTAAATGGTGGGTTATACTTAAGATAAAATTGTTTTTTCTATGTCAGTGGTATTGATTTCAATAATTTTTAATTAGAAAATATATAAGAATTTTTTTTCTTATTAGTGAGTATAAAATCAAAATAATTCAGATAAAGATGTTTATTGAACACTCTGGTTAAATCTGGCAAAAACAACCACCCTTTTTTTTCCGCTGCAAATCACCTTGAAGTTTTGTAATACATGTATTGTTTTTAAATATTTTGGTATCAAGTCTTTTTAACAATTTTTAACTAAAATTTTGACATGTTATGTAATCATAAATTGATAAAGTGTCCTGGTTTTAAAGTACTTATAAATTTAGTTTTAAATCTACATTATGTATATATATATATATATATATATATATATATATATATATATATATATATATATAGTATATCAGTGTACATAGTAAATAAAGTTACAGATTACTAATAAATAGGTCAATATGACAGGTTTTAGTATCTGTGGTGTTTAGTCTGTACTGTATACTAGTATATACCGGTAGATGATTTCATTACCTACACATTGTTTACATATATATGTAGATCTAGGTTGTGCTGATAAAACTTGCTATGACCAATGTTTATTTAATGACCAACCTTGCAAAGCATTATAATTTTTAAATGTTATGCAGTGTACAATTGCAAAGCTAGGAAATAAATTATCTGTAATAAGTCTGGGTTTGAGGTTTAGACAGTTAATTTATGACCAGTGCAGTCCTGTTTCAAATTATCGGTAGCAAAAATTTTAATTTTTTGTCGGGTTTCTTTGTTTCTTTTATTTATTATTTATTTATTTTTATTTTTTTTGTAAGAAGATATAAACGAATTTTAAAAAATACATGCTCTATGTGAAAAAAAATATCTTGGACTTGTGATTTGGTCTAAATTTGGAGCCATGTTCTATTTGTGAAAAAAAATGCTGGTTGCCATTGACAAATGACATGTATTTAGGTTTTGATCAGAACTCTATCAACCAAGTCATCTGGAGTAATACGTAGCCAGCTTTCCGATCTAGTTACATTTTTCACCAGTAGCCAAACCGTGTCCCAGACTCAGAGGGCCTGGTGACCTGTGTATGACAGATAAATTAAGTCATCAAGATGTTTTAAAAAATGGGATTCAAACCCAGGTGGTGAGAGGCACTTTAGACCACTCCGTCACTGAGACCCCTGGAAACCAAGTAAATAGTAAATCTCAAATGTGAAACTGAAAATTATAAGCTGTTTAAGATAATTGAAATATTACAGTTTTGTTGGTAGATGCCAGACACTTAAGACAGTCAAATATTTAGCCATTATAGGAAAAATGCAAACATTTACCATTTGAAGCCACCAAACCAAATTAAGTTGAAATTCAGTTTTTGAAATTTGTCATAAATAAGATCTAATAATCACTTATCCATTTCTAGTTATATACGTATATATATATTACAAAAACCAGTATGTAATTAGTTATGTAGTTCCAATCAATAGCCATTGGCTGTATCACCTGATTATAAAGCAGAGACGTCTTTTAGTAAGAACAAATATCTGTTTATACAGTTAACAAAAAACACTAGGTCAACCCTGACTTGACTGTGTTACCCCAGGGTTGAAACCCTCAACTAAATCTGACTCTAAAAGTTTAGCCAGACAGATTTAAAATAGATTATTATTGCCAGTGTGACTGTGTTGGTGGTAAATATAATAGAAATTTGAATGAACTTCAGTATTTATTGCTTCTCAATTCTAGTCGTAACAGATAATTGCTCAAAATCTGTACAGTGAAAATTTTTGTCACTATGTTAAAGTCTGGTTGGTTCATGCATAAGACTTTAAAAATTTAAATGTTAAACATCATTACAACCAACAAGCCAGTCATTTAACCAGATCTACAGTAAATTTCTTTAAGACAAGGTTGGCTTTTTAAAACCATAAGCATCTCTCTCTCTCTCTCTCTCTCTCTGTCTCTCTGTCTGTCTGTCTGTCTGATTAAGGACTCTATATCCAGCCATTTATTTCTGAACAGACTCTCCAAGTGAGTGAAATAACAGTAACTAAGGTGTAAAACATCATTCAGACAGAACAACCTCTAGAGTTTTAGACGATGATGACCTTTGACCTCCCAGTACTTTACAGAAATAGTTATTAAGACATATTGTTTCACAAAACACATTTCTTTTTGGTTTTCTGTTATGTTCACAATACTGTAGACAGAAATACATTTTAGAATGATGCCAGATGGAAAAGTAATATTTGTCAGTATGAAGTATGCTGAAAAATATATCAGTATTACAGAGGATAGCGTAAGCAGTATTATACATGAAACACAAGGTACTAAAGGAAATGATGAACTTGACAAATCACCCGTATTATATACATATTTAAATATCTGTACCATACACTACATGTATTGTACTACTTATACCAATGGGAAACATTTGTCGTTTTATATAGTGGGTTATGTCCCCCTGAATACAGGTGGCGTACGAATCGATCCGGTCCTAGCTTGTTGCGACTGCCATATTGACGTACGTAACGTAGGCTGTATTATAATATTGAATGTGATGATGGCTAGCAACTTCGGGGATTGTGGATCGTGGGATCTTTCTGCACTCAATGAAGAACTTAAAAAGCGCGGTGCGAGAGTTTCAGGTCGGAAAGCGGAGTTAATAGAGAGGTACATATTCGCGAATAGTTTCCTCATTCAAAAAGTCTGAAAGGGCTTGGTCTCAATAACAAATAGATCTACATATTTTTCCAAGATTCAAATCATTCGATACGATGGCACTGACGCTATAAGCGAATTTGTGGTAATCATTTAATTAAACGATAGGCTGTGTCAACAGTCGTTTGTCATTTATGTTACAAAATGCCGACATTTCCCGACTTGGCAGGCATCTTTCTACTTTCATTTTACACTACAGTAAAATATAGGCTAAGTGTAACTGTCTATATAATCATTTACATATGATAATATTTTGGTGATTTTTTTATCATTAAATAACAGTAGTAGGTTTTTGTGTAGTTTATTGTTACAACAGTGGTGTGTATGCCCAAGAGGCAAGACAAAGTCCCAATTCTTGAATGGTGAAGGAAATCTAGAGTGCCCAAAGAGAATCACTGAGCTACAAGCAAACAGACAAACTTTACTTGTGACTATGTGTAACAGATTTTAACATGCTGTAAAAAGCATTTGTTGTAAATGCACATAACATATTAATCAGAAATATTCATGTATGGCAAATCTGGGTTCAATACCAGGCCACAAAATACTTAAGTTGTAAAATATTTGAAGTTTCTGCTGCTGGCCTTGGCACTTGGCTTTAATAGGTTAGAATAAAGACTGGCTTACCTAGTGTAAGACTAAAGGGGGGAAAGTAATACAACCTTTAGTTGCAGTTGCTCAGCTTGGCACTGTCGCTGAGCATTAATGCCTAATTATGAGTTAAGGACACAACCTGCTTGCCTACTGCCTTGTTAAATTTGCAAGGCAACCAACAGAACTGATTTCAATAATTTGGTTAAATATCTAACAGCTGTTTGCAAATTAACAACCCCACCACTTCTTCATGGCAGAAAATATGAGTCTGTTGCCTTGGATCAGTACTCCAATAAAACTGAAGTTGTGACAGAATCATGTGGCATTCATGTAAGCAAAACACATCCATATATTGCAGCTTCACTTGATGCTTTAGTTGCTAATTCTGACAACTTTGTGGAAGTAAAATGCCCATATAGTGCTAAAGACAGCATGATTTCAGAAAGTACTGTTCCTTTCTTAAAAAACAAAGATGGTGATCTACAGCTCAGTACTACACATGATTACAACTATCGGATACAAGGTCAACTTTTCTGTACAAATGGAACTGAATGTGATTTAGTTGTTTATATATTCAATGATATGAGAATTGTAAATATTAAAAGAAATGAATCTTTCATTAATGAAATGGTATCAAAACTCAAAGAGTTTTATGAAAAATATTTTTAAAATGCTGTACTATAGAAAATTTTTTATAAGGAATATGAAAAATATTCATTTTGAAATAATGGTAAATTATTGACTTGTTACATTTTTAATGGTATGCTTGTATTGAGGATTGAGACATAATGTCTTTAAAAATAAAAATAGGAAAAAATCATTCTTTAAAAGCTACTTGTCTAAGGAAGTTTTAAAATAACACTTTAATATTACATAAATTCTAGAAAGAATTAAAGATTTGTTAAAATTTTCTTAAAAGTTCATATTTAAATACATTTTTTTAACTTCGAAAGAGAATTCTATGAAAAATGTAAACACACATTCTTGTATTGTGAAAAAGTATACCGGTAGACTTTTGGTTCAACAGTAATGGCTAAATAACATGCAAACAAAATAAACTTTTTCTGACAAACAAATTCAAGAGTCTTTTTTAAATTAAATGTGAAGTACATGTACACTTTAACAATTTGTGTATTAAATTCAAGTAATATTCCAAAATATTCTTTACTTGTACCCATTGTAAATAAAATGTCATTTAAATAATAGTAGGTGTATTTTTTTTTGTTATTTGTGTTTGTGGCTCAGTGTATTCAGCATTAGCCTCGTAGTCCACTGTCTCTCACCACTGTGGGTTCATACCTTATATGGGCTCATATGTTAGAAAGTGGTTTCGTCTGCCATTGGCCTTTATTGGTTGGCTCGGTGTCAGTATAATGTGACCAGGTGGTATATAGTATGTATCTGCCAAACTGTGTATCAGTGTAACAGCAATATAAAGATAACATCAGTCTGCACTTGTCAAGACACTTCAATCATGCACCATGCATGTCATGACATGATTGTAGAATTGTTAAAGCAATGTTAAACAATAAATAAATCATCATCATCATAAAGAAGATTAAACATCATCAAGATTTCAACATCTTTACCAGCATGGGATAACAAAAAGATGAATATGAGGGACCATGTTTAAAGAATAATATCATCAGACTGAATATAATTTTGTCAAACATTAAAGAAAAAAAATTATATTAAAAATAAGAATAATAAACTTTGAAACAAAGCAAATGCAATCAATCCTTATTATTACATTGACTTCATATGTGAAACAGAAGTCATATATAAAACTAAGATTTTTATTATGGTTTCTGTATAGATCCTGAATTGGAGGTTGTTTTGACCCAACTCGCCAAGGATTATTTTTTATGTTGTTTGTGCAAAATACAAGGAACGAGCTGCTAAGAGAGGGTGGTGCTTGCCAAAGGGTTACATGTAGGTCAACATTACTTGAATCCGAAAATCTGACGTTTTATGACAATTGGATTTCTCGAAAATCCGAGTCATCTCGGCCTAGCTCTTGGCGATAGTATATGTGTATGATCTATCACTATTTATAATTACAATAGAGTATAAGTCATTTGGAATGAGAATTGTTCGCATTTGATGAAAATAGCAATGTAAATATATTTACAAGGTTTGATGTACCAAAGACGGTTTCTCCGACATAATCGGAGGGCAAAAAATGTTCCCTGCAAACAACGCTAGTCTCCCACAATTTATATTTTTGTTCTGAAGAGTTCATGCGAATAGAAAATATCCACTTTTTCCTTAGTTTCATATCTTTGGGAAAATAATGCCCCCCTTTATTTGAACATCCAGGTACGCAATAACATGTTTATGGCATTTTGATAGAAAACTCTCCTCAGTTACAGTGTAAACAATGGCTACGGATGGACCGGATCGATAGCAGCGCCACCAATTTCAACGTAACGAACCATAACTCACAAATGTAGGCCATTTGTATGGGTACTAAGTACTTACTGGTTCATGTACTAATTATACTTATATAGTCATTGTACTAATTAACTTAAATGAGATTAACAGAGATTTAAATTAAAAATGTACTTAAATTATGATTTCTATTTGTAGACATCAGAAGAGGAAATAGGAAGAGTTGGACGATAAGGTATCATCAGTACATATGCCAGATGCATCTCAATATGGTATGTACAACTAAAGAGTACAGTATTAATCCTGCAAATAGTTACCACCTCTTCAAAAAATAACCTGCCTATTGTAACCAGTGTTGTAAGATCCACTTGTGTCATATTTTTAACAACAACAACAACAAAAAAAAAAAATAAAAAAAAAATATATACGGATCAATTGAAATGAAGCTCATATTTCTTTGGTTCCATGGATGGTCTCTATATACAAGTTTAACTGTATAAACAAACAGTAGTGCACACAGGTACATGCTGATTTGATAAACGTAGCTACATGCATACCTGTATGGGAATACCTTAGGTTATACCTTACATGTAAGTGCATAAAGTTTATAACACAAATTCACACAAGCATGCAATGCAAATAGCCTGTGTCAGCTAATCATTTCATATGATATATAAGCACCTTATTTGTCAATCATTGATGAAAAGATTAAAAATATTTCTGAATCATGAGACAGTAAATTAAAAAAAAAACCAGCTGTAAAGTGGATATATGCACAGAAAAATTTGTATAACATTTTTGTCATTGGCTTGTTTTTTAACTGGAACATGTATCTTGACCCCAAGAGGATAACACAAAAAAAATAAATCAGTCATCAGTAATCATTGTTGTATATACCGGGTATATATACATGTATATGCATAAAATACATACATATTCATATTTTTATATTTTTTGTTAAAATTTAAAAATGGCTTTTCTCCTACATCTAACTTTTATAGAAATAAAGGAGGAGCTTTCTCTAGACTGCCGTCAAGAAATACTCCCAAAAAACCTGGTCCCTGTTGAATGCATTGAGGATCAAATAGGCATAGATTATCTTAGGTCATTACTCAGTGATGACAACAAATGACTGTAAACACTATGTGTGTGTGTGTGTAATATATATATATATATATATATATATATATATATATATATATATATATATATATATATATATATATATATATATTATTGTCTTAAGTGTTTTTATGTTTTTATTTACTTTTTCCGCATTGTTATCATTAATAACATATTAGTTTTATTCTAGTAGATCAACTTCCTGCATATTTTATCAAAGCATGAATATACAAATATTTTATAGGATGTACATATCATTTATAGTTATTTATGTAGAAGTGTGTGTGTGTGTGTGTGTGTGAGAGAGAGAGAGAGAGAGAGAGAGAGAGAGGTAAATTATGCTGGAAAATTTGATACAAATCTAACATATTGCACTTATATATCAAGGTATCAAGTCAGAGGCTATGTAGTGTAATACACTGGGTTGCATGTCATAGTTTTTGACTACCGTTTCTCGTACTTCGAACAGAAAAATCCCACGCGCACAGGTGCTGGATTTTTCTGTCTTATCCAGTTTGTCTGGTACCGCCTCACGCGACAATTGACGCCTTTAGTATTACTCAGGATGACGTATCCGATCATTGTGCTTGACGTCATCAAAACAATAGGTTTATTTATTTATTTTTCAAATATTTGCTTTTATTGTTTCTTGTCAAAATATTTAATTGTCAAAGTTGTTTTATATTTGCATTGAATACAAATCTTTGATATCCTAAACTTTTGAAAGTGTTGTCGATAGGATTATTTTCAAAGGGCGGATTTTTACAATGCATAAAGTGTCCAAAGGAATGCAAGAGGTCCCATACAGGTGCTTTGTTTTGTACGTATCACAGTTATAAACATTTTAATGGTATGAGAAATAGAATCTGTCACCTGTTTGTGACTGATACCAGTTGATCTCAGTCTCGGGTGATGTGACCTAATGTATCCCAATCTCGGCACAGCCTGGATTGGGATATGTTACATCACATCACCCTCGACTGAGATCATCCAGTATGGGTCACAAACAGGTGACAGATTCTATTAATCTAGGTTTGAATCCCATTAGGACAGAATCTGATGTTGATCTATATTGAACTTTTTTTTTGATTTGTGTTAAATAATCTTGACTGGGGTTTTAATTCTCAACATTTAATGACTCAATCAGACAAGAATATATATATTAAATACTTTTTGACATAGATGTCTTGTGACTTAATACACAGGACTTAACATAAGGAGTATGTTGGATAGATTTTTTGGCTGCAACTACACTTATCTCACAATAATATATACATGTATCATGATTTTTGCTTCACTTTATAATACATATCATGATACACTTTCTCTTCAACAAAACAAACTTTAGGCGTAATTGAAAAGTAATATTTATTTAATACCCCAAAAAAAAAAAAAAAATTAGAAAATTAAAAATGAGTCTAGATCGAGTCTTGATAGTTGACAGAGGCCACTGAAGTTGACCTTTTGGCCACCCTGTTGTGTATACATAATTTAACAGGAATAATGTAGACAGTGTGGAAAATGTTGGATAAATTAATACCACCAAATGTTATATCACTCCAGTCATAGTAGTTCTATAAATTATAGCAAGCTGATTTCAATCTGTTTTTGTATTGTTGATACTATTTTTATATATTATAGAATAAGTATCATGATTTTCACTTCTAACCGTATTATTCTTAAAAGAATAAGATTTTGCATAATTCTTTTATTGGGAAAAACTGGATGAATCTATGTAAAAAATTAAATATAGAGTGTAAAATTGATATGTTTTTTTGTATTTGACAGGCATATGCTGATGAGCCAGCTAGCTTAGAGTGTATCCACAAATCGGAACTGTTTCCTAAAAAACAGCTGGTAACAGAGGATGATTCTCTGCATGTTCCATTCCCACTGTTATGTGGTGAAGCTGTGGAATTTTTGGGGAGAACATCTGATGGTGTGATAGCTCTGTCTAACTTCAGACTACTGATCAGGTGTAAGGACTCGTTCATCAATATTTCACTAGGCCTGATCGAGTCAGTGGAATGCAGGGACATATTCTATTTATCCGTCAACTGTAAAGATGCAACAGTTGTTAGGTAGGTGTATTTTTATACAGATATATGACAGTGTTATTGTAAAACAGTAATATTTGATGGTCGATAAAATTATGGGGCAGTAATTATAGTCTCAGACATCATGACCCTAGCCTCATCATTTCAATAGGTTGATGGAAAAATCATTCTTAAAAGTGGCAATATTTTCTTTGTTTTTTCTTTTAAAATTTAATTCTAGGTTGTATCCATTTCTGTTTACTTTAAGAAGTGTGTCAGAGTGTCCTTGCACGTGGGTTACTTTAATTAAGTAATGTGTCCTTGTCTGTGTGTTTCACTACATATTTCAGTTTTTTTGGACATTTAGGTGGCTTGAGCTTTTTCTGTTGAACATAAGGAAGTTAATTTTTAGATCACTAATTGACATAATTTGTACCACATAATCTATTAATTGATTTCATTTGTTAAATTATTTCCTTTTATGGCTAGTTTTGTGACAGATAATGGATTTTCTAGGTTTCCACAATTTTAAAAATATTAATAGGTAAATTTCTGAAATTTGTTAAAATATAGTTTATATTGTTTATTTACCATTAACACTTTTGGTTAAGATAAGTCAAACCTTCAAGTAACACATTCTTGGGTAAAATTTGACAAAGCATTCTAATGAAAGCTGTTTTGTAAAAATAATTTAAAGAAAATTAATTAACTCTTGATTTTTTGTGTATAATTATAAGTACTCCTAGAAATTTGTTAGCAGAGAGCTGATAGCAGTCTAAGATCATGTTTACCCAGGTTCACTTTAGACGAGTTTTCATTCTTTTTACTCAAGGTTGAGTTTAGACAGGTTTTTCATTCTTTTTACTCAAGGTTGAGTTTAAACAGGTTTTCATTCTTTTTGTTCAGGGTTGAGTTTAGACATGTTTTTTTATTCTTTTTACTCAAGGTTGAGTTTAGACAGGTTTTCATTCTTTTTGTTCAGGGTTGAGTTTAGACAGATTTTTTTTTTTTTTTTTCTCAGGGTTGAGTTTAGACAGGTTTTCATTCTTTTTGTTCAGGGTTGAGTTTAGACAGGTTTTTCATTCTTTTTACTCCAGGTTGAGTTTAGACAGGTTTTCATTCTTTTTGTTCAGGGTTGAGTTTAGACATGTTTTTCATTCTTTTTACTCAAGGTTGAGTTTAGACAGTTTTCATTCTTTTTGTTCAGGGTTGAGTTTAGACAGGTTTTCATTCTTTTTACTCAAGGTTGAGTTTAGACAGGTTTTCATTCTTTTTACTCAAGGTTGAGTTTAGACAGGTTTTCATTCTTTTTACTGGGGTTGAGTTTAGACAGGTTTTTATTCTTTTTACTCAAGATTGAGTTTAGACAGGTTTTCACTCTTTTTATTCAGGGTTGAGTTTAGACAGGTTTTTTATTCTTTTTACTCAAGTTTGAGTTTAGACAGAGTTTTTTATTCTTTTTACTCAAGGTTGAGTTTAGACAGGTTTTTTATTCTTTTTACTCAAGGTTGAGTTTAGACAGGTTTTCATTCTTTTTGTTCAGGGTTGAGTTTAGACAGGTTTTCATTCTTTATACTCAGGGTTGAGTTTAGACAGGTTTTCATTCTTTTTACTCAGGGTTGAGTTTAGACAGGTTTTTATTCTTATTCAAGGTTGAGTTTAGACAGGTTTTCACTTTTTATTCAGGGTTGAGTTTAGACAGGTTTTTTATTCTTTTTACTCAAGTTTGAGTTTAGACAGGTTTTTTATTAGCTCACCTGAGCTGAAAGCACAGATGAGCTATTGCTATCCATCTTCGTCCGTCGTGGGTCGTCCGTCGTGTGTAAACTTTTTACATTTTAATCTTCTCCTCCAAAACCACTGGGCCAAATTTAATGAAACTTGGTAACCATCATGCCTGGGTGAAGCTCTTTCAGATTTGCATAAATGAAGGAGTTATGTCCCCTTGGGGCCCCATAAGGGGGGAAATAGTTAAAAACTTTAAAAATCTTCTCCTCTGAATCTACAAGAGATATACCTTAGTTATTTCATTTATAACATCCTTAGGTCATCTATTTTCAGATTTGCACAAATGGTAGCCATGGGACTCAAAATGGGGAAATTGTGAGGCACTGAGTGGGGAATTTGATAAAAATTATATATTTGTCACTATATCTTGAAAACTATTAACTTTTTGTATAGGCATGTATATTATCATTTTGATATATAGATCAAGGTCATATGTTGAAAGGTCAAGGTCACAGCTGCAAAAGAAGACTTAAATTGCTAAATATCTTGAAAACTATTAACATTTTGTATAGGCATGAATATTAGAATATTGTAGGTATTGTCATGATGATCATTTTGATATATGGTTCAAGGTCATATGTTGAAAGGTCAAGGTCACAGCTGCAAAAGAAGACTTAAATTGCTAAATCTTGAAAACTATTAATGTTTTGTATAGGCATGTATATAGAATATTGTAGGTATTGACATGACGATCATTTTGATATATGGTTCAAGGTCATATGTTGAAAGGTCAAGGTCACAGCTGCAAAAGAAGACTTAAATTGCTAATATCTTGAAAACTATTATTTTGTATAGGCATGTATATTAGAATATTGTAGGTATTGACATGACGATCATTTTGATATATGGTTCAAGGTCATATGTTGAAAGGTCAAGGTCACAGCTGCAAAAGAAGACTTAAATTGCTAATATCTTGAAAACTATTAATTTTTATAGGCATGTATATAGAATATTGTAGGTATTGACATGACATCATTTTGATATATGGTTCAAGGTCATATGTTGAAAGGTCAAGGTCACAGCTGCAAAAGAAGACTTAAATTGCTAATTATCTTGAAAACTATTAACATTTTGTATAGGCATGTATATTAGAATATTGTAGGTATTGACATGACGATCATTTTGATATATGGTTCAAGGTCATATGTTGAAAGGTCAAGGTCACAGCTGCAAAAGAAGACTTAAATTGCTAATATCTTGAAAACTATTAACTTTTGTATAGGCATGTATATTAGAATATTGTAGGTATTGACATGACGATCATTTTGATATATGGTTCAAGGTCATGTCAACAGCTGCAAAAGAAGACTTAAATTGCTAATATATTGAAAACTATTAATTTTGTATAGGCATGTATATTAGAATATTGTAGGTATTGACATGACATCATTTTGATATATGGTTCAAGGTCATATGTTGAAAGGTCAAGGTCACAGCTGCAAAAGAAGACTTAAATTGCTAATATCTTGAAAACTATTAACTTTTGTATAGGCATGTATATTAGATATTGTAGGTATTGACATGACGATCATTTTGATATATGGTTCAAGGTCATATGTTGAAAGGTCAAGGTCACAGCTGCAAAAGAAGACTTAAATTGCTAAATATCTTGAAAACTATTAATGTTTTGTATAGGCATGTATATAGAATATTGTAGGTATTGACATGACAATCATTTTGATATATGGTTCAAGGTCATATGTTGAAAGGTCAAGGTCACAGCTGCAAAAGAAGACTTAAATTGCTAATTATCTTGAAAACTATTAACCTTTTGTATAGGCATGTATATTAGAATATTGTAGGTATTGACATGACAATCATATATATTTTGAGGTCATATATGTTCAAAGGTCAAGGACATAGCTGCATAAGTATACTGAAATTGATTTATGATTTGGAAATTATTCATTGCACTACAGTTACTTTATGCATATTATATAAGCTACTTATAAATGAAATGTGAGTGGATATATTTCTGATTAAGTTTTGTCGGAGTTCTTTACTTGAGAAAACTTTTAAAGTTTCTGTACTTAATATATTGTCTATTGCACTTTGCAAACTGCATTGGACAATATCTTCAGGTGAGCGTTAAGGCCCATGGGCCTCTTGTTCTTTTTTCTCAGGGTTGAGTTTAGACAGGTTTTCATTCTTTTTGTTCAGGGTTGAGTTTAGACAGGTTTTTCATTCTTTTTACTCAAGGTTGAGTTTAGACAGGTTTTCATTCTTTTTGTTCAGGGTTGAGTTTAGACATGTTTTCATTCTTTTTACTCAAGGTTGAGTTTAGACAGGTTTTCATTCTTTTTGTTCAGGGTTGAGTTTAGACAGGTTTTCATTCTTTTTACTCAAGGTTGAGTTTAGACAGGTTTTCATTCTTTTTACTCGGGGTTGAGTTTAGACAGGTTTTCATTCTTTTTACTGGGGTTGAGTTTAGACAGGTTTTTATTCTTTTTACTCAAGGTTGAGTTTAGACAGGTTTTCACTTTTTATTCAGGGTTGAGTTTAGACAGGTTTTTTATTCTTTTTACTCAAGGTTGAGTTTAGACAGGGTTTTTTATTCTTTTTACTCAAGGTTGAGTTTAGACAGGTTTTTTATTCTTTTTACTCAAGGTTGAGTTTAGACAGGTTTTCATTCTTTTCGTTCAGGGTTGAGTTTAGACAGGTTTTCATTCTTTTTACTCAGGGTTGAGTTTAGACAGGTTTTCATTCTTTTTACTGGGGTTGAGTTTAGACAGGTTTTTATTCTTATTCAAGGTTGAGTTTAGACAGGTTTTCACTTTTTATTCAGGGTTGAGTTTAGACAGGTTTTTTATTCTTTTTACTCAAGTTTGAGTTTAGACAGGTTTTTTATTCTTTTTTCTCAGGGTTGAGTTTAGACAGGTTTTCATTCTTTTTATTCAGGGTTGAGTTTAGACAGGTTTTTTATTCTTTTTACTCAAGGTTGAGTTTAGACAGGTTTTTATTCATCTTATTCAGGGTTGAGTTTAGACAGGTTTTTTATTTTCTTTAACTCAAGGTTGAGTTTAGACAGGTTTTCATTCTTTTTACTCAGGGTTGAGTTTAGACAGGTTTTCATTCTTTTTACTCAGGGTTTACTTTAGACAAATGTTCTCGCTGTTTATTGAGGATTTAGCTATGCCAGTTTCATTCTACACCAGGTCCAGCATTGACAAGTTATACTGTATATTGTTAGGAACAATGGTATAATGAATTATTTTATGATGCATACCTGTTTGTTGTAATATTATAAGTATTTATTACACCTGGTATAATGTCTGAATTACATACCTGAGTGAGGGGGGGGATTGTTTATTAAAGAATTAAATCACATGATTGATTTTGAAGTACATCCTGTGGCAACTACATTGTATTATGTTAGTGAAATGACCTAGTTTCACATTTCAGCTGCCTTTTACTTAAACTTATATAAACTACTCAGTGTAATTATAACCAATATAAACAAGGTTGAAAAAAATTTTTATATTAAACCATTGGTCTTGGGTCAGTAATTTTTTTAAAGTCTCAAAACAAAAGTCCAGTGTGTCAGGATCATTGACTTTTTTAACTGGAGTCATTCTTTTTGTCCAAGGTGATTTGCAAAATAATGATAGTAATACTGGCCCATGAGAACAGTAGCTGGAAAAGATCTGGTGGTCTGGAATGGGACCAGTGGGTTTTCCAGGTACTGGTCATTGGCAACAGAAGCTGAAAAAGATCTGGTCTGTGATGGGTCTAGTGGGTTTTCCAGGTACTGGTCCTTGGTAACAGTAGCTGGAAATGATCTGGTGGTCTTGAATGGGACCAGTGGGTTTTCCAGGTACTGGTCCTTGGTAACAGTAGCTGGAAAAGATTAAGTGGTCTGTGATGGGACCAGTGGGTTTTCCAGGTATTGGTCCTTGTAACAGTAGCTGGAAATGATCTGGTGGTCTTGAATGGGACCAGTGGGTTTTCCAGGTACTGGTCCTTGGTAACAGTAGCTGGAAAAGATTTAGTGGTCTGTGATGGGACCAGTGGGTTTTCCAGTTGTTAAGTTAGATACATATTGTCACATTATAACATCTTTGTAATAAGTAAATTGAAGATGTATAATGGAGTCGAGACTCTTTCACTTTAACTTATATAAAGTTGATTTGATTTATAGTGTTTAATGTCCCAGTCAAGAATATCTCAAAATGTTGCCAACTTTAGGCAAAGAGGAAAAAGTTTGAAACCCATGACCTCCTACTTACAGCGCTAGCACTCTACAAACTGAGCTTCAACAGTAGTTTCACTTATATAGATACAGACAGTTCAGTGATGCTGAAGGAAGCAGGAGTTTCTTGAGGAGAACTCCAGCCTTCAGCTAGTAAACCAAAAAAAATTTCTAATACTAAAAAATTTCTACGTCTCAAGATGGATCTGAGCGTAGGCGATAAGAGGCAATGTGATTTATCACTAAAGCCTTCAGTTTATACTATGAGGATCCTAGCTATTGCCAGCAAGTTATAATGAAGTTTGCTACACTTGAAAACTTAAATCTTTCCCATCTTAAAGGCAAAATGTGGGTTTTTAAAATATAACCAAATCACTGGCTACTAGAAATACAGATACAGTTGTATTAGATCTGTGAGACAGTGTTTACAATATAGGAACATCTTGTTTCAATAAACCAATCCTGATTTACATATAACTGAAAACATGTCTTAACTGAACTACATGCATTTTTCTAAGGATATACCACAGGTAGCAATGGTTGAATATGCCGTTTTTAAATTGCAAACTTTCTATTTTGAAAAAAAAAATTATCAATCCAGAAGTTCAGTTAAGATTGGTTATTCTCTTCAAAAAAAATATGGATGTTCCAAATTTTCAAGATGACCATTTAGATATTATAATGTTTAGTTACAGTTACTGGTAATGATTTTTGTTGATTTTTTTATAGATGTTCCTTCAACAACAATGATTCATGTCAAGATTGGTTTAAAAGGATTACAGCTAAAATATCACCACCAAAAGAATTAAGTGAGCTGTTTGCATTCGCATTTTATGCCTGGTGTATGGATCAGAGTCCGTGTCTGTCAGATCATGAATCTTGCTATCTGCTCTGTCAACAAGGTTTGTATTGTAAAGAGGAAAAATTGCTTTGTCTTAAGCAGCAGAATTTGTTTGTAACGAAAGGTTTTAAAAGTCATATATTTAACTTAAAAAATTATTTTTAACATTCTAAATTTCTAAAACAAAGTTAAAAAATGATTTCAATGTAGCATTCATAACAAATCTGTGTTTGACACAATGGATAAGAAATTGTAAATTTTCAGTACAGTTAGAAAACAAGGATAAATATTTAAACCAATTAGAAATGTAAAAGGAAAGTGTGAGCTTTGTCAAACAACATTAAAATTTCAGTTCAGTTACCTCCTATGTTCAGTCAAATTTTGGCATATCAAGAGGTTTGTTTATGAACCAAGGGTAACTTATGAAAAACCATAAATAATGTAGACTTTGGGACTTCAGAATACTGTGGCAATGAGCAAGGTGGCAAATTTAATCGGGTATTATAACAATGTTTTGCAGTAAATATATTACTTCTTAGGACAGTTAACTGACAAGATGTTCTTTTTTACAATTCTGGATTCTCTTTGTAATGTCACTTAAAATAAATGATAAAATTTTCATTGTAGAAGATAGCTTTAGATATTCATTTGGAAGAGAAGTTGACAGGATGAAATTAAACCTCAAAAGTGCATGGAGAATATCTTACATTAATGAGACATTTGAGTAAGTATACTGTAGTACACTGTACTGTATACTGTTGCTCAGTTACGTTAAACATTGGTTAATGGGTAAATTGAGTGCCCCGTTTTATCTTGCAACTAAAATATATTGTGTTTCAATCTATTCATTTTGTATTGATGCAGTTGTGTCTGATACAAGGTTCTGTATCAAGCATATGTCTTGCCGCACAGTGGTTTGTCCAGATGTTGCCATGGGAACAAGACTCGTCTCTGATACACAGTATATAAATAATATGTATGTATCAGGACTGCCTCTTTTATTGGACTTTCTATAACTCGTACCTACCCATGTGTTGTATTTGGTATTATTTTTTCAATAATAGCTTGGGTAATGGCCCTACAAAAGTACTTAAACCATAATACTGGATACTGTCTTTGTCATTTCTAGTGTCCATTCAAAGTCTGGAGTTTGATATTTGGTGGTTTCTTTAGTCATTTCTCTTTGAACTTGCAGAAATCCACTTTCCCACTATGTGTAACATTTCAGCACACTGACAATCCCATTGCCTTGATAGTAGAGTGGTATAAGTGTTTGTCAGTGTCTTGGATGTCTTACTGCGACAGATCTTAGTATGGGAAAGTTGATTGGTTTAATTGACAGAGGTCTTTAGTTTTTTCTTCCATCTCTCAATATTCCAATTCCCTTCATCACCAAAGAATATAGATATATAATATGAATAATCTTTACTGGGGTATAAAACCACATAACCACATTACCACGACTAGTACTAGGGATACTGACAGTGTCATATACTAACAAGGTGTAATAGAAAATGAAAGAAATAGAGATTTTAAAAAATGTTTGATAGACCTGAGTGATGTAACAGAGCTTTCTAGTAATCTCTGGTGTTATTGGAGATGTTCATCCAGTTCACTTTATGAAATCCTTATTTCATTGTAAGCAACCAAAACAGAAAATGACATCTTTCCATCCTGATCCATCATAGAAAGGTGGTCTTTATACAGATGTTGTATTTGGTTGAAATTTGAAGAAAAGGGACCTTAGATCATGGGTATTGATGGATAAGTCTTTATATAGAGGTGGTCCCAATTGCGGGTTTTACTGCATTCTAATCCGTAATCAGTTATCATACCTGAATTATGTTATTTTGCTGTGGCGATTATTTAAACACTTTATTTTTTTGACAGTGTTTGCTCTACTTATCCAAAGAATCACATTGTACCAGCTTCAATTACTGATGAACAACTTAAAAAAGTGGCTGATTTTAGAGCTCTTAAAAGGTTTCCATCAGTTGTCTGGAGGTAAGTCTCACTTCTATAAAAGTTTTTACATGTCACTTGTTTATCAGTTTGGTTTTGTAGGATATAATTATCTCCAATTGTCTGTTGTTCTCAATGTTTGTTCTTTCTCTCTGTCTCATACTTTGGTCTGTTGTTCTCAATGTTTGTTCTTTCTCTCTGTCTCATACTTTGGTCTGTTGTTCTCAATTATTGTTTTTTCTCTCTGTCTCGTACTTTGGTAATGGAGCAATAACTTTTATTACTGTAAAATCATGTAGAATCACTTTGTGTTAAAATTTGGGCAATTTGTAATTTATAACAAAAATTGTGTTTTGTGAAAATGAATCTTATTACTGCAAGCCTTTAACAGTTCTAGAAAATAGCTGAATTATTGTCTTGAACATTTGTGATTTTACATTATCTTAGCCAGTATTAGGGACATGGAATATTTTTGCATGTTGCTAAAATGCAGGACAAGTTTGAAATTGCTTACTTTGTCATGTAGTTTTAAACTAATTGCTATATACATGTTCTTGAATTGGTCTACTTTAGTCAAGTATTTTTGATTTCTATATCCTAGTGAAAATAATGGATTGGATGATGCATTGGTTGTGCAATTTGCATTTTCACCAATTTTGTTATAAACTTTGTAATTACAAACAAGTTTGTATATTTTACAGAGATCAGAGGAATGGAGCTGTGTTAGTCAGGTGTAGTCAACCGGAACTAGGATGGTTTGGTTGGAGAAGTATAGAAGATGAGACTTTGTTACAAGCAATTCCATTGGCCTGTTTACAAAATCCTGGATCGTTTCAAAATCAGAATTCCCTTACTGATGATTCCAGTGCTTCAGAATCAGGTTCACAGAATGGTGGTTAGTATCCTAAAAAAAAAATGGAAAAATTGATGTTTCAGAGTCACATGATATCGAGTTGAATATATAGTAAAAACTGCTTTGTTGACCACCTCTATAAAAAAAATAAAAAAAAAATAAAAAAAATAAAACATCAGTTTAAGACTAGAGTTTCAGGGCCCAATTGCATCATATTTCAATCAAAAAGAACCTCTGTTTAAAGACCAACTGTTATTGAGACCATTGTTTTATGGTCCTTTTGCTACATATTTCAACCAAAAACCCTCCATATGAAGACCACCTGTCTATAAAAACCATATTTAGTGGGTCTTATTGGTAGTCTTTATAAACATGATTTACTGCTATTGAAAAAAACCCTAAGTTCACATAAAAACAGTGTAAACCTTGAAGTAATTTCCATCAGAAATACATTTGATTTTGGAACACTGCAAGTCTGTGGAAGTGGTCTTTATGAGCAGGTGGCATTTTAAAACAGGTTGAAAAAACATAGCCATCATAGTCAAGACAATAAATGGGATAATTTTTTTTAGCTTTTACAAGGAGAAGGCTTTAGATTTAGTTATTTTTCAAGGCAGATATGACCATTCATTGCTAATGTGTTTTGGAGACTTGAACAAAGGGTATAATAATTTTTTTATTTACTAGAATATACCAAAATAAATTATTTTGCTTTTTAAATGTTGTAGATCTAAGTGAACCTACCCTAGGAAATAATGACAATGAGAAAAAGAAAATGTTGATAATAGATTGTAGATCTTATGGTGCTGCGTTTGCCAACCGAGCTAAAGGTGGGGGAGTAGAATGTGCAGGTAAATAGTTATCTTCAGGAAGAAGTTGTACAAAGCTTGATTGATTGAATCAATGAATTAAAAATTATTAAAATCAAAGTTTTTAAACTAGAGGCTTTAGTTTGATGAAATTCTATAAGTCTATAATCATTTCATTAAAAAAATTCAATTTTTTTTTTAATAATTGTGGCTTTAACACAGGACTAGGTCCTATATTTTAGGTTGACAAAGATGTAATAATTTAAAATCTTGTGTAAGTTTTAGTAGAAATTCAATAATAATGAGAGAGAGAGAGAGAGAGAGAGAGGTGAAAATGTTTGGAGAGAGAGAGGGAGAGAGATAGAGAGTTAATGCAAGCTGAAATCTCAGAGAGAGAGAGAGAGAGAGAGAGAGAGAGGGAGAAAGAGAGAGGGGGGAGTAAAATCAGTTCAGTATTCCAGTCAAAGTAGTTTGAGGTGTAATTCTGCCTGGGTGTTTGATGTAATATAATAGAAGTAATTTTGTGACCAGTGATTAATTTGCTATATTTTTTTTCCAGATTATTACCCCAGTTGTGAGATACAGTTTATGAATTTGGCCAACATTCATTCCATAAGGAAGAGTTTCTTAGCTTTACGGACATTATGTAGTAGTCCCCCAGATCAGGCTAGGTACAATTGTCTTCTATTTTACCTATTTTGCTTTATGTCCTATTGCCTTGCTTGTCAACTGTAGGTAATATTACAGTTATCATGGTGATAAACAACAAAAACCAATTATTAACTCGAAGCAATTTAAAATTAGTCACATATGGAAATATAAAAATAGAGTTATGCAAGGTAAAGTTCATCTTCATTTGGAATTGCAAACATGGACAACAAATAATAAACCTGATAATGCAAATATATTTCCTGATAATTTTTGTTTTCTCCATCACACAGCCCTCAAAGTGGGTTTCAAAACTAAGTGGCCAGCTGGCCACCAATTTAAATTTTCTGGTGGCCGTGTAAATTCCAAGTGGGCAGGCAATCTTTTCTTCCAAATGATGAAAAATTAAGGCAATTTTTATGGAAAACAAAAATGCACATTTTTAAAATTGACTTATAATCACTTACATTAGTGTTATTAACAACAATAATGATGATGTAAAGTGTCCATTATATTGCCTGAACAGTATCATTATATTGCAACAGTACCATGAAAATTCTGTAACACAGAAATAATATCTGTTCTCTAGTGACAAAAGTTCAAATTTAAAGTGGACAAGCTGGCCACCATTTATAAATTTTAGGTCGCCAGACACAATTCCAGGTCAGTTTGGCCACCATTCTAGTAGACAAAATTGAGGGCTGTCACATACATTAAAATACATTATGAAGCTGATTGTGTGGCCGTGGATATTTTGATTTGACATGGTCTATAGTTATTGACTGATTTAACATAGTATATTATCATTTTTGATGCCTCATTAAAATATAAATACAATATTTTTCACTTTTCAGCTGGCTTTCTAGTTTAGAGAATACAAAATGGTTAAGTTACCTGGCTGGTATTATAAAAGCTGCCAATGTGGCAGTCAGTGCTATTGACAAGGAGGGAAGACCCGTACTGGTACACTGTTCAGATGGATGGGATCGTACAACACAGATTATAGCACTGTCAGAACTCCTGTTAGATCCTTATTATAGAACACTTGAGGTCAGTCTTAATGAAATATAGATGGTCACTACTAAAGGTTTTACTGTTACTGCACATAAATCCTTCAATTTACTAAAGTATTTAATCTTGTGTGTTACAAGTGTAAGTTTAGGACGGTGATTTCTTTCATTACATTGTTTACCTTGTACATTGTTTATTGGTTATAAGTATACAGCTGCATGTTTGTTAGATGAATTTTAAATTTTCTTGAGGTCAGTCTAAATGAAAAAAGACAGCTGGTCATTATTGAAGGTTTTACTGCATCTATATATTTTTTTGTTTAAGTGTATGTATAATATTTGCTGTGAATATCAAGTATGAATATCAAATGCAAATTTTAGACTGAATAATTTTCAGTCAGTTCTAGGATTGTGGAGGATACCAGAGTGCCCTAAAAAATTCCCAACTTTAGGTACTGAAACTGACAAACTTTTCACACTCGGATTTGTCTGAGTTGGAATTGAACCTAGCCAGTGAGAGACCCTGTGATTGATATGTGTGTGTTTTACACCTCTTGGTTAGAATACAGTTTCCTATATTTTAGCCCTCTCACCAATTTGATGTTAAAATATATACTAGTATTTCCAGCTGTCTTAAATTTTTTTTATTTTGGGACTTTACTTATATTTTCATAACTTGTAATGTTTTTGTTTTTGTGTACATTTTAGGGATTCCAAGTACTTGTTGAGAGAGAATGGCTGGATTTTGGACACAAGTTTGCAGACCGATGTGGTAATGGTGTAGCTTCTGATGATTTAAACGAGAGATGTCCTGTATTTCTGCAGTGGCTGGATTGTGTATTCCAGTTATATAAACAGTTTCCATGTGCATTCCAGTTTAATGAAGCCTACTTAGTAAGATATTCTATCAGAACATTTCAATTTGCTTCCATTTATAAAAATTCATTAGACGTAAAAATGGAATTTTCAATTATTTTCTATATGACACCTGTTGGAGTGGAGTAATGGTGTTTAACTCCTCAGTCAAGATTCTTTTACTTATATATAGGCTGTCAGTTCTGGGATGGTGGAGGAAACAAGAGTGCCTACAGTAAACCACCGATCTTTGGCAAGTCAACTGACAAAATTTTCTCACACTAGGATCTACCAGAGCAAGAGCCAAACCTAGGCAGTGAGCGACACTGTGATCCATAAATGTGCGACTCAGCTACAGATGCCTCTGTGTCACCTGTTTCACATTGGGGGGGGGAGGGTGCACAAAAAAGCAGCTGAATCATTTCAATTATTACTTTAGAACTAATATTTTGAATAAAAACATGTTTAATAATTTTAGTAATTATAGTTATAGTGTTGATCATTATCTGTCTGTAGGTAAAGTTGGTACAGCACACTTATTCCAATCTGTTTGGAACATTCCTATGTAACTTCACACAGGACAGACTAAAGGAAGAATTAAGCAGTAGAACCAGTTCTATTTGGACGTTGTTACATTACAGTAACAAAAAGTTCCATAATCATCTATACTGTCCAACACTAGAACAACAGGTATTGTATTTTATTATTATGACACTGATTTTTACCATTTTCAATGTTTTTTACTTTGTTTTTTGAAAGTTTTTTTTTTTTTTTTTTTTCTTTTTATTGTGCGAGATATTCCATCAAATTGCATTTTGTCAGTCAGATGTGAAAATGAAATTTATTAGCCAAGAATTGAAATACTCCTAAAATTGTAAACAAGAAGTAGGATGTAAGTGAAAAATTTGTGATTTTTTTTTTTAAAAAAAAGAAAAAGAAAAGATGACTGTTGGTAGGCTTATAGTAGAGGAGGGAAGTACTGGTAATCTAGTTTTACACTTTGTTTAAGTAAATCTTGGGATCTTGTAAGAAACGAGAGTTCCCATGCCTTTGACATGCAAACTGAAAAACGTACCCATGTAAGTATATTCAAGAGAGGTGCTGTGATCCATAAACACCCAGTTAGAGCCACTCGGCCAGATAAACTTCTGGAAAATGCTAGACATTTTGGAAGTTGCCTCTTTTTCTTTTGTTGTTGGCATTGCTGGCAACATTGTTTAAGCCATTGTTGACAGACATGTTGTGTTTAATTTTTGTTCTTCATTATTTTTTTTCAGGTTTTAATACCATCAAGTAATATAAGAAATCTACATTTATGGACATCAGTGTACTTATCTAATAACTCGTCTACAACAAGTCCTGAGGAAACCACAAACACAACAGACCAACAGGAGCAAGAGAATGTACAGGAACAGTCTACATCTAATCTACAGAAAACAAGATCTTGTGAAAATCTGGCCGCAAATGTGGAAAATCCAATTCCAAGTCCTAGTCGACGCAAAAGTGATCCAAATATTACCTTGGATTCCTTTGATCAGGCTTCTCACTTATCCAAAGATACGGATCATAATTCCAGTACACTGAGTATTCAAAATGAGAGTAAGGAGGAAAAAGATGCCACACAAAATAAAGTCGTGGAGAATGGGGATGTTGATGATGACAGTAGAAAATGTGAAAATATTTGTAATGGACATCTTAGCGATCATGAAGATGCAAAGCTTTCTGACAGTGACAGTATTTCAGATGGTCATGACAAGATCACTGATCGTCGTGATGTAACTAATATTTGTGCCAATGGGCATGTGCATTGTGATGAAAATGATAAAATGAATGAAAGTGACATTCAAAATCACAGAGTGATTGGTGATCTTAACAACCTTCACTTAGAAAATTCTGACGATACTGCAGACAGAATTAAATCATTAAAGTTGATGTGCAATCAGACTCTATCTAAAAAATCTACGGAAAGTGATAAAATAATTGAAAGTTCAACGGATACATTGATCGATGAAGATTTGGATAGAAAGAAATATGAACCAGATGATTGTTTTTTACCAGTAAATGGACATACAGTGCCCAAAGTGTCAAAGAGTGTAGACAATCTTGTAAAGTCGGAAAATAGGGCTATACATAAGTTAAAACTATTGGAAGAACATCAGTGTAGTTTGAATGGAGATAAAATCGGACCATATTCAAATTTAGACTGTGTTAAAGACCCTGGGCAGTTTTTGAAGTTTCAGTGCTTCCAGATGACACAATCAGGACCCCTTAGGTTAAACTGTGGTAGCAATGGATGTAATACATTTTCTGGTATCCCAAATGGTTCCTCTTCGGGAATGCCTTTATATCCGACACCCAATGGCTCTAGAACTCCAAATTCCACATGTCCCCCCACACCAGGAACAGATGCAAAGGTACTGAATAGTTTGTTATTTCATTTTTTCTTCCAACATTTGCCATTGTTTAATTTTATTGTTAATTTTAATTTTGTACAATTTGTATTGAGTATCGTGAATTAATTTATTAATGGTAAGAATGCTAACTTATCTGGTTTGGAAAGTGAACTATGTAACATTACTATTATTATTTTTATAGTTGTTATACTATAATTTATAGTAAAATATCTATTGCCTGTAAATTATCACCTTAATTGACCAAGTTAGTTGAAAGTTTTCATTTAAAGCTTTATTTGGAAAATTACAGTCCGACTTTGGTTATTTGAACTTTTGTTGTTTAAATACCTTAGGTTATTCAAACTTCTCGGTAGGTCCCAAACACCCTGCACAATAATTTCTTTTTAAAAATCTGTTTTTAATGGAACTTCATAATACGAATAATCGAAGTTTAACTGTATATGTGTTGGACTTGACTATATACCTAAGTATTAACTCCAAATACTCCCAATATTTTCCTGTGTTTTGTGAAATCAATCATGTGAAAAGTTGCTGTCTTGTAAAGAATTGATGGCTGAAATATTGATGACTACCTTAAGATTTTGTTTTATTTTTTCAAATATATTTTCCTCTTAAGAAATTCGATAAAAAAGTGTTATAATAATTCTTAAAGATAATTTGTCTTCCATTTCATTTTCTATTGTAAATCTAACCAACACAACAAAAAATCAGAAAAATGTTAAGAAGTTTCATGAAAAATTCTAAATTTGTTATTTTGAGATCAGATTACTTACAATTTGAGGCTGAGATGGCTAAGTGATCAAGGAATGTTTTACAGTCTCATGGCATCTGACAGTTGTGGGTTCAACCCCAAGTCTATTAAGTGGGTCAGAAACACTAACAGAAAACTTTTACACTACAAAAACTTGAGATTAGATTTTCCCTAAAACTTTACTTAAAAAAATGTCTTTTTTTCCCAAACATCTGGAAAAAAAACCCCAAAAACTATGTTATGATGTAAAAAACTTTCAATTATTAACCAACCTCTTTAATTTTTACAGACAGTAGTGGTATTTTTTAATTCTTACAAATCTTGTTAATTTGTATGTATTTGTTTAAAGTGACTATTGTTTATATTTGACAGTCGTCAGAGACGCAGTTACAGAGACAGTTAATCGGAGTGGGTAGACATCTAGATATTGACGGATTAACAACATTTAATGACCCTGTACAGCAGAGAATGTTGCAAATAGAAGCAGAGTATAAAAAAGATATCCAAGTTTTACAGTCTCAATTATCAGCTGCGTATGGGTTACTGATGCAGCATGCTTCAGCCTGTTCTGGTGCTGGTAGATGTCTGTTAGAAGCAGCTAAAGATGACATTGTATGTATTCAAAGTAACAGAAATTTTCTTTATTAACCTGTCTCTTTATGGTTCATTAATAATCGCCCATGGTGGACAGTCAATTGGGTGGACTGCATCCAAAATGTTGTTTGTTCTGTAAATTTGGTAGTACTTAGCCTATCTTTACTTTAGTTGATGACTTGTTTCATATGCATGAGACTTTAGACGAGTCGATAATTTTTTTTTCCATGTTTGCAGGAATTGTAGATCTATATTCATATTTGTAAAAAAAAAAACATATATATATGCATAAATAATAAAGCTTTAGGTGACATTTATTTGATGTGTTTTTTTTTTTTTTTTTTTTTTTTTTTTTTTAAATACAGGTTTCCTTACCAGAATCCCCTGGTAGTGGGGAGTTTGCCTCAATTGGTGCATACAGCAATGCTGCTTCTGATGTAAGCTGGGAACATATAGATAAAAATGAATCTAAAGTGACAAAATGGGTCCCTGATCATGCTGTTACTCACTGTGCACAGTGTGAGAGTGCATTTGGTATCTTCAATAGAAGACATCATTGCAGGTAGTTCTTCACATACACAATTTTTAAAATAGGACTTTTATAACATTGTTCTTTTTCAATATCATGTATAACTCAGTTCATTATTTTTAATGTTAGTTCAGATGATGATAATAGAAATTAAATATATATCTATATATATATATATATATATATATATATATATATATATATATATATATATATAGTGCTTAGGTAATCATGGATAGAGTTGATGTTGTAAGTTATGCCACAGTTGAGGTCATTATTTGAGGATCAGATATGAAAATCTCTAAATGGAACTAGAACTTTCAAACCATGTTTAAAATTTCTGTTTGGAATATTTTAGAATGTGTTTCACTGGTTTCTTAATATTTATAAGAAAAATAAAGCTTTGGTAATGACCAGTTAGTTGAAATGACTTATTAGATTGCCAAATAAAAAAAATAGATGAACTTTCCGTTAGCTGCAATAATGCTGATTTGGCTTTAAACTACTATTTTTTTTTTTAAACTTTATTTCTTTTACAACGATTTAGAAACAAGTTGTGCAACTTATTATACGCCCGTCATATGACGGGACGTATTATGTTACGGTGCTGTCCGTCCGGGCGGGCGGGCGGGTGGGCATCTGTTAACAATTTGTATTCCGTTCAATAGAGACCACAAACATTTATGGATTCAAATGAAATTTGGTATACAGCTTTACCATGGTAATACCTTGTGCAAGTTCAAATTACAACTTTTTCGGATTATTTTTGGAGGAGTTATGCCCCTTTTTTAACTTAGAAATTTTTGTATGTATGACCATGTGGTTTCCGATCATCAGAGCCTACAACTATTTATGGATTCAAATGAAATTTGGTATACACATTTACGATGTTATTATCTGGTGCAAGTTCGAATTACAACTTTTTCAGATTATTTTTGGAGGAGTTATGCCCCTTTTTTTTAACTTAAAACACCTTTTTATCATACTGCACAGATCATGACAACAGTTCAAATTATAATTAAGCTTTATAGATATAAATTATTTCAGGTTGGTTAAAAAAAAGGTTCTCAAAACGTTTCAGAAAAAAAATGTATTTGTTTCCTAAAATCTTCCTGCATGCAATGCTTAACACATGAAAACACTGCCATGACCTAACATTATATTTTAAACTTCTTCCTTCCTGGAAATGAATATGAATTATATAGCAGTCTACCACTATCCATTTAGCAATATATTTTTACATACATATATCCTAGTTGTACTTATACTTCTCAGTAAAGAATGGAACAATCTAGAGGATTAGTGACGAATTCATTCGGAACATCCTCTGGATGTGAAATGATAAAGGCGACAACTTTCTCCTTTTTAGCAGCATATATTTGCATCTTGGGGACCTTGAAAACTCCTCGATAGATTTTGCTAAAAATTTCTGAGGTTATGCAGTCTAATGCGATCTAGCTATCTAACTTGGTGAAATTTTTGGGAAAAATCGGTATCATACTTAATTTTGGGGTCAAACATGCAAAAAATGAATTTTTCCAAAAAACAATTACGTTTAACGCACTCCTGTTCAATAACAGTTAATTGTACGAAAAAGTCGTCCATTGACCGAAAAATGTTTAAGATCTGACGGAAAAGACGGTATTTTTATATTTTTTCTATCTTTAAATAAAATCCACAATAACTGTTTAAAGTCGGTGCCATCATCCAAAAACAATTTAACGTACCGTTTTGAATTCGTACCCATATTAAAGTAACCAATTCTTTACCAAATTATTGGTAGGTTTGGCACTTATCCGTTAGGTCTGTGTCAAACTTTTGAGTGGCAAGTTCTGTGGATGAGCTCTACTGATAGAAATCCTCTAGATTGTTCCATTCTTTCCCTCGAAACCCCTAAAGGTGTCGCCACACTAGTAAATAGTACTACTCCATCAATATAACACGGGCGTATAATGCTACGCTTGGCGGTGCTCTTGTATTAATCTAGCTCCTTGGCCCGAATTGTAGCGTGCGTGAGGTCTTATTGTGGGAGGAAAACCGGAGAACCCGGAGAAAAACCCACATGCTCAAGCAGGTGACCTCATACCTTATCACATACGAGGCTGGGAATCGAACCCCGGTTGCATTGGTGACAGGGGGGAGCACTAACCACTACGCCACTTGAACACCCATAAACTACTATTCACCCCCATTAAGAGGGGAGATGGTAAGCTTTTTGGTATATATAATAAACATGATGTGTTTCTTGTCCGTTATTTACCTTTTCTGAAATTTCTTATTTATATGATTACATTATGCCTGTGTATTTGTTCTGTTTTTGGTAAAAACTATGACTTCACACTTGTCAGTTTCTGTATGGTCTATTGCATAGAATGAAATGTATTTTTGGTAGTATGAAAATAAATTTTCCTTTTACAATTCAACTATCTATTTTGATATTTAGGCCTTTGTTTTGTAGGAATTGTGGAAACGTGTTTTGTCATGCCTGTACCAGTTTTAAAACAACGATTCCTAATCAGAACATAAATACAGAGGAGAGGGTATGTCGGAAATGTTACACAGCTCTGTACCAGAATGATTCCTTGTATGAAAATGGTGCATTACTGGATCGACCGATGGCAGCAGCCGCATCAAACTGACACAAAAGAAAAGGCTTGAAAGAACTCTTTGTTTAACATTAGAAAAAAATTTGGCAGTTAAATCTTGTGCTTTGGAGATCTTCAAAATAGATATTATAACATGAGACATTTTCTTTTCAGTTTAGAATTTTTTTTTTTTTTTTTTTTGAGTAACTTCTAGTCAAAATTACGAAGTTTTATTCCTGTAAACAAAATGCTGAAAAATTAGAACATTTGACTCGATTGTTTTTATGAGTTTGTAGATGGTTAAATTTATTTATTTAGAGGATGAAATTCTCTCCAGTTCTGTTCATAAATACAAATTTGTGGGTTTGATGATTTTTTTTTTTTTTTGTTTTATCGTTCTTTCATTTTTCCCATTTACATGGTAGATATTTTGCACTTTTATCCTTAATATCATTTTTATGTATTACGACAAAATTTGTTTTGAGTATCAAGGCTTTTTTCCCTTCAACAAAATTAATACAAAGAATTTATTTCCACAAATGTTTCAGTCTTTTCATTAAAATGGAAATGCAAATACCAGAAAATATTTTATGTTAAGATAAAATTGACAACCCTGCTGAAATTTATGTGATAGCTAAAAGCATTGTTGGTTGAATACCGTAGGTATGGGGGTTTGTATAAACCTTTTCAGAATTAGTAATATAGTAGAAAAAGAGAATTGAAGTATAAATTTAGAAGGAGCGATTTACAACTTAAATTTTTCTTTCTTTTTTTTTTTTTTTAAAAAAATCTGAATGCTACAAATTTATTCAAATTCACAAATTTTACTGGAGAAAATAAATTTTTTTATGTTATGTTAAGATGTTTTAAATGTTTCAAATATATAAGATCTCATGGACGACATAAAAAATTTATATATTCCAAAAATTTAAAAGAAAGGTCTGAATGCTTGAATTGTCGGTTTGTTGATAAAAGAATGTCTGGTTTGTTTTTGTTGTGTGAAGATGTTAGGGGATGATTTTTGCTCAAAGTAAACTGATTCCGTCAGCAAAAAAAATGAATTTTGTGACAGAATGCTATGCAATACATTTGAATCGTCTTTGTATTATGATAAGTAAAGCTAATGGACTATTGAACTTTGATAAGGGTGCAAGTTCTTTAATTGCATCAAGTCTAAAAACATAACAGAAATTTTAGCTTAAAAAAACCCAAAATGATTGTTCAAATATTGGAAAATAATAGAAATGGTTAATTTTTAATGTTAAATTTTTTTTAGTTTAATCTACACAACAGATGCAGTGTTTAACATTTTCATACCCCCCTCCCCTGCCTTCCCTTCTATTTTGTTTTATTGAAGTCTTTGCATCTGTTCAATAAAATTGTTACATGTAACAGATCATCGTCCATTTGGTAGTTGTTGACATTACGTCATAACAATTACAATAATGATATAAGTGTTTTTTTAAGAGATATGTGCTTACTGCTTGTTTCACTGTGATTGTTGAAGATATAGAGGAGCTGGTAATGTCAGTATTCTTTTTTATGTTTCTCCCATCTTCAAAATTTAACTCATTAGTGTTTCCAGCCATTACAGTGGCAGGTGTCTGTGATATTTTTCTTTGAGAAGCAGGTGGTGGTGTTGGTGTTGATTGTGTGTTTGTGTGTGACAAAAAGAAAGAGAGAGTGTTGAATGTTGTGTCCATATTTGAAATTTAGAAAATGTGAATAGGGAAATTTATTGAGTTGTATAAATGAGTAAGTTAGATGGTATGAGATGAGAAATGAAAGATTGTACTATACATGTTGAAATATTTTTGTTTTGTGAATGTGAGCTAGGGGGTGTAAAATTGATCACAGGGTAAAATTATTTTGTTCTCATGTTGTGTCAAACAGGAAGTGGGGGGGGGGGACAACTTTAGCCTGATAACGTTGCAAAAAAAATTAATAATAAATCAATAAAAAGTCAAATAAATAAAAATAGAAATGAAAAGGGATGAAGAACTTGTACTTCTTTGTGAATGAATAGAAGTCGTGCTTTCACAAACAAAAAAAAAAATATCAGTTGAAATGGCTAAAAATTATGAATGATCTTTTGAGTTACTTTATTGAAATGGTGAAAAATTACGATTAAAATTTTGAGGTACTTTAATTACTTTGTATAATTTTAGTATGCAGGGTGTATTTTTTTTTTGATTTTTATTCCGGTGACATTTTGACTGTCTCTGTAGCACAATGCTCATGACAATATGATTACCAGGCTTTAATTACTTAATTAGGTATATAAGCTTTAAATAACTTGTTAATTTTATAACATTTTTTCTAATGTCTTTTTTCTTTGTACTTACAAGAAAAAAATCTTGGGTTTATAATTTTCTTGTGTGTTCATTCCACCTATCTGTCAATCAAAATATATTCTTTTCAGTGGTTTTTGTCAAAATTTATTAAAATATGAACATGCATAAAACAACACATCTTGTACAATGTTTAGTTACAAAGGTAAAGGTCACAAGGTCAAACTTTCAAATTTTTTTTTTTTTTGGGGGGGGGGGGTTATCTGAAGTTACTGAAGCTCTTGTTTGTAGCTACATGTATTATACATAAATACTGTGCTCAGACAAAATCTGAAAATTTGTAACACTTCTTGTTTATGTATCATCTAATGAAAGACAAATATTGTAAAAACAAAACATGGACTAGAGTGTGTTAGTCTTAATACAACTTGCTCATTGTAACATAAAAATCAACTATTACAACAACTATGTGTTTTACTTTTGGTGGTGTTGGCCATTGCAGTATTAAAATTGACATAGCACTACTCTGCTCAGGGATTTGTTCTAATATTTCATTTGCTGTTAAATGATGATATTAATTAACAGTTTTGTAACTTGTTAGCTTGATTTTTCTCTAGCTTTCTTGTTTTCTGTATACAAACTGCTTATTTCATATTCTCAGTGAAAATCACGAGGATTCAGTTTTGTAAGCTTTTTGTTAAGATTTCCTTTGGGCTAAATGTGCAGGTGAGTTGAGCTATTCTGGGGGGATTCATATGGCCAGATATTATGGGATCTCTTCTCAAACAGTTCATTTATTACATGTATAATGATTTTTGTGTGCTGTTGAGGGAGAGGAGAGAGAGAGAGAGGGAGAGAGAAGTGGGGTTTGGGTTCCGGTTAAGGTTGGGCGATTTTATGTTTTACAGAGATTATTTGGAATTGTAAGGTGGTGTGAGGTCTTCATGTGATGACCATAAGCTTACTTTAATCAATATTTGTTACATTGTGTATCCAAATGATAAAACTTTAGTGCTATGTGTTAGCTAGAGAGGGAGAGAAAGAGAGAGAGATAGGGAGAGCACTCTAAAGATTTTGTATGGGAAAAAAGTGGGATAGTTGAAAGTAGTAAGGTAGTGCTTTATAAATTTAGTATGGGAAAAAGTATATGTATGTTAAGGAATAAAGAGATTGTTTTGACATCATCCTGTGCAAGTTAATGTTAAAACCTGAGAGAGAGAGAGAGAGAGAGAGAGAGAGGGGGGGGGAGAGAGCAAGTTACAACAAAATTGTACATTTTTGATATACAAATGTATATATTATATATAAGAGGAATGCAGTGTGTTTATGACTTTATAAATCTGTATATATATGTTTGTGTAATTGTTGGAAATAGGGATATGATCGTATTGTATATAAGAAATTGTGATATAGAACTTTTGTATAGGGAACTTGATATATGATGATGCATTAAATGCTTCAATTTAAAAGAAATCACTTAAGTCAATACACTTTCCATTTCTTCCTTGTTTTTATTAAATTTAATTTTATTTTCCCATACTTACATATTAGACATCTGGGTAGCTCAGTTGGTAAATCACTTGCCTATTGTGTAGAAGGTCCCAGGCTCTATTCCCTGTCCAACCCTGAATTTTTTTCTTCTTTTTACAGTTTGGTGGCCAGTGTGGCCCTTGGAAGTAGTGGACTGGCAATTGCTGGACTATATATATAAAGTCCATCCCAGGGAATTTAGGTTGAGATTTCCCATAGAACCATGGGAAACACAACAACAACAGGGGAGGAATGTAGCGGTCTGGGTAGCTCAGTTGATAGAGCACTTGCCTATAGTACAGGAGGCCCTAGGTTTGATTACCGTTTCAATCTCTGGTCTGACCCCGAAGTTTTTCCTTCCTGTTGCAGAAGTAAATGTGTTAGAATCACATTAATTTTGTCTTTATTTAATACAAAATATGTTCATCCAGCCAAGGCCTATTATATTTTTATTTTCTTGGTTCATTTAGTACTAAAAAATTTCACGGGGATAATTTTCATATATTTGGGGAAAATCTCTCCTATTTTTCTCCTATAATAAAAATATTCCTATTTTGTTTTTTGTATTATAAACAAAAATTTTTGGTATGTTGAATTATTATGTATTCCAACGGAACTGCAACTATTAGCAAAATTTATACTGGTGTGTTTCATCATCGGGAGTTTTAATACATACAAGTATGAGTGAAAACATGTTTATCTAATTTTGTTGTTAATTTGTTGTTATTGTTAATTTTTTGTATTTTTCAAATTATTCCCATTTATTATTATTTATTTTGTTACTTCAGTAATATAATAAAAAATTCAAGTTTATTTATACATAAATATCGATATCATTGGATAAGTTAGTATTATTAAACTAATAATAATAACATATATCAAAAAAGTGTTCTAATACCCGGTAATAAAAGTTCTTCAAGTGATTTTTGGTACATTTGTACTCAGAAAATGAGAATTTAAAAAAAAAAATGTTACAATAATAAACTAAGTTGATTATTAGGAAAGGTGGACTGTAAAGATAGTGGTTTTCATTTGAAAATTCAACAAAAAGTGTTCTTTTGGTAAATGGAACAAGTAGACAAAGAAAAATGATAGATTTCATCTGAGAAATCTTTCTTTAGTTTTTTCCCCAGAAATTTTCAGAAAAATGATTTTTTTTGATTTGAAAATTCTGTCTTAAGATTTTTAATTGAAAAAAAATTCAGTTCAAGATAAATGACAAATCGGTTTACTGCCGCAATACAAAATTAACTTTTCCTGGTCCATGGTGTTAATATTTATTAGACTTCAGATAGGTTAATATTCATGTTATTTTTGTTAAAGTTTTCATACTTTTTTTATTTTTTATTAAACAAGAGATCATGTTGAATAAATTATATTCTTGTAAAGGTCATACTCAGTATATTGACAGATTGACAGTTTATTTAAGTTAACCAAGTTCAGAAAGAAATTAAAGCTGTGGCTCATTAGACATGTCAGCCAACTTTGTGATTTTGATTGGGTTCACTTGCCTACCAGGTGGTATGTACCCTGTAATGTTTGTGCTTATACGATTTTGAATAGCATAATTATGTCTTCGTATCAGCAGACATCTTGTTGTTACTCAAGACAGATTTTTTCAGAGGTATCTCCTCCTTCGTTTATTAGATCAGGTTGAAATTTTGTCAACTGGTAGGGATTGGCCATGGGGAGGTCACTTCCTCACCATTTTTCGGAATTCGGAAGGACCGGAGAAATCCGGTTAAAACCACAGAATTCCAGAGAGTTCTTTCTTTCTGTCTTGGAATTTCCTCCCAATTTGGAGCACCACTTTAGAGAGCTGATAAGCAGACATATACTTGCTCACAAGTATACATTCTAGTTAATTCAACATTTGTTTAAAAACAGGTGTTCTGGGAAAATGTGGAATTTTGCCACAGTTCACATTAGTTTTGAAAAGTTAAACATTTTATTTTATTATACATAATGTCATAAGTCAATAAAATAAAATATAATTTCCAACTTCAAATGCACAGTGAAACCTTTATCTGTCTTTTCCCAGTGTTAATCTTTTTGATATCATTTGAGATCCTCCTCAGTGGGGACAAACCTTGTAGTTGGAGCAGACATTTTAGTTTTCAATGTAAACTTTTCTCTATAGTGCTTGATGCATAAAGTTTACAATTAAAACATTTGATTGATGCAAATTTAAAATCATTTCTTTCACAATATTTTTGTAATTAACCTGTGGATGTAACATTAAATTGTCATCTGCTAATGTTACCATGGAGCACATGAATTGCTTATTCTGAAATTTAACTTTTATTTTGTCATTTGGCTGGTTTTTGTCAACTGGCTATCATTCAATCAGATTGCATAAAATTTACATGTGGTATAATAAAAAAGTATGTCATATCTATAGGACATCATTGCTTGGAACAAACATTATTAGGATCATACATTGGGCTAGTGAACCTATTTACTATGACTAAATTACTCTATCAGAAAAATGGCCTCTGTATTCATCTCTATCAAAATTCAATAGACAATCTATACTAGAACACTACTACATTATTTTAATTTGTTCTTTTTGATCTGTCATCCAAATTGAAAAACATGTAAATAATTGCTGTTAAAGAATTTCTGAAAATATGAACTTTTGCAGTTTATCTCTGCAAGTGCATATGACGAGACTGTTTCATTTCATTAAGACATATTTGTGGTCGAGACAAGACATATTTGTTGTTGAGACAAGACATATTTATAAGTCTTGGATCTCCTTTATTTTGTTAAAAAGCTCATAAATGCTGATGTTTTGTTCTTAAAACATGTAGTATCTTTTTGAAATCATAATGTTTAAAAATTTAGACTTATTTTTTCTTGGTAATAGTAAATATTTTGTTCACCTCAAGATTCACATTCTGCAATTCACCAAATGGGCTTTCATACACTTTTATTTTCATTTTATAGATGATGGTTGAGGTAATGAAGTAATTATATATATAGGTTAAGGTAATTAAGTAATTATGTATAATCTATACAGTAATTACTTAGTGCATGGACAGGTTATTTTAAAGTTGATTGGTATGAGACCTAAAGTATGAAAGATGATGATGTAACTATTAATTTAGATCAGCTACGTGTTGTAACTGTTTAACAAACAAAAATCAGATTTGTTGATCTATTTCTGGTAATTTCCAAATCATTGAAATGCTCTTCTTTGCTGTCAAATAAAGTTCTAGATAAGCTTGTAATTGTTTGTTTTGTTTTGTGTGATCATGTTTCCTTATTTCTGTATTCTACGTTATTTCATTTCTTCAAAAATAAACAATCTATATACAGTGTATTTGTTCAAGAATGGAGATCATATTGTAACATACGATACCTTGTAACAATTTTTGCACGTTCTTATTGGCTGAATGGAGTGAAGTGTTGAAACTCCACACCACTTTGCTTTGATTCTCACTCATTGCAGATCCTGGTGTGTAAAGTTTATTTGCAAAGATGAGTGGTTTTCCTCAGGCACTCTGGTTTTCTTCACATTCCCAGACCTGATCATAAAACATGATTTCTCCACTCCTATATTTCTGAAGGATAACTTTGGAATCCCTGCTATCAACATCAGATTTTGCTAAACTTGGACAATTTCTGTGATTGTGTTATAATTCACAATAAGTAAGGTGAACAGAAGGTGAGAACAGACATCAACAAAAGACAGTGTTTCTAATGTTCGGAAAAAGTAAATGGTATTTATTATATCTACACTGCTCTGATCACTAAACCATGTAATTCATTACGTAACAACTTCCTTTGAAGTCTGAATTAGTAAGAGCTTGATGTGGGTCTGAAGTGACCTAATTATGTTGGTACAGGTGAAAGCGTTCTAAGAATGAAACTTTACTATGCAACAACCCTATATGTAGCAAAACAAAAACAAAAAAAAGAGAGAGAGAGAGAATAGAACAATCAACCATTTAGACATATTTATGTTACGAGGCCGGCATGGTGCAAAGGATTTGTGAATTCCTGAAGATGTTGAATAACTTGATGTTAAAATAATGTATTTATATTTTTGGTTAATCTCAAGTTATTGAAGAAACAATTTCATAGTTAGCTCTATTCAGTTTAATTTGGGTACTAAAATGAATAAGAAAGAACGGTTCAGATAATTTTTGATGATCCTTGATAAAACTTGTCTATAAAGGCCACCTGTCTATAAAGGCCACTTTGGCCGCATCCTTTGAGTGGCCTTTATAGACAGGTTTCACTGTATTTCATATAGAAATCGTCATTTGTCATGGGATTGTCAGAATTTTTTTTTTTGGGAACAAGTATAATCAGCTTAATTGGAATTTTTAAATGACATCACAAACCATTTGTCTTTGATGCTGCAAACATTTTCCTGACTTGAAACTGCATGGAACATCATTATATCAGAGTTTAACAGATACTATTGATGAAATTTACATCAACATTAAATCTCTAAAATGCTTGCCACAAAATACCCATGCCAGTGATGCTAGGGGTCCTTAAAAACTGATGCCACTTTGTCACGGCAGGCATGGCACAAAAAGAACCCTTCCTACATATTGCTCTAAGCATACTGTAAAAGTAAAAATTTCTGCCACTTCACCTATAGCTGGTGATGTCTCGATATAAGTGAATTATTCTTGACTGGGACGTTAAACCCCATTAAAGCTGCATTAAGTTTTTTTTTTTTTTTTTTGATTTTCTAAAAATATATTTTTAAAAAAAAAAAAAAAAACTTCTAATCACGATCCGTGAGATTCATTTTCTAAAATTTCATTCCTTTTAGCTGTAAATAAACAGAATATCCTCTAACCTGTTGGTCAATGTTTAACAATGATTATTGTGAGCTTTGAGCAGGCACATGGATGTATGGAAATTCCAAAGAATCGAAGGTGAAACCTGACAAATTGTATTCATTGTCCGTCATTAATACCCAGATGTATTCACAATGGTGTTATTTATCCCTTAAAAAGTCCCAAATGACAAATTCATGGAGTTCTGTGTTTAATATATCATATTTCACAGTTTTTTAAGTTGTATTTAAGATCTGGTTTTTTATGACGTAACCATGTTCTAAAATTAGATCCCACATGCTACATCTCGCTGTTATTTCTGTATTTATTCGAGCTTTATCCTGGAACCAAATGTAACATTGTTCATTAGGAACATCATTAATAAGATCAGCACCGTTTTAATTTTTTCCTTGGAAAACTTAATGCAGCTTTAAATCAATCAAAATCAAATCCCATGCCAGTGATGCCAGTAAAACGTTTCCATTAAAAATAAAATAAAATAAATGAAAAAAAGCACAATAATTATTTAAATTTTCTGTTATTTTAATTGAATTTATCTTTGTAAGCACTGAGTGATAACTTGACAAAATCAACTCAAAGCTTGTAAACTTTTACACAATTTAAACTTAAATGATAATTAAACATCAAACACAATTTGTTGTCACAATTATAGATAGATAATAGGAGATCAAAAAGAGCAGCATTAAAAAAAGAACTTACTAAGACAATTAGAAGAAAAATATGTGAGAAAAAAAAAAAGACAAAAAATTCCAAAATAATCACATTTTTTACAACAAATAAATGTCTTAAGAAAAAAAGTTCAGCTACGTACATACATACATAAAAAATAAATTGTGACATGTTCTTATTTTATATTTGATGTTATCACATTTCTCTCTCCTTAGAGTTGAAACATAAGAATTCCTTATCTTGGTGACATGGGAAAAAACACGGTAACAACTCATCATCTGTGTGGATATAACGACTCTACCTGTTATGGAAAACATAAATCTTCTCCGATTAATGTCACTTTTATGGGAACATCTGATTATGTGATTCCGCATTCAATTGAAATAATGGATCCACATTGATGCGATCATGTGATAAATTTAAAATGAAACAGATTAGCAATTAATCAAAATAGAACAATTGAAATACGACAATTGAATAGAAAACCTATGTGACCTTCAAACTGTAAACATCTTTATTATCTATTCTGTGAGTGTAGGAGAGAAAAATTTTCAAAATGTCTATATATAACTGTATGTGATGGAAAATGGTTGAGTTATATGAAAAAATTTGTATTATAATGTTGCAATGATTTTCAAAAATGATCACCTGAACTTCTTTTCACGAGTTGTAGACGATTTCAGAATTGTTATGTATCAACTCTTTCTTTGAACATAAAAAAAACACCACCAGCCTAAATGTCTGGATTACCGATGACCGACAAAACAAAACCGAAACTTAATATCTTTATATGTCATTTACTGTTTAATATAAACACAAATGATTTGTAATGTTAATAACCAGTCTCCAGACATCTCGGCTCAAAAATAAAGTTTTTAATTTTTAAACAGGAAATTTTTATAATTCACCTACACAATTATATAACTTTTCGTCGTCTGCTTGAATGTAACCTGTTTCATTGTTCCACTCATCCTACATGTGCTCACATGCATGCACACACGTGCACACACACACGTACACGCACACACACACACACACTGTTATATATAATACTGTACATAATTGTATTATCTGATTTTTGTAGCACACTTCAACCCTTATCTTCTCTTTCTGTAGTACTAACTCCCTTGCATTATCTTCTCATCCAGTCATACTAACTCCACTTGCCAACTCTCGTAGCACTAATAATTCTCAGTAAACAGGACCTCAACAAATAACTTAAAACCTCTACAGTATGTATATCTTCAAAAAGTAATCCAAAAAAAGGAGAAATCAATCACCTACAAGTCTTGATGAAAAACATCTGAACACACAAAATATTATAAACTATCTATAGGCTATTACAAAAATCAACCATAGCTACTTGACATCATATCAAATTTTTCATATACCAAGAAAGTACAACACAAACTTCTAGTAATCATTAATGGCTCAACAAGAGTTGTAAAATGCATAAAAGATTTTGTGTTTTGAAAGAAAGCAATACTACACATTAACCTTTTATTACATTAAAAAAAATCCATCTAAACCCCCCATTTCTACGTTCCACAAACAACATTTGACACCAAAAAAAAAAAAACATCTTTCCACAAAATCAAAAATACACCAACAAAAAACATCTTATGATAAGCAATTCTAGGAAATGCATATTTACATATATCAGTAAGAAAATGTGGCCTGATAAATCTTCAGAACACTTCTGTCTATAGAACTGTTAGTTGCCATGGTGTATACATATCCATGCAAATGATGTCAGAACTTCCCAAGAAACGAAAATAATAGGAAAATGTTGGATTTCCAAGGTAAAAAACAGTTCCACTGAAGAAGTCATCCTGATATGAAATGGCACATTTCAAAAAGGAACACTGTGACCTCCTGAATGAATAAATATATAGTATTGTGCTATAGCTCCTTTCAACTCTGACCTTTAAACCTTGATATTTGCATAATGAAGTTTGATATTTGAATTCTTGTTTTTGATTGGTTACATCAGATAAACCAGATGCTCTGTTGAAAACCACAATATCTTTTTGATGATTTAGAAAAAAAAGGAAGAAACGAACGGAAAATCAACGAAAATATCCATTGAACCAATGAAACATGTGAAGGTGCAAAATACACATATGAATACTTTGAAATTATTTACATATTAAAAATTAAGAAAAGTGTCTAAATCACATAGGGGAAAACACTGGCACAAAAAAAAAAAAAAAAAAAAAAAAAAAAAAAAAAAAAAAAAAAAAAAAAAAAAAAAAAAATTTACAACAATTATGATTTACAAAAGAATTATTGCCAAAATTGACTACAGGATTTTTACAGATGAGTAAACAAGTTTTTTGAAGGTAAACAAAGTGATACATGCATTGGATATCAATTGAGAATAATTCACGAAACAAAAAATATAATTATTAATCATTTCCAATACCACAGAAATTTTTATTTTCTGAAGACAAATAATTCATTATATATGTCTAGAGACCTTTTAAACACCCCAAAAAGTTTTACCAACATACAAATATATCACACCAATGAAAACATACAAACGACCTAATCACATTTTGTACAATGCTAGGCCACATACAACAAAGACAATATATTAAGCCACTTATATCATAGAGGAAAAACCTTGCCATAGAAATTTAGAAAAAAAATCTATTCCTTTACATAAACTTGAGACAATATATATATATAGAGACACACACACACACACACACACACACACACACACACACACACACGGAATTAAACTATTTGTATTTTATACAACATTTACAAAAATACCTCCGGTTTTTGTTTACTACGATATACACAAATAAACAAACAAACAAAAATCTGAATCCAGATATTTCTGAATTTTACATACTGTTCATGATATGAAAACACATATACTGGTACAAACTTGGAGCAAAAAATAACATATAAAAGTTAAGGCTACGGCCATTTCTACTGTTTGACGAGGGTTATAGAGTAATGGTGAATATTTCACTTAGATGGAGAGGACCATTTATTTAACAGCTTAGAAACCCACAATTTAAAACATATTATGCTACATAATTTTCTATTAATTTTCAATTAAAATTTCTCAAATCTATTCAAGATTCTCAGTAAAGGCCTTTCGTTAAGTATTGCTTTGTATTTAATCTGTTCCGATCAGGTATAAAAGGGCCTTCATATCTTGTCTGTAGTAAAAGAGGACAATAGAGAGACAGCCCTCTTATTTTACCCCTAAATCTCTAAATACGAAATTGATCTCTGTAAATAAACATGTGAAGAATTAATAATAACATACAGAAATTTCAAAAACGAGTTTGTAACAAGACAAGACTTGAAGTTCTTAAGCAAAAGGTTTGAAATATTTACATTCAGTTGTAAAAGATGAAAAAAAATTTCACAGGCTACCAGATAAAATGAAATTGATTGATCTGCATACAATAACGTGTACAATAACTTGTGAAATGTTACATAATGATGAATGATGGAAGAAAACATTACATTATCGTATGTTATCGGAACTTATGAAATATATGGAATATGAAAATTTGGAAATAAACAAAGATCAGGTTAGGATATTTTATGCTGGATATGTATGGAAGGGGCTTATCTATATATCATATATACAATATGTACACATAATAAAGAGAATGCTTTTTGTACATTGATGATTTATTTTTGGAACGAGAAAAAAAAAAGTAAATTATTGGTGAAACATTACCTATACACAAAACATATATCACAGAGAACAGAGACTTTACAAAGTTATATAACACTTAGAACACATAACCATGAGGTGATAACAATGTGAACACACAAACACAAACACACACACACACACACACACATACTGGAATGCCATTTTTTTCTATGTATACTGACATCTCAGCACTCAAACAGTATTGGATACCGGTAATGAAAAATTAGTCACATTTTCCCAGATATCATTTTTAAAAATATTCAACAAAAAAATCCTCCTTTCTGAATTAAAATTTTAAATATGAAACATACAAAAAAAAAAAAAAAAAAAAAAAAAATTCAAAGTCTTCTATTTTTAGTGATTAAATTAGTCTGATGGATATGAGGATCTCTTAACTTTAATACAGTTTAACAATTAACCATGAATTTCGGAGTTAGTAGAAAAAACTATATTGCAGAGTAGTGTGAATTTTTCCATTGTCTGCCCGCCCCCACTTTGTTAATCAACTAAATACTTCATTTCTAATAAATATATTAAATAATACATAAAAATAGGGGGGGGGGGGGGGGAGGGGAGGGGGAGGGGGAATGAACATATTAACTATAATTAATTCTAGATCTTCTTCCCAAAGATTTACATTTGCATAGAAGGTAGAAAAACAATAGTTTTGCCTCTTTCATAAGGTGATTACTTAATAGTTTTTTAAATAAATATATGTCCATTAAAAAAAAAATAATAATAAAATAAATAAATAAATATATAAATATTAATGATGAAATAAAAAAAAAAATTAAAAAAAATAAATAAATAAAAAAAAAAAATTTAAAAAAATCAGGAAAATTTTTTTAAATCAAAATCTACTAACAGTCATTTAGAGTTTTTCTTGATAGCAATTTGGGCAATTTAAAGTGTATACATATTACCCCTTTATTATGGCATTTTTCATTTTATAGGAGTCACTTCACTACATGTTTTCACTTTATTATGGCATTTTTCATCTTATAGGAGTCACTTCACTACATGTTTTCACAATAAACATTGAAAGTACAGTGAATATGTCAGAATTTTCACATAGGTTCAAAACTTCAATAACCCGCAAAGTTCAAAACATCAATGCACCATCGAAAATTGATACTTCAAAAGTTCAAAACTTTCATGCACAAGCCTCAATGGAAAATGTTGCAAGTGAAGATATTTTGTGTTTGATTTCATAATAAATGTCTGTTTACAAAGTACATTAAATCCGAGCTGCCTTTAATTATAATATAAAATAAAATGATAATCTAATACAGAGGGCTTAGTATGACATGTTGACTTGAGAATAAATAGTACCAGCTTCATATATACAAAAAGAATTTGCTCAAGATTCTCTTTGTATTACATGAAATGCCTGTAATGTCCGAAAACATTTCCACAAATTTTTCTCAGATTCGTTCAAAAAAATTCAGCAGGACCTTCTCTCAGAATTTATTTCAGGACACACACTATAAAAAGTTTTTGAAATTGAATTCTGTTCTAAAACAATTTACAAACAATCAGCTTTATTTATTAACATAAAATGTGATGATTGATTCTTACTATAACGATTAATGTCACTTCAAAACACCTTGAAACAACATATATATAAACATGTACAAAATGTGTCTACCACAAAGTTGTGTACTGATGGCGGAAAAATGACAAATTATTCTGCACCAATTCTGTAGATATGTACAATTGAATTATTATCAAATTCAAAAAAACTAAATTATTTACATAAATTATTTTTATGAGCACTAAAATTTCAGTACTAAGAAAAAATTACAATATTAAAGAAATAACAGAAAAAAGGGGATCAATATACACAGAATATGGACTTTCATCAAAATTCACAATGCACTTTTTTTGGCAATATCATACAATTACACAGCACACTGTTCACTCAACTAACATTCTTACACAATATGACTAGTTTGGTTTTAATGTTAAATAAGGGTAGGAGCGGGTTAGTTAACAGTATGGAGGGGGGAGGTTAGGTTGACGGGTTCAAGAAGAAAAGTTACATTAGGTTTACAAATGTATAAATGATTCAAGAAAATCTAGACTAGAAACTCTGTTATAGGTTGATGATGTTCAAATATGATAGCAAAATATCAATGGAATGTATAAAAAAAAAAACCCAAAAGTACAAGTCTGGGTAACCATGTGCATGATGGAGAAAAAAAAAAAAAAAAAAAAAAAAAAAAATTCTTATATAAGCTCTTTAATCTAATATGGATTGAATTTCTTGGGAACAATATATTCACAAAAATGTGTTCACAATACATTACATGTATAATCAAGATTCTTCTACGCTATGTTCTCTTATGGCACAACGACAAGTGATTTCTAGTTTCTATAATGTCTTTATAAAAATTGGAACTAAATTTTTTTTGTAAAACCTAATATTATTATAATCATACTTTTAACTATCTGGACTCTACTCCTTCCATAAAAAGGCTCAGAGATTTGAATCTTCAAGTATAGATTTTTTCACTTATATTGAGGGGATCAGTTCTGAAATAGTGGAAAATCGGAGTGTCTGGCAAAAACCATGTACCTTTGGCAAGTGGAAAAATTTGCTCATACTGGGAATGCCCTATTGGGATTCAAACCAAGATGGTAAGACCCCAAGATCTATATTGAGCAGTTTAGACCACTTGGACCTAAATTCAAAATATTTTGTCACAATTTTACATCAGGTCTTTTGTGCTATGAAACTAACACTGTGATATTACCTGTGTTTTGATGAGAATGATGTTATATGGTCCATTTGCATTAAAAAGTTAAAAACAAATGCATTTACTGAAAATATACATGTATAATTGATTTCTATGACAAAAGTCCAATATTGAGGAAGTTGTGATACAATGTGTCAGCACACAATATTCCACCATTTTAAATTCTATCTCTAGTGTTACAATGCAAATATATTGAAAATTTGGGCAGCAGAAAATTTTTTTTTACATTTACTATTTTGACTTTTTTGTTTTATATCATTGACAAAACACTTTTTTGGGATTCCCATTCTCTACGACTTTTTAACATTAAGCTGAAAGTTACTATCAAGTTAAAATATATTGCACATTATAAATGATATATATGAAGAAAAAAGCACAAAGATATTGTGGAAAAAATTCCAGATTGTATGAGGAAAACCCCAATTCAACCAAAATAACTCAGAGATAGGTCCCTTCCAGGCTCTAGACATGCTCCAATCACTTTTATGTTTGAAGTCAAGACTCTTTCTGATTAAGGAAACATTTGCTTCATGCTAACTACTGACAATTAAGAGACTAGTCATTCTAGAGTCTAAAGCACTGTTAATCATATTTCTGCTTGAAGGTTCTATTTTACTAATACAATGCTGGCAAACTGATTGTTGCGAGGCTTGTTCTGCTTGAAACAGTACCAGTGGCGAGACAGAAAACAAATAATACTTTTTACTGGCATAAATGCCTATAGCTACTGAATATTGTTCAGACATGTTTAATTGTGCGTATTCAATGAACAGTTTAAAAACAGATAATTTTAATATCATTTCACAGGAAATGGAGGAAGTGTAATAATGACAAAGTATACAAACGATGTCCCCTGTAATTTTTTTCTTTTTGTTAATGAAATTACCTAGAATCAGAATGGTTTCAAATCACTACCAAACAATAAAAAATCTGATCATCTAACCATATCCAACATTTCTCAAATCTTGTCAAGGCACTACAGAAAAGTTTGGAAAAACATTTAAAAAAAAAAAACCAATCAAACTAAAATCTACCAAAGCTACAAAAAAAGTTGTTTTAATCATACAACTTCAAACCATATTTAATAGATGGAACAGACCTTTAGGTAGTCTGTCATCTTAAGATTTCTAATAGTAAAGTTTCAAAAGAAAAGAAATGCTCATAAATTTATTTAATTACACATAAAAACAATATGTATGGTCCCCACAACTCAATATTTCATTTTTTTTTATCCATTTTTTTTTCGCTTTAAGATAAAATCATTTAAAATCACAACTATTCTATAATTATACTTCAACAATTTTGCTTTATAAAGTCATCTTTTAAATAGATTCTCAAAATCTGTTTTTTCATTTTTAAAACAATAAATTATGACTTGAATCCATCTTCACACATTTTTAGCCAGTTATGAGCAGGATATTTTTTTTTCAAAAACTATTTTTTTTTTAATCACTTAGAAGTGGTTTACAGAATACAAACCAGATCAAACATGCCTAAATCATACTTTTCTACTTTTTCCAGGGGTGAAATTATATTCAAAAGTGCAGCTGAAAGAATGGAACATGACAAAGAATTATCTAGGCTACAAGACAAAAATTATGCCCTCAAATTGTGACGAAAAAAAAAAAAAAAAAAAAAAAAAAAAAAAAAAAAAAAAAACATATGAAAGCAATTTTTACAGCAACTTGGAAAACCAATTTTAAGAAAATGATAAATGAAAACCAGTGATATAGAAAACAATCTGGGAAAATGAAATGATTTTAAAGACTATATATCCATTTAAAAAAAAAAAAAAAACAATGTGACACTTACAATAATTTACTTTGTTGTCAATCTCTTGAGTCAAAACCTGAGCAATAACCTCAGTACTTGTTAGCACTATTTACATCATCAAATTTATATATAAACATTGAGAAAAGAAAATACATCATAAACATTTATTGAACTTAGTTCACAATAAACATACCCTTTCAGTTTATAAACACACTCTTTTATTAATGCTTTCAGACACAGAATTCTCAATCTGATTTACCACACACACACACACACACACACATACACACATACACACACACCTTTTTCTTCTTGCCATGGTTAAAGCCAAGGTATTCATAAATTCAAAAAAACAACAACAAATGAATAACCCATTTTTCCTTCAAATATTCTTCTTCACTGGCATTTAAAAAAGGAATTCATTTCCATCTTCACACATTCAAACATGCTAGTATTAATATCACAACACTTTGATAATAACTGTTACGAGTTTTATCTTTAGTTTGTAACTGCCTGTTGTTGACAGCGTTCAATTTCATCCACTGTCATGACTCTTTGTCCCTGTGCAGGTAATGGCGGCATGTTTGGCATCTGGTTCGTCAGGACATCGGAACCGAACCACTTGAGAAGATTGGGATCACCTGGCTTGGATATGTTATTATTACTTTTAAATACCATGGAGTGTACAGATGTTGGCATGATAGGTGAGACAGGTCCGTTCATGACTAAAAAAGAATGTCAAAAATTTGAAAAACATGAACTGGTATGTTTGTGTTTGATCATAACAGAAGTTGCTTTTTGAATCGTTGTCCTAACCTTGATTGAGTGATACTGATAGAATTACAACTTTAAAAATTCAACATGATACATACTGTATGTTGTTGCTAACACTGTGTCAGGCACTAGTAAAAAACATGAAAACTAGAATCACCTGTTCACAATCTGATCACAAAAAATTTTTTAATGTATAAGCCAAAAAGAATTCAAGAACTTGAACACTTGCTAAAACATTTTGGTATGCATCTACACTAGGTTCAACACTAAATTTTAACCAGTTTACTTGGTCAACATTTGTAACTTGATATTTTTAAAATCGAGAATAATAAATCAATATATAATCCAAACAAAACAATATTAATAAAAATAAAATAGCGAGTTTTACATCTGATTAACTTGGTCTCACCATAGCCAGAGTATCTAATAAGTTTTGATTGCTTGTTATCCTGAGTGAATCTTGTCTAATATGATGTGAATCCAAAAACAATAACTTAAAACTGTTTACTGTATTTTGATGAAATCAATAATGCTTAAAATAAATTAACTTTGTTTGCCGTTGACCGACCGACCCACCTTAAAAGCCCCTACCCAAAAAATTTTATTGCCATCAATTCAATCTTTTTTGTACTAAAGAAACAGTATTAAAGGGTAATAATCCTGGCAAGCGAGACGACCTGTGAGCAGATTTATACGACAGTAAGGAAATTTGCTGTTTCTACATGGGAAAACACAAGGAAGAACAAAGAAGACATTAGTTAGTAAAAATTGTTTTAAAAGAGACATGTGAAACCAATTTTAACTTTTTCAAAAGTGTAATAGATAAAGTTTTCAAAAGATAAAATAAAAAATTTTCCTACCTACCTACCCACATGTGGATAGCATGGGTCGGAAAACAACAAACAAAAAATTTTTTAAGTTAGGCCTAAGCAGTTCGTAAACCTTACCTGATTTTTGTGCCGGTACTTGAGGAGATAATGCTCTACTGATGGCCACATTGAGTGGCGGTCCTCCCATACCTAAACTAGTCTGTACAGTATTCCTTGAGGCTAAGCCAGCAGGGGAGGGTACAGCAGCAGCACCAGCAGGGTATACCCCTCTCATACCCTGAAATCTTGGATCCACAATTCTCTGCTGCTGAGCTTGTAATGCCAGCTGGTTAATCTGATTCATCTGGTTCATCTGGTTCAGTGCATTAACTACAAAAAGAAAATTAATCAGCTAGATTACAAAGTTATGTTTTCCTTATAATGCAGCTCTTTTACTACACTATCATTTGTCTATTGGCTATGTGGTCACCTAACACACCGTTTAGTGCAAAAAAAAAATACCCCCCCCCCCCCCACCAATTATCCACACTAGACCCAAAATCCATCACATGAACTCGACTTTTTATATTTTATCAATTTAAGCACCATCAACAATTGCTAACAAATACAGAGAGTGCAAAGTGCAAACTGACTCCCTTTCTCTGATTTCATAAGGGTAAGTATAAAAATTACATGGATGATATACAGTAATAATTGTGCAGTTCCTCTTTCAAATTGAAGATTTTATTCAGATTGGACAGATTTTTAACTAAATTGGACAGATTTTTAGCTAAATTGAACACAATATTTATGGCATATCTTAAAACTTTAAATTATTAGAAATTTCTTGACAGAAACTTTTGACAAATATTTTGACAGAAATATTTTTAAATCAATTTTACTTTTGCATAGCTTTTACATCTAGCCTTAGTTCTTTTTACCTCTTGCTGCAGATTGGATTCCTCCTTGCATCATCTGCTGCAGTAATGCTCCATTTCTAACATTTACTGGCGGAACGTTAGGCTGGACTGGTATCCTGCCTGTAATCGGTATACTACCAAACGGCATTCCTGGTGTAACTGGGGTACCTGGTACCGGTCGTGTTATAGGATTGGGTGAAATATTGATTTGTCTTTGTTGTAAAAGCTTGTTGATATCAGCCGCTGGAGTAGACACAGCAACAGGTCCTGCAGAACCTACAATTGGCCGTTGCTGAAGTGGCGTCGATTGGTTTTGATCGGGTTTAATCAACTGTGGAGTTGTGACCTGATTTACACCCATCATTGGTCGGCCATGGCTTGGTGTAGTTGTAGTATTAACTGGACCTCCTGAAACATGTAGAGTGAGAGGAAGTTAGTCAAAAGCATGCAACAAAACCATAAAAAAAAAAAATAATAATAGTAAAAAAAATTTTTTTTACTCGAAATCAATTGGATTTTGAAACAATTTTTTGGCAAAATAAGACCATATTGGAATTTTGCGAAAGGAAATTTTTCATTACTTCCATTCCATGCAGCAACTTGCAATTTATTATATCATAAACTGAAATATGTGATATAACAATTAGAATTTGTCAGTGAACAATGAAGTAATTGAAGTATACATACCTTTCACAATTGGTCTACCTGATGAGAAGACAGGTGTCTGAACTGTCTGTACTTGTACAGGTATACTACTTTGCATTGCACCTTGACCTACTAAAGCACGGCTACTATTTATAGCTCCTGGTGTTCCTGGAGGTGGCTGAAATGTTCAAATACATGAATGACTCAATAATATACCATGTATAAAACTTACAGACATTAGATAATATGTCAGATAACAAAACATTTGAAAGTTAAAAGCATCACATAAAATGCCAACAAATCTGCTGGATTTCTGCAAAACTGGTAACAGGAGCTCTACCAAAAATATTTAGAGGGCAGCTTGACCAAATTTAACACTGAAACATAATTAGCAAACTACTTAAAGGAAGACTATATATAATAGCAGATGTAAAATTAGATGAGAGAGAGAGAGAGAGAGAGAGAGAGAGAGAGAGAGAGAGGGAGAGAGAGAGAGGATGGAGGGGGATATTTGTTGCTAAGCTTGATCTTGTTCTTGTTTTTCATACATACTGCTACATACAACTACTTATCAGTTTCACCTTTACGGGAAAATGAACGATGTACTTAAAAATCATTAAATCTTATTTCATCATACCTGATCCATATTTGGAATTCCAGCAGTAATACCATCGACAGCCTGACTAGATGCCAGATTATTTAAGAAGCTGTTCATGGTTGGTGGAGGTCCACTCATTGATGACTGTACACTAGTTATGTTATCTGCTTGGATATTTATCTGTCCATGCTGATCATCGCCGTTTTGTGTAGTACCCGGATTGTTGTCAAGATTTGGAGTACCATCTGGTTTAATCAGCTGTCGCACTGGAGCAGGTGGGGCAGGGGAATCAACTGTAAATGAAAGATTAAATTAACTAAACATTATTTACATCTCAATGCTGCCAGTTTACTTCATGTAACTAAAAGCTATGCATCCATCATCAATTATTTAAATATTGAAAAAAGAACAGTTTACAACTGTGGTATGGGGAGAGGAAGAAAAATTCAGAAATACATGTATTAAATGAAAGACTTGTTTTTACTCAAAATTAAAAGAAGGAAATATTGAACTGAATATTCTTCTTCCTTTAGTTCTATATTGGTGCCTATGTAATCTAGTGTTTTTAAGAACCAGCTTAAAAGATTAAAGCCCCCCCCTCACTGCCTTGGTTAAATTCTGGCTATGGCTTGGGCAGATTCTATTTGAAGTTTACAGGTTCTCTTGTCAAAAACCGGTGTTTTTCCTAAATTCTTCGGTGTTTTCTATCTACACAAAACAAATCTATTGATCTCACCTGATCCATCACTGTTGACTTTCTCTGAAGACTTTTCTTTTTCTGAAGCTTTGTCTGAATGCATCTTTCTGATTACAGAAGTTGGAGTAAATGCTGCAGTCACTGAAGGCTGAAAAATATGACAATATGGTTAACATTTATGATATAATACAGAATTGTTAAAAAGTTAATAACAAGAGGCCAAGTAGGGTCTGTATAGCTCACCTGGAACACCATTTATTTTGTTTCAGCTTTTTCTTTTTAAAAATATACTGTATCCAATTATTTAAACTTAAACAAAATCACTAGCAATATCTTTATTTTCCAATATATCAAGAAATATTTATCACAAATTTCCTTTCAATTGGCTATGTACTTGGAGAGATTTTCAAAGATTTAGGTTGAAAATACATCTCAATGGCATATTACATATATAAACCTGCAATAAAAACCTGTAACTGCCAAGGGGGCATAATTCTTCAATCATGAGACAAGGCTGCACAAGATTTTGATATGATAAACAATCCAATTCAATGACGAATCTGCCACACACCTAAAGAGATACAGCCCAGGCAAGGAAAACATCTTAAGTCTATAGTTTATGTATGTAAAGGATTGTGGTCCTTATTTGTTACATAAACTTGATATGATGGATAATTGTACACCAAGTTTGAATGTTCTACATTGATCTAGCCCAAATCCAGAATAAACTTTGAACCTTTTTGAACTTTTTATTAAGAGACCATTGACATGGTTGGAAAAATTAAACTGTGCAATTCAAACACCTATCTACCCAAGATTTAAAAATCTTCGGATCAAAGGTGTTTTGATTACACAGAACACAGATTCTGAATCATAACTATATACTGTAAACTGCTTTATATTAGCGAATAGAAATTTAAGCAATTTCAAAATTCCAGTTGTATTAGAGCAGTTTTATTTTAGGACCAATGATAACCCTGTTTCGGACCCCAAAATTTACACATGTATCTGACTATATAATAAATCGTAATTAAGCTAACTGTATATATAGATACTATGAATACTAGTTTATATACATGTGTAATCCCCTGTGAACAGGTGAGGAGTATTTATAAAGTCAGTCGAGCCATACATTTTCTCTTTTTTTTCTACATGTAGATATATTTATAAGTGTGGCAGTTTGTCGAGAGAAAAACTCCTGAGTCCCCGTTTTTTTAAGTCCGATTTTTTAAATCTTGTGAATTTTAGTGTTTTTGCCACTGATTTTTAGGATTTGACATGATTTTATTCAGATTTTATTCCATTTTAATTTGATGTACGTGTGAATGTCTTTCTCTTTCAGCTGAAACGAAAATGGACTCTATGGACTGATTGATAAAAATTCTTGTTAATTTTTATGTATGTGTAGATCGATACAGCTTCTCATTGATTAAATGTGATTTAATTTTTTTCCTTGATCAATAATATTATTGAGTGACATTGATTATATGATGGGGAGAGGTATAATATTCAACAAAAATAACAGTCAAACATTATCACAAACCGTATTGGGGACCGTTAGTTTTTGTTTGTGGTTAGCGTTGTAAAATTTTAACAACAGTTTTATTTTAGTGGTTGAAGTCTTCTGCCAATTGCGCTAAAATAAAACTACTGCTAAATTTTCACGGTTTACAGTACTTACTTTTGGTTGTGATTGAGCCTGTATCTGTCCTTGACCAGCAACAGGTGTAGAAGTCTGGGGTAATTTCATTTGGTCAGTCAGAGGATTGGGTGATTTTCCCCTAAAAATAAAATCCAAGAAATAAACAAATTTGTACTCAGTTAAAAAAGGTTTGAGAAAAGATGCAATATAAATTAGGTAGATGGAATTATGTTACCCCAGTCAATTAAAGTTACTGCATTCATATTGACTTTCATTCATTGATTAAATGCAGTTTAAAGGCCAAGTCAAGAAAATTCAACTTATATCGAGATGTCACCAGCTGAAGGTGAAGTAGCAGAAATTTTTATCTTTGCAGTGTACTTAGGGCAAAGTGGAAGGAGAGTTTTTTAATGTGCCATGCCAGCCATTGACATGAAGCATCAAATTTTAAGGTCTCATTCGAAAGACTCTGTCACTCTCATTCTAAATCTCAAGTACTTGGTGAAAACATCTGTGACTCTTATTCTAAATCTAAAGTACTTGGCGAAAGGACAGTCATTTCCAATTTTCAAGTCCAGGTCAGACAAGGCTGGGGCTCAAACCCTCGACCTCCCACATACAAACCAAGCACTCTACAGACAGAGCTACTGGTTACATTTATATAGAATAAAATTCTCGAATGGTGGAAGAAAACCACAATTCCCAGAGAAAACTAATAACCTATAAGTAATGAAATCTAAAAACATTCCCATACTTGGTTGTCCCAGACAGGAAACACTTGTGCACTGAGGAGCACTTAAAAAATATACAGACCAATCGACCACTTAGGATACCTATATTGATGTTAGTGTTTTAACTTGGCCATTAGCAACAACATGTTAACAACATTTACTATTTGTAGAACAGTTCATGGCACAAAAGGAAAAAAGTTAATCATAGAAGAGTTATGAGAGATGACCGAAGCAGAAAAAATCAAGTATAAAGTAGACAAACCTTTCTTGCTGTTTCTTGATAAATCTTTCTTTTTGATCTTCTAACTGTTTTTTCAATAGAGCCGTTTGCATAATGGCTTGTGTGTGAGCTATAAGTTCTTGTGGACTTGGCACTCTGGGAACTGATGGGGGTCGAATGGTGGAAGTCGACTGAAAATAAATATTACAAAATGAATGAAACATGTATATTTTGCCTTGAAGTTGTGTAATTAAATGCAAAGAAAGTAACTTGAAAATTTACTTCTTTAACAAACTTGAAACCTAGCTGGGTTAAAAAATTTCTTGATTTTATTCCTGAACTCTAATGCCAGTATTAATACTTAATTCATTTTTGAGAGAATACTAGATGACAATTTGCTTGAAAAAAATCAAGCACCTACAATGTAAAAGGAAACTGATAAGTTCTACCTACAGTCTACTGACTTTTCACATGAGAATAAGTACTGCAAGTCTGACAGACTCTATTCTTTAAATAAACAATCCTTTTTTGAAGTTTTTATCAAGTATTTTGGACAAGTAAACAATTATTTTATTAAGAGCCAGATTTAGAAACCATAAAGAATAATCAATGTTCAAACAACTACTTCATCATTACTGCCACATTTACAAGAATTTTTCTCCTAGCTACAGATGAATATTATTTGAGAGTGAAGCACTGAACTTACTGTGATTGTACTGGCTGCCACAGGTACAGCGATAGGTGTGGATTGTGGCATCTGAGAAGGATGAATCGGGGATGGTGCACTCAAGTGCATTGGTGGCTGCTGACTAAACACTGTAAATTAAACAGATACAAACATTAGTGACGGTATGTATAAATATCCAGAGAATTATTATTACATGTATTATTATTATTTTAAAATATCATTATTTATTTTTAATCATTTTTTATTTTAAAATACATCTTATTATTACATAACCTCTATTCTTATTTTTTTTTTTAAAAAAAAACCACATTATTTTAAATTTAATTATTTAAAAAAAAAAAATGGATTGGTGTTGAAAACGAACCTTGACCTAGTAAGTATTTTGAAAATGGAGGTCAATACAAACATGTACTAGTAATACCTCCCACTATAATTGTTAGTGTATAAACCAAACAAACATCTGATTTTGATAAACTTACTGATAGGAGATGGAACTCTGGGTGATGATGGTGGCTGTGGGACAAAGTTTGTACGAACCACCTGTATGGGAGTCGGTGATGGAGCTCTAGGAGATGAAGCATTCATCAAACCAATCATAGCTGCCGGTGGTGGTGGCGGTGCCTGCTGATTGGGTGGCTGTAGAGGAGGCTGGGAAGGTATCTGTTGAGGAGGCGGAGTTGGAGAAGCTGATTTAGTAATAATTGTTGGATTTTGTTTGATAAAATTCAAAACTGGATCCCCACCACATTGCTGTTGAGCAGGTGGAGGTACTAGCTGTTGTGGTGTTGGCTGAGTCTGCTGGACTTGTTGAGGAGATGCTGTATTCTGCATGGCATTTTGAATCCTCATTTGTTGAAGTGTATGTTGACGGATATGAAGCTGTTGCTCTTTGTTCCTGATTAATGCCTGTGAAGAAAAACAACAATTGATATCAGACATTGTTAAACCAAGTATAGAGTTGTCCTAAAGTCCTAACTACTTTTTTGGTTTTTCTTTGTGATCTTTATGGATTTAGGTATACACATGTAAATACTGATCAAATAAAACACCAACATACCAGTCCATACCCAAATCACAATCCCAAAACACCAACATACCAGTCCATACCCAAATCACAATCCAAAAACACCAACATACCAGTCCATACTCAAATCACAATCCCAAAACACCAACATACCAGTCCATACCCAAATCACAATCCCAAAACACCAACATACCAGTCCATACCCAAATCACAATCCCAAAACACCAACATACCAGTCCATACCCAAATCACAATCCAAAAACACCAACATACCAGTCCATACCCAAATCACAATCCCAAAACACAAACATACCAGTCCATACCCAAATCACAATCCCAAAAACACCAACATACCAGTCCATACCCAAATCACAATCCAAAAACACCAGCATACCAGTCCATACCCAAATCACAATCCAAAAACACCAGCATACCAGTCCATACCCAAATCACAATCCAAAAACACAAACATACCAGTCCATACCCAAATCACAATCCCAAAACACAAACATACCAGTCCATACCCAAATCACAATCCAAAAACACCAACATACCAGTCCATACCCAAATCACAATCCCAAAACACCAACATACCAGTCCATACCCAAATCACAATCCAAAAACACCAACATACCAGTCCATACCCAAATCACAATCCCAAAACACCAACATACCAGTCCATACCCAAATCACAATTCAAAAACACCAACATACCAGTCCATACCCAAATCACAATCCCAAAACACCAACATACCAGTCCATACCCAAATCACAATCCCAAAACACCAACATACCAGTCCATACCCAAATCACAATCCAAAAACACCAACATACCAGTCCATACTCAAATCACAATCCCAAAACACCAACATACCAGTCCATACCCAAATCACAATCCCAAAAACACCAACATACCAGTCCATACCCAAATCACAATCCAAAAACACCAGCATACCAGTCCATACCCAAATCACAATCCAAAAACACCAGCATACCAGTCCATACCCAAATCACAATCCAAAAACACAAACATACCAGTCCATACCCAAATCACAATCCCAAAACACAAACATACCAGTCCATACCCAAATCACAATCCCAAAACACAAACATACCAGTCCATACCCAAATCACAATCCAAAAGCAAAGTAAAAACTTTCAAAACTGTTTAATTTAGTTAACTCATGAACTTCTACCTGGCAGGTGAGACCAGGTAAACACTTCCCATCTAGCTAGCTACAAGTGGTGTGGGAAATCAAATTTGAGAATGAAAGGAACATGGAACTATGGGATTTCAGTAACTGATATCTTTCCGTTACATAATCAATGAGCAAAACGTCAAAGATGTTTCTATCTCCAAAGCTCAAGTTTTACAACTTGTAATTAATTCCCTTAAATCATATGCCTTAAAGATGGCTTTCATTGAAATGCTGATTAACACTATCTGTAAATTATTTGCCCAAAACAATGTTACGTGTGATCCTTTCATCTTATCTGACCTTTCTGAAAACTTTTATATTTTAATTGCCATGGTAACCCAACAAACTAGTTTATTTCATATACATTGTAATCATAGCTATAGAGTAAAGAAAATTCACGAAAAATTGAACAGCAATTACCTGCATGAATTCATTATGTGACTGTGCCCCAGACTGTAATCCTGGAATGACTTGTGGAGGAGGCTGTTGAGACAGAACTGGTTGTGGACCAGGTGGAAGTTGCTGCTGCTGAAGCTGCTGTATGTGTTGCTTTGGAGATTCTGGTCTTTGTTGCACCTGAAGCAGGTAGAAAAATATGAAAGTAAATATACATGAATATCAACCCCAATTGTCAAAATAATTAAAAATGAAATTACCTAATCAAATAATGCTGCAAAAAGTTTGGGGAATTAGATTTCACTTTAATTTCATGGGTAAATACATAAAACCATTTTTGTTCTGACAATGGGATATACTTTGTACTTTCATAAAATACAAAATCATGAAATTTTGTCCCAACATCTTTTAAGATCACAGAGCCATAAATATTTAACCCTACATTATTTGATTCTACAGTATATATTATGGTTTTACACGACTTATTAGTTGTAAACAATATGGCATAAATATACTCAAAGAGGGACAAACAAAATTACGACTCCACCATGCTGTTTTTACTGTGTCACAGTGAAAAAGGATCTCATAAAATGTAATATTCTACCATTCTCGAGATGTTCATTTATTTAAAAACATTAAAATGTAACAATCAACAGTATGTTAAACTGACCGGTAGTTTAGGTGATTGTACAGCCTCTGCAGCGCCTGCCTGCATTAAGCTCAGTAGTTTGTTGAATGCTGTTAAATCTTCATCCTGACTACTGCCTCTTCTCAATATAGGTTGTGGTGGTGTTGATCGCACTTGCTGTTGTGGTGGTGGTATTGTTGGTGGTCCCATAGGCGGTGGTGGATGTTGATGCTGATTTTGGAAGGGGAAGTGAGATGATGATGGGGATGATGAGGATGGTGGTCTCTGATGAGACAACTGTTGTATTGAGGGCATCGGTGGCGGTGGTGTAAAATTCCTGTTTCCTTGTTGGCTTGATTGTTGATGTTTCAAATCTGCCTCTAGTTCTGCCAGTGTTTTGGCTTTACCAAGAACATCTGAAATGAAAATTACCATAAACAGTTATCTATTTGAAAACAACTTTTCACTGAGGGAGTTGGGAATTTCTGATTGTAATTTTTATATTTTTTTTTTACATTTACTACATTGTTCAATGAATATCATCTACTTCTATGAATTATAAAAGGGTGTTATACCACAGTAAGACACTTATTTTCTTGTTTAATGGGCACCACATTATGAAACATTTACTATTTTGTATAATGGGCATAACCTATTTCCTCGAGTCACGAAGGTTTAGTTCCATAGTAGTTTGACATGACTCTGTGCCTGTGTATGCAGGGATTTGTTGGCCATAGGGTCTAAAGCTCACTTGCCAAATATATGATGACTCAACCCCCCCCCCCCCCCCAAAACCTGTGAATTCCTACTAACATTTTAGAACTGACTGCCTCTTTCACTGATTGACTGATTTACTGGAGTGTAAAACGAAATTGCATCTCAACATCTTTGCTTAGTAGGGACAACTCTGAGTTACAAACTATACATACTGAGTGGAGATGACATTCCTGGAGTTCCCGTACCACTACTGGATGGTGTAAAGCTTTTCTTGCCAAACAGGAGAGCTTTTAACTGTGCTTCTGCATCCTGGATACTAATACTTCCTGGGCCTGTGGATGAAGACATTTACATTTATTTCTGAATTTACAATGTAAAAAGTTAATTAAACAACTTAAAAGAAAAATCAATATCCATAAAATCAATAAGGCCAAACAGAGAAATAATTTTGTTTTAAGATCTACCCTATGATTTGGCTTAATATATTCTTGTTTCAATGTTTAGGTTTTATGCATATACTATATCTAGGAAATACTTTTAGTTACAATATCTGTATAAGTTGCAGTTCAAGCATGTAATAAGATAAGAATTTTATTAATATTTGCATTTCCAATTCAAAAAAAAGGGGAAAAATAATGCAAAATACCTCTTTTTTAAACAATATGTTTCAAGGATTTGATTCCATCCTGAAATCAAGATGTTCCAAGGATGTGTTCCACATTGAAATCAAGATGTTCCAAGAATGTGTTTCTATCTTGAAATCAACATGTTCCTAACATATGTTTCCACCTAAAACATGTTACAAGGATGTGTTCCAAACCTTGATTGAGATAAATGTTCCAAGGATGTGTTTCCATCTTGAAATCAACATCTTCCAAACACATGTTTCCACCTTTTATTCATCATGTTACATGGATGTGTTTCCATCCATTCTGAGCAAGTTTTTACAATGAAATCATTATGTTCCTAGCATATGTTACCACCTTATAGTCAACATGTGTTGAAAATGAATTTTATCCTTGGAACTAAAATTTTTAAGGATTTGTATAAATCTTAAAATAAACAATTTTTGATGCATTTTCAATCAACTGACATAGGAATCATTTTCATGAAAATTCAAAAAAAAAAAAAAAATAAAAATGTAAGAAGATAACTGAGATTTGTAGTGAGACAAATAACTGTAAAATGAAACCTACTTGATCTTTCTGATGCAGCCATAGAGTTCTGAAACAGGGCATTCAACATAGGACCAATATTAGCTTTGTGTAAACCTGGACTATCTACACTTAAATGTTGAGGCTTGTCTGCAAACGTACTGTTAGCTGGTGAGAAAATAGTTGATGGATCAAACACAGAATTAGCGGACTGTGGTGGAGGTGACGGTATGATCGGACTTCTTGTGCCACTGAGAAGGTCTAAAAATCAGAACAATAAGAATCATATAAATATGTATATTTTTTAACCATTTCATGCAGATTTTCAATAGAAACTATATTTAGCTCTAACTATGACATTAATTTTTCCACAAAATTAAATCCCACTTCGAGCAGTTGTAAGGTAAATTTTCATTGGCTGTATTAATTTTTCTACCAAATTAAATCCCACTTGAAGCAGTTGTAAGGTAATTTTCCATTGGCTAAATTTTGTTTAATACAGTCTTAAATTGTAGAGTCCATGCCAAATATGAGTTATAAGATAATTTCTCATTGGCTTTAAATTATATAAAATAGAAAAGCAACATAAAGTGCAATGATCATTTCATATAATGGTGACAGAACAGCACAATAACGTGATTTGACATACCTTTGTACATAAACACATGCAAGTACATATTGTACTTAGGGCTATTCCATTTAAATCGACATCTTGGGTCTTATTTTTTTCTCGCGGGTGGGGGGTAATGTTGATTTTTTTACATTGGTTGGGACTATTTTGATAATATATTTTACTGTGGTGGGGGGTAAAATCTGCACATTTTCTCTACCCTCGGATTGGTAAATACCGCATTTTTTGTTGCATTTTATCGGAAATAAAAATTAAATCCGAACGCCAGGAAAAAATTTGGTTCATGTTTTGACTATGTTTAACCCGAATGATAGACCACACCAGACAAACAAATACTGCATGGTGTACAAGGGAGCTAATCAAAACGGATTCGATAACGTCCAGGGAACCACGAAAGCAAACTGATAACGGAAAAGTCTGGGGTGTCAAAATGGCGAGACATGAGGTGCCTAGCGCTAGCCAGGTGTCTGGCTGGTCATGCATCGATGTTTGTGACTGGCTAAACCGTATTGGTTTAGGTACTTACGCATCCATATTTAAAGGAAAGAACAAAAAAAAATCTTTCTATCAAGGCAAGTTCATAGGATTTCATGGGATAAATGAAATCACCCCCCCTTGCCTTTTCTGTCTTGCCCAACTCTTTTGAATGGTCATATTTGGGTTGGGGGTGAAATAAAAACGGCCTAGGCTAGGCGTTTCTCTGCCCGATTTTTTTTTAAGGTCTGGACTTCATTTTTTTTTCTGTTGGTGGGGGGTTTTTTGTCAAAAAGAAAAATCATTGGTAGGGGGTAAAAAACTTAAAAAATTTCTCTTGGTGGGACTATGCAAAAAAAAAAAAAAGTTCTGACCCCGGGTGGTAAATTTTAATGGAATAGCCCTTATTTATTTTTATTTTAATTTTTCAGTTTAAATGCAACTAATTAACTGCAACTAATGATCAGTCTTTTACTTAAACTAATCATAGATTATGAAAATCTAAACAATTCCAAACCCAAGTAAATACTATAATTAAAAGTCAAGAAGTTAAAAAGTCTCGCAGCTATTAAACTGCTCAACATTTTTACAAGACCCAGATGCAAACTTTGCCACCTTCCCAGTCTCTCAAAGACAAACTTTTATATGAAATTAACATAAAGGTTTAACACCTACCATTTAGGTTGATAAAATCTTCATTAAAGGATGACCTTCGACTGTTTTCTCTACTGTTGTGATGACTACCAGAATGTCTGCTAACAAACCACTGAGTAAATCTACTCTGTACGCCAGGGAGCTCAAACCCAGCAGCAACTCCTTCCTATGATAAATCAAACAAAAGTATTTCTTATTTAAACTAGTGCTGTCAAGGTTATGAAATTTTGAAATCGGTTAACCAAACTGTATTAACCCAACTGTTACCGGTTACTCGATTGCAGATTCCGTGCAAAGGCGAAATGCAAACATCAGGTGTTGTAATAGTTCCATTCCCTTCCTGTAAGTTTTTGCGCATGCTTGCCAGAAATACTACTTCCTGTTATACCGCAATAATTAGAAAAAATTGATTGAGCAGAGAGCTAACTGATCTGCCAAATGTGGTAAATAGGTCAGTTTACTTTATTATTCAAGGAAATAAACATGTAATGCAGAAAGAAAAGTGTAGATATACAGAGAGTATGTATTTAGATATACATGTATGCATGCGGTTATCGGTTACTGTATTTCGTAACCAGTTTTGCCCTGTAACCTAACTGTGACCGGTTATCCAGTTACTCATGACAGCCCTAATTTAAACATGCAATAATTTGACCTTAAGGTTATAACTTTCTATATAAAAGTTAGATATTTAGACCATTTATTTTAGATGCAGCTATTAAATAGCTAGCATTCTACTTATAAGTTTAACTTTTTTAGCATTTCTTCTAATATACTGCCAATTCATTTCAATGTTGTGATGGACTTTTGAGAACCAGAAGGAGGACTGATTTAAGGTGACTAATATCCGGAGGAAAAAAACACTTTGAAAAAAAAAAAACTCTTGGGCTTTTAACTTATAGATGACCTACCTGCAATCCTGGCAAGTCTGTTTTAAAGAATTCATTAAAATCAAACACATCAGAATGTGGTGAAGGAGCCATCAGAATGTCAGTATGGTTTAATTCATCTGGTGAACTGGATTCGTTTGTTTCCAAACTACCATTTCTGTCTACAACATTTGCCACACCTAAAAACCAAACAACATGTGTATATAAACATAAAGTTTAAACCTGACTGTATAACGGCTTCAGGTAAAAGTGGGAGTGGGTATTTTAGGGATTAAACCAGATTTAAGGTATAGAAAAGTTCTTTTATTACATCTTTGTTACCAGTAAAAAATAAAAAATAGTATAATAATCTAACTTAAACGTCTGCTTATTGCTGAAAATTTTCTTGTGGACAAAATTGGTGAGGAGAAAAAACTTCATATATGTACATATTTACACCGTTCAAACAAATAAATCACATTTAATTATGGTAATGTATATTAACCTTTTAAGTGACAATACTATATTGACTTATATAGGTAGAGCTCAGTAGCTGATTACAATTTTCATTTTACCCTTTTTTATATTACTCACAAAGCAAAGATTTTTCTCAATTATTAACTTACCTCCTACATCTCCTTTATTGCCATGCCTCTCGTCCTCTTCCTCCTCTTCTTCCTCATGATGTTGTAGATCTTCTTTATGTCCCTCCTCAACCATATCTGCTTGTCTTTCTTCTTCTTCCACCATGTCATCATCTTCTTCACGTCTTTGGCGATTACCTTTCCTTTTCTTTTCCTCTGGTTTCTCAAATCCACGTAGTTCAATGGTATCGTTTTGACTCGTTGGACCTCCGGTAAACCACTCGGGTTCATCCTCTCCACCTCCACCATGTCTGTTGTAGGAATCCCTCCTCATGCGACCTGTAACAATAGAATTACAAACTGCAATCTAAATCAGTACCCTGTGTGAGCAATTTATTCTCACCATATTTGAATCGCAAAATGATGACCAGTAAGTTCATAAAAGCTTAAAAAGATATTAATGACAGATCAATGAACTTTAAAAATTTCACATCATGAAATAGTCTTTGAAAGAGTTGATGTAATAATCTATAGTAAAGTCAAAATGATTTAAATATCTTCAATTGGCTTTTAACGATACAAACATTGAATAATACATTAGGGACAGGAATTGTACATGTACATTGTATTTGCTGTTGCTGTTTTTTTTCAAATTCAAATAAAAAAATTTCTCTGCTTATTATTAATTTATCATATCAATAATGAGGATTTTAAAAGAACAATGTGTGTTGACTATACAGTGTATAACCTTTATACAGTGATGACACTTGTATACAGTGTATAACCTTTATACAGTGATGACACTTGTATAGTGTATAACGTTTATACAGTGATGACACTTGTATACAGTGTATAACCTTTACACAGTGATCACACTTGTATACAGTGTTTAACCTTTATACAGTGATGACACTTGTATACAGTGTTTAACCTTTATACAGTGATGACACTTGTATACAGTGTATAACCTTTATACAGTGATGACACTTGTATACAGTGTATAACCTTTATACAGTGATGACACTTGTATACAGTGTATAACCTTTATACAGTGATGACACTTGTATACAGTGTTTAACCTTTATACAGTGATGACACTTGTATACAGTGTTTAACCTTTATACAGTGATGACACTTGTATACAGTGTATAACCTTTATACAGTGATGACACTTGTATACAGTGTTTAACCTTTATACAGTGATGACACTTGTATACAGTGTATAACCTTTATACAGTGATGACACTTGTATACAGTGTATAACCTTTATACAGTGATGACACTTGTATACAGTGTTTAACCTTAATATTTATTATTATCAAATTATTATAACATTACCTCCACTGTTGTTGTAATGTCTACTAAATTCTCTCTGAAAAACAAAACAAGAAATGTCACAATTTCTTCTTACAATAATGTTTACAACTTAACAAAACCTAAGGGGAAATATGTTTCTGTTTTAATATTAATATCTATTCTATGCACATGTTAAATCTGTTTCATATACATATTCAGTCAGTTTTTATACTTTCAAATGAAATCAATTTCTGTGCATGATTTTGCGAGATTGGTTTTAGATTATGGAGTTGAGTTGAGTAATGGTGTTAAACGTCCCAGTCAAGAATATTTCACTTATATCAAGACGTCGACAGGTTTAGACGAAACTGCATAAATTTTGCGTTGTTCTGATGGCAATATACAGCAGGGTTCTTAATTGTGCCACATCTGCTGTGAGTTGGGACCTCGTTTATTTTAAGTTCCCATCCCAAAGAACCATGACTTTCATTTCCTAATGCTGAGTGCTTGGTGAAAGAACAGTCACTACCCACTTTTAAATCTTTGGTCAGACCTGGTCTTTTCTCCCACTTACGAAGCAAGCGCTCTATGGTTTTAGATTATGGTGAATTTGTTTCAAGTTGCACTGAATGTACTATCAATTTTTATTTAGAACTTGTATGAAGATTCTCTTAATATGATATTCACCTTCATAATCTAAGGTATAAAAGGAAAAGAGACAATCTTCCATCTACAAAATGTTTGTCACAGGGTAACAGTGAATTTGTTCTGCCACTGACAGTATCAAGTCTTTTAACATCACAATCACATAGAATTTCATTCTTGCACCCCAGATAGAAATTTCCATATAAAGAGCGGTGCAAGATATTTCAATCTTGCACCCCCCTGTACAAGATAGCTTACACTGCTCTTTTTCCTACTAAGATTTATCAATGACATCAGAGGTGTATCAATACTTTGAGAACCGCTTTAACCCAAGAATCTGGCATATCTTCGCACAAACAAATAAATTGAACAGGTAATACTACAGCTTAAATTTAAAATGTAATTTTAAAAACTTTTTTTTTCTAAATCAATAACAAGTTTATTTCATATTATATTAATTTTTATATGACTTAAACTTTTATATGACGTAATGTTAATATGAACGATGACATCACTCTTGTTCCTGTCTTTTGTTTTCACACATCACTTCCATTATATGTTGAATTTTGATTTAAATAGAACTCGTATATTTTGTGGTGCAAGAAATGGAGTCAATCACTACTTATGGTGCAAGATAGGGAAATCTCAACCAGAGTTCTAATATATCTGGTCCAATACTTGGCAAGCCTCGTTCTGGACCAGATATATTAGAACTCTGGTTGAGATTTCCCTATCTGGCACCACAAGTAGCAATAGATTCTTTTAATCTTGAATGTTTTTATGTTAGAAAAAAAAAGACTATTTTTGGTGTTTTTAATGGTACTTTAAGCCTATTCACTCCAGGAAAAAACTTTTAAATGAACCAACAATTTCAACTAACTTTTTATAATGAAACAAAGATCTGTTCAACAATATGTATGTATGCTTTCACTCTGTACTCCAGTCAGTAGTGCCAATCTCCAGATTTATGGGAGATAACTGATTAAGCATCTTGATAATTCTGATTACCCTGATGCATGGTTATTGTTCCCTTCTTTTTAATAGACACAAATTGTAAGTGCAAGCATATTTGAAAATACAAGCAATAATGAACACCCCAGAGCTAAATTAACAAATTACCCTCTCCTCATAGTCTCTTCTAAATCCCCGGTCTCTGTCAAATCGACGATCTCGATCTCTGTCATCGTAACGATCTCTAATAGCTCGGAAATCTCTCTCCCCTCTTTCTCTCGGTTGGTCTCTATCCCTGTCTATGTTCCGGTCTCTGTCAATCTGAATTCTTCCACTTCCGATTCGGCGAGGATTCCTCTCTCTGCATGATTAAAGAAATCAAATATACTATTATCATGAATTAAATTTGTTATAAACATTAATCGAATTTGTTCAAATTTAGTGCAGGTTTAAATATTCATAAAGATTGAACAAATGGGATAAAATTACTCACTTTTATCAAGATGCCACCAAATATGTGATGAAATTAATACCTATTCAATTTTTCAGGGAGGACTATTTTGTTCTATATAGGATAGGGTATCTAGATAGGATATTTCTATCATAATATCATGACAGGAGTTAGAGAAAATTTATGTCTAAACTCACAAAGTGACTTTTACTTCTAGACAATGAGTGCTTAGAAAACAGTCACCATCTATTTTCAATAGTCTGGTTCAACCTAGTGTGAAAATCAAGCCTGTCAATCATAGCAAATTAACAGAAGCAATCATATACATTTTTTCTTCTTTTCATACCTATCTCTCTCACTGCCTTCTTTGTAGTCAGCTGGGCAACTAACTTGACGGCTAAGAGAAAGTTGAGAAACATGGCATCCAGTTCCAAAGCTTCTTCTCTGGGGGCTCAGAACAATCCCATCTTTCTCCTCTTTCAGTCTTTCCTTAGGATCTATAATGCAAGAAAACATACACAGATTATCACGTTGAAAAAAATCCAATATCACAGAGATGAAAATGATAAGAAATAATGGACATATAAATAACAAGTTTCCTACCAATGATTTAACTTGCTCATTATCAAATTCAGGCCAATGAAAACAAGGTGTAGCATGAAATACAATTATTTTTGCCTGAACGAATCTGCAAAAAAATATATTCCATATTTGAATTACTATAGGCAGGGGTTAAGGCAGCTCGTGTGTGGATGAAAATCACACCAACTGCCAAATTAATGTAAAGGCTATCTATCACTGAAATGATTTCCAAACAAACTGCTACATAGAATCAAAAATGTTGAGGGATATGATACCTAGATAAGTCATTTACAGTGCTCTATCTAGAGGTGACCATAAGTTCATTGACCCATTTTTTAACAAGTAACCCACCTACATGTACTTCAGCCATAGTGAGCCAAATTTAACATTACATCAATCTCAAAATATTGGTCTTTCGAGGTGTTTTGATGAAGCTAACTGAATGTGGTCCCTCTTAAAAAAACTTTATGAAAAAACATCACATTTTTTAATAATGACAAAGCTTTAAACCAAGATATTGTATAACAGTGTACTAATTTTAGCAATTTTAGTGTAGCAGTGATTGTAGTATGCTAAATCAAGAACAATACCAAAATTTTGAGAAAGCACTTAATTTCTAAAAGTCCATTTGGTATTCCAAACAATAACTTATTATACACTAATGACAATAAATCTTTTAAATCTAAAGATCTCAAATCTGTACACAGTGGTATTTGTCCACCTCAAGAGTGGAGGTTTGTGGTTCAAACCCTTGTCAGACTTAAAAATTTGAGACATTGCCTCCTCGTCTGACATCCAGCAGTAAGGGGACAGAATATTGACTGGTTTTAACAAGTGCCAGGATAGTGGATTTGGTGAGTGGTATACTTTTCTGCAGCACACTGATAGCACTTTGCTGCCAACATGATAAAGGATGTTCTTATGTTACAATGATTAGTGTATTACCTGAAGGTCTTCTCCTTGATGTATATTCCATTTCTCTATCTTGATCACCTCCAGAACGTTTCCATTCTCTCTCTGTTACATTCATAGGAGAATTTCCCCGGGAGCTGTCGAAAGAGCGAAACCATTTTTCAGGATCCCACAAGCCATCTGCCCTGAATAACAAATATGAAAACAGACTTAGTTTCATACCATTGCAATCTATTCACCAAACATCAAATGACTTTAAACAAGAGCTGTTAAAAAAGAGAAGCTTGCCTGTTAATCTACATCATAAATATTTTTAATTCATTCTTTTATCAACAGAAGCTGATAAAATTATGCATAAACTACATTCTTGAAACAGTGAAGGAAACTGAAAATCCCAGAAAAGGGATTAAAATTTCATCAAGCAAAGCCTTGTCTGATTATGATTTGAAATGAGGATACATTTAATATGACAGTCCTTCAGACTTCAGACATTGGCATATTAATTAACCACACATGATGTTCTTCACAAATAACATTTAAATGGCAAAAAACATGTTGATGTTTGTTCAGTAAAAGACATCATTTTTTGTACAATCTGTAATACAAAAGTTTGCTTCTTTTCATAAGCACAGAATACCTTCATCATAAGCTCACTTACGTGTTGAACTCCTCAGATAAACAAGCTGGTCTTCTATTTGCCTCTTTACTTGCTTTTAAAGAGTACAATTTATCCTACAAAAGAAGATAAACCCAACATTACAAATTATATCTGTAAGCATCTTTAAATGTGTTGGCTTCAAACAGTGTATTGAAATCATATTTTCTAATCCATGGCATACATAGATTTTTTTTTTAGATTTATCAAACTTTCACCAAGCTTTTACATGTACCCCTGAAATTATAGAGTGTAAATTATGACAAAAATGACATAGTGACAAAAGTTTTTGGTAACGATCCCTGGATTATTCAAGATGATAATGCCACCCCTCATAGATTTTGACACACCATGGCCTTGGAAGCAAATAAACAATGTCTCTACTATGTTATGGCCTGCACAAAGCCTAGACATTAATGTTATTGAAAATGTTTGGAGACACTTGAAAATATGCATTCAGAGGCGAGCACACAAGATTGAATCCAGACAAGACCTTATTAACAGTGCATCAGAAATCTGGCAGTCGATCACTTTGACCTATATAAGATCTCTTTATTCATCTATCCCAAAACTAATTCAGCAGGTATCAAGAGCAAATGGTTCAACAACCAAGTACTAAGGTAAGATTTATTTTAATTTCAACAAATAATTCCAAATTATGGATTCAAAGTTGAATCAGCTTACATTGTTTAAAATATTGCGGCCATTGTGCAGAAACACTTTTGACCTGTGAGTGTAGAACAAGGCCAACTCAGTAACAACTGAATATATATTTGTATTGTTACTGATGTGGACATAATGTAAATATTTACCCTTGAATACTGGTAAGTAGGTATAGGACCTGGTGTATCTGTTCTGCTAGGAACCATGTTGTCTCTGGGTGAGTATCTGCCCTCTTCATCTTCACAGCTAAGAGCACTTTCTCTGTCCATTCTACAATTGATAAATCCATTGAGCTATGTTTGTATAAAATTTTAGTTTTTACTTTTTGTAATAATGAATTCAGCAATTAACTTCAAGGTACAAATACAAACGCACATGCTCACACACAACATGAACAACTCTATTGGGCTAATGAGCCAGATATATTTCTGTGTAACAGTTCAGTTAAGTTGCATGTTAAATGGATCTTAAAGAAGGTAAAATAAAACATGACATGGAAGTGTCAAACCTAGAATTTTAAAAAGAGGGGTCACATGTGGACATTTAAATTATGGGGAATATGTTAGTTGTCACCACATCGAAAGACAGAACATCTAAAAAAAGTAACTTGATGTAAATTAAAGTAACAGACAACCCCATTACCACACTTACCAATGGGTAATTATTCTGAAGCAAGAATAAAATTCCAGTACTGATACAAATTCTAATTTGTTTATTAGCTATGTAAAGTGTAAACAGTCACACTGTGGAATTATATATATGTCATGTTTGAGGACAAAACATTGTTTGTTTGGGATTCAAACCCATGACCCTGAATTTAAAATCAGCAAGTTTGACCACTCATTGCATTTCTTCTATTTTTATCATATCTAAATACTTGAAAAAAAGTTTATCAATCACTTACACAAAGTGTGGTTTATATAATACTGTTGTGCTGTTTCAATGCTCACTTTGTTGTACCCCTCTATATGTTACAGTTGAATTTTTTGGTATTGCTTCTTTTTAAAGTTGAATTTAATTAACCAAACAAATGCTGTTGAGTTTTATGTGTCTGTTGTCCTACAACAAAAAAGAAACAGTGTTAAACCTTAAAGATATTAAGTAACATACCACTGTCCCCTTAATGCTAAGCACCAGACAATGAAGCAGTATTCTTACAGTAACACCTATATAGGCATGATTTAGCGAGTCGATGTTTAGAGCAGCAATGTTGCCGGCTTGACTTCGAATTTACCCCTTTGAACAAATTATCACCCAACTTTCACATTTTCACACATCACTGACGCCCTAACTGTAAAATCCATGTCCCGTCATATAGCAATGACACCCGAGCTGAGACAATAACAATGGGGAAATTGACGGTTCTTGTTTTTAATACCAAATCAAAGTATACAATAATCACATTAGTCCTGTGGTTATGTATTTAAAACTGCTCTCTACTGTCAAGACTGTCTACATACTTGTCTGTGATGTCAATTTATCTAATGTTAAGCATTGTTTAACTGTGAATTCATTAACAGAAAATGTGATGAATTAAATTCAAAACGGAAAAACCCAATAAACCATTAATCTTGATAACTTCAAATTTACATCAAACATACTATACAGCTTCTAATAGATAAACATAAAAATATACAGACACTTGTAATGTAGAAAGTAACAAAAAAGTCATGTCTACAATTTTTTGTTGTCAGACATAGGTATTCATCTACAAAATTTCACCATACGCCGAATATAAAAAAATAGGATTTAACAGTTATATCAAGTCCTATATCCACTTCAGTACATCACAGTGTTACTAAATACACCCAGGGACATTATCAAATACCAAACATAATTTTTTTCAGGATCAAAACATGGACGGCCCCATAATTTTCCTTACCTTGCGAATTTAGTTTTGATTAAACGTAGATAAACAGGAATGGTTCGAAACGAAATATTTATACACACGAGTAGTTCGACTTCTCTAGTTGCGAAGCCGGTAGTCAACAATCTTTCATAACGTGCATAACGGAATTTTTTTCATAACATTTAGTAATGACAATTTGAACGGCTGCACAACATCGGTAAAATGGTTTCACTAGAACCCGGATATTGTCATGCGCATGAACATTATTTGCATAAATATATTTTTGACCTATTAATTTTTTTCATTTGAAATATTTGGCTTGTTTAACACAAATAGCTAAAATTATTTATCCTAACACTCAGATAAAAATACAAAAATACCTTTTTGACCAAATTTATTAGCGAATGACCCACTTACAAAATCCGAATGACTTCCGTCAAGTTGTACCATTTTGAAATATTACCAAGATATCGTTGCACCACGTTTGGTTAACTGCACTAGTAAAGTCGTTATAAATTTTCCTGGTACCGTTGTAGACTCTAGATGATATAATTCAAATAGTTGCCACCAAGCTCTCAGAAAGTAACGTGCAAAATGCATAATGAGAGAGTGGAGTGTAGTAATGGTGTTTTACGCCCAGTCAAGATTCTTTCACCGTTTACATCGACCAGGGGCAATTATAGCTAGATAGCATCGACTGACAGTCAATATTCTGGAATGGTGGAGGAAACTTGAGTATGCTGAGAAAATCACCGATCTTCTGCAAGCGATCATACAACCTTTTTTACCGTGACTAGGATCTGTTCTAGTGAGATTCGATACTAGACCGCGGTGTGCGTGGTAACTTATCGTGGATTACTGATTTAAAAGGAATAACCCTATTTAATAATTCATTTCATTTGGCTTTGTATGAATTGTTGTGTTTTCTTGTTTATTATATGACTGATCCGCATACTCATCCGCATATGTATTTTTTTAGATCCATCATCCATCCTCTCTTGAAAACTTACCAATAGGGTTTGTTTTATTTGACGATCCGTTTCTATCCATTAAACATATATACCCCGGTAATAATTGGTTACATGTTAGAGTTAGATTATATTCAGAGTTAAGGCTTAATTCCAGATTTTTGTTTCATATAATTGAAAGGATATGCGATGTATAGCTTGAATGGTGTGTAAAACATCACCACCCTATTATGCCGTATTGATCTATATAGCGTGCAAAAGCTATATAGCTAACCTTGGCGTGAAGTATCAGGTAAAAGTCTAAAATTGCAATGTTGTCATATTCTCATTTTTCTTTATCACAGACCGGGTCATACATAAAACTTATTTGAAGTTATTACTTCCTAGGCTGGAGAGTGGCATTAAGAGGATAAGATAGTACACTAGGGTCGGTTTAATGTCATTGGATTTTAATCAATCAATCAATCAATCAATCAATCAATCAATCAATCAATCAATCAATCAATCAATCAATCAATCAATCAATCAATCAATCAATCAATCAATCAATCAATCAATCAATCAATCAATCAATCAATCAATCAATCAATCAAAACACGTTAGGTTTTCAGGTGCAGTATGTTATCAACAAAATGGAAAGCGAGATTAGTTTTTGCTTCAAACAATTTTTTAACCTACAGTATCCCCAAAGCTAAACTTTGTTTGCATTTCTAAATGTCAAAATTCCCTATTCAGATTTTAAAAAAATAAATAAATATTAATTATAATAAAGTTATAATTAAAAAAAAACTCTTGTCAAAAAAATTAATCAAAAACTAACTTTTGGCCCTTTGCAATTAGTAACTAAAAAACTCGAAAAACAAAAACAAAAAACTATTAATAATTATAAATCAATTTTTATGACCTAGATATCTGTTATAGATGCAATCAACTGGTTGAGTAATTGTGGAGGAACGTTTTTTTAAATGTGTTTTGCAAAGAATGAGTTTATCATCTTCCATTATCATAATGATTTTAAAGCTACATTAAGTTTTCCTAGGAAAAAATGGAAACGGTGCAGATCTACTTAATTATGTTCCTAATTAACAATGTTACATTTGGTTCAAGGATAAAAGCTCGAATGAATATAGAAATAACAGTAATTTCTCAGCGAGATGCAGCCTGTGAGATCTAATTTTAAAACATGGTTACGTCATAAAAAAACCGGGTCATTGAAACACAACTTACAAAACGGTGAAATACGATAAATTAAACACAGAATTTCATTAAATTTGTCATTACTTTGTAAGGGATAAATAACACTGAACACGTTTGGATTATTAATAATCCGTATTTTAGACTAAGTTATTGACAGCACGTGAAGTATCACGCCTGGTTAAAGCATTTTTGTAGGCAAATATATTGCAGACCTCGGACAAAAATTGTTTAACTCCCGTAAAACCCAAAATTTCTGTAAAGGCAATATTAAATATAATCTTTTGGCTTTTGATTGGTAATTTTATCGGTTAATTTTTGTTCACGGTAACCCAGGGCTAATAGTCACGGTTTTGTTGCTTGGGGTTTGAGAAAAAATAGTTCAGGTAATGTTTATAATTTCAAAGATTTTTAATGATGAACACCAATATATAAAGCAGCATTTAAATTCAAAACCGTTAAGTGATATGATAAAAAAAATCATGCGGGAGGCCTGGATGACCGAGGCGCGTTCTTATTTGTCACAGGGCTTCGGCCTCTCACTGCGACTTAGGGTTGAATCGCGCTCGGGGGCAGATCCTAGTGTAAAAAAAATAAGGTTTCAGTGTTTATATAACCTTTAATATCTTATTTAGTCGACGTATACATGATACATTCATAATCTAAAATTGGAGTTATTGATGCACGATCCTTCATTTCAACCCAGTTTGTTCTATGCTTGGCACTAAATATATGGACTAATTTCATTAGGTTAGTTCAAAGAAATCTACTTCCGGGTCATTTCACGTTGAGCAACATCACACGTTTTTGACAATTGCAAAATTTAAACATGGGTATTCTTGAAAAAATAGCAGAGATCGAAGCTGAGGTGAGAATTTTTGCAAAATCTAGCAGAATTTCAAGTTTTAAAATTGAATGAATTAAGTATTAGAACTTGAAATATTCTTTTCTAACTTCTTCAAACCCCATTGATATGCATACCAATAGTTTGCATCTAAGTATGCAATGTTCCATCTGGATTGTTATTAGGGCTGTCACGATTACCCGGGTACCCGATATACGGGTAGGTTAGATGCTGTAACCGGTTACAAAATCATTAACCGGGTAACCGACGATATACTGCTATCAGTGCACATTCGATGTATCTTGGTAAATTTAGGATCAACACGACTGTAAGTTCAGCGAGTTTTTACAATGAAAATAAACAAATAAAGACAAAGTATACTTTCATTTGTTCAAATGTATTGGCTCCGAAAATTCTACTTTCTAAACCGAACACGTATGTTGTCTTTCTGGGATTCTGAAAACCATGCCTGCGACAATTTGGAAATTCTTCAAACTGTCAGAAGACAAAAGGAAACGATATGTAATCTATGTCAGAATTTCTGGGCTCCACAAACACCAGTAAGGTCAATCGGCGGTAGGCAAAGGGTACATCAACCCCCCCCCACCCCCCACCCCCCCCCACCAGGAACAATTTTCTGTTTTTTATTTTAATAAACACACATCAGATACGTAAAGAAATAAAAATTAAAACTTTATTTGAAAATATGGTGTTAACATACTGCTTTTTATCTTTCCATAACTGTCCAACTTTTCAATCAGCTTTTTTAAGTTTGAATCGGCGTTTTTTGCTATTTAAGTTTGAATCGGCGTTTTTTGCTAAAAATCGAAATATCTGTCATACAGGTGGTTGTGAAATTAATACGATCTATTGGGTTTTATTTTTAAACATTAAAATTTAGAAATGAAAGCGCGCGAACAAACATATATGGAATACGGAAGTAAAACTGAAACAGAATGGTAAACATATAGATTTAATTTTATGGTAAGTTTTTTTTATAAACTATAAACGTTTGTTCAATCCATTTATGAATAGTATTATTGTATTTCGCATCACCTATTCCAAATATTGGTTAACCGGTTACGGTTCGGGTAATGCATGTCAGGTACCCGGTTACGAAAATGACTAACCATGTCAGCCCTAATCAGGGCTCAGGAAAACTTTGATTGGGGTGTCGGACATTTTTTCAAAGCAACCGTATCATCGATGCTGTGTAAAGCAAAAAAAAAAAAAAAAAAAAAAAAAAACGATATTTTTATTGACGATGTTTTTTTTGAAAAAAGATTTTAATTTTTAATATCAAATAGGTTTTAAAAAGGATTTAACTACTACATAGAGGTTATTTAGGTACATGAAGTCAGGCTCATGTGTCCACACAGTGTAGATTTTTGTACTGTCGGCGTTGACGACACAAGGTTTGATGGCCATCTTTGTTTATTGACAATCGTGCATTTTCGTTTTTCCGAAGTTACACGAACTTTACTGAACCTCATTTCAAGACCTCTTTGATTGTATATAGACTTTTTAAAATAATTTATTTATAACTAAACAGTTTGCAAAGACCATACAATGCGCGTTAAAGTCTTATTTGACATCCCGCGTGGAACCTCTTTGATAATAGTCCGACGACCATGACCTTCAAGGATCAACCCTTGTAATCAGCTGTTTATGGCTTCCGTCAGTCAAGCCATGTGATTACTTAATAAACAATTTATGAGGGTTCGGAACTAAAGGAACAGATTGAGACCATGGATTCTAACTGATTAATAAACAAAAGCCTAATTATTATATCTGTAGTATTTATTGAAAACGGTTGACAGGTGATAGCAACCAATACTCGAGTAAAATAATGACCGACAAACATATTTATATATATGTCCGATTAACTGATTTCTATTATTAACTAAAAATGTCCGACAAGTGATTTTTCACATTGGACAAAAATATTTTTTTGTCGGATATGTCCAGCAAATATGACATTTATTAATAAATACATGTAGTCCGAATTTCCTTTGACCCTAACACGATTTATTCCTGGCGGCCTTGCGTCAGGACGATTTCTATATCAAAAACTTGTGACTTTTCGATACCAACTTGTGTCCGATGACTTAGATGTGATCAGATTAGTGTTCCAGTAGTTCAATGATTATTTGTTTACGTAATGGGATTCTATTGTTTTTTTTAGATGGCAAGGACCCAGAGAAATAAAGCAACTATGGGTCATCTTGGGTTACTTAAAGCCAGGTTAGCAAAGCTTCGTAGAGAGCTTATAGAACCCAAAGGAGGGGGAGGAGGAACAGGGGAGGGATTTGATGTAGCAAAAACAGGAGATGCAAGAATTGGATTTGTAGGTTAGTAATATTTTTGGTTATTTATATTAAAAAATATGGATACACGTATAAAATTTGTGAAAAATGAATTTTTTTTGATTTTGCTGCATAATTTGGGTTTTTCCATTGTGGAAATCAACATTACTCAGTCACCTTGCTGGTGTATTATTGGAATTGAGTAATAGTGTTTTATGCCTATGTCAAGATTTTTTCACATATTGAAGGGGTCAGTTTAGGGAGAGTGATTGAAGATTACTCTCCTTAGCCAGCAAACTTACACACTTTCATACACTATGATCAGGGGGAAATAGAATTTGATCTTACTTGTTAGAGGTGCTGTGATCCCCAATTGGTATTTATGACCACTCGGTCACAGAGGTTCCAGCTGGTTTATAGATAATTCATGAATAATATGTTTGAATTTTTAGGTTTTCCATCTGTTGGGAAATCAACATTACTTAGTAACCTTGCTGGTGTATACTCCGAAGTAGCTGCATACGAGTTTACAACATTGACAACTGTTCCGGGTGTTATACGATATAAAGGTGCTAAAATACAGGTAAATAATTGTTTAACGTCTGGTAAATAAATCCAGGTGTTATATATAATATAAAGGTGCTAAAATACAGGTAAATAATGCTTGAATTTCCAGTAAATAATTCCGGGAAGTGAAGTAGTTGTGTTTTACACTTCCATAAAGATTCTGTCAGTTTATCAAGAGGGATAGTGGAGAAAACTGAAGTTTCTGGAGAAAACGACAGATCTTTAAGCATATTTTCTCACACTCAGGATCTGTCTGAACTTTGATTAAAACCTAGTTGAACTTTGATTGGAACCTAGTTAGTGAGAGGCACTTTGATCTGTAAGTGTCTGCTTTAGATCAGTGAGCCACAGAGACCCTAGAAATTATACTAGGGGTTTGAGGGTCAATGGTGCAAAGCCACATTCAAGGGGTTATGGGAATTCCATCAAGGTAGTCTTGATCACTTAAATGCTTCTGCTTTTTACAGTTTAAGCATGGAGAACAAGGGCCTCGTAAACCTCTAATGCTAAGACACAATTTAACTTCAACAATATATATTATGGGATTCAGAAGGTTGGTTTTCAACATGCTGACCAATGCCGACCAACAGATACAGTGTTAGGTCTAGAACAGACCCTTCCTTTATTGGTCTCAAAATTACTGGTATATACAGACCCAAAAATTTGATTTCATTTGATTTAATGGGGTTTTATGTCCCAGTGAAGATTATTTCACTTATGTCCAGATGTCACCAGCTATAGGTGAAGTGGCGGAAATTTTGACCTTTGCAGTGCACTTTAGGGCAATGGGCAGGGAAGGTTTTTTATGTGTCATGCCTGCTGTGACACCTGGCATTGGTTTTTAGGTCTCATCTGAAGGACCCCATGACTTTCATTTCTAAATGCCGAGTGCTTGGTGAAAGAACAGTCATTACCAATTTTCAAGTCATTTTCAGACTCTGCCAGGATTCAAACCCTTGACCTTCCAAATACAAAGCGAGCACTCTACCAATTAAGCTACTGTAGTGGTCTCAGACCCAAAGAAGTACTGTTTGCATAAATAAATGGATGTATGAATTGCAAACTATGGATTCTTTAAATAAAGCAATTCAGTGTCTGATAAATAGTTGAAATGCTTTCAGTAAATATGGTCCAAACTGTCTTAAAATCTGGGCCAAAACAGGGCCGCTATTTTAAATTCTAGATTAAAAAACTGCAAGTGAACATTGTTCAATTAATTGCTTTGTCCTGAATTATAGCAGAGATGATCAGTTAAACAGAAAAAAACTCTTTGCTGACAAGATAAAACTTTGTATTTCTTAATCAGTTATATAACATATTATTTTACAGTTACTTGATTTACCTGGTATTATAGAAGGCGCTAAAGACGGAAAAGGTCGTGGTAAACAGGTCATTGCAGGTATGTGACAAAGTTTGTATTTTTTGTCCATTGCCAGATATTACTGTAGTGTTTGTCTGTGTCTGTCTGTGTGTCTACCACTAAAAGTTTGTATCTCTATCCCCTAACCACTGCCGAGGTTTTGATGAAACTTGGTAGATATAAGTTTAGGATCTAGATGTGCATGCTGCATTTTAAGATTGATCAGATTTCTGATATGATCATTTGTAGCCATCTTGGATTAATTTTGAAAATTGAAAATTTGTATGCCCATCCCCTTTTTAACCATAAAAGAAACTTTATAAGGATTTTCACTCCTCACGGACAACTTGCATGGACAGAGGACATGTAATTCATGCAGTAAGATTCCATTTACCTCATTGTGGTCTAGCATGATGACTCTGTGTAATAGCAGTCATGTAAAATTCACATTATCTGTATTAGTTGGCCTTGGCTTTTAATTTTCAAAAATCCAGATATCTCTTTCAAAAACATTGTGATTGTTTGCAGTTTTAAGTACCTATTTGTACATTTACATGTACCGGTGCATAGTGTTTCGATAATACATGTACTGTATTGCTTTTAAAGAATATTGACTTTGTTTTTTTTTTTTTTCAGACAATTTTATAATGAAGTTTAAAAGGAATATATAATGAGTTGTAAAAATGTGACTGTTGAATACATACACTGAAGCAAATAGAGTTATCTCCCTTGCAGAGTATTTACCTTTCACCTCAACAATTTCTATATTTTGGAATTTTATTTCTATTTTTAGTTGCGAGAACGTGCAGTTTGATATTTATAGTGCTTGATGTGTTAAAACCACTACAACATAAACATCTATTAGAACACGAGTTGGAAGGCTTCGGAATACGACTAAACAAAGAACCACCTAATATATCATTTAGAAGAAAAGAAAAAGGAGGCGTTAATCTACAGGCATTGGTAGGAATAGCTCTGTTTTTTAAAAGGATTACATCTCTTGTTGCTTTGTTTGTTATGGTGATGAATTATTTGAATTTTAGTTAGAAAATCTATAACATTTTAATGAATTTTGTCTTTTTTTACTTACTTGAGCAGAGTCTTAATTTAAAAATCACTACACCAATCATTTTTCATATAGAAAGAAAAATGTCGCCAGACATCAAATGAATTAATGTTTGGGAGAAGTTGAAACTTAAAAAGTTGTGACAATTAACCAGAGAATGGGTATATAATATTACTGACATTTAACCAAATAACTGCTAAATAATATTTTCTGATTTTTGTCACAATAAATGATGTCATTTTTGTTTCTGTCGTCATAAAATCCTTTCTGAGAAACAGCTCTGAGAAATTAGATAATGAAAATAAAATCATTGAAGTGGAAATTGAATTGAAAATAACCATGATTCGAAAAAAAAAAGGTTTGCAAATGAACTGTCATACGTGTGTATGATCATTACTCTTAAGATTTTTGTGAAAAGTTTAGGAGAACTCTTAAATTGCAAATTAAAAAAATAACATTGTTTTTATTGGAAAACAACTTATATTATCCATTTTAATTGGAAATAATAGTTCTACACAAACTTTATGGGATATATCATGCAGTACTCAGGTAAACCTTATTTTTCATACACTAAGTTATCCTCTGATATTAGTTGGAAATGATAGGTTTGCATAAGCTCTATGGGATATATCCCACGGTACCCTGGTAAATTCCATAACTATGATAGGTTTGCATAAGCTCTATGGGATATATCCCACGGTACCCTGGTAAATTCCATAACTATGATAGGTTTGCATAAGCTCTATGGGATATATCCCACAGTACCCTGGTAAATTCCTTAACTATGATAGGTTTGCATAAGCTCTATGGGATATATCCCACAGTATCCTGGTTAATCCCATAACTATGATGGGTTTGCATAAGCTCTATGGGATATATCCCAAGATACTCTGGTAAATTCCATAACTATGATAGGTTTGCTTAAGCTCTATGGAATACTAGTACAGTAGATTCCACTTAATTGCATACCGGTTAATTGCATATTCCGGTTAATTGCATAATTTTTCTCTGCACCAAACCATTTCCTATTTAAACAATGTAAAAAATTCCGTTTATTTGCATAAACAAAAGTCTAAATTCCGCTTAATTGCATAAAAAATTCTGAAAATTATGCGATCTAGGTCTGAAGTTTCATGATTACAAAATATATTTGCCGACAATGCAAAGGTAACCTCGACAGATGTTTACATTATATAAACATGTGTACAGCTAACACCAGGTGAGATATGAAGCCAGTTAATTAGTGTTCACTTTGTAGAGTAGTCATCCAATTGGTCTTGTCAATACGCGTTTGTCAGGAAACGTAATTAATTATGTTAAACCAATTAAAAAGGGCTATGACAGTGGAAAAATTTGTACCCGGGTCACACAAGTTTTATAACGATTTTTTTTAACTGAAATTTATTTCCATTACATTTTCTAAACCCAGACATGGTTTTACTGGAACTTCGGTGTTGGGTTTTTCAAACAAAGATTAAATAAAGCCAAAAACATTTTTTAAATTAATGTTTTTGTTAACATGGTTAAGGAATGTGTATCATTGTATGTACGTTGACTGTTATCCCATAGCAAGTTTAATAACGCGTATATACAGTTCTTTTTGGGTAAACTCAATCAATCATACCTCAATCAAATGCTTTATTCTTTATTATTATTTCCTCATTAAGATAAACTGGTTGAAATCATCGTTTACGGCTGAAAAACCCTTTATGTAGCAAGTTTTGTCGGTATACAGATTCAACATCAAAGACATTTTTTCACATAAGGAAGTGACGTTTTATTCATTAATTTCATTGGATCAGACCTAGTTACACATAACAACGGGAATTTCCAATTTATGACTGATCGAATAATAGGTCAATAAACAATTAAAATATAACTTTGTATAAAATTAATAACAAGATAAGACATCTTTCAATTTATTTACACAAAATCTGTTTGAAATTTAATTTTACCGGACATCGTGCACGTTTGTCAAGCAACTGGATTTTTTCTATGTCACATTTAAAAATAGATTATCGTACCGTGAAAGGGAGATAACTCGAACAGTATAACTCAGTGCCATGTGCGAACACGTGGATTTTTAAAAAGAAGTAAATAAACAAGAAATACGAATATCGCGAGTGTTAAGCAACAATGAATTAAATACCAACAGATGTTCTAGTTACATACATTTTCTAGGATTAAACACAGATCGATGGTCTGAAAGAAAAGTCCACCCATACCACATTTTGGAATCCCATGTAAATACGAGGTTTAAAACGATCAGCTAGAATTTTAAATCTTTATTTAGTAAAGAAAATATATTACAAGTCTTGAGATTTTAATTAATTAAATATTTTTTTCAATTATCTTTAATTATTTATTTTTTTATGTCAAAGGAATTACAAATTTTCTGCTGTTTCTACAGTACACCGACTTTGATGTTTACTAAAAAAACGGCCTCACCGGGAGTATCCGTCAATCGATCAGCTAGAATTTTTAAAACATTAAATAACATAATTTTTTAAATTTTTTTATTCTGAATTATTTATTTCATTTTTTAATTTCAAAGTAATAACTAATTTTCTGTTGTTTCTACAGTGTTCTATGATGCCTACACAAGTACTAAAATGGCCCCAACCGATGTATCCATCAATCAATTGTGCCCAAAGGGCATTTTCGGTTATTTGCATATTCCGCTTAATTGCATAAAATTTTCTGACACACAGACTATGCAATTAAGCGGAATCTACTGTATATCCCACAGTACCCTGGTAAATCCCATAACTATGATGGGTTTGCATAAGCTCTATGGGATATATCCCACAGTACCCTGGCAAATCCCATAACTAATTTTTATGCACTAAGTTGCCTTTGGATCACTGCTCACTTGTACATAAACAAAGTATGAAGTAATAAGATGGAGTATAAGAATATGTAGTTTTAAGTTTTCTTGATCATTTTATTTTTTTCAGTGTCAGCAATCAGAACTTGATGCGGACAATGTTAAAACTATATTAAATGAATATAAAATACACAACGCCGATATTATTTTAAAATGTGATGCTACAGCAGAAGACCTGATAGACATTATAGAAGGAAACCGAGTCTACATACCATGTATATACATCCTAAACAAGATAGATCAGATCTCCATTGAGGTTAGTATAACTCGTTTTGAACTTGCCTGTGGAAAATTAAAGACTTTATGCCATAGCTATTTCAGGGTATTGGCATGAAATGTAAATGATTTTGGTTGCCATAACATGCCGTCTGTAAACGAACATTGTTGTTACTGTTATGTCAAAATATCAGTTGTTTCTAGATGTCACTTGGCACAGTTTTCTTATCATGTCATTAGGTTTTACACTGGGAATTTGCATATTTATGCTGATCCTAAAGGAGACCTGGTCACGAATATTTGCATTTTGAAATCATCAGTTGTTTCAAGGTGTCCGATGTTACTTGGCAAACTTTCTAATCACACCAGTTGTCATTGCACTGAGAATTTGCACATTCACACTGATCTCAGAAGGAGACTTGGTCTAGTAATTTGCATTTCTTTATGCCTGTGTTAAAAAGCAACTTGTCTTTCAGTGACAGTAAGTAGGCTTAATAACAGTTCTTTTTTAGAAGCTTTGATTTTCTAGAAATTTTATAAAAGAAAAGAAATTGCATACTGTATTTAGATTTATAATATAATATTTAAGTGGAAATAGGGTAAACTGCAGAATTGTTCAAGCACTGATTTTGGTTTGTTTTTATCAATTATAATTTTTCAAATCCACAATTTAATTTGAATACCTTGTGTTTAGTTGTGCTAGAGTGGTTCAAGTCCTTGATTTATGATTCTGGGGTTATGGGTTAAGGCCCCCAGTGGTTAGGGTGGTGTGATATGTCCTGGAGCAAGACATTTGACTTCATCTTTGCTACAATCTAGCCTGGTGCCAAATGATTGGGTGTTGGCAGATATGCTAGGATTTATGTTAATATTATGGCATGCCAATATATGCAAAAATCAACAAACCTTAGGATAGCTCAGCTATCTATAGATTAGCAGACTGCTATCCATAAATACCTGACCGTAACTCACTATAGCTCCAGATATAAGGGGTCATAAATCGGCTATCTTTAGGATAGCTGGCTGCTATCCCATAGATTATCACTGTGATCCCATAAATACCTGAATAAAACCCCAAATATCACCTGATATTTTGAGTTACAAAATAGTACTTCACTGAAAGTTGAGGTTTTAATGAATTAAAAACTTAAAACCCCATTTTGCATCAGTTGTTGCAAAAATGGGATAAAAGTAACTAATTCATTAAAACCTCAGCTTTCAATGAAATATAATTCTGTAACTCAAATTATCAGGAGATACCGGGGGTTATTTTTCAGGTATTTATGGGATCGAACCAGCTATCTGTTAAATAGCGGGGATGAAAACCCATATATAGTTGATTTAACCCCCAATACCTACAGATATTGGGAGTTGAATTAACAATCATATAGATAGCAGCTTGCTTTCCTATAGATATCTGAGCTATACTAGGGTTTGATGATTTTTGCATAAATTTACGTGCCATATAATATACATGGAGACTGATTTCCCACAGGAGGGAAGCATTGTATTGTCATTTTCTTCAAACCATTTAACAGCAGGATAAACCCTGATCTAGTAAACTTATGCTTTAGATAGAATTTAGATTTAACACCCACCATTGACTATGTTGCTTATCTTGATAAAACATGGAACACTGATGCACATTAATTGATCTTTTAATTCAAAGATGAATAGATTTAGATTCAGGTTGAATAATTATGTGTTTACTGTAATGTATTTCGTTAATTACTTTACAATGATATAATTGTAGGAACTTGATATTATTTACAAAGTGCCACATTGTGTACCTATATCAGCACATCATAAATGGAATTTTGATGATTTACTTGAAAAAATGTGGGAATACCTCGGACTAACTCGAATGTAAGTTTCAAAAATCCCTATACATTAGAGTGTAAAATGGAATGCATGAAGCTAATGCCAATCATTTGTGCTTTTCACTCAGAAATTGTTTATATTGCTAAAATCTTGAAATAACATTTATTTTTAGTATGAGATGGGACAATGTTTTTGGCAACATAACTGCATAAAAATGACATAACTTTTGTTATTTTTCTGAGTTTTTATTTAATGAAGTAAAATATGATGCAATTTTAATGAGATACTGGGTAGTGTAATTTAGACAACATCTTTATTGGGTTTCTGTTATATTTGACTTGTAATTTTTTTTAAAATTTGAATTTTACTATTCTTCTTTCGCGAATCTAAGAAAAGCAAAGCATGTGAATATACCCACTAATTTTTCCTTTTTCATAAATTTTGTTGTTGTATATGCACTTTACATTTGTCTTAAAGTTTTTATTGACTTTCAACACCGGATTTGCTATTAACAACAGGTACACCCATACTAAACTCAAATTTTCTAAATTTTACACTTGTCTGTTAAGTCTTTAAGGGTGGTGTAGAATATTATATTTTTTGGTATCTTCATTATCTTTTTTAAGATACACCAAACCTAAAGGACAGCTCCCCGATTACACAGCTCCAGTCGTTTTACGAGCAGGAAAAACCTCAGTCGAAGATTTTTGTAACAAACTACACAGAAGCATTATCAAAGAATTCAAAAAGTAAGTTTAATTATTTCATTATTTCAAATATTGTCAGTTTTGCTTAACAAAGGATTGATGATTTTTCTATGAATATTCATTTTTTTTTCTGCCCTTTTTTAGCCACCTCAATAAAGTGAAAAGTTGCAACCATGTGTCAAATGACATCATACGCTTTCTTTGCCTAAATAATAAGTATAGTCATGATCATAATACTCTTCATGTAAATTGCTTTGATTTGAATACTGGATAATTGTAATTGGCCATAATGGATTAATACCTATAGAAAGTCATGCAAATAGACTGAAATAGTTATTCTTGACAGTAATCTTCTGTGAGTGAAGCGTTTTTTTTTTTTTTTTGTTTTTTTTTTAATCTGTTTTTTTTTTTGTTTTGCTCATATTAGACACCCAGTTTATTTGACATAATTATGCTGATTTATCAAGAGATTTTGTTGTTTTTTATTAACAGTGCAATAGTATGGGGATCCTCTGTAAAACATCAGCCACAGAAAGTAGGTAAAGAACATGTGCTTAACGATGAAGATGTAGTGCAGATTGTCAAAAAGTAAGTATGATTACTTTTATGTCGTGGAACCTCAGTGGCCTTGTGGTCTTAATCACAGGGTTAGGAATGATAGTGCTGTTTCTAAATATCTAAATTCATATCCCATCCAGGCAGATATTACAAGAAAGTATGTCTGTTTGCTTGCTGTTATCCCGGATTCTCCACCATCCTAGATTATTAGTGAATGAATCATAAATGAGTGTAAAACACCATTACTCTCCCTCCTGTTTTGCCTCACCTTGAAAAGGGTTACATACTTATATGAAGGCAATTTCTTTTATTTTTCTGGTGTTATGCTTTTTGTTATTTTTTCAAAGTCCCAACCTGCAAAATGATCTAGATGATATATGAAGGTATGTGTCCTACAGGCTAGGACAGTAAACATCATGTCTCAAAGGTTGTGGGTTTTAAACCTCAGTCAGGCTGCTTGAAATAAACTTATGCAAGTCATTTCTCTGACCGAGTGGTCTAAAGCGCACACTTAAGAATCACAGCTCCTCTCACTGCCTTGGTTTGAATCCCACTCGAGACAGATCCTAGTGTGAGAAAGTTTGTCAGTTCGCTTGCCGAAGGTCAGTGGTTTTTTCCGGGCACTCCGGTTTCCTCCATCATCCCAGAACTGACCACCTCAAAATAAGTGAAAGAGTCTTGACTGGGGCATAAAACACCATTACTCCACTACACTCTCTTTACACCAAGCTGAAAAATGAATGGGGAACCCTGGGTGCTACTGAAGTGGCTTCACACAACTGGAATTGGAATAAACACAGGCCAGTTGAACTTATAGAGTAGAAACAAGCTTTAACATTTTGATGTGTTTGTAATGAAAATGTAATTGTGAAATTCCAGAAACATAAGTAATGAGAAATTTTGTCTGTTCTTGTTACCTGAAATATTGAATACTTTTGACATCTTGAAAAACCTAAAGTGTCTCTTCTCATCTCTCAATACTTTTGACATCTTAAAAAACCTAAAGTGTCTCTTCTCATCTCTTAATACTTTTGACATCTTGAAAAACCTAAAGTGTCTCTTCTCTTCTCTGAATACTTTTGACATCTTGAAAAATCTTAAGTGTCTCTTCTCATCTCTGAATACTTTTGATTTCTTGAAAAACCTAAAGTGTCTCTTCTCTTCTCTGAGTACTTTTGACATCTTGAAAAACCTAAAGTGTCTCTTCTCGTCTTTGAATACTTTTGACATCATGAAAAACCTAAAGTGTCTCTTCTCATCTTTGAATACTTTTGATTTCTTGAAAAAATCTAAAGTGTCTCTTCTCATCTCTTCGCTGTTTTCATGAACTATGTTTTTAAATTTTAATTTAAGTGGTTGTGAAAAGTTTATTATATTATTTTTAATTTATTTTCAGGGTTTGATGAAAATTGAAAGATAATTCTTCATGATTATGAATATTCTTAACATAAACTGTGTCAAATGAAAGTGCTCAAGCAGTTCTATATGGAAAATATGTTTTGTGAAATTAACATTAAAAAACATTGTGTTATTTACAAGACCGTTATTTAGAGGAAAATTTAACAGTTTGCTTGAGAATGACATTTCTTAATTTTAGTGGATTTTTGTGAGGAAATTATTGATGACTGGACTTGGTAATGAATGAGAGATATTTGTCCATCCAAAGCAGATTTTTTTCTTGACATGCAGTTTGGTTGATGCTTGTGGGCATAAATATGGATTCAGAAGCAATCCATGCTTTCCTCAAAACTTTGGGCAGCAGTATCATTTCAATTTCAATATGGAACTGTAAAAGTCGATTTTTTTTCCATGAAAGTGATGTTATTTCAAGAATTTTTGACAGATGTTATCCATACCATTTCATACCAATAATGTTGCATATTGGTCATGTGATACAGAGAAACCAACATTTTATTTGCGTTGGTAATATCCCTAAAACTCAGAAAGCTTTCAGCTTCAATTATTTGATCTAACCATAAAAAAATCTTACAAACTCCTAATTGAATTTTCAATAAATTATTATTTAAAAACCAAGGAATGTTTTGAGTTCTTTTAAGTCATTATATAAAGATGAAGTTTGGTATACTGATGTTTACTTACTAAAAGGCCAGAGGTTTTTCTCCCAGTTATCAGGATTCATTAACCATCCCTAAACTGACCGCATCAATATTAAGTGAAATAATATTGACAGGGTTGTAAAACAGCATAATTTCACTTCACTCAAACTTGCAAGTTCAAAAACTAGTAATAAACTTATTGATACCAAATTGAGAGAGTTGAGTAATGGTGTTTACATCCCAGTCGAGAATATTTCATCTATATCGAAATGGTGTCAGCTATAGGCAAATGTGCAGAAATTTTGCCTGGGTGTTGTGCTGATGCCATAATACAGTAGGTTTTTTATTGTGCCACGGTGCCTCGTTTATTTAAGTTCCCATCTGAAAGGCAGTGTCTTTCATTTCTTATTGATGAGTGCTTGGCAAAAGAACATTCACTACCAACTTTCAAGTCTTGGGTCAGCCCTGGTGTGGGTTCAAACCATCAACTTCCCATATACAGATGGAGCACTCTACCAACTGAGCTACCCAATGGTTTAGTGAAAACAGTAAGAAACATGATGTGACACTGAAAATGTTTACATTTTTTCAGTGTAAAAACAACAGAGACTAGATATATACCATAAAACAAACTTAATACAGAAGGATAGAAATGAAACCTGAATGTCTGTTTCAATTAGGTTACCAAGCAACCATATACACATAGATGTTTGTTTCAAAAGGTTACCAAGCAACCATAAACATGCACACACATATATAACATCTGGCAGACCAATGCATTCTTACACATGTGAAACAATATAAATAAAGTTTAAAAATATTGTGATGTTTAAATAAACAAAATGAATGGTATGCAAAATATTTTTTTGATGTCTAAATATAAAAAAAAATTGACACTGAATTTAAAATAACCATTACAAGTTTGTGAAAGTACATGTATATACTTTATGGCAGCACAAGATGGATTTATTGCTCCAGAGCTTATGATTTTAAGAATAAATTGTCAAGCTGTTTAAAAGTTTAACAAGTTTACTGGAGTAAACCATCAATACTCCACTTCACTTGCCAGCATCAACTTTGAAAAAAAAACCCAACCCACAAACATTTATAATAATTCCATATGTTTGTGTTCCAACAAAATGTGGTTTGTTTAAGCAAAATATGGAAAAAATGATATCAACATCTACAACAAAATTCAAAAGTAACAAAATTTATGTTTTCCTTTTCTTTGATATACATGACTTTTGTTGTCCTGTATGCATGTGATTAAAATCTATGACATTTCACTTGTGATAAAAATCTATGACTTGTCACTTGTGATAAAAATTTATGACTTGTAACTGTTAAGTATGTAAGCCTTAAGCAGCTGAATATGATATGACAGACTCATTAGACAAGTGGACAGGTGGTCACTATAGCAGGTTTTACCGCAGTACTTGTCTACAATAACCCTTATTACTTTCATACAATATTATATTTAAGCATTCATATGCTAAATGAACATGTAATGCACATGATCACACTAACTGATCATTAAAAGCCATTCATGCTTTAATTTGATTGCACCAAACGAAGTGCGTTTACAGTATTTGGAAGTTAAGAACCTTGTGTTCTTTAAATGATGGAGGGGCTGGGAATTCCTCCAGCATTATCCAGATTTTGGGACTGAATTTTACAAGCTTCTGAAAGAAAACTGTTACAAATCTGAATTGAAAACTCATTGACAACAGGTAGACATCTCCGTCATCAGAAACGTGGCTTTGATAATGATAACATTATCACTATAAAATATTGATAATTCATTATCAATATGTTTTCCGTCATCTAAATTATGGGTTTGATAATGACAACATTATTACTAAGAAATATTAATAATTGATAATTCATTAACAATGTGTTTACATTTGCGGCATCTGATTCATGGCTTTGATAATGATAATATTATCACTAAGAAATATTTATAATTTATAAACAATGGGTAGACGACATCTCCATTATCTAAAACTCGGCTTTGATAATGATAATGTTACCAGAAAAGAAACACAAATTTGGCTTTGATAACGTTATTGTTATCAGTAAGAAATAAGAATAAAAATCATACAATTATCCAACAAAATATAGAAGATTATAAGGCAGTATTTGGCATGACTCATACAAAGCTGACGGAAATGAACATCTTTCAACATTACAACAACACATACAGTATACAATGATAAATTAACACACAACTGTTTATAAAAGGCTCGACCATAATACATTGTGGTTATGAAGAAGATCACCTGTGTACAACATGATACCTGTAAAAATTTGAGAGCCATTACTTCAAGGGTTTTTATATTAAAAGAGGACTTGCTAGCTCAGTGGTCTAAAGTGCCTGCTTAAAAACTACAGTGTCGCTCACTGCTTAGGTTCCAATTCCACTTGGGCAGATCCTAGTTTTGGAAACTGGTCTAAAGTGTTAACTTACTGATCACTGTGTCACTCATTGCCTAGGTTCCACTAGGGGGCAGATCCTAGTGTGAGAAAGTGGTAAGTTTGCTTATCAAAATATTAAAATAGCAAAATCATATTAATATTGTCAATATAAACTAGTGGAGTAATATCAATAAAGATTAACAATATGTTCTTGAAAAGACATTTATATTATGTATGATACTGAAACTAATGTGGCAAGATCTCTCTCTATCTTTCTCTCTCTTTTGCACACACACACACACACACACACACACACACACACACACACACACACACAGAGTATAAAAATTTACAAAATATCATTTTTAATGATACAAATAATTTTGTACAACTGAATTGCAAATCATTCATGACATAAATACAAGCTTGGATGGGTATGCAGACTTGTAGAGCACCTTGTAAGTGTCTCACATTAGTGGGTGCAGATCACGTTCATATGGGGTAGAGGATTTCAAGGTGAGAAAAATAATTTGACAAGTAATAAATGAAACAATAATACATAAAAAATGCTTGAACTTGCATATCAACTGTGCCACACAGAACATAGTGATGTTTCTTTTTATAAAATTGAATGAATTATATGCCATAAAACACTTCTGGCGAGGCAGAACTCGGCCATATACATGTACATCAGAACATAATGACAAATTATCAAAAAAGATAACAAAGATTAACTTGTGCAAAACTTCAAGCATTAAATCAACAAAACTTTTATAAAACTAATTCATGTTGAAATGGATTTTGTAATTCACCAAAGTAAATATGTGATTGAGACTTGATTAGCAACCAAATCAGATGTATAGTCAAATTTTGATCGCTCAAACATCGTTACCTCAAATAACCTGCAGTGAATAAGTCATAGTCATCTGTTTGTTGTTCCAGACCAATTTCTTATAATATCCTATGTAAATAAACCTCGATGACTCGAACTTTGTTAACCCCTGCTTGCTTGAACAATAATTTTTTTTTCAAAAGTTAAAAGTTAGTGAAAATTTAACTTCTTTCACTCAAATACATTTTTATCAAAACGACGTGTACTTTTTTAACAATTTGGAATCATCTGACATAACCAAAGACAACTATCCGTTCTCTGACATCTAATACCAAGTAAAATAATAAATGCGCTGTTTTACAAAGTCTAAAATTTCTTTCATGTTTTTGGAATTTGCTGGCAGAGAGGTCTTAAATGCACTTACAAATCATTTTTAGAGTCTCATCTTTTACAACTTTTGTTTGTCACAAAAAATACAGTATAACCTGTGAACAAAAACCACCCACTGGACCAAAAAATATGTATTTACCTGACAGGTGGTCCTAACAACAGGTTTTGCTGTACATAATTATATGTATGTTACATAACATTAAAAAAAAATCATCATATTTTTATCAAAAATAATTAAAAATTTACATTTCATTTTTCTGCAACATTTTTCAGTGCTTGAGTTACAAGATTGATTACAGCATGCTAAAATTAGAGAAAAAAAAACTTATCCAGATCTCCATAATTTATTATTATGCTAATATTTAGTATGCATTAATGATCTTGGTTTAAACGCCTGTCAATAATGATATTATTGGTTAAAAAAAGGTGAGAAAATTATTCCTATTCTGATTAAGGAGGGTGGATAGGGTTATCTAAAAACCAAAATTTACCTGTGTAAATTCTAAATAACAATACTGTTGTGAAAAAAATTAACTCATAGAAAACATGATAAGCAGTCAAATAAAATTTGAAACATGTACAAAATTTGATGACTCCAATCTCAATTTTAATGGCCACAAACACACAAACACACACACATTGAAGGCAGACAGAATTTACCTACTTGCTCAATTTGTTAACTTACAGAATCTTTATATTACAATATATCATCATAACGTGTATTTATGACAAAAAATATTAATTTGAGGCATACTATACCAAGAAACAAAATATCAATAAAATAACATAAGACCACAGAAGTCTTGTCCATTCAAAATTAGCCATTTTAAAATGCAAGCTTTGTGAAGCCAAAAGTTGTATGAATATGATGAACTTTAGTAGAGATATGCGAGTGCGAGATTAATTTGCGACAACAATGATCTACATAAGATCTGTCAGTCTTGTCATGTGACCAGCTTGACATCCCAGGTACCAGACCAATTGGTGTGGATGGAACGTGTGTAAAATCATGTCGAATAATATGTGTAATTTATCATTTGAAGTAACCAACGGTAAGATGTATTCTCTGATGTCACATTGCAGGATTCGGGTTTAGGTAAAAAATAAAAAAGATTTATAAACTCTATTACTCTGTGCGTGATAACATCGTAAAAAGGTTAATGGTGCATCATGAACACCTGACCTGGATGTGACATCACAGATAGGGAACCAGTCAAGCTTCCAGACAGCACTTGTCTGATGTAACTCATTTTTATTGAAAGTACATGGTGGACCAGTCAAGTTTGAAAGAGTGCTTGTCTGATTGATAGAACTCTTTTTTTTTTTATTGAAAGTACATAGGGAACTAGTCAAATTGTCAAAGAGTACATGTCTGATGGAACTCTTTTATATTGGAGATACATTTGTTGGCAGTTGTAATTGCAAAACACAAATGCAAAAATGGAAAATGCAACCCTTTACAGATCTGGCAAATGGTTTATTGGTAATGCATGATTACAGAATCAAGCTGACTGTGGTAACACCCAAGACCCTGGCTGATGCAAAAAACTATTACTACTGTAGAAATGGCGGGTCTACACTTTCATCAGCGGGTATTACACAGCACACAGGTGAACCCCTTTATAGGCAGATATGTGCTGTTTAACTTAAAAATAACCACTTTTAAAAAAAAAAAAAAAAAAAAATCCATAATGTTCAAACTTATAAAATATAGCTCTGAAAATCTTAGACAATGAGACATTTATTGTATATGCATTTATAAATAGGATTTCAAACACAGAAATATAACATGAACTAAAAATATCACTTTCATCATTTCTCAGTCAATGATAGTTTTAAGATCATTTCTAATTCTTTATCTTCCTCTTGTCGTCTCCTTTCATCTTCTTCCTGTTGCCGTTGTGATATTTCGAGTGCCAGCTGTAACTGTTCTTCCTCAGCTGACATGACAGGAAGTGGGCGGGGTTGATTTGTTTCTGTTGGTGATGTTGTATTTGAATTGTAACCGTTTGAATTATTTCCCTTTAAACTATCTGCTATAGCTCTGAAAACAAACAGATCATGCATTAAACAACTTTTAAAATTTAAAAGTCTTGTAACCTGTCCACTTACAGAATGTTGAAAGTGTAATAAAAAAAAATTTGCAAATCTATGAATGATCTATGACCACGCTTATTACTAATAGGTAAATACATCTGTAACCAGGATCTTAAATGACTGGTTTAATTTTTCTGTTAAGTTTTTAACTTTGGCCACCTTTTCCAGATGAAAGGGTTCTTTATCAGGAAAAGAATTACAAGATTTGAGTAATTGATTTCATATCTATTGGTGTTGGAGGATTTTCAACCCAAGGGATCAATTCACAATCATAGTTTCTTCACAGTTGCAGAGGTTAACTTCCTTTAGAGACATAAAATTCAACAGCATTGTAGAAAATTGTGGGAATTATATTGTGGAAAATACAAATGTTTTATAAAGCCATCATATGATTTTTTTCTATAGATTTAAATAGCTTGTTTGTATCAAAGTGTTTTTAAATAGCTAAATGGGAACTTAATTAGTTGTTGCAAAGGGTTGTTTATTTTTCCAATTATTTTGAAAATCTAAATTAAGAGAAAAGTTTCAAACTTGAAGAGTTATATGTTATTAGAAAAAATACATTTATACATGTAAATGATGCAATGTGAGACCAAACACCAACTCCACTTGTTGAGTATTAAGTAAATTAAATTGTCTACAAATGCTAATGGTTGAATTTGGATATATCTATTCTATAAAATGCTAAACCAAACATATACAAACCAAACTTAATAAATGATGCATTAAAAATTTTACTGATTAATAGTGATTGATTGAATTGGGTTTTATGTCCCAGTCAGGAATATTTCACTTATATCGAGACATCACCAGCTATAGGTGAAGTCGCAGAAGTTTTGGCAGTGCACTCAGGGCAATGTTCAGGGAGGGTTCTTTAACATGTCATGCCTGCTGTGACACTGGGGCATTGGTTTTTATGGTCTCCTTTGAAGGACCCAGTGACTTTCATTTCTAAATGCAGAGTTCTTGGGCGAAAGAACTGTCACTAACTATTTTTAAGTCTTGGTCAGACCCAGCCAGGTTTTGAGCCCTGACCTCCCACATATGAAGCGAGTACTCTATAAACTGAGCTACTGTAGTGATACTACTAAATAAATAACATAAATACATGTATATCAAACCTTTGTAATAGTTTATCATCTTCATCTTTGCCTCCAGGAGGTGGTCGGATGTCTTTCAAAGCTTCCCAAAATGTCAACTGTCAAATAAATTTACAGAAAAATTCAATAATTTATTAATTTTGACAAACTGGAAAAGAAAAAAGAAAACGCCTCAAAGTATCTAAGTAGTCATGCAGTTTATAACTGCAATTTTTAGCATAATAGAATCTACAATGATTGCCCTCTACTAAAATTTTGATTAACAGAAGAAGTTAAAAATAATTTCCTAAATAGAGCCATTTTAAATGTTTTTATAAAAAAAACTTTTTTAAAAATTTATATAATTTTTTTCACATGGAGAAATACAAAAAGATCTGTTACCCTAACAAGATATCTGAAAACAAACTGAATTACTTTTTAAAAATTTCTTGTGGGTTTTGAATTTTTTGATTTTCATATTTCATCTGTAAAAGTAGCACTAACCAACTTTTGGATATATGAAAAGTCAATAAACTATGCGTTTTTTATATCATGTGCCACTGTGGTGTTTGTATTTTAGTTGTAACACATAAACTCCAAAATATATACCAACTAAGTTAAGAAATAAAATAGAGAGATTTTTTAAAAATACTTCTAAGAATTTATTATGGAACTTTACTAAATCAAGATTATGGAATGATGCTGGAAAATAATATTAGTTTCTGTAAGTAATTCCTGGATTTGCAGCTACAGGCAAGTTCACTCTTAGTAAGGGTAGCTGGGAAATTACCCTTTTAATATTTTACCTAAACGATTTGGATCTATCCAGTGTGCAGAATGGGAACTAAGTTTAGGCACAATTTGATTTTCTTAATGGTTCATACAACAAAAATCAGATTGAGGGTAGCAAATCCCATAAAAATTATCACTTTACCAAAAGTTGCCTCAATATGTATTATCTTTTGCCATGTTTTTGCATTTTATGCTGTGACATTTTTGGTCGCTATAGCTACTGAGAGTACATTTGTTTGTGTTTTTTATGTTCTATAACGCAAAGGATGAGTGAAATGAACAACTCTGAAGATACAAATGTCAATCATTTACAGCTGACAGTAACCATGGAAACAGATGGGGTGATAGCAATTTTGTGAAATAAACATCTCAATGACACCTGTCAATCACTGCCAAAAACAAATGTTGCAGGTGTCAGGTGGTAGGTTTTACAATCTGAAAAAGCCTGGATGCTTCTACCCCTGTGCAAGGATAAGAAGAATATGGCTTGATCCTCAGTGGGGGCAATGGGTAAGGAAATGGATTTTATCACAAGTTTCTTCACTCCTGTATGTGTTACAGTTACATTTTCAAAATTCCATAATGATACCTGATCATTGTCTTTCCCTCCCTGTAATAAACTTTGTTGTATGGCAAACTGTAAAAGTTCATCATCTTCATCTTGTAATCGCTGATGATGTCCGTCACCTAAAATACAAAGAAAGAAAGAAAATAAGTCTGACACATACAACTCACTTACACATGATACACAAGCAATACCTCATCTGGGCTTTTTACTTAGGTGAGCTAAAAAGGCTATGGGAGTTTTTATGTAGACAAACCATTGTCTATGTAAATGAGATTGACTGAAGTTTAGGCAGTCGGAAAGGCAGGCAACAGAAGAATAATAAGAATGGTAACTGACCAGGTGTTGCAGAGGCATCAAAAGTAAATATGAAACATGTGACTGAGACTGAGGGCTGATTTATAGTCTCCTTCTGTGATGCTTGCAGGGGACCAATAACCTTATTTCAACTGGAAAACATTTATGTTATTCAAATATTCATGATCTACTATCATTACCAAATTAAGTATACGAGAAACAACAACTTACCAAGTCTACCATATCCTGGAGGAGGGTCAAAACAGGAATCGTCAACAGAACATGACATAGTTTCACCATCTACAACAGATATCACTCCATTCATTGGCTGTTCTGTGGCAAATATGTTTCCAAATGTAATCCGTGCATTTAGTACATGAAAAAGTGGTATTTCTACAATAGTCAAAAATTCAGAATAATACTAAATAAAAGAGAAAAAAAAAGAAAAAAAAAGAATACTAAATATTTACATGTAAACATTATGACATCTTATATCGAACATATTTTGGACTGAATGGAAGTTTTTCATTATTTAAATATAATAGATGCCTCAAAGAGTTTACCTTTTAAACTTGACCTTTGACCTACACATCTAAATTCAGTATTACAATGTCTCATTCTGTGTATACTGGTACATTTGTGCCAAGTTTAATAAAAAATCTCTCAATAGTTGTGGTAATTATGGGTGTGACGCTAAATGTATTTTTGTATATTACCATTATCATATTTGGGTAACAATCTATCTTGTGCTAGCCACATTTACATGTCTGGTCAGTTTTGGAATTTTGGAAGAAACTTGAGTACTAAGTAAAAACTTCAATCTTCAGCAAGTGAAATGTCAAACTCTTTTACAGTGGGATCTGCCAGGGTAGAATCTGAACCTAGATTTTAAAAAGGTGCTTTGATCTGTAATACTGCAGTGGAAAAATGGAGTTTTACTCCTGTGTCAAGATTCTTTTACAAAAATCGATGCAGTCAGTTTAGGGATGGTGAACAAAACTGAAACATTAAAATTCTTCTAGTAACTGGCAAACCTTTTTTAAACAAGGAATTGCAACAAGTGAGTTTTAAACTAGGAGTGATTAATTAGCCTGCTTTAGACCTCATGTTCAAGTTTCATTGGTTTTCAAAAAAAGGGGGGGGGGAGGAGGTTACTCTTCATCAAGACACTATTGATTGTTTTATCTTTTTTCCATTCTATCATTTTTAAAATTGCCATAACTTTATTTCTTCAGAAGTCAACACTTTTGGATTAGGTACATGTTTTATTAAAAAATCATTCCTTTACCTGAAAAGATTATAATGAGCTAAATAACCTTGACACACATGATGAATATATTGCAAGAAAGAAAACTAGAAAGGATTTGAGTGATAAGTTTTTCATGCCCAGTCAAGATTCTTTCATTTATTTCGAAGGTTTAAGTTCTGGCATAGTGGAGAAAACTGGAGTGCTTAGAGAAAACATCTGACTTTCTGCAAGTAAACTGACAAACTTACTCACAATAGGAAGTGTACTGAGTGGGAATCAAACCTATGCAATGAGAAGGGCTCTGATCTGTTAGTGAATGTTATAGACCATTTTGCAACAGAGGTTCCTAGGGAAATAACCAGAGAATATCATCCTGTAAATTTTTTTTCAATTTTATCAACAAATTATATTGAAGAATATATTCTATCTATAAAAAGAAAATAAATAGATAAATAAATAAATAAATAAATAAAAATAAAACTTACCTATTTTGATAGGAAACCCTGCTGGTAATTGTAATGTTATAAAATCTCGTAATTTTTTAAAATGTGCATTGCTTGCTGCCATTAAGTCTATTATAGGAACCACTTGTTCCTGTAATGACAGTGGATAATGTTCACACAGCCACAGGGTGGCTTTAAATTTTTGTGTTTTAGTAGTCAGTTCTACTGGACGGCCAATATCACGTGATCCTAATTCTATACGTGAATTAAAATATTCCTCTGGAGTGATGGAAGTTGGATTATATGATAATGATGAAATATCCTGAAAAAATAAATATTAAGTGTCATTTAATATGTTAAACTCAAAATCTTTTATCATCTCAAAACCCCATGTGAAATAATGGCCCAGGAAAATTTTGCAGGAAAATATAAGCAGGACAAATGAAAATATTTTCTTAGAAAACTTTCCGATTTTTTTTTCAGTCTTTGAAATTTAGTTTTTACCTTATAGTCATTGTGGCCCATGAACTTTGTTAAAAATAAAGTCCATATTTAAATAGCACAAATTCTGAATGTATAAGAGTTTCAAGTGCAGTACATTACAGCTGGGACTACTACAGCTAAGCAAAAGATGCAAGATTTCATCTTTAAAATAAGCCATTCACAACTGTAATGGGGACAGATGAAAAATAGCCTGTAAAAATCACTGAAAAATTATGCCTATGGCACAATGCACAACCATTAAATTTTAAAATTAGTGACATATCAGTAAGTTAATGAAACAAACCAAATACTTTTCAAAATTTTGAAAAAAAATTGTCATATGCAAGTACATGTACATCTAAGCATTTCAACTTACCCCATTTGAGGCCCCTTGTTTTTTATTCTGTTCCTCGGCAACACCAAGAAAAGATTCTAAAGGAGTTTTACTGTTTTTTCTAGATTTTTGTTTATCTTGCTCACACAGATGCTCTGTTCGAGTTTTTGTGATTAATTCCACATTAGATGCACCAAAAACCTGTATTAAAAAACATTTTAATTGTAAAATAAGAGACATTTGCAAAAATAGTATCAAGGGTATTTTATGCCAGCATTAGTATTTTGATATTCATCATCGCCATACTGAAGGAAAAGCTATTTTTTTTTAAATACTGTAATAAATCAATCTTGAACAATGTCTTTTTTTTTTGTTCAAATGCACCTGTTTTTTTTTCTTTTTTTTTCCATATAAATATAATGCAATTGTTTACTTTGTAGAAAAAAGGGTTGAGTCACAGCCTGCAAACATTTTCACCCCTGTTATAATTTTTAGACATATAAAGTTTGCTGATATATAACTACATGTATATAAATCTATTAATTCTCCCACCTCATCAATATTTTACCTTGGATTCATATCCATTCACTGTCTCACTTCTATCACTTCTCCAACCCCAGATACCAGATTTGTTTCTGAAAATAGCACAACAAAGAAGAAATGACAGAATATAATTTATCTATCTTGGATACACAAAAATCTTATATGAGAGGCATTAATCTTCATGAAATCACTTCTACATCATTGCTTACCTTTCAAATGATATTTTATCTGTATCTACATATGTAGTGACTACTGGTGCTGTAAGACGGGCGGCTACAGCTTCTTCTGATGGCTCCATGACCGATATGTCAAAATTTTGTGGAATAATCTGCATAACTTCAGAAAATACTTCTTGTCTATCATGATCAACTTCCATAACTGTAGCACTATCAGCTAACAAAATAAAGTAGACATGAATGGTGTGTGTGTGTGTGTGTGTGTGTGTGTGTGTGTTTATGTGTGTGTGTGTGTTGTTTACCCCACCCAATATGTTAAACTATCTATATAACTTTAAAAAATATTCGTTTATCATAATCAACTTTCAATAATGTAGCACTATCAGCTAGTTTACCAAAGATTTATACTTTATGGAGTTTATGAAGTTGTATCTTCTGTACCACTTGACATGATAAGGATGAAAACTTTTTGTATAAGATGCCAAGAGTTATGTCATTAGCCATATTCAACTGGTTTTTATTTTCTGTTTAACAATAGGCTCTTCCATTAAATGATATTTCTGACCTTTGATTTGACCAGTCAGATCACCGAAAATTTTTTTACATTTGCTATTTGACTGGTAAATTAATATCAAAATGCTCTTTGTAAATAAAAATTTGTTGAAGTGACAAGTTAGTTTAGCACTTCACTAGTTTGATAAGTGCAGGCAAGCAAGCTTAAAACTAAAACTCTCCTAAACTGACAAATACCAACACCAAAATACCTTTGATCCACAGAAACAAACTGTATCAAGTTTATTATTTTCAAGCTTTTTTACCTATAATTTCCATCATGTTGCTAACACAGCTTGGCACGTTTGAAATAATTTTAATTTTGGTATAAAAAAGATAACGCTGAATAGATCTATAGATATAACAGTACTAGTCAGTAGTCTTTAATGAAAAATGACCTGATATTGTTTACGCAAGATGATATTCAGTAAAAAAAAAAGTGACAATGTATACATATTTACATATTTAGAAAATTATACTGTTACCTGTTCCTTTAAATATATAACTTCTACTTCCTCTTTGCCAATTCATGTTATCAAAACCCAACAATGTAGTATCAATGCGCACACTTGAACCTACATAAAGTTTAAATAAATCATGTTGGTTTTTTATTTGACTTCTTGTTATCAATCTGAAAAGATGTAGGATCCAAGCAAAAAAATAAATGCAGATTAGGCTATCACTAATTAGGTATAGTTTACCAATTTTCTAGATAAATTGTAAAGTACCAGTAGTTGAAAAGTTTTATTTATAAATCTGAGTACCACTACAGTAGCTCAGTTTGTAGAATGCTCGCTTTGTATATGGGAGGCCGGGGTTGGAACTCCAGATAAATTTGACCAAGACTTGAAAATATGTAGTGACTGTTCCTTCACCAAGCAATGGCATTTAGAAATAAAAGTCGGGAGGAGACCTTAAAAACCAATTCCCCATGTCATTGCAGGCATGACACTCTAAAAAACCTACCTGTCCTACATATTGCCCTAAGCTTACTGCAAAAGTGAAAATTTCTGCTACTTTACCTATGGCTGGTGACATCATGACATAAGTGAATTAACCCCATTAAGTTAAAATTAAATATAAAACTGATTGAAGCACATTCCTGAAAAATATATATATATAATGTAATATTCAAACAAGCTAAGAGAGCTTTAAACAATCAAGCCCAACCTGATCTTAGTTTCACTATCATTTCTTACACAGAATTTTATGTTGCTATTTCTTAAATAAATTTTTAAATTCAGAAAGTGTTGAGTGAAGATTTCACTATCTGTTATTGTCTAATAATCACATCTTGGTGATAATTTATACAAGAGTTCTGTCAAAGTAAAACTTACCACTTTTCCAAACTCTGTATGTATCACTGGGACACATCCTTGATACAAGGGGAACTATATAAAAAGAAAAACAAAAAAAAAAAAACCAAAAATAATGTTATTCTTAAGATTATCTTCCTGTAAATCAGCATAGATTGTATTAAATTTATCAAAGCACTTACAGGCATTTATGTTACAAAAAAAAAAAAAAAAAAAAAATTTTGTAGGTTAAAAAAAGTCAGTCTTATGACATTTAAAGCCAAACACAGCTCTAGTATAGTTGAGGAAACCAGAGTTACTGGCATAGACCAGAAAGAAAAACTTGACAGTTGTCTTAAAATGATAAGTTTTACCATGTGTGCCATGAATATCAGATGTTTCACTTCTAAAGAGGATGGTCAGTTAACTGGGTTACCTTGAAAACATCACTGGCAAACAAACTTAAAATCTTTCTTGTGTTAAATCTGAATAAAATAGAATTTGGCAAAGATTACAATACATACCCCAGCTTGTAAACTCCCACTTCATTTCAACATAGAAATCAGGAGACTGAAACAAATTGAAACAGAATACAAAATAAATACAATGTATTTTATATATATTTAAACTACTGTGCTGTCATTGTATCTATTTTTGCCATAATATTTTCTATAACTAAGTTTTGGGTTTCTTGTTTTTAATTTGATGCCTTGTTTTTGGAAAAATGTGAAAAAAATATTTACTTTAAATAAGCAAATAAGGATGGCAAGAATAGGAAAAAATAGCACACACACACACACACACACACACACACACACACACACACACACACACACACACACACACACATGTGTGACACTGCATAAAAAGAAAAATAAGCTGATACAGATTTATTAAACTGCAACATCAAATGATTAGGTTGTAAATTTATTTAAATTTTAAAATGCATTGCATTTAAAGTTGATCACATTTTTTTTCATAATAGGCATTTTAAAAACAGCCAGCCTGTCTGAACTGAACTATTACAATAAGATATATTACTATTGGTTTTTGTTATTTAGGATGATCTCAACTGTGTTATATAAATGATGCATGGTAATCCCATCTCTATTTGGTCTTTATTTATATGTGTTTCAAACAAAACAAAAATTGGAAATCAGGTGACACATTAAAATAAAGTACAATGTAATAATTAGTTGTATCATTCTTGTTGTTGATATTATTTTTAATAATTATTATATAAAATTCATATTTTTTGTATATTCACCTGTGAATTAAGATACATGTACCTGCAATCATGCAATCTTTACAAAATTTTTACAATGCTACAGACAAGTTCAACTTTACTTGGTTAGCTACAATGTAATTTGTATCATCATATAATAATGTTAAAGGATACACAATGGCTTAAGTATTTTAACCCGAGACATCTTTATAACTATATGTGACATATATAATTTAATCATGTGACTTACATCTTTAAGTTTCTGCAGAAGCTCTGGAACTCCTACGGTACGTTTACTATATCTCTGATAGTCCCTATGCTTTAGAACTAGCTGTACAAGTTCTGGATCTCCTGTACTTACTGCTACATGCAGAACTAAAACAGAAAACAGTAAAATAGAGTTGAATAATGCATTTAAGATTTTTTCCACTTGTACCAAAGTAATCAGTTCCAATACGATAGAGAAAACCTGAGGGTCTGGAGAAAAGCAGTGAATTCACAATCTTTCTTAATTTAGATTAGCTCTTAGTGGGATTTACACATTTAGTCAGTTCCAATATGAAGGAAGAAATCTGAATGCCTGGAAAATACCAGTAAAATAACAATCTTTCTCACACATATGTCTAAGTAGAATTTACACCCAGGTGGAGACAACTGCTGGGATCCAAAAGCTGATGACTCAGAACATTTTGCCACTGATTTATCCATATAAGATTCAGCTTTTTGTAATCATGCCTTATGCATGTTATATGAAGTAAAATTAGCAACCTTTAAGAAATTAAAAATCAGTCTTAAATGAATTTTAAGGACATAACAAGAATATTGTTTGTTTATTTGGAATGTGTAAACTGGAGCATTGCTTTATTGGAACAAAGTCTTTTTAGCTTTTAAAAGTATCAAATTTAGGTTCCTCTGTAGTTAAGCAGTGTATCAGATTAAGTGATTTAAATGCAACTCTGAGCTATAATTCAAGTATACTGATGGCATACTTTAAAAACAGTATCAAAATTACACACTGGCAGCTTGCTATATATATGCCAATGAATGTGTCACTGAATCCCAAGCAATAAAATCTGTATAAATGTACATACTAGATTATATATACAGGTATTTAAAAATAATAAAATCTGTATATGCTAAATTAATTATACCAAGTACTCACAATAAGACTTAGTTAAAAAAAAATACAGTAATACCAAATTATATAGTACATTTATATATAAACAATTTGTCCACTAAGTAAAGTGCTTTAAGGTCACTTTGCTTATACCGTATAACGGGTTTTTTTCGCGCGAGTTTAATTTTTGCTATATTAGCGATCAGTTTAAAACGCCAAAATTAAAACGCTAAAAATTAAATAGGAATGTTTGTAAGAGTTATTGCCCTTGTATCGTATTTCTCTCAACACTATGCGTTTTTGTTCGGTGAGCACTTTTCACAATGATTTTAGATAATAGGTAAACAGTTTGTCCATTACTGAATAAGATTTCAGAGAGTCAGTATGTTAAAATATTTAACAAAGAAAAATTCACAGGACGAAGCATTTGAAATGGCCGATGAATTTGTGGAAAAAGAGGGAGAAAGTAATAAACCCAAGAGCCCAATGCGTGGACAATATAAATTTTACACTCCTGAAATGCGATATAATATTGGGAAACACGCAGCAGAGTATGGAAATAAAAGTGCAACGCAGAAATTTTCTACACCGTTTTCATAAGGCCGGTATTGCGGAGGCAGTAGGTTATTGCCGTTAATTGGATCTATAATGATGATTTGTGTTTGATTGGTTTTTTTTGTTTGTTTCTTGGTAACAAACTGTTCATGAAAAACTGTATGAGTAAATAAATTTTCTTGACATGTTAAAATTTATTTAATGAGTGAATATTAATAATAAATAAATGAATAGAGTTATACGAGTTATTTCCCTTTAACTACATCTGTCCGTCGTGTATGGCAGAGTGATTTTTGTGTTTCATGCCACTTCAAACGTATACAAACATATTTCAGCTATTCCCGGCTGGACCGCACATCGCGAAAATTGAAACGCTAATATTAGATTTTGGACAAAATCGCGAAATTTGCACGATGCGAAAAAAACCCGTTATACGGTATCTCAACCAAGCATGTTAGGCTTAACTGGTTGTATTCATTACAATTAAGATAGCTGAAAGCTAAAACATCCAGTTTGCCTTCAATTGGTTTAGAATAATGAAGTGAATATATTAAAATACTTTGGCTTAAGCCTTAAACAGACTTTCAGAATGGGCAAATGTTGAAAAACACGTTACACATGTTAAGAGGTGATCAAAATTGGTTGCCACAGGAAGTTGATTTGTACTATTTCCAATGGAGTTATAAATCTCTTTGTGAAACTACCTATCAATAAAATTCATTTATTCTAGTACCAGTGGCAAAATGTATTTCATTTTACAATTTTACCTCAAATGAAATAAGTAATGCAATGTATCAAATAAAGCCAAAATTGTGCACGGTAAAATCTCTTGTTGAGACAAATATTGCTGAAAAGATGATATATTTAGCTTCTGCTACTAAATGTCAATACCAGTTAATGTTCTTTTTTGCCAATAATTATTATTAAATACTGAAATTGTTCAAATCACTTAAAAGGATGTAGAATGCTTTTCATTGTCTGTATCATGCATGACACATTGCAAAATATCTTAATAAAATGTTCGAATGCTATTCCTTTCATACTCAAGAAAGTGACATTTGGACCAAAAATCAGATTTTATTTTTTTTTAAATTACTGAATGAATTTTTACTGGCTGGTAAGTGAGAAAAGCCATGTTTCATTAATGTCTGAGGCTCTGGGTGGGAAAGTGGTAAAAGGGGTAGCCTTCAAACCCATTGTGTCTCACCAAACATGAGTTTGATCCCATTTAGAAAGGAATATTTCTTTGTTATATGCCTCTACTTGTATGCTCGATACAACATAAATGGACCAAGTGTTCTGTGAAGTTTATCTGCAACACTGCAGACAATATACTAAACACTCTAAAGATTGTCATATATGTGTGCATTATTTAAGCAATGAACTTTGATTGTAATCCATTTATTGGTGTGTATTGGGTCATATGCAAATTGAATGAAGCCCAAAGGGGTTTATAGGAAAGTTGCACTTGACCCGATAGAGTTACATGCCAATAAATGGATTACAATCAAAGTTCATTTTTATATTTTCAATTCCATCCCAATAGAGTACACTTCAACAATCAAAGTTCATTGCTAATATTAACAATCTCATCCATGTTTTTCCTTATGCCTTCTGATTTAAAATAGAATTGTCAAAAAATAGCACAACCAGGTCAAAGTATTCTTCCACCACCATGTACTTTTTGTGACGTCAACAACTTTGAACTTCTTGTGACATCAAGGAAAGAAGAAGAGTCTTGCATGAAGCAATCAATGGAATTCACCAGTGTACCATGTGATACCTATAGCGTTTGTGCGGGACGATTATTTCTATTGACAATGGAATTGCATAAAGTGACGTTTTCCTGTAAAAGACATTTTTTCAGAAATATTTGACGTAATCGTTATCCATTTCATTTCTAACAAACATTAAGAGGTATTGATCACGTGGTACACTGGCGTGTTCCATTGATTAAAACATATACCTATTCCTAGACCAATAGTTTATTGAAAGGAATTTATCTTGATTTTTAATATTACAATGAAAACTCACCAATCATCAGTTTTCCAAAATTCTATTTGTATGTAACAGTCAGTCTCCTCAACTCATTGTCAAACCTCTTTATAATGCCACTGAACAAGTAGTGGCAATAAATTGGAGTTTTATTGTATTGTAAAGTGAAAAAAGATATCATGGGGCATTATAATGAGGTGTTACTGTATGTATATGCAACCAAAAAGTTTGGCACCTTGATTATTTTTTTGATAACATGAATGTAATTATCTCAAATACCTAGAAAACTTATATTCACTATTTTGTAACTACCATTTTTTATTTAAGGATTGACTTTCATTTACTGTACTACCGGTACATAACTGCATGCAGTACAGGCAAAGTGAATATGATTTCTCATATTTACAATCTTTTAACTTGAGTCATATGTAACTTTTGATTAAGTCAAAATAAAAAATTAAATTTCTTGCAGTATGAGTTATCATGTACATGTATCATTTGGTTAAGTCGAAGTTAAAAATGAAGTCCCTGAAAAGTTGAGTTATAATGTTTCACTGATTTGAAGATGAAATCGAATTTTTCACATACCTGACCAGTATCCCCTGTCTTCCGCAGTTGCACTAGCTCCATATCTAAGTAAAACTTTTGTACTTTCAAAATGTCCCAGAGCCACAGCTAAATGCAATGGAGTTCTCCCCCTTGGATCGAACAATTCTTTGTTGTGCTGAAAAATTATGATAAATACATGTAATATATTTTACAGACATGATTGAAACATAAACATGGTATAGACACGAATCTTGTCATTCAAATTTTACAGACAATATCTTTGTCTCATAAATTATTAGTACGTGTACAATAAAAAATATTCCGTCTTCTGACCCTAAGGATTAAACCTGGGTTGCCCTGGATTAATAGGTGAGACACTAAAAACTTCTTTTAGTCTGTATATAGTACCAGTACACACTATACCATGTACCGGTACTTATATTTGCCAGATAACTATTGATCTTTTATCTTAAGTCTTCCTCCCTTGAAGACTTATTTTATTTCATTCATTGATGTATTTATTTTTTCTTATGGGCTTTTTTCCTGTGAGCTCAACACCTCAAATGGTGCACCATTTACAGGCAGGGTTTCTACATGGGCAAAATTTGTAGCCTAAGCACTAGCAAAATGAAAAATTTTCTTCCTAGACATGGAGAATCAAACAAAAGTCACCTTTTGTAATTTAGGTGCTCTCACATTTCATCTAAAAGGTACCATAAAAGTGAGATAGTCATTACTTCTTTAAACTTGTTCGTATTTAAACAAAACCATTTAAATATTTATGTAATCTGGAAAGCTGATTTCTTATCTCTGGCAGTTTTTTTTTGGACAGTGTTCATATGCAATGTTGCCAAACTATGCACAAAGATAAATCATTGGCTACATTAAAATTTAACATTGGTTTAAATTAAGTAATACATAACACACAATGAATGGAACTGAATGGTAAAACTGAGAAAAAGGAATGATTTTTTTTCTTTTAATAAATTATTATTTTAAAAGCCATTTTAACCAAATTTCTCATTTTTCCAGATCCCAGTGTTCTAAAGTCTATTCTCCATCATTTTAGATTTGACCATTTTGATTTAAATTAAGTAAAATAAACCACCTTCACTCTATTCCAATTCACTCTTTCACTCTATTCAAATTCATCTTTCACTCTATTCCAATTCACTCTTTCACTCTATTCAAATTCATCTTTCACTCTATTCAAATTCATCTTTCACCCTATTCAAATTCATCTTTCACCCTATTCAAATTCACTCTTTCACTCTATTCCAATTCACTCTTTCACTCTATTCAAATTCATCTTTCACTCTATTCAAATTCACTCTTTCACTCTATTCAAATTCACTCTTTCACTCTATTCAAATTCACTCTTTAAAAATTAAATGCTATGATTTTCAGTCTTTTCTATAAAATTACATTAGCTGATAAAAACCAAATTCCAACAGAAAATACCAATATTTTTCTTAAATGCCCATTACAGATTTTAATTCAATTCAAACATCACAAAACCTTATCAGACTTGTGTAAATGTCAATATTTAAGATCATTAATTCTATTACAACATCTTCAAATTAATCAGCAGTATTTATTCTGAATATAAAATGTCTAAGTGTGAATTCAACATTAATTTCATTGACTGAGTTATCTTCACTATCAACAGCATTAATTATTGTAATGATTTGCAACCAGTTACTATTCCAAATGTGAAGTAAACATACTGACAATTCCACATTACAAGCAGACAATTACATACATGCAGTGCAATATGTCTGAGGACACTTTATTGACTTTGTACTGAATTTATGAGAATCACCTGTATACACTTAGAACAAATGATGGAGCTATAAAACAGAATTCCCTAGATAGTTTTATATCTAGACACGAAGACATCAAATATATTGACAGTATATATATAGCACAAAATTATGCAACTTTTAAGTGACACAAACATTGGATGGCAATAGAAAGACTGGAAAAAAAAACAATTAGAGTCGTCTGAAAGACCAAAAATGACCTTACAGGCTAGCTAAAGGAGACCAAACATAACCTCAACGTCCAGCTAAACCAGACCAAAAATACACTTAAAGCCTAGCTAGAGATGTCCAAAAATATCCTCATAGCCTGGTTAAAGATGAAGAAAAATACCCTCAAAGCCCAGCTACAGGAGACCAAAAATATCCTCAAAGTCCAGTTAAAGGAGATCAAATATACCCTCAGAGTCCAGCTAAACGATACAAAAAATGCCCTCAACATCCAGTTATAAAGTCCAGCTAATTAAGACAAAAATTGCCCTCAACATCCAGTTAAAGCAGATCAAAAATACCCTCAAAGTGCAGATAGAGATGTCCAAAAATACCTTCAAAGCCCTGTTAAAGAAGACCAAAAACACCCTTATATCCCAGTTGAAGGAGACTAAAAAATACTCTTACAGCCCAGCTCACTCTCTTTCTTAGGTTGTTAATTAAACTAGGTTTGTCTGAAGCTATTTATAGATTAAAAAGTATAAATTGGGCTTAATCTCGAAGAATTCTCAGAATATAAAAAAGTGATTTTTTCTTTTGTCTTTTGTTGTATTTGCAGGAGTTTCTATTCTTCTTGTTTTTCAACATATACAAATCTAATTACCCAAACCAATCTTTCACTGTACATTTTCTATTCTTGGAAATAAAGATGATTGGTTCTTTGTAATGTTGTTAAATGTTACATTAGCATTTTTTTTTAGCTATTCACAATGAGAGCAGGGTCACTGACTCTATGGATTATTTTAAGAACCAGTCTATGTGTGTTTGATATGCACAAGTGTGTATCTCGGTCTGCCATGTACTAGCACATACTCAGGGTGACTTTTTGGTAAGGTGTAGCTCACCATGTCAATATGCTGCAGGTGAGCATACTACACCCCAAGTCCATTATCTTTGTACTGGGTGAACCAGTTGATACTTTGTCCGCCTAATGCCAAGTAAAAGGAAAAGAAGAAATATCTCTCTAAAATTTTATATTCTTATGTATGATTCGACTAAGGTTTTGACTGTGAACCCCTTCAGAGGTAGACACTCTACCAATGAACCAACAAAGCAGTCTGGTTATAATGGATATGCATGGGGATTCCTTTTATAATGTGTGTGAAGAAAGTGAAAATATTTAATCAAGCTGATAAGATTTTTTATGAAAGTTTTGTATAATTAGGAGAGAGAGAGAGAGAGAGAGAGAGAGAGAGAGAGAGAGAGAGAGAGAGAGAGAGAGAGAAATAAAATTGTAAAATGTCTATCATCTATATTAGAACCATGATGATATAAAACTTGGGAAAATTACTGTAATATGATCTAACAACATCATGATGATTTGGCTATATCAAGAAAACCAATGATACTAGCATTTAGAAAAGCTTAAAATTTACTATCATTATTGATTCTGAGATACTTAAAATCTTCTCATATCGCCCCATAACATCAAGTCCATGATAATCTAATACATTTACATATTCATACAACTGTCCTGGTATTGAACTCTGGGTAATTAATTGACAACAATAATAAAATAATACATGTATACGCTCTTCAATAAATATAGTCATTTCCTCTAGCAGTCACTTACATAATGTAGTTATTACGATGTATTACTGTCATTTGATGACAATTACTCTAGATGAATAAATCCTTTTTAAGTATCTCTTTGCATGCATCAAGTGGAAAAATCTATATCTAAAAGGTTATCTTACATAAAGGCTACTTGCATAATGGGAATTTTTATTTCATTTAAATTTTAAAAGTTTCATTCCATTTTCCTTTAATCTATTTACTTAAACCTGTGTATTGAGACCACCTCACTTCTTCTTACTATCAGAAAGGGATTTATGCCAATTTTCATGCTCTTTGCCAGTAGTACATGTAGTTCAATTCTTGATCTCACATATATTCCCATGCTTTCTCAGTTGAATGATCGGGGAACCATTTTAAATTTCCCACAGGAAGTAGTTAAGAGCTCTACAGGAGGTGGTAATTATTTGGGACAATTACTTTAAGAGTTCAAACCCAATGGTGGGTCATACTTAAGACTCTACAATTTGAGATGTTTTTTCCTTTCCTGGTGCTCAGCAATAGGAAGACAGAATATCATTGGATAATTTGAGTAGGGGAGTGGTATGCTCAGTGAGCTAGAACATTGCCATAAAGTCCCATTAAAGTACATTGCAGGCCAAAAACACACTAACATATCTCAGTCATACAAGTACTTGTTCTTACATTTATCCAGAGTTTATAACCTTGCTCCCACAATGAATAGCTGAAAAATCTGATCCGATATCAAGCAACATTACAATCAACATTTCAGGACAAAAACCAAGATTTTAAAACAAAGAACTACATTGTTCTTTATTTATTTATTTTTTTTTTAATTTTATAACATCTTGTTTCAATGATATAACATGAAACAGACGTTTTCACTCAGAGAAGGATGTTTACCTGAAACTGATCATATATGGTCATGGCTTTGAGATCATTTTTCAGTGAAATGAACATCATTTGCATAGAGTGATCTCCCTTTGTGAAATCATAATGTTTTGTATTTTTCATCAAACTTGAATTGCAAATACATTCTTAAATTGCTCTTTGTGTAAAAACAATTTTCGTAACACTCAAATGGACAAAATAAACATGACTGTGGCTTAACTGGAATAAGTTTGTCAACACTCGATTTTATCAGAAAAATGGTCTTGTACTTGTAGCAATTTAAATTTCTTTAACTCCTGTATTTTCTTTTCTTTTCACTGGTTCAATTAGCTGGTCTTTTTAGATAGGATTGACTCTACTACAATATTATAAAACCTGTTAATAAAGGGCATGTGTACTGTCATATCTGTTATTCATACTGTAAACCAGGGATCAGCTTTTAAAATTGGATTACTGGTAGTTTAAAAAATTGATTAGTCAAAATTTGAATTTGGCATGCTGGCAGTTTCATATTGGTGGTAAAATGTTGAAAATGATGAAATTCTCCTTATTTTCAACAAACTAAAGTATGTGGTTTGAATACTATTGAAACAAAAATTATGTTGATATTTATTGATATTTTACATTTATATTAATCATAGTTCAAACATCTAAGCTTACCAGAACCCTTTTTGAACAACCTGTCTAGTGAAACCTGCTACTAAAGTGGAGTGAAGTGGGGTACTAGTAAAAGGATTTATGCCCAAGGCAAGATTCTTTTACTTTTATTGGTAATTTCAATTCTAGGGTAGTGAAAACTAGAGTCTAGAGAAAACCCTTAACTGACTACAAGATAACTGACAAAATTTATTTCACTTGGATTTGTCCAAGTGGGAGTGAAACTAGGTACCGGTAATGAGAGGTATTGTCTAGTAGAACTTGTTCAGTGGAACTTGTAAAGAGGAACTTACCTAGTTAAACCTGTCTAGTGGAATTTGTCTACTGGAACTTGTCAAGTGGTACCTGTCAGGTTGTCTAGTACAACATGTCAAGTAGAACCTGTCTAATAAAACTTGTCCAGTGGAACTTGTGTAGTGGAATGTGTCTACCAGAACCTATGTAGTAAAACTTGTCTAGTGGAACTTGTGTAGTAGAACCTGTCTAGTAATTCTTATCTACTGGAACCTATCCAGTTAAACCTGTCTTCTGGAACCTATCTGGTACAACATGTCTACTGGATCCTGTCTAGTAGGATGTGTTAAATAGAACATATAAAACCTGTCTGGAATAAAGTTTCTTAGATTCATGTAAACAGCTTACCAAACCCTTTTTTTTTTTAATTTTCTAGTATATTTTTTATCTAATTTACTGGTAATTACCTTGGCATTAGTCATGCTAATTATAGCAAATATGATGCAGAAATCAGGTGCACTAACATTTAACATTATTACGGTAATTACCACATGCCAACTATCCTAAGACTAAATTATCAATCATTTCTATACAAAATATAGTAAAAGTTTAAGATTTTAAAAGTCATCTTTTTATTAAGACAATGTTAAGTAGACAATACAGTTTCAAATATGTCAAATTTTTGTAAAACACAAGTCATTTAAATAAAGTAGGTCAAAAGTCAAAGAAGGTCAAAGGTCAAAATAATCAATCTATAATCCTTTGGTATCTTTAAAAATTAATACATGTACTAGTACCTTTCTGCTACATTAGTTTTTAACAAATTTGCTTTTCGTTGATTTTTTATTTTCAAATTTATTTTCGCATGTGGTGGGAGTAGCTGAGTGGACAGGTGGTGGTGGTAACCCTTCTAAAGCACTTGGTCTTACTTCCCAGGTGGAAGTTCATGTGTATAAATGAATTAGCCAGTTTTTAAAATTTTTTCCAAGTTTTTGGGACTATGATTTGAACATGTTTGTATTTGATCACTTACTGTAAATATTATTTGTTTATAGAAACCTAGCTACTATCACTTTTTTGTCTCCCCTGAAAAGAGCTAGGCAAACTGTCATGTTACAATCATGTGGTCATCATCATGAACATATGATAAGAATGAAGATTTTACTTTTAAATCCATGTTACTTGCCGCATTTTTCAGGCAAAGAATTGCCATCTGGCATCTAAAAGATCTCCAGTATGTATTTCATTAGAAGCTAGCCATGTACTCATATATACATATTCATGTAAATATTGATTCCCATTTTATTACTATTTCCATCATGAAGCATTATCCAAATTAATATACCTTATACAAGCATATATCCTTGATATCATAATAATTAGGTTTATGATAGCATGATCAAGTAACATTGTGAAATGAACAGGTGTTAGTATACATGATAATAGCTTTGTCTGGCTGAAATCGTTATTTTACAGTTGATTATGTGTGCTGCAGATGCTTAACCTTTCCCTGGCAAAGTGACAGCTAGCAAATCATTGTGACACTCACTGCATAGGTCCACCACTAGGGAACCTCTGTTGGTAGAGTGCTTGCTCTGTAAGTGGGAGATCCAAGACCTTGTTTCAGTCTTGCCAAGGTTTAAAAGTGAACAGTAACTGTCATTTTGTCAAGCATTCTCCAATTAAGAAATGAAAAACACAGGATAAGAATGTAAAAATTAACGCTTAATGTCATAGTAGGTGTGGCATCCTAAAAAACCCTTACTGTAAATAGCCATGGGCAAACTGCTCAAACTGGGGAAAGTGTTAAATATCTGGTACCAAAAAAGACCTTAAATATGTTGCAACATCATATTTGTTACATCATTTTATTGTGATATCATAATGACATCATTGATTGATGAAAGGTGCTGCAACATCATAATTGTAACATCATTTTTTGTCATATCATAATGACATCATTGATTTATGAAAGATGCTACATCATATTTGTAACATTACTTTATTGTGATATCATAATGACATCATTGAGTGATAAAAGATGCTGCAAAGTCATATTTGTAACATCATTTTATTGTGATATCATAATGACATCATTGATTGATTAAAGATGCTGCAACATCATAATTGTAACATTACTTTATTGTGATATCATAATGACATCATTGATTGAAGAAACATGCTGCAAAGTCATATTTGCAACATTGTTATAAAACATCATATATTACCGTAAGGTAATACTCTACATTTGAAATGAAACTTAAAATAATAGGTCAATAAACATATCAATTTTTGTGACATTTTAGGGGTCTTTAATATTATACCCCTTTACACACAAAATTGTTTAAGAAAACTAAAATATATTTTCCATGAAATGTCTCCTGGCTAGTAGCCATTTCCCAAATTTGAGTTCAACACTCTATAACTAATATTTATGTAAATTGAATCTACATAACTGCCATGACCTTAATATAGCATGTCTTAGCTGCTAATATTTCTTTACGAAAACAAGATTCCGTTGAATTTGATCACTAGTCCAATAGCACAGGGGTCAGAAATCAATGACATCTAGATTGGTAATTCAGTTTGTCTATTTCATAATGAAATTAACAACACAAAGAGATGTTAGATTAATGCAAACAACTTGACTTGCACACAAATCTAATCAATCAAAAACATTATAACTTTGAAAGATGTGTGCATGATTCACCATGACATTTAGACAATGGGGCATGGCTTTTACTTTTTTGCACTCTGTGCAGCTGCACTTAAAAAATAGTGAAAATAGGTTTGCCATGAAAGAAATTTGTTTTGTGGGGAGAAATTGAATTTTTTTTTTTTTTGGAAAAATATATATCTGGATATTTGTTTGTTTTTTTTTTTTTTAAATTAGGTAAACAATAAAAAACTTTGTAATCAAACCAAGAACTTCTTAAAAATAATCAGAAATTCTAACCGACCAGAATTTCAAATATCAGTTTTTTTAAAAGGTTATACATAAGAATTTCAAACCCTCAGCATCATTATAGCTACATGTGTTTGTGGCCAGAAAACATAAGATACAATTAATATCAATTACTACTAATTCATGCAAACTAAAAATAGAAGTTATTTATAAAACACTAAATGATATGTGATAAAAAAAAAAAGATTATAATTTATTAAATTAAAAAAGTTAAATAAGGAAGTTTTAAATTCTGTTTCCATCGACAAGACTAAAAAAATCTTGTATGGTATTTATGATGCTGTGTAAAAAAAATATCCATTGTATATATGTATGATCTAGCTATCCAGAGATATTGTCTGTACTGACCTGTGAGCCATTTTAAGCATATAAATGCTGGTGTCATTTTAAATTTTTAAAGTGAAATCCAAGATCCCAAGTGAACATTACAGCTTGACATCTAATTTATTTTTAAATTTTAAGGTTCTCTTGAAAGACAAAGACACTGTTTTGTTAATTATTGTAAAATCACTATTGTTGGCGACTGGATCAAATTCCAATATTATCATTGATAAGTGAAAACCACGAAATTTAATATCAATGAAAAAATTTTAATTACCAAGGCCCCCAATGGATTTTATATTCACCAAACTCAATTCCAGGAAATTTTCTCTCGGCAATTTTTTTTTAAAATTGCAAAACCACAACCTTTAACCCAACATATACAAATGATACAGAGTTTTTAAAAACTTTATTGATTTCTAGGTACAGAAATGTCATTATGAGAAATCAGTTGAGGTATTTTAGTGTTATATACATGTACATATTATACAAATTTGAATGAGGTGCTAACATGAAAACCATGACAATTCATTCAATATACCAGAAATAAATATTTTAAAGGAAAACCATGATGATATCTGTACACACACACTCCAAAAAAAGGGGGGGGGGAAAAAAAAAAAAAAAGAAAATAAAAGAAATGTACAAGAATTACTAGTACATCCAGGTTATTAGAATCAGAATTTTCTTCTTGGAGTCTAGAGTTAAAGCAAAACAAGCTGAGAAAATTAATTTGCTGAAATTAATGATCAACTTATGTGAATTGCATCCAAACCAGAAATAGGCATGTGGAACTGAAACAGAAAATCATGTGATTTTTGGCATATATAATATCTGGATCTGGCCCATAAAACAGTATCCCAAAACGTCCGCATTAGGACATGCCTTTTGTGACTTAATTATTGTCTAGTGCTGTAAACTTGTACAGGAATTCCTGATACTTAACATTACTGGTGAAAAGTTACAACTTATGGAAACAAACTCTTAAATAGAGTCAATATAATAAAAAAAAAATTATATGGGTACTTGACATACAAAAAGATGAAAAACAAAATTTCTATTACAATTTCCCCAGCTGTTAAATAACATTTAAAACTCAAAAGTCGAAAATCCAAATCAAAACCAACAATGTATCATATTTGTTCCAGTATCTCTTGTATTTAAGTCAACCAATCAGTTATTTTATCAGAACAAATTTATTGAATTTCAAGACTATTAAGGTTGTTACCACAGTACAAAGAAAAAAAAAGAAAAAAGAAAAGAAAAAAAAGGAATATTGACAACTTAAAGACCAGCTGTACATATTATTGATCAGTGTTCACAAGTCCCTTCACTTCTTATTTCATACACTATACAGTCAATGTCAATTTAAAGGCCCAATTAAGGAAAATGCATGTCGCTTGATGACTTCATAAAATTACAGAAATATGAAAATTTAACCGATATTTGTAATTGGGTAATCATAGTCACGTATATATGTGTGTAATATTTAGACATTATTTAGATGCATCAATGTTCTGTATGGGCAGAGACCGCACCATAAATATATCAAATTGCCTGAATTTTGCATGTCGCATTGACAGATACAGTTAAGAAACACAGAACATTATTATTTTAGGACAAATAACGACTGAAGTGTTATTTCTAATTTTGATATCCCGTTGGTCTCGAAGTTTAAATAGCATTTTCCAATGCATATTGTTTTTTTACCGAGCACGGAGGGTGAAAACCAATTGTCGCAACAAAAACATTAACAAGCGTTATGTAACTCATGTAGATTATACTATAACGAAAAACACAATTTCAGATCAAAAATAAGTAATGCTGAAATCTGTCATTTATTACACTTTTATTAAACGGTGATAAAAATGTCCGGTTGTCGCCAATAACTTGAGTCAGGCTAATCATTTCTTAAAATGACTGTTGTCTCCGTTAAGGTTTTAACAAGCGTGATCGGCAGTACAGCCAACAACAACAGTATTAACAGATTTTTATTTTATTGCGATTTAGGCAATAATGTCCTCTCCTAAAAGTTACCAATTACAAATACTATTTGTCATGATACATTTAAATTCTTTCAAGAAAGATCTCAAATTTTAACATCCGTTATATTAACATCCGTTATATTAACATCCGTGATAATCAAAACCTTTCATAAAAAATCTTCATCAAAAAGAATTTAATGGGTGGTAAGCTTCGTTCTACACCGTAGTACTTCTATAAAAGTTAAAACGCGGGAATATTTGGTTTGTACATGTAAGAAGTTTATAGTTTTATAGCATTAAGTACAGTAAAGTATGTTGGGTCTCTTGAATTATTTCTCAGTCTTGCAAAAGGAGAATGTATTTGCTATACTAGAAATATTATATTTTACATAATTACAAGCCTCAGAATAGATTTAATCATGACGAATACTTAGTAAGCGGTGTAGTGGTAAACTTCAACGCTTAATAATGGTTTCTTCTGCAATACTGCATGCAAATGAATAATAACGGATGTTAATAAATTCGTGTCTTTTTGACAAAAGTCATTATCCTTTGCCTAACTAACAATATTTGACAGATATTTTAATAATGAATTATAATAACAAAAAATACAAATAGTACATTTTGACGATTTTCTTGTTTTTCATGACAGTAAATATTGTTTATTACCTTTGGTGATGCATACTGATGCCTAAAGATCTTAATAATTTCTGTAGAAGTTATGGTTATGCCAAAAGAAAATATTTGCATTTTACTAGATATATTTAAACATTGTTCTATACTTCATTTTGTAAATAAAGAGTTGTTACTTTCAAATAATCTTAGACGATTCTCGTTAACAAAATTTTTAATATCAAAGATTGAAGGACCAGTACTGCAAAAATATTCTTTCTGAGTCGCAAACAGTTGTAATTGAAACTGCTTTTTCATTCTGGAAAGCTTTCAACATTCAATAACAAGCAAAGTCATTTCTTTAAGCAAAAGTAAACTGTTGGTCAGTTTATTGTTTTCTGATTAAACATCCATTTGCCTTCAAATACGTCACAAGCTAATCTTTAAAAAGTAGATACTTACTATTGTCATAAATTTAATCTGTTACTTAGCTGCCTGTTAATTAAATGGGATTTTGAGTCCCAATTAAGAATATTTCACTTATATCAGAATGTCACTAGCTTAAACCTGACCTCCCAAATAAGGAACGAGCACTCTACACATTGAGCTAAGGTAGTGGTACTTGGTCCTAATGGTGCATTAAACACACTGGATCAAATTGTACGCTTTTGTGTTAGGAGCATAATGCATATTTTCCAGGTCTGTTGGTATTTTTGTCTTTTTAAAAGGATTCACATTTATATTACTGCCTTGTTAGCAATTAATTTGTTAAATTTGGTATGCTTACGTAAGTACATTTGTTGAGTTCTTTATAATTAAAGAGACGTATCTGTTCAATTATAATGAATTTATCAAATGCACTTACGTAAACATTCATTGGGTTTGGAGAATAATAGAGATTCAGTAATGTCATTAACTTCCGCAACTTATATATAAGCATAAATTTTCAGTTGAAACTGGCAGAGTTGATGTTTGTCGCAAATATTTGAGTTGCTTGCAAATGCTTTTGTTATTTTTAATTATTTATTTATTTTATTATTTCATTTATTTTACATTTTTTTATGCCAAAAACTTAGTTAAATGTTTTAGTTCAAATCATTTTTAACATCCGTTATGAAGAAACAGTTGGTCATAATTGGACTAAAAAGTCTTTGAATGTTTAATTCATGTTATCGGTGATTTGTTTTATTTATGTATTGATTGGACTTACAATTAGACATAATTTCCATGATCAAAAAGTTGCTTTCTTATGTATTTTAAATCTTAAAAACGAAAGAATCAGTTTATCAGAATGAAATGGCCAAGATGGCTTCTGTTGTTGACTCCTCTGTTGATATACAGTGCAAGTGAAATATTTAAACTAACGCGATAGGATTGCTACAGCAATACTCTATTTTAAAAACTAAACCAAAGCAACTTACAACTTCATGCATTGTTAATTTACAATTAATAACTGTTACTTTAACATCCGTTATCATGATGTAAAAGGTCATTTATAATAGCATTTGAAATATTATTGGAGAAAGTCGTGTGGAAAATTTTGTTATTTTTGAAATCTAGAAACCTCACCCTTTCAAATTAACACCAGTCGTACTTCTTACAAATGACTTCAATTTTCAACCCTCTGTAAAAATTAATTGGGCCTTTAATTTGACATTGACTGTATAATCTCAATATATAGACCACCTGTCCGTTACAACTAATGTTGAAATTTTCTTTTGTATATTTTACCCAGAAGAAAAAACTCCATATATAGACCACTTGTCTATTACATTAAGTGTTGAAAGGTCCCTTCACTATAGATTTCATTGTAAAAAATCTCCATAAAGAGGTCATATGTCCATTATGATGAGTAAAATAAAGTTAAACTGCTTTACTGATTATATTTCATCCATGTGCACCTGATCTTGTTATAGCTGACATGTATGAACTTAAGGCAACGAAAGGAAATGAAATTCATTAGGTACATAGCTTCTGCTTTAAGATTTTGTCACAATGTGCCATTTCTCAGAAACAAAGTTATGGATGAAGTGTCAGACACCAGTAATAGCACTGATATAATGATTGCACATTGAATCAGGGTAATCCTTATTCAACTTTTGTTTAATTCAATACCAGAGCATATCCCATCTAACATCTTCCCTGGTAATTTTTTGAACTGTAGTTTAGATGTGTAACGAGAAGGAAGAAAAATGCAGTGTTGGGCTGAGGATCAAACACAGGACCTCCCACATTATAGGTAAGTACTCCACCTACTGAGATAACCAGACCACTAAATTTCTCCCCTGTTATTGAGTTTCCCATGGTCCTATTGGAAAATCTCACCCTAAATATCCTCAGATGGATTTTATATGGCCTGTAATTGCCAGTTCACCACTTCCAAGGGCTACACAGGCCACCAAACTGCAAGATGAAGTAGAAAAAAATGTTGCAGGGTCAGACCTGGGATTGAACCCTAACCCCCTGAACTATCTAGTAGTGTGCGGTGCACCGGAAAGTTCAGTGCTCCGCGAGTCAGTGCGTTTGATTCGAATCTCGAGTCAGAAATTCCGGAATACGATTCGATTCGATTCGGAATTTATAATCGCCTAACATAAACAACATGGCGGCACGGAGATCAAAAGTCTGTGATCACTTCTCTCTCCTGCAGAAGGAAGGAAAGATTGACAAAAATACCACCGTCTGCAACATATGTGGAATGAATATCAAGTGTTATTGTGGCTCAACAACTAGCATGACAAATCATTTGAAGCGGAGACATAACATCGCGATTGAAATGCAATCTTCAGGCGGCAGTACCACTGAATTACCCAAGAGTAGTGGTTCGTCAAAAAAGACACCTTTGTGTAGCACTAGTGGTCAACTACGTATTTCAGAAGCATTTACGCAAAAGAATAAACTGCCAATTACATCACCGCGACATTTAAGTATAACTAAAACAATTGGAGTATTCCTGGCAAAAGATATGAGGCCGTACTCAGTTGTAGCTATAGTTTAAGTGCCAAGACTATAAAATATAATAGTATCTAGTCATTAACAAATGAATACTCATTCTATTGCAGACATTCTGATGCCATAATACCCATTCCATTAAAATTCTACTTTTTGTTATTTTTTGTTGATATTTTGATTTTGTTTTGCCTTAAATAAAGGTATCTTGTTTGTTATAAAGGTGTTGTTACTTGGTGGGGTAAGCATGATGTCACATGTGATGGTAAGAATATAAATACATTACAAAACATGTGGTTATTAATTTTTCTTGATTCGATTCGAAAATATTCAACCGAGGTGTTTTGACTCGAAATCAATTCGATTCGAGGTAAGTCTGATTCGTCCCAGCCCTAGAACTATCGGTTGAATTTTCTACCAATTGACCTACTCAGACCTCTACTAAAATTAAACTGTTGTTCAACCTATTCACCTGAAACAATTAAATTATTTGTTGCAGGTATAAGTTTTAAAAAGTATAAAAAACAAAAATCATTACTACCACCCTTCGGCCGATCTATGTTGATATTTTTTTATGCCCTATATTCCTAACAAATGACATGGATGCTAAAATCTGAATTGGCAAGGAATAAAAACATCCACGAAATGATGTACTGTAAAAGTGGGTGATAGCCTATCACCTTAATCACAAATATATAAACAGAAAAATGTAATGAATTAAGATAATTAGACCTTTTATGAATTGGGTTAACAAAACATTATTATCGAGTCTTTTTGAACATTCTGACAAGGATATAAATTTGCTCAATGTTGAAATCTAATGGCATCAATTTTTCTAGGGTAACAGTGTTTTCTCCAGAGTGTGTTTCTTGCATTATTGATGCAATTTTTTTTATGAATGACACAACCAGTGTTTTCTCCAGAGTGCGTATCTTTTGTTTTTGACGCAATTTTTTTATGAATGGCGCAACTTGGTTTGCTGTTGCGTTATTTTTGATGCAACCTTTTTTACATAGTTTGAAATCGGCTACTATAAATTATAAAAGGTGACATGACTGAAAACGAAAGTACTGAGTGGAAATTCGTATAGTCGTACCACATGACTATCGTACAATATTAAAGGAAGCTAATTATTAATATAGGAACCTGTCTATATTCTTAATCTTTGAAATGTTTGTATTGAACGCTTAATTTATATAGTCATTATAAGCGCTCTTTGCATCAGGCATAAAAGAAAAGTCGAAACAATCTCGTTTGACAACGTTTTTAAACGACTTGTGTCAAAGTCCTGCACGGAGCTCTGAACATGACCAGGCAGCATCTGGAAGTAACTTACTTGCCGGCGACTCACAGTCAAATTAAAAAAAACTTATGTAAATCGAGATCTTAATAAAATTTGGTTAAACAAATATCCTTTAATGATTTATGAAAATAATAAAACCATATGTAAAACAGGCATAACGGAAGGGGTGGATAATAATAACAAATGATAATGGTCTGTTGACTTGGGTTGATGGTAGAACATTCAGTAATTTCTGTTTTGGGATACTGTCGCGATTTTACTGTTTCAAATATTACAGATATAAGTAGCATTTGAAATAAAACATTTAAACATAGACAAAGAGATTAATACAGATCCTTTTAATTACAAACAAAATATTTTCTTTATTGTAAAATAACGAAAAAATTAATTTTTATTCCAAAACTTTCATGATCCCTTCATTTTGAAAAATGACCCCCTCTTTTCATGTAAGGGGGTCATCAATGACCCCCTGTTTTAGTAAGCTGGAGAAAACACTGCACAACTCGGTTTTGCTGTTGCATTGTTTTTATATAAATTGAAATTGATTACTGTAAACTTTATAGAAAGTAACAAGATTGAAAACTAAAGTACTGAGGGAAAATTCTGTATTGCTGTACCATAATAACTATATTGCACCATATTATAGGAAGCTGATAATTAATATAGGAACCTGTCTATATTCTTAATCTTTTAAATGCTTGCATTAAATGTTTGATATATATAGTCATTATAAGTGCTCTTTGCATTGATGTTGAAACAATCTCATGTTTTTAAACAAGGTCAAACGGTCCTACAAGGAGCACTGAAGATGACCAAGCGGCTCAGAGCCAATTTCTTTAAAAAAAGAAGGAAGAAGAAGAAAAACTAAAAGCTTGTGTTAAAAATATGATTTCAATAAAACTTGGGTTTAACAAATATCCTCTGTTAATTTATGAAAATTAAAAAAAAAAATGACATGCATATCAGATGGGAAGGATAATAATGAATGATATGCCTAATTGTCTGTGGACATGGACTGATGGTAGATCATTCAGTAATGTCTATAATGGAACACTGTCTCGATTTTACTCTTTCAAATATTACAGATATAAGTAGCATCTGAAATAAAACTCTTAAAACATACACAAACAGATTAGTACAGATTCTTTTACAACAAACAAAACATTCCCTTTTTTTTTTGTCATATAAAAAAGGCAGTGTTTATCCCAAAAATTTTACGACCCCTAAGTTTGAAAAATGTCTCTTTTTATGATAGGGGTTCATAAATGACACCCTGTTATAGTAAGCTGGAGAAAACACAGGATAACCTGGTCCATGTGTACCGAAACTTCAGTTTTGACAGAAAAATATGACAGACCAGACATCTACTCACCACATCTTTGGCTAATTCTCGATCTAGTTCGCGGTATTTATTGTGCCAGACTAGCCAATGCAAAGGAAACTCCTCTTGCAGAGATTTCGATGTCATTTTGTGAAAATCTTACAGCATGTTGACAGTTCAATTTAGGTATAAATTAGCAGGTAAATGACTCATTTGTTGATGCCCGAGTTTTGTACGGTACAGACTTCCGCATTAGTTTGAGATTGTCGTAAAAGATACATTTACTGTCAAAGTTGAAAAAGTATGAAAATCAATTAATTTTTTCAAATTTGAATGAATAGAAATATTTTAACATATGTCTAAATTATGAGCTACATAATCAATTAAAAGACAAAATTTCCATTAACGACAGCGAAGTACGAAACTAAATATTGGTATAGTATAAAATATAGTCCAACAAAATTATTTTTATTTTGGAGTGGGATAAATTTCATCTTTTATCAGAAATCATTCTTTGATTACTATTGAGCGAACTAAAGAATTTGAATCATAAGCTGTATACCGGATGCATTATGCTTATATGAATTGTATGTCCAAAATGTGGTGGTTTAGTTGTATCAAAGTTTCAATGTGGTTTACTTGTTGACTCATTTGCCGCTTGATGGGTCATGTTTTTTTATTTAAAGAATTTATAAAATCCTTTTTATATTGTCATTCCACGATTAAATCTATGTTTACTTTAATTCAAAATTGAGAATTTTATAACCAGTGGGGTTAAATACATACTTGTTTATATCTAGCTGGCTCCATTAATTATACACATGACCTAATCTTTGTGACAGACTGGATTGAAAATAAAATAATAAAAGTAGATTTTTATGCCCAATAAACGTAATTCAGTGATATGAGAGAACTATAACTATTGATAATACGCTGGTTTGATGCATAAATAATTATAATTTAAGATTAATAAAGTCGGTAGCTTGATATGAAAAAAAACCATGAAATAACATTTCCAAGGGAACTTATATAACAATTGTATTATCAATGTTCCTTTAAAATAAAATAAGGTAACGTAATGATCTTGTTAATATGTGCTTATGCTTAGCAATAGAAGACAATGCATAAGCAATTTATCGTGGTCTGAAAAAATTATGTATTCTTGACTATGATACTCCGACATTGAACAAACATTTGATGTGTTAATAAATGGTAACCAGTGGTGTGGTTATAGAACTTTCGGTGGCCCTAACCTTCCCACCCCTTTTTACAACAGTGTTCTTTATATTTAAATTTAAATCTAAGAAATCCATGAAAAATAAAAGCCCAATATTTTCCCGTTTATTTTTTCCAACACGTAGTTTTACTTTGAGGTACAATTATGTTTTTGTATCTTCACAATAGAACCAAGCTAGTGCCAAATAGTCTCAGAGAAGTGAGAAGTGAGAAGTGATCCCACTGGGCTATGATAGGCTGAAACTACTCAGAAGTCCAAGTCGAAGAAGTCAAACTATATTTTACAGCATGCTATTTAAACAAATAATTCAGTTTCGATATACTACAAAGTTACTTTGTTGACTTATAATCATCAACATTAAGTTTTCAAATTGATTTGTTATACTTTACAAAAACGCTAACGAACAATTATTCCACAAGAAATACGAAACAACGATATAGATATAGACAGGAGGGTGGAATCTGAACAATAACATTGACATTTATTTAGAAAACTATTGGAATTAAACAGTAGTTTTCATGTCCAGAGGGAAAGTGCGGACCGCGGCAGAAGTGTGCGCGGATTGTGGCGCGCCTGGTGAGTACCAATCGGCATGATTTTTGGGGAAAATTGGGTCCAAAAAATAGGGTTTTAAATAAACAGCATCATGTATCCACTTCGTGCTGTATCATTTTACTATTTATATATAATGGTTAGATGAGTCAGATAGTTATCACAAATTTTAATCCAGCGTGGCTGTTGGATTTTAATTAAATATTTGTAAAATTATACATTATTCAATTCTTAAAAGTGTTGATCTGTTGAATGTCAAATGCATTTTGTAAACAACTTTTGGGGACCCCCATTTTTTGGTAACTGTCAACTAAAGCTGTGATTCATCATCTCCCAAAGTGGTGACTGACACCATTCCTTCAATTAATTCAATATTTCCTCAATTGTAAGATTGCCTTGTAATGTTTCAAACAGTATAAATGTAATTTATGTATTTGTTGAGATTATGGGGGTCTTATTTGAGGGAAGCAAGGAGTCTACACTTATCTGTTAAACTTGACAAATTTATAAATGTCAAAAAGAGATAAAAAATGTTGATCTATAATCACATGTTATGCTGTTTTATATCTTTTTAGAGAACTTAGCAAAATATGTCACTTCTGCACTAAATTTTGGTTTTAGTGTTAAAAACTAAAACAAAATTGTAGCTAAATTATAAAAGAATTTACAAAAAATTACAGTTCTGAAAAGTTACAAGTGTTAGACTTACATAAATTATACCCTGATGTTATTGTCTGAGGTTTGTTGGTTAGTTAAATGCTGTTTTACTTTGTACCAGCAATTTTTCAGCTATTTGTGATGAAATTGATTGATTGTTTATTGGTATTTTATGCCCTGGTCTGGGATGGTGGAGGAAACTGAAGTGCCTGGAGAAAATCACCTACCTTCAGCAAGTGAACTAACAAACCTTCTTACACTAGAATCTGCCTAAATTGAATTTAAACCCAGGCAGTGAGAGGCACTGTGATTCGTCAGCACGCACATTAGACCAATCAGACACTTAAGCCTGTTGTTTCTAATAGGACGATTTTCAATGTTCTTAACTGATCTGCTGTGTATTAGTATACACTTATGACTACATTAGAGTGCTACCACACTTTCCCACAATATTGCAGATAAACATTGCATTCAGTCCATTATACTTGTCATGAGCCAACCAGTAAAGCCCTACTACAAAGCGGTCGATTTCGGATGATCCCACAGCATTAAGATGCCATAATTTTGAAGATAGATGCCATAGCCACTCAGCCATTATTATTAGAAGTGAAGCTTTGTGCAATGATATATTATTTGTTTATGCAGAACTATGTGTATTGTTTCGATTGAATTTGTGAACCACTATGGTAGCTCAGTTGGTAGAGTGCTTGCTCCATATATGGGAGGTCATAGGTTCGAACCCTGTCCAGGTCTGACCAAGACTTGAAAATATGTAGTGACTATTATTTTGCCAAGCACTCAGCATTTAGTTCTAAATGAAAGTCACAAGGTCCTTCCAAGGAAACCTTAAAAACCAATCCCCTATGTCACAGCAGGCATGGCATGTTAAAGAACCCTTACTAATACATGTCAGGCCTTAGATAGAATTTTAAATGCCACTCGACACAGTGCATAGCTAAAGAAGAAAATCACTCGTCACTTGGAAATTTAACTCAGCACAGTCCACTACTTGAAAAACAAGATTTTCTTCTCTTAAGTACTTCCAGAGCTTGTACCAATAAATGTTTTCTGACTAGCTTCTTAAGCTTTTCAGAAACTTGGGATTTTCCACTTTCAATAGCCAGTAACTTTTGTTTTGAAGTGGCAGGTTTAGAAATGCTTCCACCTGCAATTAGTTTATCGCCAGGATCAGCGTAGTCTAATCAGTGTCTTCGAAAACTTCTTTATCAGCTGTTTCATCCTTGTTTGTCTTTAGAAAGTCATACAAAACAGTTTGTTTACTTTTATTTGACATACTTAACAGACCAATGCAACAAGTATATAAACACTCGGAACATTTGTTCGATTTTACGTTACACTAAGTAAATTCCGAATGCGAAACAATAGGTTTGCACATGTGATGCAAACGTTTAAATGATTTTGTTGATTGAAGCTTGTAACATAATGGCCGATGTCTAGAAAGGGCCTCGTTACAACTGATCTCCTTAAATTATACAATATTTTCCCAAAAAACACTATATTATCTGTTGTTTATTAATTGCAACAAGCCCCTTGATGTATATGTCTGATAAATTTAACTCGGCACTGTGACGAGTGGTAGTAACAATATCACTCGTCCAAGTACAAATTTCACTTGTCAGGACGAGTGGACGAGTGAATAATCGAAGCCCTGCATGTACTACACATTGCCCTCAGTGATTTTGCTATGGTTTTTAAAAACTACCTTCCACCTTTCAGATTGGGAAAATTTGGACACTTTTTATGTCACATATTATGCTCAGAATTTTGAAATTCATTGCAAAGATTTTATATTGTGACAATATCTAACATTTTTTGTCTGTCAGAACAGTTTTGGACAACTGGATTTAACTTAAACTATTTGATTGTGTGTCACTGTTGCCTTTTGGGGAATTTCAGCAAGCAAACTAACTAACTTTCTCAACAAGGATCTGCCCTGGTGGCATTCAGACCTTGGCAATGAAACACCAGTTTGTTGACTAGCCAAAATAAATGGTGGTGTAAATAACCAGAGTACCTGAAAAAAAAAACAAAAACAAAATCAAAAATCCCACAAGCCCTGGACAGGAAAAAGGCAAACTATCTCACATTGGAGTCATACAATTTGGATTTGAAGCTAGGTGGTATGAGGTACTTTTTTCTGTATTGTCTATATTGCCTATTAGTAAATTATCATATGGTAGTAGAAGACAAAACCGAGTAATCAGATGTTATTTGCATTTTTATTATAAGTTTAAGAATTTCATTCCTAAGTTTTTTTCCTGTATCAACCAATGTGACTTGAGGACCATTAATTGGAATTGCTTAGGTTATGGCCTTCTAACTTCAGACATCTCACTATTGTACATTTGACCATGTTGACTGTAATTGATTAGGGTTTTCCTTGTTGAAGGGCTTTAGTGGTTGGCTTGGTACCAGTATAATGGTTTGAATGAACTGTGATCATGATTTATTTGTGACAATTTTGATAAGTGAACTAGCACTCTAATGGTCCCCTAAAGTGTGCACTTGTACAATGCAGATCAGAAACACTTAAACACTTACACACCACACCACACCACACCACACCACACCACACCACACCAAACCACAGCACACCACACCACACCACATGAAATTGTGTTAAGATTAATTCTTGAGGTAAATAAAAAAGTCTCATTATGTATAGCTGAAAATTGCTGAAGTGATGTACGGTAAATCAACATTCAACCAGCCAACCAACCAATGTGACCTGGCTGGGTTTGATTACCAATGTCAGACTTGTTATCCTGGGAGGGCACTTGCTTTGAAGACATTGCTTTTCGCTTCTAAAGTCTTTGACTTTCCTCCCATTTTATTTACATTTACTTGGAACTGCATAGATAAATCTAGCTTGATTTGAGAACTGAATGTATATATGTGTTCTTCCTCTTCCAAAAATAGCAAACAGTTCATTTCGCTAACTTTCAAGAATTCGCTTATTCACTACTGACATTTTTTTCTATCAAGAATCTAGGAATACCATTATTGTTTGAAATAGCAATTGTTTCTACTAGTTATTTATTCTACTATTAAAATGTTACATACAGATGTAAAAACTCTTTACTAAACATTTAACAGTGACCACAATGCCTGTGGAATATGAAGTACCTGCTTACAGAACACAGAACCTCTCTTGCTAAAGACTTTTGTTTTCTTCTCTTACTCTGTTTACCTATTTACAAGTATATTACAGATAAAAGCATTGTTTACCACCTAGAGTCAAATTCAAATCATGCAAATCCTGATGAATGAGAGTTTGTCAGTTTGCTTGTCAGAGTCACTCTGGTTTACTCAACCTTTCCCAAACCTGCAGCTGACTACCTCACTGTAAATGTAAGAATGTCATCTGGTGTATACAGCTTTATTTCTCCATTCCATAACCCTGGACATATTTGATGTCCCATAGTTCCATGTTCCTTTCATTCTCAAATTTGGTTTGGTATATTGCAATAGATGTACTACTAGTATTTAGCTAGACAAGAGGTGCTTACTCTGCCAGAGCACCGGGTCTTACTTCCTCGGTGGAAGTTCATGTATTTAATTGAATTAGCCAGTTTTCATAGTTTTACTTTGCTTTTGGGATTGTGACTTGGACAATGAATTTGTTTGTTTGTGTTAGATGATTGCACAATTCTTTACTTTACACATAAACATTGTCTACCACACTCAAAATTTAAAAAAAGAAAGAATTATTTGTCTACATAGATGTTTAATTAACCAATACAACCAAACTTTCTTATTGAAAATGTCACTCAAGATAGATTGCCAATATTTTCCCTGACACCTTTGATTTTTCCCATTTTCAGAAATGAGTAATTTTCTCAAAAACCTTGATTAATCCTTAGGCTTATAAAGAAAAATTGTAAGTGGAAAAAAGTTCTTTCAAGGAATCGACATTTGTATATTTTTTATATTAAAATATTTCCAATTGAAAAATGTTTTATTCAAAATAAAAGAATTGAAATAAAAAAAATAATAAATAATAATAATAATAATAATAATAATAAATAAAAAAAAAAAAAAAATAAATAAATAACTAAACAAATTGAAAAAAAAATTATATAAAATATTTTCCTACTTCAACATTTTGTTATGCATGAAAATAAACAATTAGTATTTTAGCTGTTATTAAATTTTCATGAGGAAATGAGGCATTCAGTCTGGGAAATGAATTAGTGAGACGTTGATTTCTGTTTTGATATTGATGTTTTGTTATATAACTCCTGTGTAATGTAGGAGTATGCTGCATCGCCAGACATGTATATCTGGAAGATTACTACATCATGTAACATAAAAGCATAACTTCTTAATCACATTTCTCCCCACCAACTGTGATCATCAAACACTTGGGTAATAAGCATGATTATTGTATATACACGAGCGATGATTGACGTCGGATGTAGTTATTATTACCTTATTTATTTCATACCTTGAGTCTGAAAACATCATTGTAAGATGTGATCAAAATTAGGTAAAGATTATTACTGGCCTAAGTTTCAAACTTTCAATATTTCATTGGCTTTTGTAAGAACTACTGTTGAACTTTTTATAAAAGCTGGCTAAATATAAGATTCAGCAGTGTGGAAAGGCAACTTTTACTTTCTTCCACACCACATTTTGTTTTTTATTGAACCTTTTTAAAGGGTTCACTGTCGTACTCAGCAAAGAGTTGAGTGGAGTAATGATATTTAATGCCCCAGTCAAGATTCTTTCACTTATATTGAGACAGTCAGTTCTTGGATGGTGGAGGAAACCAGAGTGCCCAGAGAAAAACACTGACCTTCAGACTACACCTTTGTAGCTCTTGAACCTGTAAACAAAAGCCACTTATTAACTTATTTATTTATTTATTCGATGACATCTTATAATATCTCCAAGTTTGGACTAAAATTCACAACCCAAAATTTTTTGCATCATATAGAAGCTGAAAATCAGCCTTTAAAACGTAGAACTATAGATTTTAATTTCTCATCAATAAAATAATTTATCAAACTTTTAAATTTCTAAATTTACTAAAGAAACTAATTATACAATGTATTAATACTTAAAAACAGATGTGATTAACAACCACCTTCCCTGTATAATACATGTATAAAGTGTATTGTTTCATTAGGGCAATTTTCATCAAGTATTTCAAGGTCCTTTTTCTTCAAATTTTTACTAAAAAGAATCTCTGTATAATGACAGCCTTCCTGTAATGTAGATATTTTTAGGCCCCATTGTTGGTTTTTATATACAGAATTTACTATATATATATACACTAAACCTACTGGAAAGCCCTGATATTATTGATAATGTAAAGCAACATCCCATTAGATAATCCTAGATGTTATACAAATAAATGATTTAGTAATCTCTCAAATAAGCATCTATTTATAGAACTAAATGTCATAAAGAATTTATACACTCATGTTCATTAATATGTAAATAATTTGTATTTTAATAAATACTAAATATTTTTCACTGTTCTTGGTACATTATTGATTACCAACATTTTCCTCACAAATATAGACCATCCTTTGTAATAAAAGTCTACCTGTCTGTTAAGCCACTTTTGCTCAGTCTCATGGGTGGTCTTTATACACAGGTATATATGGGTCATTCTACATAAAGTGGAAAGTTTCTGTCCGGAGAATTATACATTAGTATGGCTGATAATAATGTTACTTTTATATCTTAATTTGAAAGTACAACACTATATCTTTACATGTAAAAATTAATTTTCCAACAGTTGCTATGGAAACCTAGTTTCCAAATGCTAAGTAAGGTCCAAAACAATGCAAAACTGTTGTCCCAGTGGAGAGAGTAAAGAATTTTCTATCAGTTTTTTAATCTTAAGCATTTACTCCTATACATTTAACTAGAATGGAAATATAGATACAAAGCTGTATTTTTATGGGGAACTTTCAGATTTTTGAAAGAAAAAAAATTTACCCACCTGAGGGTCTAAATGGTTGTCCCAAAAAAAATTGTCATTCCTGTTACTAAAGTTCAAGTAATTATTTTTGTGAGAGTTATTGTCCTTAGATGGTGCTAATTTTGCTAGATGTCACTCATGATCTTCCTGTATTACATCATGCTGTTTCACTGATGGAAAAGTTGTGTGGAGGGAAAATGCAAATAACACTTTGTAGGTAAGTGTTAAAATTCAATTTATTTTGTCATTACTGTACATAATTGTATAGCTTGCTTGTGTAAACTAGAAACTAACCCTATTTATGTACATGAATGAACCTGGTGCATAAATTAAATAATATAAACATTTCCCACTTAAGTCCTTGCAATGACCTTCATTTTTCCAAAAAATAAAATTTTGTCATTACTGTTGCAGTCATTTCTGTTACTAACCTCAAAGTAACTGGAATGACAATAAAGATAACATTCCTGTTACTAACTGGCTAAAAGTAAACTAAAAATCTTAATATTTGCAATAATTTATCCTCAGAACAAACAAGAAACCAAATTTAAAGCATTTAAATACACTTAGTGAGCTTGTAAAGTTAGTTAAATATTTAGATAATAAAGAGTCTGATTTTATTTGATTTTAATGTTAAATTAAAAATAAAAGTAACAGAATTGACGAGACATGTAACAGTAATGACAAAACAGGTAACAGTAATGACCTAAGTTTTAAAAGTTAAGTAGTACATATTATCAACAGTTAAATATAAAATATAAATAAATAACAAATTTATTCCTATGTTTACTGGTTTTCAGCACAACAGCATGCTTAAATCAAGATAATAATTACTTGTTTGAACAATATTGATGTACTGTAACAGTTATGACACAATAGGTAACAGTAATGATGGACTCTGTAACAGTAATGACACCACAAATGTCTATATGTACAGTTATCAATCTATCAATACCTAAGTCACCAGGATTCATTAAATTATAATTTTTCTCTTACCAATCTTATTTCAGATTGCTGATCATTAAAATTTTATGATGATTTCTTTATTTCTTTCAATCAATATAAGGGACTTCTACAACAAAGGCTAAGTAACAGGACTGACAAGTCACATAACAGTAATGACTGATATACAGTAACTTATGTAGGGACTTAATTTTTCAACCAAAAAATAAAATGGCATATTATTTACCATTTTAACAGTAATGAGTATATTTGAAATAATTAGTAATAAAATAATTAAAATTCTATAAAATTATCAACTTCTATATTTTCAGAAAATGCCTTTAACACCAGCTGAAAAGCAAAAATTGTACCGTGAAAGGAGAGATGCAGACCCTGTTCGAAGGCAAAGATACTTGGAAGCAGAAAGGCAAAAATACTTAAATGACAAAGCAACAGGGAAGAAAAAGATGATTAATTCATGTACACCTAGAGAGAAAAGACATCGGAGACGACAATGGAGAAGTGCTCAAACAACTCACAGAAACAAATTGAAGTCACAGAAAACATACGAGACGGTTCTGGAAAAACAAGATGAGAAGAAAACATCAAAACGAAAGAAACAGAGAAAACTATCTAAACAAGTAAAAGTTTTACAGGGAAAGCTGAAACAGCAAGTGAAATTAGCTGAAAAATATAGAAAGAGACTGCAAAGATTAGGTACCTCTGTAATGACTCCAAAACAGAAAGCAAGTCAAATAATAAAAAATACAATGAAGTTGAGAAAAGCTGTATTGTTCCACAGTGCAATGGTATCAGATCTAAGATTGAAATATGCTGAAACTAAAGACCAGCGAGAAAAACAGGTCTATTGTAACCTATTTAGTGGTGCTCTTATCAAGAAATATAAACTCAGAACTTATGCTGCAGAGCATATTGGGTTTCACTACAGGAAGTTTAAAGACAAGTCAAATACATTACAGACAAGAAGTACAAAATCCAAAAAGTTAGGTCCTCTTATCACAGAGTTTTACACAAGAGATGACAATAGTAGAGTTCTTCCAGGAAAAAAGCAAACTGTAACACTACGAAAAAACAAAAAACAGAAGAGAATATTGTTGGATAGCTTAAAAAATCTACATCAAAAATATTTGGCAGAAAATCAACACAAACAAATAAGCTACTCTTTGTTTTGTAAGATGAAGCCTTTCTGGATAAAGATTCCTACTGAGGCAGACAGAGACACATGCATTTGTAAAGTACACAGCAATATTGAAATGCTGACAAAAACACTCCATCATTTACAATTAATAGAAGCCGACAATCCAGAAAACCTGGTGAAAAGTATGGTTTGCTCAATGGATGACATCAATTGCATGTACAATGCATGTATGAAATGCAAAGACAAACAGCTGGAAATAAAACAGTACAGTCCAGATGAAACGGTCAGCTGGATGCAGTGGACCACTGTAAAAGAGGAGAGAAACATTACGAAAGGTGGAACAAGTAGAAAACAAGCAGTAGCATTCACAGTAAAGAAAGAAGAAAGTGGCCTAATATCAGAATTGATATGTAAACTACAAATACAACTATTAAAATTTAAACAACATTTATTCAACATCAAGAACCAATATTTGTATTATAGACAACTGAGAAATTCCATGAAAGGTACAGAATGCTTGATACATATAGACTTTTCAGAAAATTACACGTGTAAACTTCATAAAGAAGTACAGAGCATGCACTTTGGGGCATCAGCAAAACAAGTTACGCTACACACTGGGGTGTATTATATAGGAAACAATGGTATAGCAAACACATTTTGTACCATCAGCGACTCCCTACACCATTCCCCAGCTGCTGTGTGGGAACATTTGCGGCCAGTGCTTAATGAAATTCAAACAAAGTATCCGGCAGTACAAAATATGTACTTCTTCAGTGATGGTCCTGTAACACAGTACAGGCAGAAATGTAATTTCTATATGCTGTCAACAGAAATGGCACTGAGAGGGATTGAAACCGGGGTTTGGAACTTTTTAGAAGCGGGTCATGGCAAAGGCATACCAGATGGTGTTGGGGCTGTGATAAAAAGGACAGCTGATCGTTTAGTAAGGGGAGGTGCAGATATACCCAATGCATGTACATTGCATGGAATACTAGCAAAAGAAAACCTTTCAACCAAATTGTATTATGTCACCCCCGAGAAAATAGAAAAGGCCCTTGAAGAAATAAACAAGGTGAAGTTATTACCTATTCCAGGAACATTGCGACTGCATCAGATAGCAACTAAAACTGTTGGATCAGTAGAATATGGAGTTATCAGCTGTAGATGCATGGATGCATTCTGCAAATGTATTTCAAGAAAGAAGTTTGAGTTCATATCCATCAAAGACAATAAGAGGAAAAGAAATAGCACAAAGAAGAGATCAGTCGATACAAAAAAATCCAAGACAGACAATGAAACTTTCACAGAAGTGACAAGAGAACAGTATTTTAAGGGATTACTTCAAGACTTAGCAAAGTCTCAGAACTTTAAGATATTGTCAAAGAAATGTAAAGATTATGGAATGAAAATGGAACAATTGAAAACCCATGATAATCTGAGTATAGTAGATGACAGTATGTCTGTAGATTTGGACAGTCTTGACATTTGTCCTGATGATATACCATCAGACAAAATCTTATATCCTGTTACTGTGAAAGCTGATGGTAACTGCATGGCTCACTGTGGAAGCATATTTGCTTTTGGACACGAAGATAACTCAACAGAAATACGTGCCAGAATTGTCATTGAACTTGTCTTAAATGAGGAACAATACCTTGATCCATCATATTTACGTTTAGGGACTGACATTCTTGATAAGCATGCAACAAAACTTCCAGGGAACTTTGCAATGTATTCAGATTACTGGGAAGATCAAAGGTTAACAAAAAACACTATAAGGCAAATATTTGAAAGAGAAGTGATGGAAATATGTAAGGATAAAGTTTACATGGGGATCTGGCAGCTTTTTGCTTTGGCAAATGTTTTGCATTGTAACCTATTTTCAGTTTATCCTAAATTAGGAAATCCAAACGTTAGGAAAGACCTGCATAGACTTATTAAACCGAAAGAAAGATCATCAGATATAGTGGTACAAATGATGTGGACGTCAACAAGATCTGACATGAGAAAGGAACATTGGGTGCCAAACCATTTTGTTGTGCTTTTACCTCCATTTATTACTGAGAAAGGGGTAGTGGTAGAATCAAATGATGAAAATAACAAAGGAGGAGTGGTAGAATTAGATATTGAAAATGAGAAAGGGCAAGTGGAAGAATCAGAGGTTGAAAGTGAGAAAGGGCGACTGGAGGAATCAAATGTTGAAAATGAGATAAGGGGTGCGGTAGAATCAGATGTTGAAAAGGGTACAGAAGAGACTATTGACACAAACCTCATGAACAAAAAAGGGGGGGTAGTAGATTGGGATGAAGAAAACTATGATCAATGTAAATTTTTGGTAAACTCAAATACAAATTCAATAGAAAATGAAGAATTTTTGAATAAATACGTAATTGTAAAGTATGATGGTGTCCATTATGTAGGGTTGGTACTGAAAGTAAAAGGGTGCGAGTTTCAAGTTAAAACAATGCTGCACGACAAAAACAAGGATGAGTTTTTTTGGCCTAGTAAAAAGGATATTTGTTGGTACTATAAAGGAGATATTCTCGAGATCATTCCAAAACTGAAACAATTAGGAAAAAATCGATTCAAAGTTGAAAAATAATACCGAATGATTAATCTGTTTGCATTGAAAATCAAATTTGTTGAAAAACAAATTTTTATTTTTGTTCTAGATATTAATATTCTTAATGTTTTGTATTATGACATTGTTTCATTCTTTCAATAAAATAGTTTCTATGAACCTTGTCATTACTGTTACTTTTTGTAATCCCTGTTACCTGATAGTTTCCCATGATTTTGTTTTTCTTGAAAAAGGAAAACAAAAATAAATGATGTCAAAATCTAAAGTTTTACTAGTTTGAAATTATAAACAAAGGTAATTTTCTGCAAGTCCTTGTAACATTATTTACAGAAAATACAAGTTTTTAATATACATCACAAAACTAATATTAGGGTATTTTGCTAAGAAATGTTGCCATAGCAACCACTGACTTGATATATTTTTATGTCATAGTTTTGCAGAATTATTATATATAACATATGCTATGCATTTTATGTGAAATCATTATAGTATAGACTAGGTACCATTATAAATTCTGGTAACAGGAATGACAGTTAGGTCTGACCACTGTTCTAAAAATAGTAACATTGACCACTATGCCTGATTATTTTTGAGAACCAAACCCAAGGAATTTTCATTTTAAGGTTAAGACACCTTTCTTGTATGCTGATGTTTGCAAGAATGAAACTTGAAAAAACAGATTACTGAAACTCAAAACTTCCACTTTATGTAGAATGACCCATATACAGTTATTAATAGAGTTGATTAAATACTATTCATTGTTCTTGGTACATTGTTGATTAACGACATTTTCCTCGCAGATATAGTTGATTCTTTTTAATAAAAGTTTACCTGTCTATTAAGACCATTTTGCTCAGCCATCTTGCAGGTACATGTATATACCAGTATACAGGTATAAATTGAGTTGAATAGGTACTACTGGTAAATTTTTTTTTCACTGTTCTTTTGAAGAAACTGGAATAACCATATAAATCCATATACCTCTCACAAGTTACAAGTAACTGAAAAACTTTTTCACACTGGCATCTGCCAGAGTTGTTATAAGTTGCTAAGATTTAAAAGCTTTTAGTTCACAAATGTTCTAAATTTTTTATTACCAGTTGACAACTTGTGATGTCATACAGCAAGTAAAATAATACCAGTTTGAATGGTAAAATAGAGTTTTATCATAACCAATAAATCAATCATGTAAAAACATCTGTGTAAGTCTTTTGTGGAAAAATATATTACTACAATGGTTTGGTGATGTTATTTGATTTTTTATAGAAAAATTGAAGTTGAAAACACGTTTGGAGAACAACACTTAATGACTGACTTGGCACTAATCGAAAGAAACTGCAGATGTGTTTGACATGTGTAGTAGATCTCGCACATTGTTCATTGAATTATTTACGAAATATTTTTGCAAAGAGTATTAACATGTGCATGTGCATGTGTATTAAAATTGTTGTAAACCTAATTTGTTTATCTTAAATGATGCAATGCCGTCTTGTTGTTATGGATAAATTGTAGCAAACGAGGCTATGTAAATTAGTAGATATTAGAAAATAAAAGGGTCCAATTGATGATATGATGATGATGATGATCATCATCATTATCATCATGATGATGCTGCTGCTGTTGCTGATAATGATGATGATGATGACAATGATAAACATGATGATGATGACAATGATAAACATGATGATGATGATGATGATGACAGTGATAAACATGATGATGATGACAATGAAAAACATGATGATGATGATGATGATGACAAGATAAACATGATCATGATGATGATCATGATGATAAAATTATAAAAATTAGTTAACAGAACTTGTGTATACCCTTGGTTTCGTTTATCACTTCTCTATAAAACAAAAACAAAACAAACAAAAAAAAACAAAAACAAAAACAAAAACAAAAAACAAAAAATTAATTAAAAAAAAATACTAGCAAGGTAATATTATGAATTTATAGATGGAGTCACATGGTTTGTATGATTTATGGTCTATATGAATTCAAAAGCTCTCAAGTGTGGAGAAATGGGAATTTAATTTTACATGGCAAATGAAAATATATAAACAACAAGCCATGTTTCTAAAATCTATATGTGGATAGGCAAACACATTTTCTTGATTTATATAAATATTACAGTTCTAAAAAAAAAATAAAAATATAATAAGAAGAATAAGAATTAATAAATAAATAAATATATAAATAAATAAATAAAAGTTTTAAAAAAGTATCCAGACAGTTTTTGGCATTTAGAAGACTTTATGAGTGAGTCTTATTTATTTTGTAAATATGGTACCAGCATATTATGATACTTGTCCATAACTGGTACATATTTTTTGTAGCATATTCTGTTCCAGTTCATTGGAAATACACTCTGGTTTGGCATACTATCAACTACACCTCATAATTTCTATACCACTCATACAAATATAAATTTATACATCGTAGATAAGATTTCTAATAGAGAAAATTTCTGAAAAAAATCATATATTTTTAGATTAAGAATTATCAGAATAACTGAATGAAGTTGTACAGTAAGAATTCATTTTATCTTGTAAATCAAAAATATCCCTTTGAAATTGTGACAATTCACAGCTGCATCTGCTTTGCTGCTATAAACTGGGGCTCCAAAAAGGGTTTCAATGATGATCAAAATTGCTTTCTTGAGGCTGCTTTAAGGGGCTATCATTGGTGTCAGGTTGAATATTTTATTGATACAAGTTTTAAGTAAGTAAAACTATCATATCAAAAAAATGATCAAATGTTGATATCACAGGAATTAGCCTAGTATATCTTATCCAATAAAGTTATTTATATATTTATCTATTTTACTTGAGCCAAAGTCAGATTAAGAAACTAGTGCATTTTACATTTTGAGCTAGAGTGCTTATCTCTTGTTGATGATGATACCTTGATTAAAATTACAGTAAAACCTTTGTGTAAAGACCACTCAGTGGGAGAAAAGAAAAATGGACTTTCTAAACAAGTGGTCTTGGCCTAAGTAGCCAAGAAGTCTATAGCACTTACGGGATATAACGGTAGTCTCTCTCACCACTTAGATTCGAATCCCACTCAATGCAGATCTTAGTATTAGAAAAATTTTCAGCTTTGCCAAAGGTCAGTTGTTTTCTCCAGACACTCTGATTTCCTCCACCATTTCTGAAGTTTTTGCGTCGATGTAAGTGTAAAAATCTTGACTTGGGTGTAAAATACCATTAGTCCACTCCTTCACTCCATAGCCTGTAGTATGTCATGAAACATATTCTTTAAGTTTTGGAGAACTTGGGTTAATTTTTTTTAAGGCAATATTCATTTAAACAAAAAATGTTTGTTGTGTTTCAGATCCAACATGGGCATCCATTAACCGTGGGGTGCTGATATGTGATGAGTGCTGCAGTGTACATCGTAGTCTAGGTCGACACATCTCACAAGTTAAGTCATTAACTAAAGGACAGTGGAATCCTCCATTACTTGCAGTAAGTTTAATTTACATATATACTGGGTACTATAAATCAGGAAATTTTGAGGTAGTTATATTATCGTACTTATTTGCAACAAGACTCGAAAATTGAACTTTCACAAAAATGGACCTTTGTGAATATTTTATTTTGGTGTAACTAACTTGTATTTCCACTGACTTTCATCTGACAACAAGAAAATAAAGTGTGCAAACATCAATCATTGTCAAAAAAATTCACAGTTAAAGAAAATTAGCTGGTCCCAAAACCTTAAATTATGAATCTGCTTCCATCATATCTTACTGACAATTTTCAACTTTTGTGTTCACACAGCCTATGTTTTTTTTAAATTTCATTTTCTTTGTTTTATTAACAGGCAGTTCAACATTTAGCCAGTCATGGTGCCAACAGTATTTGGGAACATTCATTGCTTGATCCTTCACAAAGTAAACATGGAAAAAAGAAACCACAGCCACATGATCAAGTACAGTAAGTGTAAAAACAAGTCAGTTGATCAGGTACAGCAAGTGTAAAAGCAAGTCACATGATCAGGTTTACTTAGTCTAAAACAAGTCACATGATCAAGTACAGCAAGTGTAAAAACAATTCACATGATCAAGTTCAGTAAGTGTTAAAACAGGTCACACGATTAGGAAAACTTAGTCTAAAACAGGTCACATGATCAAGTACAGTAAATGTAAAAACAAGTCACATGATCAGGCTAACTTAGTCTAAAACCAAGTCACATGATCAAGTACAGCAATTGTAAAAACAAGACATGATCAAGTAAACTAAATGTAAAAACAAGTCACATGATCAAATAAACTAAATGTAAAAACAAGTCACATGATCAAGTAAACTTAATGTAAAAACAAGTCACATGATCAAGTAGACTAAATGTAAAAACATATCACATGATCAAGTAAACTAAATGTAAAAACAAGTCACATGATCAAGTAGACTAAATGTAAAAACATATCACATGACAAGTATAATATGTGTCAAAAATTACATAATTAACTACCATTGAATATAAAGATAGAATTTTAAGTTATCAGAGGGTTCATATTGGATATGAAATGACTTCATGATTAAAATCTTAGATCACCTTAGGGTAGGGTTCAAATCCTAGCTAAAGTACTTTGCAACAAAACTGAAATCCTCCCTCTTAATTGACTATGGATTTAAAAACTCTGTTGTATTTTTTTCATACAGCAACCAAAATTATGTTTTGTATAAAGACCACTTGTCTATAATGTTCATATGTCTTAGATCTAATGAGTGGTCTGTATATACAGGCTTGACTTTTCTTGCATAAATAGAAATTGACATTATAACACACACACACACACACACACACACACACACACACACACACACACACACACACACAGAGTTTCATCCATACATCCATATAAAGAACATCTGTAGTTTGTTTTTGTTCAGCTTGGTAGTTAGCTATACTTTTCCATTATAAAGCAAAAATGCTATCAGTCTAAATTATATAGTACATAGGTAAAAAGATATGTATAAATAAATCATATATTTCTTATGCAATAGTTTATAGGCTTAGTCACTGGTACAGTACTTGGTTTAAACTAGTATAATTTGTACTAATTTACTGACTGTAAGATATTAAAAGACACACCCATTATAAAATAACATCTAGTTAATTAATTTAAGCATGACTGGATGATTATTTACCGTCTGAGTAGTAGTAATATTTATCATAAAAAAATCTGTAATGTAATTGATAGCCACTTATGATAACTTCCCTATCAAACATAACCTTACAGGGAAATGCTGATAACTATAACATCACATTAATAATTAATATTTTTATGTGCATGCAAGTGTGTGTTTGTGTGTGTGTGTGTGTGTGTGTGTGTGTGTGTTTGTGTGTGTGTGTATGTGCATGTGGCCTGCGTGCGTGTGTGTGTGTGTGTGTGTGTGTGTGTGTGTGTGTGTGTGTGTGTGTGTGTGTGTGTGTGTGTGCAAATTTGTTAGGTGTAGACAAAGGTCCATGATTTTCTAAAAGTTTCATTCACAATTCAAGAACTGATATGGGGGAATAACCTTGACTGTTATGGTGTAAAACATCATTCCACCCACCACACATGTTTGACATGAATTCTTTAATCAGATATACATTTTTCTACACCCCAAATAGTAAAAACCATAAAAAGAGAAGTGAATGATATCTCCACCTTGCTACCCATACCTATTCAAGATAGCCTATATGTTCTTTTACCTGCAAAATTCATCAATGAAATCTGAGATGTACTGATGGGTTGAGAACATCTTTCATTTTGAACTACAAATATTTTATGTGCAAGAAAAAATAGAATCCATCACTACTTGAGGTGCCAGATAAGGAAATCTTGAACATGGTTCTAACAAAGACAAGCTTTGTTCTGGACCATACATGTATATTTTGTTGTTAAAAGAAGGAGAAAGCTTAACTTGAGTTTTTATATATTTGGTTCAGGTAAGGCTTGATGACATCTGAACCATATTTATTAGAACAAGGTTTGAGATTTCCCTTTCTGGCACCACAAGTAGTGATGCATTCTGTAATATTAATGTTGATTGATTTTAAAGATGAAATCATACTCCCACTGAACAAATAACAATCATATAGCCTAACTTCATATGTTTATTTTTATTATTATTATTATTATTATTATTTTGTTTGTTTTCAGTCCTACAAAGTCAGAGTTTATACGATCAAAGTACCAGTTTTTACAGTTTGTAAATAAACAAAAAGATGGAGAAATTAGCTCCTTAGATGATCTTAGTAAGGTAAGAACAAAAGTTTATGTATACAGTTAATGACAAATTACAAAAAAAAACAAAAAAAAAAAGTAAACAACTTAGGAATATCTAAGAACAAGTTTGTGTTTGCATGATATGTGTGAATGTGTATTATAGTCCAGCGTGCATTCAGGGCAACTTCTTGTTAAGGTGCTAGCTCGCTGAGTCAATATGCTGCAGACAAGCACACCACTTCACCAGTCACATTATCTTGGCACTGGGTGAATCAGTCAATACTCTGTCCCCTTTAGGCCAAGCACCAGGCAAGGAAATGGTATCTGAAATTTTAAATCTGATGTAAGATCCGACTGGAGTTCAAACTCCCCAACCTCTTATGAAATGAATTGTTGTTATATGTTACATCTATGTTATTGCTCTATTTTATTGGTGGAACAGTAAGAATAAACATTAAATGATCCCTTATTTGAAAAATTGAACCTAAACAATCTGATAGATATTACAGTGGAACCCGTAATATAGCAAAAGGCTTTGTATAATGAACAACTTTTTTAAGAACATTAAGGTTATATTGTTTGTGTAATTAACCTATGTTAAATAAAAACCTGTGTAATCTAAACAAACACTACAGCCCAGAGAGTGTATGGTTCAAAATTATCCACTTGTAAATAGAAAAATATATATAATTTTATAATTTACAATTAATAGTATATTTTGAATTTTTTTCTTTATAGCAACTTCACTCCAGTGTTCGAACAAATAATTTAGAAACCTGTTTGAGATTACTGTCTAAAGGAGCTGATCCTAATTATTTTCATCCTGTAAGTATTAAAATCATTATGGTCATTACAGTAGTAATAACTTAATTATATAAAAATCATTACACTAGTCCTATTTTAATGTTAAGAAAATCATTAAGGTAGTTCTATCTTCATGATATTAGAATCATTACAGTAGTCCTATGTTGATGGTATGAGAATCATTACAGTAGTCCTATGTTGATGGTATGAGAATCATTACAGTAGTCCTATGTTGATGATATGAGAATCATTACAGTAGTCCTATGTTGATGGTATGAGAATCATTACAGTAGTCCCATGTTGATGGTATGAGAATCACTACAGTAGTCCTATGTTGATGGTATGAGAATCATAACAGTAGTCCTATGTTGATGGTATGAGAATCATTACAGTAGTCCTATGTTGATGGTATGAGAATCACTACAGTAGTCCTATGTTGATGGTATGAAAATCATTACAGTAGTCCTATGTTGATGGTATGAGAATCATTACAATAGTCTTATGTTGATGGTATGGGAATCACTACAGTAGTCCTATGTTGATGGTATAAGAATCATTATAGTAGTCCTATGTTGATGGAATGAGAATCATTACAATAGTCCTATGTTGATGGTATGAGAATCACTACAGTAGTCCAATGTTGATGGTATGAGAATCATTACAGTAGTCCTATGTTGATGGTATGAGAATCACTACAGTAGTCCCATGTTGATGGTATGAGAATCATTACAGTAGTCCTATGTTGATGGTATGAGAATCATTACAGAAGTCCCATGTTGATGGTATGAGAATCATTACAGTAGTCCTATGTTGATGGTATGAGAATCACTACAGTAGTCCTATGTTGATGGTATGAGAATCATAACAGTAGTCCTATGTTGATGGTATGAGAATCATTACAGTAGTCCTATGTTGATGGTATGAGAATCACTACAGTAGTCCTATGTTGATGGTATGAGAATCACTACAGTAGTCCTATGTTGATGGTATGAGAATCACTACAGTAGTCCTATGTTGATGATATGAGAATCACTACAGTAGTCCTATGTTGATGGTATGAGAATCACTACAGTAGTTCTATGTTGATGGTTTGAGAATCACTACAGTAGTCCTATGTTGATGGTATGAGAATCACTACAGTAGTCCTATGTTGATGGTATGAGAATCATTACAGTAGTCCTATGTTGATGATATGAGAATCATTACAGTAGTCCTATGTTGATGGTATGAGAATCATTACAGTAGTCCTATGTTGATGGTATGAGAATCATTACAGTAGTCCTATGTTGATGGTATAAGAATCATTACAATAGTCTTAAATTGATGGTATGAGAATCATAACAGTAGTCCTATGTTGATGATATGAGAATCACTACAGTAATCCTATGTTGATGGTATGAGAATCATTACAGTAGTCCTATGTTGATGGTATGAGAATCACTACAGTAGTCCTATGTTGATGGTATGAGAATCACTACAGTAGTCCTATGTTGATGGTATGAGAATCATTACAGAAGTCCTATGTTGATGGTATGAGAATCACTACAGTAGTCCTATGTTGATGGTATGAGAATCATTACAGAAGTCCTATGTTGATGGTATGAGAATCATAACAGTAGTCCTATGTTGATGGTATGAGAATCACTACAGTAGTCCTATGTTGATGGTATGAGAATCATTACAGTAGTTAATCTTGATAGTAAAAAAAAAAAAAAAAAAGATCTTGTATTGGGTCACTAATTTATTTTATTTTGGGATTGATATTTAAAGATGTTCAGTTTTCTGTTTTGAATGGTGGTTACCTCTAAATAAGATTGTGTAGATGATCCATAAAGAGTTGCAGGAAACTTCCTGGTACTAAGAATATCACTTATGCAATTAGAATAGAGTGGAATAATGGTGTTTCACTTATATCAGGGTTCAAGAAGTTTAATCAGTTCAGGAAAAAACAATCATTATAAGTGAAAGAATCTTGACTAAAAACATAAAACACCATTACTTCACTCCAATTTCAGAAAAATAAATCTTGAGAATTTTATGTGGTAGGATAAATTTGTATTTCAGTAGACTCTTATTTATAAGAGGTTGTTTACTACAGGTTCATCTCGTTTTATGGCACTGTAGACCTCTGAATTGTTTTATCATTTCTGAACTTTATATTTGCTGTATTTGGAGTTTTTGCATAAAATTTGAATTCACATCTTGTCAGATGAGAAATGTGCTTGCTGTAATTAAAAACAAATCTAGAGATTTAAAGAGAGTATAATGCATTTTTATCCAGCATGGCATATTTTATTTATTTGGTTATTTTTTCTGTTGTGGCTTTAGAGTCTAAAGTCCTGGCTAATGGGTAATAGTGGGTCTAACAACCTGTTGTGAGAAGGTTTGGTAGTTCACAAGCTGAAAGTCTATAGTTTTCTACAGGCACTCTGGCTTCCTCTACCATCCCAGAACTGTCTGTCTAGATATCGGTGAAAAATTTACAAGTACAGTACTCCTCTTTAACTCCTTTTGTAACTTCAGGATATACATATTTAGATGAATCAATAAATTCTTACATGTATTATCTGTAATTATTGAATAATTTTAGAAACCTTATGGTGAGAATGAACAAGGCATTATTTATCAAGATAGCATTCTACATCTTTGATTACATGTCTGGATTCATCTCCATTGTGATTTTTTTTCTGTCTGACAGTCTGATATTTCTCATGTTCTTTTGTTCTATAGGAGAAAGGTAATTGTCCACTACATGTAGCAGCACAGTGTGGTCAGCCTTTTCAGGTAGAATTACTAGTCGTATATGGAGCTGACCCCGGGGCACTTGATTCTTGTGGTAAAACACCAATTGATCATGCTAGGTATGTAAAGGTTTTGATAGTTTATATTTTTTATCAGCTGATTTAAAAAAAAAAAAATGTTTGTAGCAAATCTAAAGTTCTTCTTAAATGCTGACTTGAGATTGTAGGACTTGTTGGAATCACTTTCAAAGGGGAATAACTCTTGATATTTAGTATTAAAACCATGGCATAAAATTTAAGTGCACTGGTATTAAAGAAACATGCAAAATAACCTATAAAAAACAAAAACTAAAATAAATTAAAAATAAAAACAAAACTAAAACAAAATAAAAATAAAAAAAAGAAGAAAATAAAAAAAGAGAGAAAGAAAAAAAGAAAAATATAAATAAATAAAAAACTGAGCTGTAAGTAGACCAAAAACCTGTCTTTACTGAAGTTTAGGTCTGTCAGTACTATTTTAAATATTACTAGTGGAAAATGAAATCCTCTGATCAAAGAAAGATCTGGAAGGTATTTTGTGTAAATGGCTTCCATTGTATTTCATTCTGAGGTTTAGATTTGAATTTTGAATTGAAATATGGATACCTTAACAATAAAGACATTGTTTTACCTTTTTAACTCAGAAATTAGAGAGGCAGAAATAAATATTTCATGAAATTTATCATTTAAAATTTTATATTTACAGATCTGAAGGTTATCCAGACTTAGCAGATCGGTTATTGGAATGTCAGTTTGAACTAACAGATAGATTAGCATATTATTTATGTAAACGGAAACCAGGTAATTAAAGAATTCGACTTTGATAACTCAAAATGGTTGCTATTTTGACATCTAGAAATTCCTTTTTTTTCAAACAAGAAAAAAAAACTACTAAAATCTTTTAGAATCAAATAATGACATTTAAAATTATTTTGCACAGATTGTAGTGGAAAGAATTATTGGTGTTTTTAAACCAGTCAAAATTCTTCAATAATATAGAGGGCAGTTGGTTCTTGGATGGCAAAGGAAACTTGAGTACAAGGAGAAAAATACGAACTTAAGCAATTGAACTGTCAAACTTTGTCACGCTAAGGTCTGCCCGAGTGGAATTCAAATCGAGGTGTTTAGAGACATTTTTATACGTAAGATGGCTCATTAGACACTCAGACCCCTGTACTTTCAAGAAAGATCTTTTAGATTCTGTATTGGCTAGAAGAAACTGTGTTATATTATATACCAGTGTGTGTGTGTGTGTGTGTGTGTTTGTGTGTGTGTAGGTTAAACTCCTTCATATTTCACCTATGACATTGAATTTTCAAAAGGAAATATATTGAAAATTATACAGTAAAGCCTACATATAAATAATACCAATGGGGCCTAAGATACATGGATTCATGTGGACAAGTTGAATTTATCTAGATGTTTATTTAGATTGATCTGTGAAGCAGATTGGTTCTGAAAACAGTGGTCTTAATGCACATATGGTCTTTATAAAGAGGTGCTTGCTAAAGCAGGATTTACTGAATATGAATAAAGTTTTTATTAATCATTATATAGTGTTATATCTATATTTATAGATACATTTATTTTTCTCCCGTACTTGTACTTGTAGATCACAGATCTGGGATACATTTTATAATCCCTGAAATGGCAGATAGGTAAGTCTAATGTCTAATTAGTATTTGAATATTTCATTAATTTCAATGTCTGTTAATGGAAGCTTACAAGAGCAGCAACTTAAGTCTAATATATCATTCAGTATCAGTTCAGTTCCACAAGTCAGAATTGAATAGTACCTTCATTTGTCTTCTCTTTGCCAAAAATGTATTTTTGTTTTACAACATAACATTTCAGAACTTGGTGATTTACTGTACTAATTAATGATTTATATCTCTAAAAATGCTGCTTTTTACACCAAAAATATATAAATTATTTTGCTAAAAAATTTTGCACATACTTTTGGAAAGCAGATAAGATAATTTAAAATACTGGTCTTTATATACAAGTTCAGAAGCAATTTAGGACCAAAAAGAGTGGTCTCTAATTACAATTTAAAGGTTGACTATAAAGAAAGTCAATATACTAATGTAAAATACCTTAGAACAAGTGTTCATCCACTTCTGACAAGTTGTTATGGACAGATAGTCTATATATCGAGGTGGTCACTATGGCAACTTTTACTGTTTATAAGATGTGTATTTGTGTAAAATTTTACATGTTTTAAGCATATTGTTTTCTTTTATTTCTACAGTAGTTTAGATATGTCAGAATTAGCAAAACAAGCCAAGAAAAAATTACAAGCAGTAAGTATCATACATATAAATCTTTTACATTGTATGTACACTGGCATCTATCTAACCTCAAGATCCTTCTAGCTGAAGATTCTACTTGAATAAGATAAATTTTAAGTTTAAAGAAGTTGATTTAACAAACTGATAATATGCTCTGGTAGGTCAGTTACAAGGGTTTTTAATTTTATTTATGTTTGGTTTTTACAAGTTTCATTGTAGTTCAGTGTCTTTTGTGTACTTAAAGTTTCAGAAAATATTGACCTGTCTGAAATAAGAAAAATATTTTCTGTATTGTAAATATTCTCCAAGAATTTTGTTGCTTAATTTGTGAAGATATATAATTCTACCAATTGTATTAAACTCCATTGGATGAAAAATATGTTAAATCACTTAAGATTTTAAGATTCTTTAAAATATTCTTTGAAATATATATATATATATATGTAAAATCTTCAAATCTTAAGTTATTTAACATATTGACTCTTAAATTTTTCAGCTACCAAATCATTTATTTGAAGAACTAGCAACAGATGTTTACGATGAAGTAGATCGAAGGGAAAATGATGAACGTGAGTCTCTCTCTCTCTCTCTCTCTCTCTCTCTCTCTCTATCTCTCTCTCTCTCTCTCCATGAATACACCATAGTACTTTTTAAATGAAGTTATAGACTGTTTTCAGTGTCTTTAGACCCACCAGACTGGTTTTGTTTTGTGTAAAGTAGATTTTTTCTTGAAGGAAAAGAAACAAGGATTTGAACTCAGATATTTTTTGTTTTTGTGAACTGAATTTTGATGTTTTCATCTATTTCAGACTGGGCACAAACACATGATAACACGGCATTAGTCACAGATCGACAAGGTGTCCCATTTCTTCCTTTAAATCCAGATTTCTCTGCAACAAGAAATCAGGTAGGTTGTTTCTCCATAATCTAGTGGTCAGGTTTTTTGCATGTTTTTTCATCAGCTTTTCTCTAATTTTGGTCATTTTAATGAAAAGAAGTTATAGGAAACTACAAATAAACAGCTTTCAACAAATCTTAATAGATATATATGCTTATTATCTTTGATGAAATTCATTTTTTTTTTAAATTCATGCTACCATTTATAAAAAATATGCTTTAATTTGATTGCACTGATAGGTTTTTAACAATAAAAATAGGAAAGTTTTAAAAAAAAATTACTAGTAGTGATACTGGGTGCTAAAAATTGGACTCTACCTAATATGAAGGGTTTTACCAACACACTGTGTATATGATATGTATTTATTATTAAGTTTTTAAATATCTGACATAAAGCTTTACAAAGTGTAAACAAAAATGGCTTTGGCATATTAATACCGTTACAAATGTAACAGTGACGAGATAAGCATTGCACAGTTGCTTAATCTTTCTCTTACATGGCTCATCAATATTTATTAATCTTGCTAAGTCTGCAATTCCCTTAGAAAAGAGCATTCTCTATAACATCTGCATGATGTTTTTTAAAACTTTACAGGGATGTATTTAACATATATTGAGACATAGAATCTCATTCTCCTCGAAATGACTCTTCTAGTAAATAAGATTTTTACAGCATCAATTTGGGCAGAAAATAAACTCTGAAATTTCACAGTAATGACCAGGGTCTTAAACCATAATCCTAGACTTTTAAAGACAGTGACATACAACTAGGCTTAGTCTGCCCATGATTTCAGTGAAAAATTTTTACAAGGTTCCAGATGTCTATTCCAAATCCAGGTTTTGTGATAAATTAATTTTGTGCTGATAAAGAGCTAACCTCAATTCTAGATCAGAACTTGCATTTTCAAAACTAGAAAGTCTCTCAGATTTTCAACTTCAGAGACAAGGAAAATCCCCTTAGTTAAAAGTTGTAGTGTACTTAATTTATTATGTTTACTCATTTAAAAGGAAAATTGATTTTGGTAATTTTGTTTTTCAGGGTCGACAAAAACTTGCCAGATTTAATGCTCGTGAATTTGCTACATTAGTTATTGATATTCTTAGTGATGCCAAACGACGGCAGACTGGAGCAATGTCCCCAACGCAAACATCCAAAGAACCAGGTGGTAAGTCTATATATTATTTAAGCTTGTTTGTAAGGTGTCCAGAGTCCATTTGTTCAAAGTTTGATTAATGAAATCAATAATTAATGTCACAACTTCGAGAATAAGTGTATCATCATCAAAGCAATTGTTTTAAAAAATTTCAATTCAGTTTGGAATTTAATTTTATCCATAATGATCTTTTTAACATTATTTTCCACAACATCTGTGACAAAAACAGGATAATCTGATATTCTATAAAAGGGATCAAGCTTTGAATAACTGCTGCATTGTGCTTGAGTGTGGCAGAATTCTGTTCACCTTTACAACTCGTATCTGTTTTAAGTAACACAATTTTAATTAGTATTGAAGAAACAGGTTTTAACTAATTATTTGATTAAGCTAACTAAGCTTTAAAAATTGATAGCCTGGAATAACTGCAATTACCTTGAAACAGCTGTAAACAATACCTCTTTCACTTTACAAATTGACCCTAATATCATACCTAAGCATGAAAGTAACTGTTGGTGTCTGTTGTTACATGTTCTTCTTTGTTTTGTTCCTTGATGTATTTTGTAATGAGTGCAAAGTTACAGAGACCATTGTGTAAAGGTCCAGGTCATTTGCATCAGTCTGCAATTATCACCAAGTTATTTAGCATAGATTTTTTTTGACTCGCTATGTGGTATCAGAACACAAATGGAAAGTTTTAAATTTGCAGTTTTGCATCAGTAGCTGAGTAGTCTAAACCAAATGCTCATGGACTGGATCACAGTCCCACCTAGTGCCTAGTATTGAATCCCTTTTGTGGAGATACTAGTTTGAAGAAAGTTTTAGTAATGCTGTCTGAAGGTTTTTGTGGTTTTCTATGGGTACTCGAGTTTTCCCACCATCCTACAACTAACAAACCTTGATATAAGTGAAAGCTTCTTGAATGGAATGTAAATTATTATTACTCTATTATCTTGTCTCTTTTTATATTTTAAGAAAAAATTTTTTTGTTTTATTAAAAAGGTCTATATTGACTAGATGTGTAGGCTTGCTACACTTTTCTAATATTTTTTTCCGTGGTTTTGGGAAGAGTTATTGCCCTTTATCTGATTGGATGTTTGTTTGGTTGTTCCCATTCTGGTGTTTTTCAGCTTAGCATATTTGCTCAAACTGAAACAGATTGTTGGCTTGTTTCAGCATGAGATAATGAATAGAAAATAGAGTATAGCAAATTCTATCCTGTTTTTCACATTTAAGAAGTTTTAAATACAAAAAAAGCTGAAATTTAGAATAAAAATAATTGTCAGTAAAAGAACCTTACTTAGATGGGATGTCATACTATCACAAAGTTATCTTACTCCATTTATCTTAATGTTCAATCATTCATCAGCTGGGTGTTCTGAGGCAGTGTAAAATTAAATATTAACAATTGCTATTATCTTTCTTTCTATGACTCTATTACCCTTCTTTTTGGTCATATGATATGAACGCTTATGACCTTCCTGCACTTTCTGACATAATGACAGCTTATCAATGAAGGCCATTGGGATATTCCATTTTGACGATGTGGAGGTTGACAGTAAGCTGACACATTAAAAAGGTCATTTTAGGATATATCATCTGAAATTGAACTGAAATGGTTAAAGAAATTGTAAATATAAGATATGACATTCTTTTTGTCAGTGTTCGTGTGTTATGAACGACAGTGGGCTGTCGCAAATTGCATGAAGGGCGAATTCTTAAGTGTCGTGCTAAAGAACATACCACACAGCCTGACTAGGGCTCAAACCCCTGAACCTTGAAAAGTGAGTCTTAAAAGTAAGGATGTGATCTTACCCACCCATGACCAATAATAAAGTCTGATTCTATACCTTTGTCTGAAAAAGGATTAATGAGGGAAAGGTCAATAGTGCATGCTATGGATCAAATCACTAGGTTCCAATCTGAATATAGCAAATCTTGGTGAGAGAGACTGTTAGTCAGTCAACTTGCTGATGGTCAGTCATTTTCTCTTGATATTCTAGTGTCTGCAACCATTCCGGAACTGACCACCTTGATATAAGAAAAAAATCATGACCTTTGGGTAAAATCACCATAAATCTACTCTATTTCTATATAAGCTCTGTTGGCATAAAGCGACCAATATAGTAATTAAGCCTACAGTACCATTTAGATGGGCTGTCAATGACAAGGTTGACTCCCATTATTTCACCCACATTCTCTTCATTTCATCAGTTAAAATTACCTGGCTCCATTTTTGGCAATCATTCCTTAACTTAAGTTTTTCCTTAACTAAAATCTGGGAATTATTCGATTGTAGTAATTTTATTAATTGTTCAGATATATAGGGATTTAAAGTGTCATCATCTTGAAGATCACTTCAGACTTATAACATCTGTATTTATTTTTGTGAAAAATATTCATTCATAATTCCAAAAGACATTGCTAAAATTTACTAAATTAAAGTCAAGGAAAATCTTAGTTAAGGAATGATTGTGAAACTGGGCCTGGTGTTTAATGTTGAAAGAAATTTGGTACCATACAGACCTTTATCTCCACTGTTGTCATGATAACATGTATTATAAAAATATTTCAAAATGTACAATGCAACCTGAAGAACAGAATATTTTCTGAATTGAAGATTTTGCTTAGATAAGTGAGGTATTCATTTGACCAAAAAATATTTATTGCATGTCCTGGTGAAATAGTTTAGTTAAGACAGATGTCTAGTGATTCATGGTTATTGAGATTTTCAACATGTTAAAGGGGTTTGATCATAAATTTAAGAGAGACTTGTAAAAATAATAATAATAACTAAAATAGACTTTAAAACTTCTGAATTTTGTGGCCATAAGGGAGATAGAATAGTTATCAAGAGGCATTGTAATGAGGTTGTACTGTAGTTCAAATTAGACAGGTAATCAGTATACAAAGGTTTATGTAACAAACAATACTATATTTCAAACCTGGTAGCCTAAATTGCCATTGGCTACTAATTTCTGAGAAATTCTTTCAAAAAGTAACCCATTTTAACACATCTGTGAAAAAATACTTTAAAAAGAACTATATTTTCACAAATGTTAGAAATTTGGCTACTAAAACATTTTAATTTGTGGAAACCTAGCAATATGAATAGTAATGATAAAATAGTTAATACTAGTTTTCAGCTTACTAAGGATTTGGTTTTCACTGGTTCCACATTAGTTTAAAAATATGGCATCTCATTATAAGGAAAGTTGACTTGCTTATTTGAGCTTTAATTTTATTTTGGAAAAATGGACTTGAGGTTGAAAAGGAGCAAGTTTTTTAATCTCTGTGTATTAATCTAACAAGTTTATTTTTGCACAAGATGTGTTAGTTTGTTTATTGGTATGCCTTTAACTAGCTCAAACTCAGGGTGACTAAGGTGCTAGCTCACTAAGTCAGTACACTGCAGACAAGCAATCCATTCCCCTGGTCACATTATCCTAACACTGGGTGGTACTCTTTCCTCTAATTTTTTTTTACAGAAATATTTTTAATTGCTTGATTTCTTTATTTATAGGCTTTTTCATTCAAAATTATAGTTTTAGATGAGGATACAATTGGAAGTCCTTTCTTCTGGTTTCTTTCATTATCAAAAACTGACCATCTCGATATAATCTCAAATCTCTACTGGTACATAAAGTAGCAATGCATCAATCACCTTGTCAAAATGACCCAAAAAGTTTTAACATGGCAAATTTCAAGAATCCCTTCTCAGTTCTCCGAATAAAAGTTGTAAATTGGAGATTACAGGGCCCAGTTTCACAATAATTTCTTAACTAAAATTTTCCTTTACTTAAATCTGGCAAATTTGAAGTCGTAATAATCTTTCTTGTTAATTATTCTGATATACTTGGAATTTAAGGTGTCATTTTGAAGATGAAGTTCGCTTCAAGTTATAACATCTGTATTTAGTTTTGTAAAAATATTTATTCATATTTTCAAAAGAGATCCCTGAAATTTACTTAATTTAAGTTGAAAAAAACCTTAGCAAGGCCAGGTGTTTTAATTGAAAATAAAGTCAGTAAACAGTTAGTAGGTAACCTAGATAACAAAATTAAAACTATCCGACTTAGGTAAGAGACCTATATGATACATATCAGTGAATCTTAAACACCTTTGTAGATTTTGATGCACTTTTCTGTTCCACTTGACTGAGTTGTATTGTGCAGCGATATGATAGATCTGTAAGGAGTGAGAGATGAGACAGACAGTTAGTTAAATTTTAACAAAAAAGTATGATAAAATCAAGTTATTTATAGTAAAAACTGTAAAAATTGTCGGAGGTGAAGGTATCTTCTAGAGGAAAATGAAAGTACTTGGTCTGAGGAGGTATGTCTATATAGGTGTGTGTGTGTGTGTGTGTGTGTGTGTGTGTGTGTGTGTGTGTGTGTGTGTGTGTGTGAAACTGATGTAATATGTCTGTTAGAAAAATAACCAATTTATTATTATTTTATTTTATTTTATTTTATTTTATTTGTTTCATTTCATTTCTATTTTATTTATTTATTTATTTATTTATTTATTTATACATAAGTATTTATTTTTAAAATTTAAAAATAAAACTTCATATTAATTGTAAGATCTTAAAGTTTTCTTTTCACATTGAAATTTTATTGTTAACTCTCAGCTAACTATAAACAAAATTATGATTATTTTTTGAGTTGGGTTTAATTTAAAAAATTTAATGGATATATTGGTAATGAATGGACATGTTACTGTCATGTTCTTGGAAAATTTACAAACAATGTCTAAATTTGAGATGGGGGAAAAGAAGAAAAAAGGTCTAAAAATTCTTATCTTTTTATGTGTATGGCAATTCTGACGATTTTCATGTATATTGATTTTAATGAATTGATCATAGTATGTTTGCTGCATAGATACTTAGATGATAGTTTATTGGGTTCGCTTTTTTTAGACACACCTTGATAATTCAGAACCCAAAAGTGTGATGTGTCACATCTTAATCATGCAGAACCCCCCCACACCCCCCCCCCCCACCCACCCCCAAAAAAGGGTACTATTAAGTCACACAAAAATCATTGAGGACCCCAAAATGGTTGTCTGTAATATGTCACACCTTTAGACCAATACCCCAAAAAGAGTTTCTTTATTGTCTTTCCTTACACATCCTGGACCTCTAAAAGGGGTTCCTTAACGTCACACCTAAATCATCTAGAATCCCAAAAAGGGTTTCTGTAATGTGTCCTTAATGTTCCTGGACCCAGAAAAGAGTCATTTATTTATCAAACCTTATTGATTAAGGACCCGAAAAAATGTTTCTCTAATGTCACACTTAAATCATCTAGGACCCCAAGAAGGGTTTCTGTAATGTGTCAGTCCTAGATCATTCATTGTATTTATGAGCTTTTAAACTGGGTAAAGCATTCATGTCATATATGCTATGTGTACAGTGAAACACATTTATAACTAAACCAGTAAATATAAGAGATCATTTTTAAAATAAAATGCTGTTGTAGATGAGTTATTAGATAAGGACACTGATGTCTATAAATGGAGATTCCTTATGTTACCTAGGAAATTACAAATCAGTTTGAATTCCTTTATTTAATTTAATAAAGTTGCACGAGAAGCATTTAGAATAAATGTGAAATAATAATGTATATTAGATTTTTAAAAAAAAAAAGATTTTGATACAGAATTATATTATAAAAAGGTTTTAATTTTTTTTTTTTTGCCATTATCTCATTATATTTGAGGTTGAATTACTTAACTTAGTTATTGAACAGAAATATGAACAAAGTTCTAGAATTTTTTTCTCACCAGTTAATGTATTTCTATTTTATTACACGTATCTATATATATACAAAATATTCTGGTATGTTAAGTATTTTTGGCAGATCACAGCTTTTATAGTTTATTAAATTAAAGTTGTTTAAAACTATAACATATTAAGTAAGAGAGTTTTATGAGCAGATAATCAGTATCATATTGGTAAATAATCAGTGTGATATGTACTATAGTACTGTTACACAGTACTAAACTAACTGTTTATGATGGTATCAGTCAGTTTTGTAAGTACATGTGTACTTAGTGGAAAACATGTAAAAAGCTTGTTTAACATGCTCTGTATCTCCAGGAAAATACATTATCAATTGGATTAAAAAGAATAATTAAAGAAGAATAATAAATCATTAGCCAGCACCTAGACCATTTATTTCATCATGATGCCTTCTTTCCTGTATGATTATACTTGAGTGGAGTTGAGTCAAATAGAGGTGTTTTTACAACAAAATCAAGACTGTTTCATTTATATCAGGACAGTCAGTTCTGGGATGATGGAAAAAAACAGAGTATCCACTAAAAATCACTAACATTCAGATTGACAAACTGACAAGCTTTTTTTCACACACTTGTATCTTCCTTGAGAGGGATTAGGCCACATAGTGGATATGATGATAAACAAGAGACCAAATGGCCACTGAGACACCTGGTTATGCTAGACAGGACAGATTCGACACCTTACTTGAATGTCTTTAAATGTTAAACATTCTCTATGGTGGTAAAATAAAGTGAGGGGGCACTTGATAGCAGAGCCCTGGTAAGTACCAGCTTACAGATCCTAGGTAGAGCTGTTGAAGTATGGCTGTTTTTGTTGGAATGGAACTTGATACTCTTATTACAGGTCCACTTATCACTACATGCACAATGGATTTAATGTTTGTGCTCCAAAAGAAAGATGGTATTTTTTAATGAGTTTTTTTTTTTCTATCTTATCTTATTCATTTTGTTTCAATCACTTCTTGTCATATCCTCAGTAGCAGCCACAGGTGGCTTACTCTCTTTTTGAAAACTCTAGAGGTGCTCTGCATGAGTGTGCCCAGACATGGTACTGGTCTTTTTTGAGTCTTATCAAAAAGAGATTACTGAATAATGAGTTTTTTAACACTTCTTTTATGTAAAGGAAACAAAAATCATCTCAGAAAGTGAACGATCATTCTAGGTCACCATTATTGAACACTAGTACAAAGCAGATCAGAAACACTCACACACTCAAGAACCACATGAACTTGTGGTAAGATTAATTCTTGAGATTCAATAAAAATTGTCTTATCATGAAAAGGTGAAATATTGCTGATGTGACGTGAAACAACATTCAACCAACCAACCAACCAATAATCTCTGAAAATTTCCAAGTAAAGTTTACAACCCACAACCCTAGAAAGGTATTGACAATACCACTTTGCCGCAGTCACCCACCTATTATTATTTCACTGATATCAAGACGTCAGCAGCTATATGGATGAAGTTTTTTGAAATCCATACTTTTGATGAAATTGTCCAAAATATCAATGGAATAGAATACATCATTCTCAAATTTTTAAGATTGATAACGATTATTGGTGAAGTTCCAAAATATAGAATCTTAATGTTGAATGAATAAAATAGATATGGCAGGAATGTTTGGTATCAGCGGTAAAGACGAGATAGTTTCGCTGTTCTGTAACTGTTAATGTAGTCGAGAGAGTTATATAATGTCTGTATGATAACACTGTTACGTAATAGTTTGAGATTCCTTATAACTTTCCATGTTTTATTATAAAAACAAACATTGATGCTGTTGTATTTTACATACATAAATGTTTATTTATTTATAAATCATTCATATAAATATACAAACTGTTAAAGAAAGAGATATTTGGTATGTGGTAAGTATGTGTACATAATTGTATGAAGATGCTTCATCAGTGTTAAAGCTATTCTGGCTATGGTATGTATTAATATTTTTTATTTTAGCATATACATTTTTCTTTCATTTGACACATTGGAACCTGTGAAAATTGAACTCTTGAGTAAACTGAATACCTGTGTAAAACGAACTATTTTCACAGAGTATATCATTAAATATGTTTATAAAATTAATGTGAAAATTAAATACCTTTGTTATCACCTGTTTAGGCTGGACACAGAATTTTAATATTGTTTGTTAAATTAACCTGTGTAATTTAAATACCTGTATCAACACCTGTTTTACCTGGACAGGCCTTTAACATAATTTGTTAATTTAACCTGCATGAACCAAATTTTTATCTAAAGTCAACTAAATTAAAACCTGTCCTAGGGACCAATTTTCCAAAAGATCACATTACTTGTCTATTAAGTCCAGTGTTTAAAAATTTCCTTTGTTTTTTTTTATTTCAATCAAAAATGCCCCCTTTATTTCAGACCACCCGTATTTTAAGTGCAGATTTCTTGCATCATGTTTGTTGTCTTTATTTACAGGTTTTAAATTTTACTTTTAGTTTCATTTTTAATTAAAAACCTTTTTTCAGGTGACAGTAGAAAAGGAAAATTTTACAGAAATGTTACTGTAATTTACATGACAAACCATTAGTATTGTTTGTTAACTAACTCATGTGAACTAAACACCTTTCTAAATTGAACTATTTTATCTTATTTCGATTTATTTCTCTTCAGAAAAACCAAGCAGTCCCATTGTACAAAGAAGAAATCAGAAATTTAATAGCATCGCTAGTGATGAAGAACCGATTTATGACATAGTGGCATCGGACGAGGATTACAGCAGTATAGACACCCTCAGTATCCGAAGCAATAGCATGCGAGAAGTTCATAAAGAAAAGCTTGAGGTATGGATATTAATTTATTAATAAATACAGTAAACTTATTTATTTTACTGTGATTGTATTTTAGCACAATTTACATTCTCAACCAATTCGTGTGGATTTAAATTCCCCTAAAACAACTTTTGAGAAACAGACTATAAGTCAAAACATGTAATTCTTTTTTTTAGCAGTGTATTCAAATTAGCATTACGGTCCTAGTGTGAAAATCACTAAAATTAATACACCGCTAAAATTAGTTCATTTGTCGAATAGAGTGAAGTAATGTCATTTTTACACCACAGTCAAGATTCTTTCACTTGAGAATATTGAGTTCTGGAATGGTAGAGGATCCGAGAGTGCCTGGTAAAACCCTCCAACCTTCAGCAAGCAAACTGAAAATATTTTCTCACACTTCTGAAGATTGATTCATACTTAGGCAGTAAAAGGCACTCTGACCATTCAGCCACTGAGGCATCTTTTTATTTCTGTGTAAGCATAGAAGTAATTTTAATAGAGAGATGAGGTTGTTGGCAAGACAAGTATAGCTATTTAGAACAGATCTGATATCAATAATGTTTTGTGTATATAGATATAGATATATAAGTAAAGATTTGTTTGTATGTAGGATAAAAATGTAAACAAAACTGATTCGTCTCCAAAGTCAACCATGACCGTGTCGGAGGTGAGCATTACACTCGCACTAGTAACTTCACTGGTGAAAACAATGGTGAAGGGTGAAGTTATTAGTGAACTTGCTATCTTGATGCAAAGTCAGATGCTGTAATACTGTTTACATGGAATATATTGGGTATTTACAATGAAAAAATAACCCTTCCACCCATATCACCACCCCCCCCCCCCCAACACACCCCCCCCCCCCCCAAAAAAAAAAAAAAAAAAAAAAAAAAAAGTTAAACACATTCAAGAAATCAGACCTGGCAACTGCAGCCAATAGAGTGAAAACCAAATCAACTTATCAGAATAAATGTACAGGAAATTATAAGTTCTTTTACTTACGTTTAGGCTGTTGAAGAAACATGTATATCTAGAGAAAACCACTGACATTTGACAATTAAACTGACAGACACTCACATTAGGATTTGTCCAGAGTGAGATTTAAACTAAGGCAGTGAGATGTACTGTGGGTGTATGCTTTAGAACAATCACACACATTGCTTCTATTCCATTAAACATTTATTTATTCATTGCTCTGCTAAGAAATGGCATTCATTTTTCACTGCCCTTCAAAATATTTACCTCAAACTTAATAATGTGCATTTTGCGAAATTTATACAGATGCACAGCTCATATGAATGTTATAAATATCAAAAGATTTGTTAAACAGAATTATGGTTTTAGAACTAATTTGGAAGTTTAACTCCAGGGGCTTCATGTAAAGTTTAAGGATTCCATGTTAATTGTTAAAGTGTCTGACTTTGCAAACTTTTATATTATTTTATTATTTACAAATTAATTAACAATAAAGCATGTGATTCATTATGCACTGTTATTTTATAAATACCAAAATTAATACAGTATATTAAGCATTATTATTATTATTATTATTATTATTTTATTATTATTTTGGTTTATTATTGATACCAAGAATATACAACTAATAAATTAGTATCTTAGTTATGTTTGCTACCAGACATTTTTGTAAAATTTTTAACATCAGAAATGTGTTATAATTTTACCAGTCTTGTGGAATTAAAAAAAAAATCTTTTGGCAAAAATTTCAAAAGGAAAATAGTTTTTCAATTAACATAAAATAATTGAACCTCAAATACCTGAATTCTGTTGCTTTACAATTAAAGTTGCAGCTATAAGACAACTTTGGATTTACCAAATGGAGAAAAAAGGGTAGGGTAGAACATTGAAAACCTCATGTTCATATTTTGTAATTGTTGATTGCTAAAAGGTTCACTTCAAAATTAATATAATTATCTCTTTAATATCTGGAGAATATAATTATCTCTTTCATATCTAGAGAAAACTGATTCATTTACTTGTATTGTTTTGAGGAAAAGGGGTTTTCTTGTTATTTCCAATTAAAAAGTTAAAACTTAAAAAAATGTCAATGATTTTGTGGGTAAAAATGTTTGTTTGTGTTGATTAAAAAGTTAAAATTTGATTAAATTTATGATTTCTTTTTCTCATGAAGATATTTTTATTTCAAAATCTTGTCAACTTGCAGTGAAGTTGTCAATTTCAATATTTGAAAATGGTATATAGACCGTATATTGCACATGGTGATATCTTGTTTTGGGTTTTATATGAAGTCTTTATTTCCAAGTTTTTTTTTTTTTTTTCTGAAAATAGAAAATTCATTAATTTGCTAGAAATATGTCTAATGGGACTCAAACTTAGACCATACATTCCTTATAGCCAAACATTGCTTTGAATTGCATTTTAGTTCAAAGGTCAAGGTCACTTAGTAAAAATAAGAAATCAGATCCCAAGTGTATAAGTCACGCCCATGATGAATACTTGCATAAATTACATGAGGTTCAAAAGTCAAGGTCACTATTAAAAAAAAAAAAAAAAAAAAAGGATAACAATTACAAAATAAGAAGGTCAAGGTTATTGTTATAAAAAATAGAAAATTGGCTTGAATTTATTTGAAGGTAGGACATTAAAAATGTTATAAATATAGTTCTGGATACTAATAAAATAGGATTTATAAATTATATTTCAGTTAAGAGAGTTAAAAACCATGTATTTAATTTACTGTTCCCTGGACTTTAGAAAGTTTATTTCTTGTTCTCAGAATTACTTAGAAGTTTTTTTGATTAATAAATTAGGTTTTTTTGCAGCATGTATGTATATATGCTTTATGATATTAGAATTGATTTTTGCTCATTTTTTGCATTTATTGGCTACTGTAATAATTTATTGTCTGGATATAAACACACCCCCCCCCCTGCCCCACACACACACACACACACACACACACACACACACACTTCACTAAATCTCACTATATCGGTATTGTAGCTCCTGGAGCCTTAAAGGCCAAATAGTCATTAAGTCTATGCTTATGAATCATAGCGCTTCTCACCACCTGGGTTAAAATCCCACTTCAAGTGGGAGAAAGTTTGTCATTTGCCTTGCCAGTGATCACTGTATTTCTACAGGCACTCCGATTTTCTCCACAATTCCAGAACTGACTGACTTAATAGGAAAGTTGTAAAAAAATCTCATTTTATAAGTCACAATCCTTTTATTTTTCCCCTCAAGGAAAATCATGTTGACAATATTTATCAAGTGGCATTTTGATTTTCCTTTCTGTTTTGACATGATGATTGACACAAAATATTTACCTAAAATACAAGATTGTAAGATGTTTAAGGGAAAATGAGCTCAGCACTGTGATGGATGACAGGGAAAACTTCTCCACTCATCAAAACTATGTACCAGTAATGTCACATGTAAACAAGAGTTACCTCCCATTGTTTGTATATGTCTTTCAAGGAGCAATTGGATAATAAAGAAATGATGATGATGATGATTATGATGACGATCACGATTATGATGATTATAGTAAATAATCTTAGTCCTGACATTATTATCTTGGCTTACAAATATATTTTTGTAATATAACTTGCTATAGAAATGTACATATACACACACAGTTCTGAAACAAATAAAGTTAATTCTGTATATTGAAAAAAATTTTTTTTGTTCTTTGCATGGGTATGCATTGTGCATTATTACTATTTTAACATATGTATATTTAAACTTACTAATAATACATAATTGATATAAGCATATTAACACTAGCAGTCCAGACATAGCTTCAGAACACTTTTTGATTTTAATTACAAATGTATTTGCAAATATGCATTTTTTTCATTTTTGGCTTAAATTTAAACATTGTTTTCATTTTTGGCTTAAATTTAAACATTGTTTTCTTTTTTTGGCTTGAATTCAAACATTATTTCAATGATGGGAATGTACATTCAACCCACTTGAGTCTTAATATGAAAAGTTTAAATATGGTTTACCAGCATGCAGTGTGAAACCCCATCAAGTTCATATCAAGTTCATGCAAAATTTTCACTTCTGTTGGATATGATTCACATTTTCATGCAAAAATGCCATTTTGGGAAATTTTAAACATCAACAGTTTTTCACAAAAATTTCACAGATATGATGTGATTGGCATTAGACATGACTAAGTTGGCCAATTCCACTGATTTGTAGGAAGATTAGAAACTTTGTCAATAAATTTTTACGATTTTATTAACTATAATTCTAAAACTATTCTAATCATGGCATGATAGAACTGTTTTTTTATATTTTACTTTGATTTAAAAAAAATAAGCATTGTTAATAAAAGCCGAATTTGATAAAAATAAAATCTGCTAATTCATATTTGCATAAAATTGCAAATGAATGTAAAAATTTTGTTTTCCATAGCTTAACTGGACCTGCAGTTCATTGATAAAAAGAAATCATCTTTTATCAGGAGATTATAAACTTTGAAAAACATACATTGCAAACACACATACACAGAAAGAATTGAGCTTAGAAATGGTGTAACACCCCAGTTAAGATTCTTTCACTGAAATCAATATCAGTCAGTTCTGAAATAGTGGGGGAAACCTGAGTACCTGGAGAAAACCACATACCTTTTGGCAGACAAGGAAGAAAACATGATTCTATAAAAAAAAGATTTCATTCATTTGGCCTGTTAGACTAACCTGCTCTTGTGTAGATAATATTTTACTTATGTTCTTGACCGTAAAATTTTAAATGACTATCTTTGTTATATTTTTAGGGTCGGTCAAGCGGAGATGCTGTGGTAGAAGGGCCAGTATCTACAGACGAGTTTTTACAAATGAAGAAACAAATGTCTACATTAGAGTCCCATGTACAGACTTTATCTAATGTTAACAGAGAATTACAGCGTGAAAGAGATGAGTTATACCACTTAGTAAGTGCCTTTAAAAAAAGTCACATTTTATACCACTTAGTAAGTGCCTTTAAAAAAAGTCACATTGGTGTCAGTGAAGGCTGTCATAGGATACTTTGACCCAGCATTTCTGAGTAGATGGCCTTTTATAGAGTTTCAGGAAGGAATTATTGAAACTGTTGTTGCTTATTATATTTGGCATGGCAAAAAAAATCCTTCACTGATCATTGTTAAAAGACAGACCACAGATAAAGATTTTTGCATATTGGCCTATAGTTGGTGACATTTTATATAAGTAAAGTCATCTTGTTTGGCCTGTTAAAGCACATGAGCCTAATTGAAGATATCAATTTTTAGACCTTAGCAAAAAGACTATTTTATGCAAAAGTTGCTTTAAAGAAATTGAGTAATGGTGTTTAATGCCCTTTTTCAGAAATCTTCATTCATACTGAGGTTTTGGAATGTGAAGAGAAAACTGGAGTGCTTAGAGAAACCCTATCGCTCTAGGGTCTGCATGCTTAGTGAAATTCAAACCTAGGTTTCATGAGGTGATGTGATGTATAGACTAGCCTTTCGGTCACCATCTTTAAGAAAAATACCATTAAAAGTAAAACATCTCTACCAGCAAGTTGAGAATCTTTTTATTGCAAAAATACTTTACATTTTAAAAAAGGATTATTGAAATACTAAAAATATCTTTTATCCTTAAAGGTTCAGAGTCTTACCAAAGAGATTTCAATACTCAGAAATCATCAACATATGCAGCATAATCTACCCAATGGTTACGACGACCAGGAAGAGGAATCTATACAACTTCGTCCAATCAAAACAAACGTAAGACCACAGTCTATGTTCGAGCCAAGAGATCAACAGAGATTGACGCAAAAAGTGAGTTTGCTTTAAATTTTTAAGATTTAATGGATATGTGACATTATGGATACCCTGATATATAATATCTTAAAGGATCTCTTTCAGTTAGTGATATTTATAATATACATGTAGTTATTTTATTGATGTTTTAAGATATTGAAAATAAATTTTCTTCTGGGGAATCAGGGATCATCTTTTGGAACTAACTCAAAGATGTTAGGCTGAGCCTAGGGAAACAATTCTACAGGCTGTTACATGATTTGTTTAGGCAATAGTTTTGACTTCGATATACAAATGATATAACTATTTTTAATTTAATTCCAGTCTCTTATGTTTTAAAAAAAAAATTGAATTGGTGATGTCGTTATTGTTTTATTCTTTGTGGTCCGGGTAAGTAAACCACAAAATTTTGAAAGGCACCAAAAGGATATTCTTTATGCATCAGTTTGTGCTTGAAACAGTTTTCATTCCTTTGAGGAATAAAAAAAAATTATCATTTTTGAAGACATTAGGTAATAGAATTACTTCATAATTTTCCTAAGCTATTCCATTAAAGATGTATATTGTACCTGGCAATGTTTCCATTCCTGGTAGTTAAAATCACTAATTTCTGACAAAATCTTTGAAAAAGTAACCTATTTTAGCAAATTTGTGAAAAAAAAAAAACTTTTAAAAAAGAGAATATTTTCACAAATTTTGTAAATTTGGGTATTAGTAATTTTAAATTTGTGGAAACTTAGACCTGGTGCTACAATCTGTAATTGTGATTGACAGTCAAAATGTTTATTTCACAGCATTACATTTATGTCAGCTTTGAATGATTGACAGATTTATATAGGAATGTTCATTTCAATCACCTTGTCACTCTTTTAGAGATTTTACAGATCTTCAACATCATTAGTTGAAAAGCCAAAATACATTCAGGTCATTTCTCAATGAATGGAATGTAAATTAGCCACGCCGACTAAAGTGCCAAAATGTTTGTGACATAATCTAGGATGAATTACTTTTAATGCACATCATTTTACCTCGTTTTGAAGTTATTAAAAAAATGCATAAAGTTATTCTCTCATTTGATCAAGTTGTCTTTTTAAATTTAATTATAAGCATTGAATCTGTGATGCTGTGCACACTTTTGCGTAATTCACTTTGTGAATTATATAGTGTGCACAGCGTCCACTAAGGTTATTTCTTAATGAGCCAAATGAAAATCAGATTAATTCTTAAATGGTTAAAATGGAAGAAAACTGTTAGTGAATGTTTTAAATAACATGAACCTGCACTTTGTTATCATGTCATCAACAATTATATCATGGTGTTGGTGGTTGCTGTAGTGAATGTATTAATACATATTCATCTTATTGCTAAGCTTTGTTACTTTGATATTTGAATTCTTTTGAAACTTTTTGGGTATTTAATTTGCAGAGTTTATCAAAAGAGGAACTGCCTTCAGCTCAATCATTAAAAAATATTCATATACCAGAAGAAGCTGAGGTAAATAAATTAACATAAAAATGTAAAAGGGAGAGGGTTAGTGGTATGGTGTTTACTATCCCAGTCTTCACTCAAGATTATCTTACCTATATCGAATGGTTAGTTTTGAAATGCTGGTAGTGCCAGAAAGGAGAAATTTCAGACCTTCAATTAGCCAACAAATAAAGATTCTTATACTAGAATCTTCCTCAAGTCTACATCAACCCTAGATTATGTTGTGAGTCCTTGTATATCATTCTACTGCAGAGAGAGGGAGGGCTCTGACAAGGAAGAATACAAAGAAATTAAAATGAAGTTTTCTTAAGGATGTTGCTAAACTCTTGTCATAAAGGTTAAGCAAATCAGTTTGTGTTAAATTTGCTATTTCTGATTCTCATTGATAACTCTGATTGAATACACTCAATTAGATTGTTATTTCTTTAGAAAAACAGCAATATAACGAAATAAAGCCCAGTAATAATTAATAGAAGTGTGTTTGGAGGGCTGTAATCACCCAAGCTTATTTTATGAAATAAGAAAGAATGATAACTATGATTAAAGTCATTATATTTATTACATGTACAAACTGTCAAAATTGCAACTGAGAATTACAAGTTTTTCAATGAGACATGGAGATTTGAGCACAATATGATGGTAGGATTGGCACAGTTAAGATCTATGACATCTGTTTACGAAATATTGATATCAAGGACTTAAGCTTTTGATAAATTTACCTATTATAGGTGATTCATTGATGCCTTATTAATATTATTAAACTTGAGTAAAACTGTATTGAAAACTTATTCAACCAAACATATTTATTTTTCAGCCTGGGCGAGTTCCGTCCTCTGGGTCAAGTGTTGATAATATTCAGCCTCCCGTTGGTTCCGATATTTCACATTATGACTGTCCAAGTTCACTGCCGGTCAATAAAAGTGCAATAAATCAAAGGTATGTAGATGTATGACATTTTTATTTGTTGTTTTAATTTTGTTTAACGTTGCATCAGCAATTTTACAGCTATTTGCAATGATAGCAAGGTTATTAATTTCTATGGATTAGTCTAAGAACAAGTTCGTTTATGCTTGTCATGTGTGAGTGTAATATGGCCTGTATGCCACAGGCAAGCATACTATTCTCCCATTCCGTTATTTTGGCACTGGGACTATTTTGAACTAGTCCATACTCTATCCTAATGCAGTGTGCTATGCATGGAAGCAATGTCTCAAATTTTAAAGTCTTATTTATGACCCTGGTTTGAAAATAGTATAATGAAAAAGAGCCAGATATCATGATTACAGTATTGAAAATGTTTGTTTTATTAAAGGGCCTCAGTGGCCAAGTGGTCTATAGAGCTCACTTACAGATATTAGTATGAGAAAGTTTGTCAGTTTGCTTGCTTGTAATCAGTGGTTTTCCCTGGGCATTCCGGTTTCTTTCAGCATATCTAACAGTGCCTTTCACCAGCAAGGTATAAATTCCCAATTGATTTATTAAAAAAGATTTGACATATGATTTCTGTTGTAGCCAAAGAGATCAGTATATGGAGATGTCCCATTTTAACTCTGATTCTGATCCTGATAGTCGAGGTGCTTCTATTGGAAGTAGGGAAGGCGAGGAACAGGAAGATGGTTTACCTTCACAAGAAGATGTCATGAAGAAAACTGAAAAAATTACCAAAAAAATTCAGGAACTTTATGTTTCAGCTCAGGAAGGCAAACATGATAGGTAAGCTTTATTTAATGCAATTTAAAAACTTAGTGTGTTTGTTCATAAAATTTGATATCACAAATTTTTGCGTCAGTTAATATTCGCGCAAGACAACATGGACATATTCACATATATTCACATACTTTTAATTTTGCATAACCTGGTGACTGTCAGCACATATAATATTGAATTCTTATATTAGCAATTGTTTTATTTTTTTAAATTTAGCTTTAATCGCCAATTAACGTGAAAATAAAATGATCGTGCGAAATTTGCCTATTTAAAGTATGCTATAACTTGAATCTTGTCATGTGACCAGCGTTTGCAATTTCTGTGATGATGAACAATCAGTGTGATCAGAGACTGTGTTTGATGATGCCATGTAACAATTTATCTATTGGCTAACCAAGAGTAACGGGTTAGTTCTGTTGTAGTGTTGTTTAACAGAAAAATCTAATAGCCATGCAACAAATTGATGATTATAGATGATGCTCTGTTATGAAGTTGGTGGAATTTGATCAATCTAGTTTTATTTTGTAATTTCAGTTTCGGGCAGTGTGCAGATAACATTTATTCAGCTGTTGCAGAAATGGCATCATTATTTCTAAAGGTAAGCTTACTTATACATTTAAAGAGTTGAAGTAATGGCATTTATTGCCTCTGTTGGTTTGGACCCTGTTAAAGGAAAACTCTAGTTTGAAAGACTATGTCAGTTAACTTGCTAAAGTTTGATAATTTTTTTCAAAGTTCCTAGGTTCCTCTGCCATCCTCAAGGTGTGCAAGTGGTTGGTTATAGAGATGAAAATATTCCATAGAATTTGAATCATTTTGGTAAATTTTGAGATCCATGCAGAATTGGGGGTAAAGGTTTGTTCTCAAGCTAACAAACGACGTCTTCCTTCCAGCCATATATGTTGTGAGGTAGTAGATGTATGAATGTTGGCCCCTGATTGGAACTTGGTTTGCTATCAGGATTTGACAGCTTGACTGAATATTTTTCATTTCACTTGATGAGTGGCTGTTATAGTAATGGAAATTGTAAAAAAAAACAAAAAAAAACTATTGATTTCGTTAAAAGTATGTGTTTGATACAAATTACACTAATTTTAGTGTTCAAATTATAGCCAGAACTCTGAATTTTATTGGCAAGAATGGCATCCAAAATTGCCTAAATCCAATGATTTTCCAGATGCTTTGTCCCCTGAACCCTAACTAGGCTTTGCCACATGGACCCTGACTGGGGACCTGTGGCTATCAGCTTTTTTTATGTCTTCCTTTTTCAATAAGTCTTGTTTTTAAATCTCTGTTTAACATTTGAAGTAGACAAAGTTAGCTTTGTAATAACTTGTTACTTATCATTAACTTCTAACTTGTCTACTTAAACTGCAAAAATACTGGTGTCGACATCAGAGAAAAAATGAATTTTGTATTCTCATAAAAAGTGTATTTTCATTCATGTATTTTTCTTGCCTCAAGTTTTTTATTTTGTTTTATTACAGAAACCAAGATCTGAAAGTATTAAATGTGCATTACACTTATTAACGACCAGCACACGGCGTTTGCAAGAGGAATGTAAGGAACATGTTCCCCTGGATACAGACTCAGATAATGAACCCTCGGTAAAAACTCAACAGGTGATGCAGTGTGCGTTTGACATTGCTAAAGCTGCTAAACAGTTAGTGACTTTGTTTCAATGAAATAATTACCAGGGTTACCACAAACAAATAAGTACTGCTGATATAATCATCAGGTTACCATGGAAACATTTTTTTTTTATTATTACAGTAACTTTTTTTAACCAGGTGAAAAAAATCTGTCTTTCTGTGGAAGAAGAAGGAATCTATTTTTAATATGCCAAAGCATTTAGATTTGGTTTTTCTTTTCATTTTCATTGGTTAGTGGTCAGGAAAAAAAATTATTTTGAAAACAAATGTAATATTAATTGTCTGGAAAAAATATACTGGTCTTTTATGTAATGACATATATTTTAATCATTTTGCAGAATTGTAATAGTAATACTATAATATTGTGATATATGTAGGAAGTTTGTTGCCATGGTAATCCACTCATTTATTTCTGACAGCCTTTTTATTGATTATTTTTATTGATTACTATTTATTAATTTTTTAATCAAGGTTGAATAATATACCCATGAAGTATAAATAAATCTATTTATATAAACAGGGATTGTGAAATAGTGGTCTGATGCATGGGCTTACATATCACAGTGCCTCTCATCATTTGGGGTCCAATAGCACTCGGCCCAGTCCAAGAATAATAACTTTTTTCAGCTTTCTTGTCACAGTTCTATGGTTTTCTATAGATACTCTGATATCGGTCACTTTACCTGGATATCGGTCACTTTACCTGGATATTGGTCACTTTACCTGGATATCGGTCACTTTACCTGGATATCGCTCACTTTACCTGGATATCGGTCACTTTACCTTGATATCGGTCACTTTACCTGGATATTGGTCACTTTACCTGGATATCGGTCACTTTACCTGAAATGTTTGCTTTGATAGAAGTGAAATAATCTTTACTGAGGTGTAAAAACAAAATAACTCCACTTTACTCCTCTATGCTGTTACTGACTTTTTAACAGTTTTATTTTAACCCATAAACTTTTATGTGACCAGTTAGACACACACACACACACACACACATTTCATTGCTAATGTATGACCTCAAAATTTTTTAAAATATCACTTTCTAATAAATTATTTTAAAGTTTTTTTTTTTTTTTTTTTTTGCAAATCATGATTTATGTGCAGAAATACACAATTGACATTATGTTCATGATTCCCTACACTCTGATGGGGTTTGCCAGCATATCACATTATGTTTGTGATTCCCTACACTCTGATGTGGTTTGCCAGCATATCTCATTAACATTTTATATCAGTTGTGAGGAGTGCTGGGGGAAACATTCAATCTTCAAAGTCCTGAAATTTTGTTATTTTTAAAGAAAAATTCAGGACTTCCTAAATTCATGGAAAAATTATGATACTACACAAAAAAACAGGGTTTTCACTAATAAATGCCATTGAATAATTATTTATTAAATCACTTGTTATTTGTCTGCGAGCATAAATTTTATATCCTATATATTATATTGTTTGATTGATTGATTGATTTGGGTTTTATGTCCCAGTCAAGAATATTTCAGCATTATCCGGATATCACCAGCTATAGATGAAGTGGCAGAAATTTTTACCTTTGCAGTGCCCTTTTGGCAGAGAAGTTTCTTTTGCATGTCACTCCTGCCAAGACACAGGGCAAGGTCTTCTCCGAAGGCTCGGTGAAAGGACACTTACTACCTATTTTCATGTCTTGGTCGGATCCAGACAGGGTTCAAACCCCTACCTCCCACATTCAAAGTGAGTACTTCACCAACTGAGCTAACAAAATGGTATGTGTGTCATATTGAAAATGTATTATGTTATAAATATAATCATACATGCCCTGAACATCACATTTTATTAGCAAGAAGGTAAATTACGGTATTAGTTCACAAATCTGAGCAAATTTTAATTTTATGCCCTAAAATCATTGCTAGTAAAGTTATCATTCACCCGGACTCTCTCATTACACCTATTATTCATGTATTTTTATACTTCATTCATGTTTTTTCTCCTACTTTCAGAGGGAATGTTTTTCTAGTTTTTTAGCTCACCTGAGCTGAAAGCTCAGATGAGCTATTGCGATGGTTCACCGTCCGTCGACTGTCGTGCGTCGTGCGTCGTCCGTCGTGCGTTAACATTTTACATTTTAATCAACTCCTCTAAAACTACCAACCCAAATTTGATGAAACTTGGTGATGATGATGTCTGGGTGAAGGCCTTTCAGATTTGCACATATGAAGGAGTTATGTCCCCTTGGGGCCCCATAAGGGGGGAAATAGTGTAAAACTTTAAAAATCTTCTCCTCTGAATGTACAAGTGATATACCTTAGTTATTTCACTTATAACATTCTTAGGTCATCTAGTTTTAGATTTGCACAAATGAAAGCGATGGGGCTCAAAATGGGGAAATGGCAAGGAACTTAGTGGGAAAATTGCTAAAAATTATATATTTGTCACTATATCTTGAAAACTATTAACTTCTTGTATAGGCGTGCATATTAGAATATTGTAGGTATTGACATGACGATCATTTTGATATATGGTTCAAGGTCATATGTTGAAAGATCAAGGTCACAGCTGCAAAAGAAAAGTTAAATTGCTAATTATCTTGAAAACTATTAACTTTTTGTATAGGCATGTATATTAGAATATTGTAGGTATTGACATGACACTCATTTTGATATATGGTTCAAGGTCATATGTTGAAAGGTCAAGGTCACAGTTGCAAAAGAAAAGTTAAATTGCTAATTATCTTGAAAACTATTAACTTTTTGTATAGGCATGTATATTAGAATATTGTAGGTATTGCGACAACAATCATTTTGATATATAGTTCAAGTTCATTTGTTGAAAGGTCAAGGTCACAGCTGCAAAAGAAGACTTAAATTGCTAATTATCTTGAAAACTATTAACTTTTTGTATAGGCATGTATATTAGAATATTGTAGATATTTGGACAACGATCATTTTGATATATGGTTCAAGGTCATATGTTGAAAGGTCAAGGTCAAAGCTGCAAAAGAAAAGTTAAATTGCTAATTATCTTGAAAACTATTAACTTTTTGTATAGGCGTGTATATTAGAATATTGTAGGTATTGACATGACGGTCATTTTGATATATGGTTCAAGGTCATATGTTGAAAGATCAAGGTCACAGCTGCAAAAGAAAAGTTAAATTGCTAATTATCTTGAAAACTATTAACTTTTTGTATAGGCATGTATATTAGAATATTGTAGGTATTGACATGACGATCATTTTGATATATGGTTCAAGGTCATATGTTGAAAGGTCAAGGTCACAGTTGCAAAAGAAAAGTTAAATTGCTAATTATCTTGAAAACTATAAACTTTTTGTATAGGCATGTATATTAGAATATTGTAGGTATTGACATGACGATCATTTTGATATATAGTTCAAGGTCATATGTTGAAAGATCAAGGTCACAGCTGCAAAAGAAGACTCAAATTGCTAATTATCTTGAAAACTATTAACTTTTTGTATAGGCATGTATATTAGAATATTGTAGGTATTGCGACAAGAATCATTTTGATATATAGTTCAAGTTCATTTGTTGAAAGGTCAAGGTCACAGCTGCAAAAGAAGACTTAAATTGCTAATTATCTTGAAAACTATTAACTTTTTGTATAGGCGTGTATATTAGAATATTGTAGGTATTGACATGATGATCATTTTGATATATGGTTCAAGGTCATATCTTGAAAGCTCAAGTTCACAACTGCAAAAGAAGACTTTAATTGCTAATTATCTTGAAAACTATTAACTTTTTGTATGGGCATGTATTTTAGAATATTGTAGATATTGACATGACGATGATTTTAATATATAGTTCAAGGTCATATGTCAAAAGATCAAGGTCACAACTGCAAAAGAAGACTTAAATTGCTAATTATCTTGTAAACTATTAACTTTTTGTATAGGCATGCATATTTGAATATTGTAGATATGAACGTGGCAATCATTTTGATATATGATTCAAGGTCATATGTTGAAAGGTCAAGGTGACAGCTGCAAAAGAAGACTACAGTCACTTTATGCATATTAGCTGCTTATTAATGAAATGAATATTTCTGATTAATTTTTTTGGGAGTTCTTGAGTTTCTTTAAATTTTCTGTACTTGATATATTGTCTGTTGCACTTTGTAAACAATTTTGGAGATATTCTCAGGTGAGCGTTAAGGCCCATGGGCCTCTTGTTATACATGCTTGTTTTATTTATATGTCATAGGTAATTTATTATAAAGATGCAATAATTGTTAATAACCATTTTCTTCATTACAATGTATTCATTTTGTTATGTACACTGCTGTTGTATTTTTTATTTTTGCTTGAAAAAAATGAGACAAAGTGTTATGGTTGTCTTTGTCAATAAATTTTTTTTCACAGTGCAAATTTCATACTCTAACAAGATGCATGGATATCTTGTCCATTTCATACCTTGATTTCTTTTTAATGAGAACTATGTGGTCTTACCAGGGAACAGAAATTGCAAAAACTACAGTAGTAATTGGTTCATTATTGCAAAAAAGTTGTGGAAAAATGACATTGGTATATGGCACTAGGGTATCCTAGCCTTGTCATGTAACTATTTTAAAAAGGGGATTTCGCTTTATGTAGCTTTGTTTGTATGAATAAAATAATGCTTAATACATTTAGAATGAAATAGTACTTTTAACCAGAACTTAAATAAATGTTTTAAAAAGATTATGGTGTTATTTTAACTAGCATTCAGTTGTTAACAAAAATTCAATATTCATGGTTTTGGATTTTTTTCATGCTGCGAAAAGATTTTTGATTATAAATATCTTAATCATATTTTTTTTTTTTTAACTCTATAGTGTTCATTATGAATAAATTAAAATTATAAGAACAAAAATGAATTCAGTTGCTAAAGAAATATGTTTGCTTTATGGAAAATACTAAGGGAAAAAATGTATAAATTTTTTTTTTATAAATTTCCATCTGGAAATCAGTAGGGCATATAATCATATCATTTTTTTTTGTTCAGTTAATGTCCAGAGAGTTATTGTAACATGGATTTCCATTTTTCCTAAAAATTAATGCCAAAATGTACACTTAAAGACTCGAAGTCTCATTTGTTCAATATGAATTAGTTATTTCCAGGTACAGAAACAAATTGTCTTGATGATAAAATCACATAAAGTGACTATTGATGTAAATTATTTTAACACCATTTTTCTAATCTCAAACTGTGAGGAATTCTTTAATTATATGAATAATATAATTGTAAATGAAACTTTACGACCAAACTGCCTGAATATATTTAAAGTATATTCCAATGCCAAATGCTTAAATTCAGTAAAGGGTAAAAACTTGGTTCCATTTTATCAAGTTCATGGCATATTATTCGTTTGTTGAGACAATTGGTAAGGTGTTAAGGTTTCAATCTGATGATCAGGGATTGGGATCCAGAGGTGGCTGTTTTTTTTTTTTTTTAAAGTTTGTGCCCTTTAAAATCTCTTAACCCCTATCATTTAAGATCCTGTACATTTAGAATTTTTTGTGCATGTTTTATTGTTTCATTTTTGTGTAAACCCATGAAAATTAGAAGACGCACAAATTGAGTATTTGAATTTAAATATAATTAAGTTGCATTTGCATTATCACCATACAATGCAAAGGAAGAAGTTTTGCTAAAATGTTTGCTTAAACAAAAACAAAGTTCCTAATTGGATTTTGATATTAAAGCCTCATTAACATATTGCATTTATCACCTTAGTTTATTACATAGTAATATTTTAGGATTTATACACAATATTATAATTATTATTAAATATGCATGTTTTTACCCAAAATATCTTGTAAGTGCATGGATACATTATATTACAATTTTGCATGGCGCTCAAACCCCCCATAATTCTAGTCCATATGTTATGTGTGTTTTTATAAGTCTTTGTAATTACGATACCATGTGTCTGTCACACATATGTGTACATTGTATACAATATATATGTATGTATTCATTTTATAGTTCTAATGTGTAAATAAATTAATGAATAAAGAAAAAGGAAACCAGAACAGTTTTATGTTTATTTTTTGAAATGTTTTTCAAGGTAAACATGCATTAAAGCTTATTATGGAAATGAGTAGTAAATATATAACAAATACCTGCTAAATTTTGATGTGCCATATGTGCACATTTCGGAAAATCATTCCTCATCAGTGACACTAGGGACCGAAAAAGTTGATAGATTAAAAAACATACGCCAAACAGTTGAAAATTAATGAATTTAAAGTTCCAAAAATATGTGAATCCAAATCCAGCTAAGGAATGCTTTGCATGAGGGAACTGACCTTGGTTTAAAATAAATTTCAAAAATTAAGATGACTGAAAATTTTGCTAAATGGTATATTTTCTAACAGCACAAAGTACTGCCTACTGAGTTATGGAAACCCTCGGGGAGATTTACTCCACCAGCAGCGGTACCCGCTCAGGGGTAATAAATATATAACAAATACCTGCTAAATTTTGTTGTGCCAGATGTGCACATTTCGGAAAAATTAGTAATAAAGTGGGAAATATGAACAAGCCACAAAAAGGAATTAATAAATAAATAAAAATAAATAAAAAAATAAATATTTAAAAAATGATGAATCCACATTGAAGTAAATCAATAGTAGATAAGGAAACATGAACTAGCCACCAAAAAGTGATGAATTCACATTGACATCACTATTCTTTGTTAAACATGGTCTCACCTTTTCTGACAAATACCGTTAAATTTATCGGAAGCATACCTGGATCAGTGCAGATGAAGTTTATGTTTCGGGTGAGACAGTTGTAGGCAATATAAGGTTTAAAAATCACAGAGGTTAAAAAAATCTTATAATATTTTCTCTAAATTGAAAATTGGAGGTAAAATCTCGAATTCGCTAGACGAACAGCACCAATAAAAAATGGCTCTACATAAAGACGGTAAGCTGCTTGTTTACATTTTGAGCCATGATTCTGGTCTTTACAATATATTTCATTACTTACTAAATAAATGGTCGTCTTCAATATTGTTAAAAAGTATGAAGTCACACTGTTTTTTGGGATTATGACTTAGATATGGATTGGTATTCAGATCAAATTAAATTCGGATTGGAAAATGACCTACTTTGTAAACTTTTTTCTGGTCCATCACACGATCTTAAGAAGCCTTTTTCTTTATTATTTATAAATTAGTTTCTTTGATTAATTGCCTTTATTCGATTTTTGGACACTAACGCTGAAGTATTTAGTAATCCTTTTATTAAAATGTATGTTTGTTTCCCCATTTTATGGATTTCAAAAAATACTTTAATGATAATCATATTAGAAATATAATTGTTTAATTAAGCGCATTTAAGATAGTTAGCCTCTAAATTTTGTTGGCAATTATTTGGGTTAAATTTGTGTGGTTTTGAAATGATAATTGAAATCAGATTACCAGGTGTTGGTTCACAGTTCTTAAAATAAATAGATTTTCTTTAACTAAGGAGAGCAAACACTATGGATAAATTTATTGGAATTTTGACATTTGTATTAACAATCTGGAGATGTTGCTCTGCGTCATCAGATCCAGCTGCTTTTGAAGATGTTTTAAACAGATTGGCAATTTTAGAAATGAAAGCAGCCGAAACTGAAAATCTACAGAGAGAAAACATCAACATCAAAAAAGGGATGGAACAATACAAGAAAATGTCAAGATTGATGGAAATCAAGTATATTGAACTGAAAAATAGCTTAAGAAAAGAGGTAGAAATTCAAAATAATAAATTGAAAACAATGGAAACAAAATATTTAGACATGGTTAGACAGTTACAGGACAGAATAAATAACCAAGAGGTGACAATTAAATATTTGAAAATGAATTGTGGTGGAATGTCTGAACATAGGACAGAAGTAAATGATAATAGTGGAAAGGGGAATGACAACAGTTATACAAATAAAACACAACCATCCGGAACTGAGTCCGAGAATATTATCGACAGAATCAACACATATACAGACAAAACAGGACCATCCGAATCATTAACACCCGAGTTTGGAAACATAGTTCAGAACAAAATAGGTGGCAGAATAAGGAAAAATGAATACCAACAGATAGATAAGCGCTTAAGTAAGTATTCGTAAACAGACTCGCTAAACTGTCTCATATAACAAAGTTTATTGGTTTTTTTTCTTCGTGTAAAAATATATATTCATGTTTCAGATTGATTGAGTGATTTCATCGGGTTATTTTATTTTTTTTTTTTATTCATTTATTTTTTTTTTTTTTTGTTTTGCCCTCTTACAGTATTTATATTTTTTCGTATTTTTCACCACTCGGCAATTAACTTCTGTCTCTGTTCGAAGTAAGGAATTTTATAATTATTAGTCACAATCTATTTTTAATTCGCTGGCTCCATGAAGCCGTGCGGTTTTTAGGTCATCATTTTGTCGTTTTACAATGTATGTTTTCTCATTGAAGTTATTCTTATTGCCCAGTAGGTGTAGCTTTGACCATCCAAACACTGTTCTTCGCGTCGCTTAGTTATTTACATACCAGTCAATGGTTAACTTCCATTAGAGTTCTCTTTTCCTGCTCACTATACAGTCACACATAATACTATATTGCCGAAATAACCATGCGGGTTATGATGTAAAAATTCTGGAGTAGTCCATTCAACTGTAGGTATGATAACACTGATCAAACCTGAAGTACTTGTCGTCTGGTGTTTTAAACAAAAAGCATTTTATGTAATAGCGACCAAAAATTGTTCAACATTTCAGTATTCCGATTTGGTTAAATCAGAACTATAACGTACCACATAGATAGACTCAGTGCAGCATTTCATGTAATAACATTTACCAACAAGCGGAATATTGGACCCGGTCAGTTAAAAATAATTTCATTACTGAAGCAATCCCAGTATGATACGAGAATTCCGAAAATTGGCAATATGTGTAATAATGTCGATTGAAATATCAGTTACAAGAAGGAAAAATAACGTTACCCACAGTGAAATTTTGTAATTTTAAATACATTTGACTGAGATAATGTCAGTGTTATAATGATGAACCTCAAAAGTCACATATTTACGTGCAAACAAAATGACGTCCTCGATGTATAATGCTTTTGAATCAACGTACACTGAAAAATATATTTTAGACCCGTACCGCTTTTCGCTTTTTTAAACCAAATTATATTTATCAATAACAATGTTTGTCATGAGAAATTGTAAATCGGAAAGAAATACTAGTATATGCTTCTAAATAAACCAATTTGTTTTACATGTAGTAGTCGGGTAGTGTTCATACCAATTTTTGTAACTCATAGAAATTGTCACTTTACCATAATCCATGAATTAGTAGCTGATAGTAACATCCTCTAAAAATTGTGTTCGTCATTTATTAAAAATTATTCGGCATCTTACCAAAAATGTCTATAAATAGCAGTATCTAGCTCTCTTCACCTTTTAAGAGGGGCTCACAACGGGACTAGGTTACCTTAACATGAATTTCTTTAAAACAATTTCTTTTTAAAGCAGATCTCTAAAACAAGTACTTTATTTATTGATTGATTGATTTATTTATTTTATTTGTTAATTTAATTTTTTCAGTCAAGATAAAATCATCTCCTCTACAAAAAGATACATATTAGTTATAATATTCTAAGATCATCTTATTTCAGATTTGCACAAATGGTGGCCATAAGGATAAAAAATAAGAAATGGCAAGGCACTTACTGGAGAAATTGCTAAAATTATATATTAGTCAATATATCTTGAAAACTATTAACTTTTTGTATTAGAATATTGTAGGCATTCATATAAAATGATTTTGAGATATGGTCATATGCTCAAAGGTCAAGACCGTAGTTGCATAAAAAGGCTGAAAATGTCAATTACCTTAAAAATTTTTAACTTTTTTGTATAAACATGTATATTGGAATAATGTAGGTATTGATTTGACAATAATTTTGATGTATGATTCAAGGTCATATGTTTCAAGGTCGCGGTCATAGTTGCATTAGATTAAAATTCTGAAGAACTACTAGATCATCTTGTTTCTAACACTCTTTCTTCGGCAAAAAGTAAATTTTTTTTATTTTTCTACTTTTTACACCACTATGCCTCATTTTAAATTGAAAGAATGTCTAAAACAAATCATTCACTTGTCATTCTTTTAAAAAACGGTAAACCAAGATATTAATATCTAGTGCTCAACAGGTATTCTGGTTATTTTGTAAAACACCATACAGACTGCAAACAAAAATATACTGAAGATACCATCAACAAAATGTTAGAGTTTTTGATAGACAAAATATTTGTAGTGTTTGGCAATATAATTTTCAATAAACAATCGGTATACCATTGGGCACAAACTGCTTGCTGATTTGTTTCTTTATTCATATGAATCAGAATTTTTACAGAACCTTGTCAAATCTGGAGAAAAGATTGTCGCTAAATCATTCAACTACACATTCAGATATATAGATGACATTCTATCACTAAATAATCCCATATTTGGGGAATATGTGAATGCTATCTATCCAAGTGAGCTTGAAATAAAAGACACAACAGATTCTCCATGTTCTGCTTCATATTTGGACTTATACCTCAATTATAACGCCCACGGAATATTACATCTGAAGCTATACGACAAACGTGATGACTTAAATTTTTCTATTGTCAACTTTCCGGTTCTAATATCCCTGCTTCTTCTGTGTATGGTGTATATGTTTCACAGGTAATACGTTATGGTAGAGCTTGTACTCACTATGGGGACTTTCTACAAAGAAGCAAACTGCTTACAATTAAATTGTTGACGCAAGAATATTGCAACCCTAGGCTAATCAAGACCCTTAAAAAGTTTTATGGGTGTCATCACAATATTGTTGATAAGTATGTAGTCACTGTATCCAAACTTATACTGGATATATTTGACTTACTATAGTTCCTTGTTCCTTTTATTCTCAATGTTGACTTGCACGTAGCGGCTGTAGCTAGCTAGACAGGAGGTACGTACCCTTCCAGATCACCCGGCCACTCTTCTTTGATGAAAGTTCACGTGTATTACTAAATTTGCCAGCTTTCAAAGTTTTTAATTTGTTTTTGGTTAAGGACTGGTATGTTTGTGTTTTATTATTATTATCAAGTTGCTAAATATCCTGAAAACTATGAACTTTTTATATAGGCATGTTTATTAAATATTTTAGGTATTGATATTACGATCATTTTGATATAAGGTTCAATGTCATAGGTTTAAAGGACAAGGCTATAGCTGCATAAGTATACTGAAATGGTTTAAAAATTATTGATTGTAATTTAGTTACTACATGCACATTAGCTTTCTATAAATGAATGTGACTTTATATTTCTAATTAAATATTGTGGTACTTTCAAACTTGAGAAAACTTGGAAAGTTTCTGTAATTAATATGTTGTCTATTGCACTTTGGAAAAAAAAAATTGGACATATCCTCAGGTGAGCGTTAAGGCCCATAAACGTCTTGTTTCTGGGTCAAATTTTCACTCTATTTTTGGGTGCTTTTTTTTTTTTTTTTTTTTACTATTGAATGATTTTTATGTGGGATTTTCAGTTTTTATTTATTTTCTTCAAATGCAATGCAAAGGTACCCTGGCTTTAGTGATTCACAGTTTAAAGCACGATCAGTTCCAGCGAATTTTCAGCACTTTCAGTACTTTGATTCTTTCCTTCTCTTATTTTACAGTTTAATTATTTACTAGCACTGTGTTGTGTCAATGGTTTTGTTGGTCGTTGCCAAATATATATTTTCAGTTTCCTTTTATCATGATGGTAAGAGTCGGAAAGATACTAGTAGCTTAAACTATCAAATAATACCAGAATAATAAGTAACTCTTTTGAACTTTTGATGTTGTTAAATGTTTCTTTTAGGCCTATTTAAGAAAATGTAATGAACAATTGAGTTTTTTTTTGCAGATTTTGCAGGTGATGTTTCCACCGTTGCTTTTGCCGCATCACTAAGTCACAGTCTTGATCACCTAGCCGCAAGTCATACTATTGCATTTGACCACGTATACATCAATGAAGGAAATGGCTATAACGGAAGTGATGGAATATTTGTTTGTCCTATGTCCGGTCTATACCTATTTTCTTTCAATTTGCATCTTGATATACAAAATCAACTTGTCGGATGTGAGATAAAAGTTAATGGCGTATCTAAAGTTTGGTCATTTGCAGCGACAACAGCATCTGATGTAAAAGATAATGCACCGGGTACAACAGTTGTTCGCCTGAACACCGGAGACCATGTATGGCTATCAATAATGTATGACAACTCTCATATTTTTGGCGGAAGTCTGTCAAATTTCATGGGTGTGCGAATCGCTAAATAATCAAACAAAACATTGTTAAAAGATAATTAAGCAATAAATAATAATGTAAAATGTAGAGTAATTAATTTTTTGTTTCATAAAATATTTCACCATTTGAAATATCATAAGTTCTGGATACTAATTTTATTCTTTATCACTAACAATGTTCGAGACTGATGATAAGTTTTATTGTCTTCATAAGCTTAATTTAAATAATTTTATGTTTTGAAGAATCTTAATAAATAAATACCGTGCTATGTCTTAGCGGCCAGTTTTAGCATGTGTTCGTTGGATAAATTGTATTAATTAATTAATGATGATTTATGCCAAAAGAAAGGTTTTTCACTGTTATCAAGGAAGTCAATTCGGGCTTAGTTGAGTAAACTGAACTATGAGAGGAAACCGGAAACAATTATCAAACAAACTGATAATCTTTCTCGTATTAGAATATGCAGAGCGGTTTTCAACCTAGGCAATGAGAGATACTGTTTTCCGTAAGCCGATCTTAACACCGCTCGGCCATCTAGTCTACTGAATCTTATATTGATCTTGTTTCGTTGTTTGCAAGCCTAGGCTAATAAAGGTCCTTAAAAGTTGTATGACCGTCATCACAATATTGTCGATAAGTATGGAGTCACTGTACCCCAACTTGTAATATATTTGACTTACCATATTCCCATGTACCTTTGATTCTCAAATTATCTTTGCACGTGACGGGTGTAGCTAGCTAGACAGGAGGTACTTACACTTTCGGAACACCCGACCTCACTTTCTTGATTGAAGTTTACGTATATAACTCAACTGGCTAATTTTCAGAGTTTTTGGCACATTGCGACGACACTCCGTCATGCAAATCTTGTGAATGTTATAGGTCTTAGACTTTTGTGAGCCCTTTTGCACCATTGACTGTAGAGAAGACAAAATTGTTTTAAAAAGTAGTGCTCAAACGCTGGATGTATTAGCGTAGATACAGCTTGTTAAGATAAAGAAAACGGGGATGTAGACATCTTTCTAATGGCATGATTTTGAAAGCAGCAAGTCGTAACCTTTCATTGTCAATTGTGAAATTAACGGAAACTTTCGAAGCAAGCTGTTTACAATATGAATTATTGACTCAGAGAAATTGTAAGACTAGGCTAATTAAGGCCATGAAAAAAAGGCTTGTAGTCGTCAACACTGTATTAAGTATATATATCCGAACTTATACTGGATATTTATTACGTTCCATAGTTTCGTGTTCCTTTCATTCTTAAATTATGCACGTGGCGTTTAAAGCTAGCTAGACAGGAGATGCCTATTCTTCCGGAGCACCCGGCCTCACTTCCTCGAGTGAAGTTAATTTGACTGACTGAATTAGCCGGTTTTCAAAGTAATTACTTTTCTTTTTTGATTGTATTTTGACATGAATTGGCATGTTTGTGTTTGATTGTTTAACACATCTTGGACTTTATCACTGGAATAGAGAAATAAGACGGCTATAGTTTGATTAAAATTGTGCACGAAAAACAAAATTGGAAGAAAATAAGTATTATCAAAGGTTTTGTTGTTGTAAGGAATACAAAATCAAACCGCATTGCTAATATTTCTCTTTACGTTTCTTTCGATGGCAGTGACCACATACAATAGCAAACAAAGTAAATACACTACAATCCACATGTATACTTAACATAATAACAAGAAACACAGTTCTGAATAAAAGTTTTAATGACAATAATATAAAAAAAACACATATAAGTAAAATATGTATATGAATATTCCAAAAATATTTGTAATAAAAATAAAATTATTTTTATATATTTTAATTCAAAGAATTTAACATTGAGACATCAACAAAATAAAATGGACTAGCTTACAATTGTTGCAAATACATTCAATATGAATTTGGAATTACTCGGGTATATATAATTCTTTTAAACAACTAAGTCATTGTGTTGAACCTCTTTTTTATGGTATCATTATATAAATATTTGTTACAGTTGAACTGTATTTCTCTGCCTCACTACGTCATGTGTATAACTAAATTTGCCAGTTTTCAGAATTTTTTTTTGCCGGGGAGATTGTGATTTAGAAATTGACCGGTATGTTTGTGTTTTATTTGTACATAGATATGTTTGCAGCAGTATCGAGGTACAGGTTATAAATTTTGAAAAAGTCATAAGCAGTAAAGTACAAAAGTACACTATAATAGTTGATTCTGTTGAAATCTGTGACAAAATCTATGGTTTTAATTGTAAAAAAACTTATCAAACTTAATATGTAGTTGGGTTGTATATTCCATTAAATGATATGTAATGAATACATAGGAATTTAGGACATTTTCAACATCATATAAATTGCAAACTTTAATAAAAACAAAAAATAGGAATAAACTATCAAATCAAAAAAGTCTCCTGAACAGTTGTTCATTTTCCTGAGAATATAGTGATATAGTGAAGTTCACTATTTCACCTTTTTAGTGAATGGTACAACACACGTACATCCTACTTGTATTTCCTCCATGACGGCTTCATATTTATAATATCCATCGGTTTCACAAAAGTTATTCCTTCTTAATACTTTTATGTAATAATGCACAGGTTTGCATTTATATATTTCATTGAACATTTCATTAGCTAAACTGGGTTCTACATCGCTGCGCAAGGTACAGGTTTTACAGCTACATCTGGCTTGAGCAATTACTTTCGGTATCCTGTTGTTATCGTATGACATTTCTGTATACCAAGGACAAACTGATCTATGCTCCAACTTAGTGTTATTGGAATATACCATATTTTTGCAAGTTTTTTCTCCATATATACGGTATCTCAGTTCTGCTGACGGCAAAGATGAACGCAAATCTGTTTCATTTTCCAACATTTGATCTCTTATTTGAGGAATAAGCATGAACGAGGTTACCATTGTGTGTAAGTCATCTACAATTGTATGTCCAAGCATTTTTCTGATTTTTGAAATGTGCGGCACCTTGCATATGTTAGCATCTACCAATGTGGCAAGAATCCAAACACAAAGAAATGCTGAATGGAATAATTGAAACTGTAATTATAAAACAAAAATATAAATGAGAATTTACGATACAATTTCATGATATACATCACATCCAAAGCCCGCTCTTTTTATTCGCTTATAATATGTTTTGTTTTGTTTACATTGGCTGTTGCAGAAAGGATTTTATTTAAAGTTTTTATTTGACTGCTTATTACACACACACACACACACACACACACACACACACATATATATATATATATATTGTAAGCTTATTATACATTTCACTGTTGAGCCAAACTCTTTCCAAAGCATCTTATGTTCCTCCTGCTAGTGCTTATGAAAGTTTTTTTCTGGCTTAAGGTCACCCAGAGTAACAACCAATACAACTGAATGACCTACCCAACAACTAAAGTTATTATAATTACACAATTATCGTCAGAGGGTGGTATGAACATATTATCAAAGGCTACTGGTCAATTTCATATTATTTGCAAAGTTCATTTTTAGAGCATTACTCAGGATAATAACATCTTGAATCAATCTTATGATAGTATAAATTTTACAAATAACATAAAAGTGCTAAGCTGGCAAATATTATTACCAATATTGCAAAATTGGCTTAACTCTTTCAAGTTGACTTTTTATCTATATCACATATAGTTCTAATAGATCTCATCAAATCGTTTGAATGATTAAAAAACTACATTTTTAACCGAAACCTCTGGATTTGCAGGAACAAATACTCCATGTTTTACATTGATTTTCGAAATTAAAATAATCATAATTTTTTTAAACTGGTAAGAATAAGCCACATAGCAGAGCGAGAAAAAACGCAAACAACGTGGATTAACAAATTGCGGCATGCCAAAAACTGTACAGAGGTAATAGATGAATATTTACATGATCTGTAACATTTCAGGTTAGAAGATTATACAAAAATTATTATTTTAACCTGTTCGCAATATTTCATCTACAAATAGAACCGTATAGAAAAATTCTAGTTGATACTAACCCTGAACACGTGTAGAAAATTGGGGTTGAGAATGGTGTACATATTCATTTTAAAACTATCACAAAAATGTGTATCAGAGCCCAGCGTCTCAAAATAAATATTCAAAGGCGCAGCCCGCAAGAATAGTTCGAAGTGTTAAAAACGCATAAAAGCAAAGAATGCAAATGATTTGAAAGAAACATTACTTTCTCCAACTAATTTTGAATCGATAGAAAAAAACCTGAATGTCCAGACCATTGACTACTCAAAACCAGTTCATTTTTAACATCACATTTAGAATCTAAAAATACAATTATAATTACCAGCCGTTGTTTTTGCATCATTCGTTATATAGATTGTATCTGATTTGTTTGTAATGGTCGCAGTAAGTTAGAAGTTATATACATATATAACAGCGGTTTAAATGTAAATTACCATTTCTCAATAATTTTGGGATTTTATGTATACATCATAGCATCCGCATTGCTAAGTCAATGATATTTTAGAGATAAGAATACCCAGTTTAAAATTCAGAAAAATTTAGATAAGCAAATTAAAAGAAAAAGATAAACGAATACGCTTAAATACGCTTCCTTAAATTTATCGGAATGCCCTAATTAAGATTGGATAAGGATCTACTAGATGGTTCCTTAGTAAATTTAACTCACACATAAACATGTGCACACAAACGCACCTTTTTAATATCATGTTAATACAAAAGTTTTTATTTATAATGATAATAGAACATTAATAAGTGTGTTTTAAAAATTTTTATGATAAAAATTGCTTTTTCCTTAATGAACTTTTAAATTCACTAGCTTGTAACCGGATAACTTCCAGCGTAAGTTCTTTTTTAAAGTTTATATATTTCGTGATTGTAAACTATGTCTACTGTTTTGTTGGAATAATTTTTTTCTTTGCTTTGGTTATTATGAATACAATATAAAAACGTCAGGAAATTTGCGAAAAAAATCAGTCAACGTATTTTGATTATTTAAGGTTAAAAATAAACATATAAATAAAAAAATAAAGAAACAAATAAATGTGTGTGTGTGTGTGTGTGTGTGTGTGTGTGTGTGTGTGTTAAAGGAGAAAGACGGTGCTTGAAAAAAACAGAGTTTTTTTGCTTTCAGTATTTAATTCACAGGAACACATGTATTGTACACGTTGATCCATAATTTTATTTTAATATATAGGTTTTTATTTGTAAATTTTAAACATTTTACACAAAAAAGAAGAAAATATTTAATTTTATTTTTATTAACAACTAGGTGTCGTCTAATTGGCCGTTTGATTTTTACTATTAACTTAGGAACACAGTACCTAAGTTCAAATCTCACGAAATCCAATTGTGAGAAAGTTAAATAACTTGCTTGCCGAAGTTCGGTGGTTGTTTTCCATCAAACCTTAAGATTTGACCCTCTCAATATGAGTGAAAGAATTTTAATTTTAGCATTAAAAACCGTTATTATACCATGCTAAGTTAAAACACGCGGAACTAAAAATATGTCTACAATAATTATTTAACAGGGATAAAAGGTTGAAATAAGATATAAATACCTCGCGGAAGTATTTTTGTTGTTTTATTTAAATGTAATATAATCTTTTTCCATTCTTTTGTTTCCATATATTTTATGTTATAAGTGTTGGAGGGATTCCAAAATATCGTTCGACAATGTTCATTTTTAATAACATTTTAACAATTAATTGTTTTTTCACAATGTTTACATTTCAACATATAGAAATTATTTTATTCAAATAAATAAGATGTTTTAATTTATAAAAAAGAAGAGAAAAGAAAAAATATAAATAAATAAATAAAAATGAATAAATAAAAAAAAGTTCTAAATTTTTTATTCGCTTGTTTTTGATGGGATAAAATGATGTTTTCTTTGAAGGTATCAATCAAGTCTTGAATTTTGTTTGATTATTAAATGGATAACGTAATCTACATGGATCATAAGTGGGTCGTACTGATTCAAAAAACCTGCCTTAAAACTTAAGTATGGTCTTAGTTCTGTATCCGTAAGTTTATTTGTGTTTTACTTGAAAACATATGATTTACGTCTGACAGTGATAAGTTTTCATGTATTTGTGAAGTAAGCAAGGATTGCTTGGGATGTTCGATTTCGTATTATAGTCTATCTGTTACAGTCATATTTGTGACATGTATATGTGACAAAGAAGGAAACGTTTTGAAAGAAAAAAGCCTGCAACCACAAACTGATCAGCTATTCCAAAACTCTTGTTTTTTATCCTGATTTCATTGCCCCATGAAATAATTTTTTTGTTTAATAAAGATTTTTGCTATAAATCTTAATGCTCTACATAAAACCTTAAGCTCTATATTTTCCGATATGCGCAGATCAATTTTTCTAAGTCTTTGGTGGTTTGTGGGTTGGAGATGAATTTTTAAATCTATTTGTTCGCTAAATTGGTTAAAATTATTTTCTTTTAGTGAAACTTATGGTTTAGTTTATCCTTAATTACAAAGCACACAGAGATGGGTCGTAAAAATGCGCTGGTTGTTTTGTCGTGCACACCAAGTAGAATACCTTTTCTTAACCTTTGTTTTGAAATTTCGATAAATAAACTCTTACAATGCTCGTTGTTGTTTTGTTTTATCTAACATCTTGATTTATGCAAAATACAAAACTTAAAATTGTCACATTTAAATCAACAAACGACAACATACATTTCCATAATTGGATAATGCACCTAAGCTTACCATCTAAGGGCAACTTATGTCATTAAAAAGGTCGGCGGAAAGTTACGAGGGGTGTCGGAAATAAACAAGTATAAACAATTTTGCTTGAATAATTTTCCTGTGCATTACCAGAGTATAAAAATCAATTGTAACCGTGAGAAACTTCCCTGTGTATACGCAGATACAAAATGATTACTTTGCCAAAAGTATTGAATTAAATTTCACCTATGACTTTACTTGTTCATATGGAAGAAATAGCTTCATTTCTTTACATTTCATTTTAATTTTAATTTCAATTTAATTTATTTTAATTTATTTTCAAAATAATTATTTCTATTTTCCTTTCAATACTATTGGTTAATTCCATGATAAATAAACTCTATAATGCTTCTAAAATAATTGTAAATGAGCTGATACATACAACATTTATAATTGGTTTACTCAGCACTTACTTTGTAGAATGTTATTATAGTGTCGAAATAGGGACTTTAACAAAACTTTCATAAAACATTATCTTATGAATTAAACGAGATACAAAATATTAAAATTCGTGAACTTACTAAAGAAAAACCTGCCTTTTGAAGAAAATAACGATGTTTTTCATTTCATTCAATTACACATAGGGCATATTAATCTATAATGAAGATATTTAGACTACGAAAATATCTGCTTCTCATCTTCTGTTTTGCAAATTTTAATTGGTGAAGAAAGATAAGCTTGCAAATAAAATTTAGGGGAAATTATGAGTTATCCCTTAATTTCACAAACAATATGCATGTTCATAAAAGTTTACGTGATTTTATGGAGCAAATAATCATGTTATCGTCTACATAAGTGACATGATAAAACGTACGGACGGGTTATAGACAGACTTAAGTTTACATTTGGAACTTTAACAAGGTGGTTTCTAAATAGAAAATACAGTCAGTTTTCTTCAAATGTGTTCAAGAGGATCTTAGACAAATGGTTCTTATAATAGAGATGAAGACAAATTTTGACCTTTATCTTAGGTGGACTGTACTAAGCTTTCAAAATCAAATCGTCGTGCTAGTGTTTCAGTTTGTGGGTTTTTGTTCTCGAATACTTGTAATAGTTAACATGAAAAAATAATAAAATACATTCATAAAATAAAGACATGCGCAGTTATGAGACAAGGTTTTAATTAAAAAAACATTTATTGTACGAGAAACATCTATAGATTATAACAAAGATTGTAATGCAAATTTACACTTCTGCTATAAATTAAAAAACCATTAAAAAATAAACACTGAAAATTAACAACGACAACAAAATATAAATAAATAAATAAAAATAAAAACCAAACTTAAAATGGACAACATTCAAAAAATTTTGAAGTTTGAAGTTTTTCGAGTAAAAATAATTTAAAATACAACAATTGCTAAAAAAACTAAATCAAAATGTCTTATTTTGTAAAATATCGTTACAGTTTAGTTGTATTGCATAGTTTTTGTTACTCTTAAACTATGTGTTTAGATACATTGATCTATGATTGCGGTACAACACACGTACACCATACTTGTATTTCATTCGTGACTTTCCTTTATACGAAATAACAATCTTTACTCCGCCAGGTAAAAAATTCACAGGCTCGTATTTATAGAATTCTTTATTTGGTAATTCAGGCAATAAATTGCTTTTCAAGTTACATGTTTTGCAGCTGCATCTGTTTTGGGAAGTCGCTTTCGGTATTTTGTGATCGTTATATGACATTTTAATATACCCAGAGCAAGTTCATCCTTGCTGCATTAGACTGTTGTTAAGACGTACCATATTGTGGAAATTTCTTTGACTCTTTATACTAAATTACATTACGTTCCGCTGATGGTTAATTTCCTGGCAAAACTTATCTTTTTCCAATAATTGATCTTCAATCGCAGAAATTAACGTAAACGAGGCTACCATTGTGTGTAAATCTTCTACAATTGTAACTCTGGATTTGCAAATGTCCGGTGTCTTACAACTCTTAGCATGTATCAAAGTGGTTTAAAAATAAAAATTAAAAAAAAAAACCCGAAAAGATATTAAGTTGAAAAAAAAAAGAATCTGTAGAAAGAAAATGTTAAAAGTGTTTTTAACAATGCGTTTTGTACACTACTTTGCATTTTGACCTGTGACATAATTTTGTAAAAATACCTTTTTAATCCAGTGACAAATTGTTTTTTCATTACTTATACTTATAGATTTTTCATAAAACATGTTAAGGCATTTTGTTTAAATAAAAATGAGAAACTTGGTCATCGCCAAAACCATTTTTCATATACAAATTATGAAATATAAAAAAATAAATTTTATCGGAGAAAAAAATATTTAAATAAATTCGCCATTTAGGAAACATTTTCTTTTATTCAACATTTATCCAAATTATATATAAATAAATATTAATTTACCAGTTTTAACTTATGAACGTTAATATTGCACTGATACAGAAGAAAATTTTAAATCGAGGGTTGGCTATTTTTCTGACACATTTCTAAAAAAATTTGAGACAATCATTATTTTGAAAGAAAATGTCATAAAACTCAAATTTGAGTATAAATAAGTTATTTATGAATTATTCTGAATTATTTCGAATAATCTTCTTCTTGTTTTGTAATATATACAACCAATAAAACTTCAAAACCTTGAAACACACACACACACACACACACACACACACACACACATACACAATTAAAAAATAAAACAAAAAACCAACCTACGACACTATTTTATCAAACAATCAAGATAACTCAACTCAAATATATTTTACAAAGTTGATGATATCAAACGCAAAACGTCTAAACCTTTTTAACGATCTGCTACAAAATCAACATAATTTAAGATTTCAACCCCACTAAGATCGGATTTTAACTACATCAATCGATATCAGAGACAAAGATTCTTGAACCAATGACCAACTGGAAGATTTTATGATGAAAAAATACGCACGGGGGCTTCATCAAACAGTGATGTGTAACAAAGGTACAACGACTATTGACTGTAGGGTTAAAAAGTAAGTACCGGGGTTATATCCAAACACGGACAACCGGTACCGGATCATTAAAAATTGTACAGCAAAACTTTTTTTCAGTTGATCAAACCCATTTTACGGTACGGGTACTCTAAAAAAATAAAAGTAAAATCATAATAGGTACTGAACGAACACTTTCCAAAAAGAAAAATTCAAAGCAAAGATTTAATGCTTGGATTAACCCCAAAAACAAAAAAGCGAAACGCATGCAACAGCAGTCAATTTTTTTGACTATGTCAGTGACGGGGTGTTAAAATAGAATTTGTAATTTGTGTAATACGGATATTTGGGATTAATACCATTATATTATGAATTGTAAAATGTTAACTGAGGTTAGAAAAATATATATTCCTTCATATTATAGACATCGTCCAAATGTTTTGAAATAATTCTCTTTTTTCTTCTAGAAAGTTATCTGTTCTAAACAATTTATGTAAATTTATAAGTATTATAAACGAGAGGGTCGTCTCTCCTGGTTGAATTTGTATTATTTTTGTATCAACTCACATATGCTATTATTATGTTATTTATATTATATGCTATGATATATTCTCTATGTAGTAAATTTACAATGTGAGAAATAAAGAACTTGAACTTAAAATACCGAGAAAAAACCATCGACTTCGGCTTACAAAAAAGTCTGTCCTTTTTCACCAAAGACCTGTCCGAGTAGAATTCGAACCAAGGCGGTGAGAAGCGATATGACGACGTAAGGACTACCAAGCCATCGATAGCAGGACCCTGGGTAGATAATATCGAAAAGCAATCAAAAAATACAACCCTACAAAAACCATCTGTGTATTTGCATTGCCAGCTGTTTGCTTATAACTTAACTTTGTTTGTAATTTATTGCAATAACAAGGAATTATTTAAATCAATAAACTTGTTAAAGACAAGTTATTTCTGAAGTAATAAAATGCTATTTGAAAGTTATCATTTTTCAATGAATTTGGTATTTCGGGTATTTTGTGGCTTCCGCGTCTTTGTTTAATCAACAATACATACAAGATAAAAAGTATAAGTTTAAAGTTATCTAAATTGAATAATGGGTAATTAAGCTTCCTTAAATGAAAATGAAATGCATTTTTTTTTTGTTTATGTGCAAATTTGAAGTTTTTATTAAAATAATTCATTCACAATTAGTAAATGGCTTTTTGCCTCTATTACGTTTCCAGTACACATAATAAACACTGAATTATTTAAGAAATGACGAAGCCGTTCATGTAAAATTTGCGACAGCCCACTGTCGTTCATAATGCATGAATATTGACAAAAAATGTCATGTCTTATATTTACAATTTCTTTAACAATTTCATTTCAATTTCAGATGATATATCCTAAAAATCACCCGGCTTTTTATGTGTCAGTTTACAGCCAACCTCCACATCGTCAAAATGGAATATCCCAACGTCATGACGTCAGAAAGTTCAGAAAGGTCATCAGCGTTCAAAGCATATGACCGCAAAGAAGAGTACCCGTAATTGAGTCATAGAGTAATAGAGTCATAGAAAGAAAGATAATAGCAATTGTAAATGTATATATATACATAGACGCATTCTGATAGTTTTTAAATTTATAATATATGTGTATTTGTACTGTTGATTTAAAATTAAGCTTACGCTTAAGTTTTCTTTAGAACTGCTTGAAATAAATTTAAAGAACACTTCTGAATAACTTTCAATTACCCAATTGACCATTTTTTGAATACGTATTTCCCATTATGTCTTTTGACATTATATATATATGTGTGTGTGTGTGTGTGTGTGTGTGTGATTTATAAAGCTGACATCTCACTTGCAGATGAAGAAGACGATAATGGATCATAAGTTGAAGGGGAACAAAGATTATGATTTGCGTGAATTATCACTTTCTATATTTAACATGTATAAAAAGAAATTAAAAAAAAAATATTTACATGCGTTTAATTCAAATATTAAACAATTTTACAACAATACAATTCCACCTTTCTCTTACATAATAATTTTAATTACTCTTAAAGGTTCTGAAAGTTAAATTATCTTAGACAAAAATTTACTGATTTACTGATCAAAACAACAGGCTGGCCCATCACTTTTATTAATTTTTCCGAATTGGTACTTGTTTAACGCGTGGTATTACCAAAAAGTACATTTTTAACACACGACACTGCTTCGTAGGTAAATATTCAACTAGCAGCATTACTTTTTCGCTATAAAACTATAAATAAAAACGTTAAAATTTCTTTGAATTATGTTTTTTTTTTATATTTTCCTTTCGTTTTTTCCGTTTAAGCTAGACATTTGCGTCGAAAACGGAACTTTTCGTCGAATTTGTCAGCCTGTTATTTACTTCAAGGTAGGAATCTCTCGTAGGGCAAATCCTAATGTGAGAAAGTTCATAAATTTGTTTGCAAAATCGAGGTTGTTTTCTCGAGAAATTCCGGTTTGCTTCAACATTAAAGAATTGAACCCCTCGATAAGAAAATCTTTACTGGCACGAAAAACACCGTTACTTCCCTTTTTGATTCGAATTATATGTGTATACTACAGGTTTTAAACAGAAGTCAAAGGTAGCTTTAAGATTAAAATACGGAAGTAATTAAAATAATTCTATTATATTTTGTCCAAATATTTGTTTAAATATGTCAGGGGGATTTTATAAATTCCTTCTTACACCTTTTACCTTTAGCAATTTTTTAAATATTAATTGGGTGTCTGAAAATGCTTATTAAATTCATAAATAAAATTCTGCGAATTCCAAAATTATTTTTCGCCTAGGATAATATAGATGCGCGCGTCGTGCGTGTGTGTGTGTATGTGTGTGTGTGTTTTGATTAAATGATGGTTGATTAGTTGATGAGGGGGGGGGGGGCGTCCCGTAATAGTTTCTTGTGTTATGATGAAAAAATTAGACACGATCTTATGATTTCTTTTTCCAGAAACCTATCTTTTTCGCTATTAAACGAGTTGTATAAGAATGTGACCAAGTTCCATTTTTTGTGTATCATGCTCCAGTGAAGAATCTCTTTAACTTACATCTAGATAATTATATCTTAAATTGTGAAAGGAGCCGCGAGGTTAAATAAATTAAACCTAACAAACTATTTCATAAGATTATCTGTACAAAGTTCGATACGAACAAAGGCGTAATAAGGCACATGACCATCCGACCGTCTCGATATGATAATTTTAGCTTGGTTTTAACAGCTTCCGTATTAATTGTTTATAATTATGATCAAATTATATCTGAGATTGGTCATACTTTTATAAAAAAACAATATATTAAATAATACGTACTTACCAAATATTCATCATGATACATAAAAATTACACAAAAACTATCCAATAAATCGCCATACCGGAGTGTAATGGCTGAAGTCGTTTTTTTGGGGGAACTCCAATAATTGTTCAAAAAAAAAAAATTTTCTTAAATGTCACATTACCAAGGCGGATATTACCGGTAGTTTTTTAAAGAGATATCTAGAGAAGATAATCGGTTGACTCGTTAATTAAAAATAATAATAAATACTTCCTGGGATTTTGTTCCACATTTTGTATAAGGATTTGTTTAGATTATCTTTGGAGATTCACCATTAAAATTAGGCAATAATGATGTCAATTTGATGGATTTAATTGGGCAGCGCCCTTACACGTAAACGAATGAAATATTCTATATTTTATCTTGTAAAATTTACAGTATATATCTTGAATCTTTACAACAAGAAGCTTTATATGTGATGACTTTGAATCACGTGATGCCCTTATTTTTTTTTCTAAAAATCAAATTCTGATAACTGCACCATGTTCTGATATATGTATATAATAATAATAATAATAATAATAATAATAATAAAAGGTGATGACGTATGAAAAAAACTATAGCTTCATTGGAGATATTCATTGAAACAAAAAAAAATATTGTACTTGATCTTAGACACTGAAAAGTTTGTGCCGTTGTTTTGTGCATGATTTACTATCTGCACCAAAATTTGTAGGCATATTGCAACCTGCACCGACAAGTCAAAACTTTTATCCTATTTGAGATAGGATTTTTGAATATTACGGCTGGGTAACCGAATTCAGTTTAACGTTTTTGAATACTTTACGTCAGTGGATAGTTATACGTCACCGTAAAAATTGCTTTCGGTTATCATACGTATGGTTTGGTAACTCGCATGAACACACGTATTTTAAACATACCAGGTTCGAAGATGAAATGTTCAAGCATTTAAAAAACCCAGACTCTGTCAGAAGTTTGTAAGTTCGCTTGCCGAAGGTCGGTGGTTTTCTCCGGGCACTCCGGTTTCCTCCACCATCCCAGAACTGACCGCCTCGAAATAAGTGAAAGATTCTTGACTGGGATGTAAAACACCATTACTCCACTCCACTCCAGACTCTGTCAGGGAGGCGATGCATGCATATTGATCGGAGTTACATGGATCTAAATGTGATTTATGATCAAGCTTTTTTTCAGGTAAAAAAATTAATGATTAAACATTTAAAAAATATATATTTTAGGGCTACTGATATTTTAATAAATTTGATTTAATAAATAAATTTTAAGTTATTTTTAAATGAAATACAGTTAATTGTGTATGAATAACTTAGGAAAAAATTTTGAAAAAAATGGCGCAAAATCTTGCATTCTAGTGCAAACTAAACTGCACTAAAGGGAAAAGATATTTTCAGTTAGAGTGCGCGGCTTTTGGTATATGGAAACAATGCACAAAGATTTATTATCAGCGACATAAAGGGGTGTGGCCTACACCCCTACATCCCCTCTAGATCCGCCACTGTCAAAGGAATTGAGAAGAAATGTTTTACGCTTCAGTCAAGTTTGTTTCCCTCATATCAGTGCGATAAGCTCTTTTGTGATGGGGAAAACCAGAATGCCCTTAGAAAATCACCGACCTTTGGCAAAGCAAACTGACAAACTTTTTTTTCACCCGAATGGGATTCGAACCTAGGCGATGGAATTGAGACACGTTGCAATGCAATCAACCACCGATGCTCTTATTTTACAGAAGAGCTTAAGAAGAGCCTTCAAATATGTTAGTATAAGTCATTTTATAAATTCTACAAAAATAAATGAAAAATGTTTATTTCACATGACGTTATTTCGTTATTCCGCCAATGAAAACTCTTTTCCCCCACTTGACTATATCTCCATATTTTGCAAATAAAGTCACGCCTTCGCACAAGCTCCGAAACAACGTCGAACTTCTAGCTCTGTATGTCCAGGTATCTGCTGCTCTGATTTGCTATAATATACAAATCTACCATTTTAATCAACTGGGTTCTTAAACTAACAGTTTAGCATAAATTTCGTTTAAATGAAAAAAAAATTTCGATTGCATCAAATGTAAAAAAAAACTGTTTACAACTCTGGCATTTGGCTTCAGGAAAGTTTGAATACGCCTTTACAGGGCGCTGCCATATTGTATCGAATGTACACAGGGATTAATCTGTGAAAATAGTACTGCAATCTAAACTTCAGAAATGTTCCGAAGGGTTGTCTGCAGCGGTAAAAAGGTACGAATGCTGGCCGCTTTTCGGGGTTTGGCCTTTGCACTTTAGGTTATCTCGTGATTTCGCCCTTAAAGAAATGTCCTTTCACTCAATATTATCCCTTGAATTTGCTTTTAAAGTCTCGAATTTTATAATTATCTTCACGTTTTCTCGTTATTTCGCCAATAAAACCTTGTCTTTTAACATAATTTTATCTCGGTATTTCGCAATTAAAATCGTCTTTCACGTCGTGTTCACGTTATTTTGCCCTTGAAGTGCTATCTCTAAACTTGGCAACATTTTTATTTGGGCGTAAATTATTCACTTTAGAGGAAAAACCAGTAAACAGGATAAATGATAAATGCGTTCTTTAAAGATCTTAATGACAAATTATATAATAAAAGAAACTTACATGGACAGTGAATACGAAATAAACGTATCTGACAAGTTACGTTATATGACGAATAACGCGAATTCAAGACAGGTGCACTTGAATGACCGATGGTTAGACGCAGTTTGTCAAATGCTTGATTTTGCCTCGTGACTAAATATGGCGCTTTTTTTTTCATTTATTCGCTCGCTCGTTCGTTCATTCATTCATTCATTCATTTATATTGGATTGTAAGATCGAATAAAAATGATAAAGACTGTGTAAAAACGTTTAGAAACTAGTATTATCCAGCATTATTACTCGAAATATAGCTCTGGAGGTAATTTTACGCCGAACGTGAAGAAATTAAGACGAGTCTTTCATTTAAATATGTTCTTATTCAGTTTAAATTGATCTAATATTTCGTTCGGTAGTATACCACTAATGTATCTCAGTTGTAGAGTGCTCGCAGTTACAGACCCCAGCCGGGTCTTAACAAGACATAAAATAGTTCTTTTGCCGAGGACTCGACTTTAGAAATGAGAGTCGCGTAGTTCTTCAAAAGAAAATTTAATGCCCGTATCACAGCAGAATTCTCCTTACACATGGCCTTGAGCGCACTGCAAAGGTAAAAATTTCTGCTACCTCACCTATAGCTGGTGACTTATCTATATAAGTGAAATATTCTTGACTTGCTCGTAAAATTCCATTCAACCAATCAATTAAGCAATTAATCGTTCGTTAGAATGGCCTCGGTAACGGGAAAATGAAGACATTGCCGGTCAAACTAAATTAACATCACTTTAATTAAAACTTGCTTACAGCTGACGGTAGTGACCATACTTAATAAAGTAAAGTTGGTAATACAAATATCCTCTCCCAGTCTGTGTCATTAAAAAAGTGTTCACCAATGGCAACACCTGTTGTGAGCCCCAGCTTTGTATGGACGTATCTGCCTCTTTGCCATAGCTTTTGTCGAACTTGTACCGGATGTTTTTTTTTTTTTAAAAAAAAGACTTATGGATGGTGTTTCCATGCCAAATTAGGATAATTAAGATTGCTTTTGAGAAGCCCCGAAAGAATAGATAGATAAATAAATAAATAAATAAATAAATAAAATTTGCATAGTGAAATGACAATGAACTTTTTTGCAATTTCAGTTATTTTCATGGTTTTAATGTGATTAGAATATATCAGAATATCATGTAGAAAAAATAAACTGGATTTTATCAGATGACTCATAATTTTACATCCTGAAAGCTGTGAACATTTGTTTTGTTGCATATATTATTTTGTTTTACTTTTGGAACCAACATTACAAAACTCACGTTATTTTCCCGGAATTCAAAACGGATCTACTTACTACTATATATAAAATAAAAGCACGCGCATAAGTGTTATTGCTTTATCAAGTGTTGTTACATATTTAAAGGAACCATGCGTGTGGTATACGTATTATTCATCTCTCTCGTTTGCCTTGGAGTTTGTAATGCCTGGTTCTTTAAAAAGGTAAGATTAATTAATTAATTTATAATCTTTTTATAGCATGTTAATTTTTCATCTCAGAATCTTAGCCACCGTTTCACAATCATTCTTTAACTAAGATCCTTCTTTACTTCAATTTAACAGTTTTGACAAAATTTAAATTTTAAATAATCTTCAAAATGACATCTTAAATTCCTTAAAAGCTTTGAAGATAAGAAAATTAATAAAATTGTTTAATTTACCAGAGTTAAGTTGAGGAAGATCTTAGTAAAGGGATGATTGTTAAACTGAGGGCCTGGAATCTTGTAATTTCGCTTGCATCTGTCTTGTTATGTTCGTCGTTGACCATTAGGTAACTAAATAGAGTAATGGAGCTTAACGACGTCGAAGTCAAGATTTTTCACTGCTTTCGAGTCGGGGGGGGGGGGGGTAGGGCAAGATTGGAGAACCCATAGAAAATTTCCGACCTTTGACAAGCGAAATGACAAACTTTCTCACATTAAGATATGTTTCGAGCAGGATTCAAACCTATATATACTAACACACACACACACACACACACACACACACACACACACACACACACAGAGTGAGAGTAGTAGAGTAATTGCGTTTTCCGCCCAATTCAAGACCTTTCACTTATTTCGAGGCGGTCAGTTCTTGATGGTGGAGCAAACCGGAGTGCCGGCGAAAACAAATGACCTTGGGCAAGCGAACTGACAAACTTCCTAAAACACAAGAATCTGTCCCGAGTTGGATTCGAACCCAGGCGGTGAGAGGCACTGTGATCCGTAAGCGCGCGCTTTAGATCACTCTCGGCCACCGAGTCCCCCTGAGAGAGAGAGAGAGAGAGAGAGAGAGAGAGAGAGAGAGAGAGAGAGAGAGAGTTCTAACAGGGTTGATCTGATTATGAACAGCTAGATTTAATTCAAATAATTTAAAATCTAAACCGTATATTTTATTAGGTGTGTATTTTTGGTAGAACATTTGTCATTTTTAAAAATCATAAATCAACTGTTACGTAATTTTCAGAAAAAACAATGGAGTGACCGCCTCAAGGATTATAAGAGAAGCGAGAAAGTACAATCGTAAAACAGACTATAGCTACAAAGGTTGTAAACACGGATATTGCGATGAAAACAAATGTAACATGTACGTCAACGACATGTTAAAAAATGCCGGGGCTAAAGTTCCCAAAAGGTAAACAATTTTCATTTAAAGCAAGTCACAAGCTTTTCTCAAAAGATGCTCTCTGAAATAAAATATATCTTTATTAACCCGATAAATGATTTGAATAGTTTTTTACCATTACCCCTAAGGCATAAATGAGAGTTGTCTAAAACGCGCGTTCATGGATCACTTTGCCTCTCATCGCCTAGGGTCGCTTGATAACGGTTGGTGGTTTTCTCCAGGCACTCCCGTTCTTCATCATCGCAGAACAGTAAAACCTCGATATAAGTGAAATAATCTTACTGGATCGTAAAGGATTATTAATCCAATCAAATCCAGTCCAGTCCAATCCAAACCAAACCAACCCTTAACAAACACTCCAAAAGGTCCATTTTCTATCTGACATTAATAAATGGCTACTACAAAGAGGAGGCATGAACGGTCAATGATTCATTTTTGAAAACAGGACTGGTCTACCAAATATCCAATACCGCATTTGCTTTAGCCATTAAATATATATAAATTGAATGATATTGATGCACTATACTTAGTAAAAATCTAAAAAAAAAAAAGTACAGTATTTACCGGAAACGGAACTTCTGTCACTCTTTTTTTGTACAGAAAAGGTCGTCAATTAGTTCTGTCATAATTTATAAGTTAAATTTAAAAAAAGTTTAGTCTTTTAAATGAGAAAATGTGCGGTCCATTGTTTTTTTCGATGTAAAACATTTTGTAAACTTTGACCTTTGACGGCATATTTTATTCTTTTTGTAGACGCATACGCTATCCCCACCTTATTCAACTCGTAAAAAGGGCTTTATATTAATTTACATTTTTATATATTTAAATTTTTTCACCTTGCATTTTATAAAAAAAACATGTTAAAAATTTGATATAAATATACACATACATACCAGTCCATGTTCAAAATCACAACAAAAAATGAACAAAAAAAAAATAAATAAAAAAATGAAAAATGAAAAAAAAAATAAATAAATAAAAAACAAATAAATAAATAAAAATAAAAAACTTTTGAAGACTGGTCAATTTAGTAACACACGCGAACTTCTTTTAAGGAAGTGAGACAGGGTGCTCTGGAAGGGTAAGCACCACCTGTCTAGCTAGCTACAACCGTTACTTGTAAAGTCCAATTTGAGAAGAAACACGGAACTATGGGAAGTCAAATATATTCAGTATAAGTTTGGATACAGTGACTTTATACATAGCAATAATATTGTGATTACGGCCATAAAACTTTTTAAGGGCCTTGATTAGCCCTGGCTTGCAATATCATTGAGTCAACAATTTAATTGTAAACAGCTTGCTTCTTTGTAGAAATAAGCAGCTCAACTACTTCAATATATACTACAATGTATTTTAATTTTTTGAACATTCATTTCGTGTTACCAAGTTTTCTGACTTTTTGCTTTTTTTAATTTCAGACGGCCATTCTTTTATAGTCCTATTGGTGCAAACGAATGGGGAAACCCTAGATCGACCTACGTTCTGAATACTGGTTGTTACAAGAACGTAAATTATCCAAATGCCGGAGATGTCGTGGCATTTCCGGCCTCGGTAGGCAGTGGGCATGTCGGTATTGTTACCGGATCGGGTCAGTACATAAGTGCTGGTGAGTTCATAGTGGAAGAAAAACGCATTCCAAACAAAACAAAGGTGTTCTGGAGATATCGCTACACAAAAAGTGGATGTTAACAGCATGAGATATATGTATTTAGAATAAAAATAATCAAGATATTTTCTAGAATTTTTATGTTTTAATTCTGAAAAGATTCAAGATTCTTAATCATGAAGACAGGTTTAAAGGTTAAATTGTACAAAACTCTTCCTCAATCTCTCTGTCTTCCCCTCTCTCTCCCTCTCTGTGTATGTGTGTGTAATATAATACTTAATAGCATGAGATACATATGTACTCTCTCTCTCTCTCTCTCTCTCTCTCTCTCTCTCTGTGTATGTGTGTGTAATATAATACTTAATAGCATGAGATACATATGTACTCTCTCTCTCTCTCCCTCTCTGTGTATGTGTGTGTAATATAACACTTAATAGCATGAGATACATATGTACTCTCTCTCTCTCTCTCTCTCTCTCTCTCTCTCTCTCTCTCTGTGTGTGTGTGTGTGTGTGTGTGTGTGTGTGTGTGATAACATGAGATATATGTATTTAGAATAAAAATAATTAAGATATTTTCTAGAATTCTCTGTTTAATTCTGAAAAGATTCGATACACTCTGTATCACGGATGCGGGTTTAAAGTACCATACTCTCTCTCTCTTTCTCTCTCTCTCTCTCTCTCTCTCTCTCTCTCTCTCTCTCTCTCTGCGTGTATGTGCGTGTGTGTGCGTGTGTGTGTGTGATTAATCACTTATTACAGCTTATAAAGGAGCAAAACAAAACGACAAGAATATATTTATCGTAATTCTGTTAAAATGTCATTAAGTATATATTTTGTCATTCCTACAGTATTCTCTTTCCAACTACAAACAGATAATAAGTTGAATGAAGTTAGTATTTTCTTTGTGTATATTCCATAAATGATACTCTCGCTCGCGTTCTGAATTGGTAGATCATGTATCATGTAGGGCCCTATTTGCAAATTTCCAATTCAAAATTAGTTGTTTAAATAAAACTAAGAGATAACAATAAACATTTAAATATTCTAATGGAAAAAAATCAACAATTTTAGGCTAAAATTTGGCTTTCTTTTAGAGTTACATAATCTGATTCTTGGAAATTATAACTTCAGACTTCCAGATGAAACAATGCTTAATACAAACGTTTTACAGCTTGATAAAATTAATTTGAATTTTTTGTAAAAATCACAGCATTGTCAACATTAAAACTAATTAAAAATTATAAAAATATGTCAAAATTATTTTTGCCTATTAAAAAATAAAATTGTGCACCTATGTAGCATGACACGGAAAGCACTTAACGTTATTCATTGCAGACACCGATGCTGATATTTGAGTGTAATTGCTCAGAAGTCCAAGTATAATTTTATTTAAATAATCAAATATTTAACAAAAATACATGTTTGATTTTGCTGTACCATATGTGCACATTTTGGAAATTTATTCCTCATCAGTGACACTAGGGCCGAAAAAGTTGATAGATAAAAAATAATAAAAACATTTGAAATTTAATGAATCCAAAGTTCCAAAATTATATGTATCCAAATATTTAAACTTATACCATGAAATGATGTTTCTGAAGTGTCTATATTATAACGAGAATTACAAACTTGCCATTTCGGTATGGCGAAAAAATACTAAATTACTTATTTGCCATTTGCATATACATTTTTTTAAATTGTACAATATCCCCTTTACGCTTTCTTTATATCAATTACAACAGCAAGGATTTGTATTTAAAAACAAGGTCTGTATTTTTCTGAAGGGTCACACACTTCTCTACTTATTATATTATCTCGTCTGTGTCGAGATTATAATGAGATTTTGCGATATAGAGTTGACAGAACTAATTTTAATATGGGGAAAGAAATAAGATATTGCAAAACAGACAACACATAATTTTTACAACTTTATATATTTATGGAGTTGACAGAGCTACAGACAAAAAATTCATTTCGTGGGAAAGTTAAAGAAATATTGCAACACAAGGAACACATAATTTTTTTACAACTTAATATATTTATGAATAGGATTGGGTCATAGAATAGTCTATATATAGCTATCATCCTCCATAAAAAGGCAAAAAGCAAGTCTTCAATAAAACCTCATCAATTTTTTCTCTCTTTTTCCCCAGAATTTTAAGGGCAACAGTAATTCCATTACTAAAGCCCTAATTATGAATATGTTAATCATATTTAGCAGGTATTTGTTATATATTTAAGATAGGTAAAAAGTCTGCAAAAGATAGTAGAAACTGCTGAGGTTTCAATGAAGACTTGCTTTTTCTTTTTTCCCTTTTTATGGCGAATGATTGAATACTAACAATGCGTATTTTAGTATCGAATTAGTTTGTAACAAAATGCAAATTTAAAATAATCATACTTTGTGTGACAGTATGATGTTAGGTTGTATCAATCATATCCATGAGCAACTCATAATCCAAAAAGCAATACAGAAACTTGAAAACTAGCATATTAAGATTAATATGTTAACTTTTCCTAGAAAAGTGAGACCAGGTGTTCCTAAAGGGTACGTACCTCCTGTCTAATTAGATACGTACGCCACGTGTGGAATTATAATTAAAAAAATGAAAGAAACTTGGAACCATGGGGCGGGCGTTAGGATAATTTCGCATACACCGACATCATATTTGGCAACAAGAGTCTGATTAAGGCTGAGGGCCATAATAAGCCAAGACTTGCAATATCCCCGAGTCGACCATTTATTTGTAAACAGCTTGGATGTATAAATATCAATATCAATCAAAATGTTGTATTAGCCTTGATGAAGAACTAACTAAAAAGAATGTCACATTTTCATATTGTGATCATGATACAGAGTACATCTATTAAATCCCGACCTAGAAAAACACACGATGATAAAAAAATCCAGAACTGTCTCCCTCATATCTAAAATCATATATAATTTTGTTGCTGTAACAATAACATATTTTCATTTTTAAACACTAAAAATACATTATATGTAACTATTCCAAAAGAAATCCGAAAGGCATGAAATATTACGAGTATAAATCTTAATGGGATTGCTTTTCTTACTTCACGTGTATAACTAAGTTGCCAGCTTTCGAAGATTTTACTTTGTTTTTGGGATTGTGAATTGGACAAGAAATGGTATGTTTGTGTTTTATTTCAAATTATGACATTATGTATAATTTTTGCTCTATCGAGAACGATTGCTACATTATTGTTATTTAGACTTAGTAAATGTTTGTTCATAGAAGATAAATGTTTTAAATTTTAATAATCACAAGTGATTTGAACAGAAGGGAAGTTCTGTAAATTGATAAAATATCTTTTTTCTAGTATTTTGTCATCACAACAATGATTTATTGATTTTATTATTTTTTGTATTTTATGATATCCAATGAGTAATCTGTAATTAACTGAAATATTTTGCTTTGAAATAGTTTTCTGTTTCATACAAAGCTACAAGCATCATTGACGGTTTTGAAATGAACTCTATTTCTTCATTTTAGTGAAGTTTTTCAATTGGCACAAAAACCCTAAACAGAGTTAATGAACTCCAAATACACGATATTGTTGTAACAAATATATCAATTGGGGTTTTTCCTTTTTTCAAAATCTTTGTTTTAAATCAGTATGGTTCTAGACTGGTTTAAACCTTCATGTTGCTTTATCCAAAACAATCCACTCATTTGCAAGATTTTCCATATCTGTACAGAATTTTCAAAATTGAGTTCCATACCAAAATTTGCTTATGTTTGTAAGACCGCCCTTGGAAAGGTATCTCCTGGAAGCTTTTCCTGATTTAGCATTAGATCGCCTCGAAGCGTTTATTTATGTTTCAGAATTATTAATTACATCAAAGGTTTTGCATTTTACTATTTTTGTCCCATGTCACTCTTTCCTTTTAACTTACAATTGACTGGAAAATAATTTTTCTTCCAGGTACAAGTAATACATGGTCGATATATGCAGATTCCAAGTTTGCTGAATTTGTTCCAAAGGTTTTGCGTTTAAGAAGAACCCGTTAGTAGTAAATTGTATTGTTATTTGTACCTTTAATCCCCTTTGTTTTTTTGTTGTGTCCTATGTAATGCGTCTGTCCTAAAATTTTGTTTCTTTTTTCGGATTCATTATTTTTCAACTGTTTGGTTTATGTTTTTATCTATCAAACTTTTTCGGCCCCTAGCAGGTATTTCTGTTATATATTTACTACGCATGAGCGGGTACCGCTGCTGGTGGAATAAAACTCCCTGAGGGTATCCATAACTCAGTTGGCAGTACTTTGTTCTGTCAGAAAATATACCATTTACTAAATAAATAAAATAAAGCACTAATACATAATAAACTGTAAACAAAACAAAAGCACAAATTCCAATAGAATTACTACATGTTTTTACAGTTATTTCTACTAAAAATTCAAGAGTTTAAGCACTAATTTCAAATCCAACATTTCATTTCATTATTCTTCTTTGTTTAATTACCCACGATTTAAACAATTAAAAAATTCAAGAGTTCAAGCTGTTTGAAAAACAAAAGCACTAATTTCAAATCCAAAATTTCATTTCATTATTCTTCTTTGTTTAACTCCTACCCACGATTTAAACACTAAGTCATAGTCAATAATTTCTCTTGGCCCATCAATAGATATTCTCATTAAATTTTCTAATGTCTTCTGTTGAAGACGGTTTCTGGTACAGCTTTTAATCAAGTTCTGTTTTGAAAAGCCTCTTTCACAGTCAACTGTAGAGACTGGTAGTAAAAGCACTCTCTTACACACAACACCCACAACTGGATAAAAATCCATTAATCTTACACCTAACTGGGCAACATCAGTCACAGTTTTGACACCTTCACTTTTCTTAGTAACCTGAACCTGAACATAGGATCTAAAGCTTGTCAACTCCTGCTCAAAACTTGAAGAATCAGATATACTACAACAGTTTAAATACTTGATAACTGTGGCAATGTCATCTGAACTCACTTGTTCCCCTAAACTACCTGGATCTAATACTGAACACATAGCCGACATGACTTCAGCATCCTCTGAATTACTGAACCTTGCCCTAAGACTTTCCACTGCCTCTTGACGCTGCTTAATTCCATCCCGGATAGTGTGGCCTTGAAACTCAAATGTAAACAAACCATCACTATCCAGAGTGGGTTCAGCAGGAACAGCACTGACCAACTCTGACAAAACACTACCAGACTTACTATCCCTAAGACCCTCCAATACTGTTATAGTAGAACACAAAAGTGGGTCAAGTTGAGAAAAGTCTAAATCTGACTTCTGGTACATTTTGTTTAATATACACAACTGCTTGAGAACATCTGCTAAAAAGTGTGCACAATACAAAAACTTAAATGAGGAAACTGGTTTATACAAACTAAGAGCCTTGGCTGAATTCTCTTGAAGGAACACTGACAACAAAGCAGAATAATTCTTAACAACAGCACTAACACTACCTTCAAAACTAAGCCACCTAGTTGCAAATACCTGCTTAAACCTACATTGATCTGCCCCAACAATAACTGCCTGAATAGAGTCAGGAGCTGCCATATGCTTTGGAGAAAAACTGAAATATTTATAAACTGAATTTAAAATCTCCTGAAATTTAACCAAGTATTGGACCTTATCAGCACCTGAACCACAGCCTAAAGCCAATCTATGTGCTATACAGTGTGTAGCCAGTAAATTAGGAGACGATTCCCTCAGTCTAGTAACAACACCTGACTTAGAGCCTACCATGACTGCCGCCCCATCAGTAGAAATTCCAACCATATTACTTGCATCTAAACCCTTACTTTTCAGAACATCTAGGACCTCATTTATGACACTCTCAGCAGTAGCATTAACCAACTGTCTAATCCCTAAAAAGTAAGACGTTGGTTCCCAACGAGCACCTACTTCCTCAACTATCCTGATAAAAACCAACAACTTCTGATGCACAGACACATCAGTGGATTCATCAATCATGATACTGAATTCATTACTTGCCTCAATCTTTGCTAACAACTTATCCACAAGACCTTACTAATAGCTGACTGAAACTCATGAATGGACTGGTTGTGTTTGTAAGAAGTATGACTATCTACTGCCAAGTCTTTCAGTTGTGTGGCACACTAAAATAAAAAAGAAAATTTATTTGATATACTATATGTTATTACATATTTCTTTAAATAACAGGAATGTTTCAAATGTTACATTTGTTATTTTTGTGATTGTAACATGTCCATGCTAGAGAACAATTTTTTTGTCAATGTAACAAAATTAATGCAGTCAATATATAAAAAATCTTAAAAAAAGAGATAATAGCAGTGCATTTCCAAAGCTGAAGCTCAAGTGCATTTTAATTTTGAATTGCACTTATATGATGAATTTTATCTGAATTGAAAGCAGACAAATGTTTATGTTATAGTCAGTAAGTGGTTACCTATTCTATACACAATTCGTGAAGTTTTGGTACAGTGCTGTTTGGCAAGTCATTTACTGCTGCAAAGTACACATTACGTAGTGCTGACACAATGGTATGCTTATTCTTGGATAATGCTGCTTCACGTGCAGCATCCATGGTACTACTCTGTTTGCAAATTTCAATTGAACGGGCATGGCTATTGATACCTAAAATGTAAATCAATACAGATTATAACAAATTCAATATTATTGAATCTAAAAAAATCATCTGATGGTTTTCATGTTTATTAATCAAAAACATTCAAAAATGTTCAAATCGTGAAGCAAGTAAAACTTTTGAACCTGATAAATTAAGTTTATTAGGTAATTTAGCTTAAATGAAAAAAAATAACAAATCAATCAATCAATAAAAACAAAATGAATAATAAAATATATAAAATAACAATAACTAAATAAAAAATCAATAACTAAATAAATACCTTTGCCCTCTGTGTGTTTCACTACTGATTCTTTTTTCAGTTTGGTACAGCCCCAATAAAAGCATTGCAAATATCACAGGTCATGGATTTTGATCTAGGATCATATCTTAACCATGGACGGTTAAACTTCCATGTCTCTTTAAAAGATCTTATTTCTACCTTCGGAGTTTAAGACGATTGAAATGTAATTGAATCATTTGATTTTACTTTTGTTGGTGTATTGAACCCGAACGATGACAACTTTGGAGATTTAGCCAAATTCTCCAAGTCGTCTGTTGGTTTGCGTTTAACCATGATGGTCCAGTGGCAGCATTGTCAATAATCTATTTTTTACAACTTGCATGTCGATTTATAATTCTATCGATCTGTTGATCAAAGACGAGACACAAGCTTAGTATTATCCAAAAGTACTCACCTGTTTTTACTACTTTCAAAGATCTACCGCCGATAATTGATAATCTCAATTTAATTTAGCAATTACCTGTGATTATCCGTAAACGCGGCTTGGTAATCACTCGCTTACATTGGTAATTAATCTCGTTAAATGATTAATCCACCTGTAATTAACATCTTCACATGTAGAATTTTGTTTAATTAACATCATGTACATGGCTTCGGTGACCCAATTTAACACTCATTCGGAACTCTCTAGATCTATGGTTTGATAAACACGTAGACAGAGACGGAAACCTGTTGCTTTAACGACTCTCTGCTCATGTCCGTGAACCGTAGTGAACCTGTTAATGTAAACATTTTTTTCGCCATGACTTTCGCCGATGTTTATTTTTTATCGCCAATTTTTTTTTCTCATTTTGCGAAAAAAGCGAACGGCAGCGTGAACCCTGCATTTAGCAAACTTTTCAGTCATCTTAATTTTTGAAATTTATTTAAAACTTAGGTCTGTTCCCTCATGCAAAGCATTCCTTATCTGGATTTGGATTCATACAATTTTGGAACTTTAGATTCATTATCTTTTATATGTTTAGATTATCTATCCAACTTTTCGTCCCCTAGTGTCACTGATGAGGAATGATTTTCCGAAATGTGCACATATGGCACATTAAAATTTAGCAGGTATTTGTGTTATATATTCACACAAGCTGTTCTAAAACTTAGTTTCTTGATTGTCAAAAATGGTTTCTGTGTTGGACATTGTTTTTAATATTAATGTAACAAACTAATTTTGACATGAAATATCTATTTGTTAACCCTAAATAGGATTAAATAAGTCAACATATTCCAAATCAAATCATTGTTGGTTACTATTAAATTGCTTTAATATATCAATGACGGGAAATTAATACTTTTGCTTTGTGTGAACTTAAACGTTATTTTTATCTCTCGATTTCATAGAATATCTTTGACGTTCCTGTGAATTATCTGATGTATTAGATGGAATGGAACCAAGTTACAATTTTTCAGCCCATGACAAATGAAGTAACGACTCTATAAAAGGTTGTCGAGTCTGAGACAACTTTCTGTATGGAAATGGTATGCCATTCTCGATAAGAACGTCGCTAAAACACTGACTGGCTGTTTATCTTAAAAACAATTTACTAAATGAAGAATAACACATACGAGGATTTTTCGATATGTAATGTTTATTGTACGATATCTCAAAACTATTCCACTGAAATAGAGAAATGGACGATACTTCCAGTCAAAGTATTTTCCGCGGTTTAAAATACAATATTTACATTTTCAATGTGTTTTCTTCATATAACTGTATTTGGGACCAATGGTAATTATATCAGCTATAATTACCAATGATATTGGCTATAATTACCATTGATCAGCTGACCGGCGTATGAACACATTGTAACATACGGAACTACATTATCTAAGGTAAACAAACATGGCCGCTATCCGTAACAACATACCTACAACACGAGATTTGAGATATTCTTTATTTATTTTTTACTTATTTTTAACGTCCTGCACGTTCAATTTTCATAACTAGACTGGTGACTGATAAGACTTTTTACACCGTCTGCAGTTGTTCCATGCGCGGTTGCTGGTAGGGCCCAAAGCTATTTTTATCGTAATTTTATATTGAAATAAACAGAGAACATTTGTAGATTAAATGTTACAATAAAACAATTTGCTGAAAAAAGAATTATTAAATTAATGATGTTATCTTGACTTCACTGTTATCTGTTCCTTTTTCTCACGCACTATTTTGTTCCGCTCTTCCAGTGACTGGACATACTTGTCGCAATCGGTAAGTATTTTGACATTATTTTAAGGATTAAAAATATCAAAATAGTTTTTTAAAAATCGTGAAATGTAAATATAACCATTTAACTGTTTAAAAATGAGGCTTCTAGTCGATATAACTTCCAATGCCGTGCAATGCAAACTAATCATAACGCGCTAGTGCGCGTTATTTAGTTTACATTGCACGGCATTGGAAGTTTTATCGATTAGAAGCCTCATTTTTAAACAGTTTAATGGTTAATTATTTCAATCTCTGAATCCATTTTTGGAATGGGTAGAGGTACGCCGATTTAGGCAAGCGTCTGAGGCACTGAAAGATGGCTGAGCCAGCCAAGAGTTTGTCGAGACTTGTAAGACGACCAAATGAGAACTTATATTATTAAGTTTTGGAAATACGTAAAAGTCGAATGGGGAGAGATCTGGGTAGTATTGTGGGAGTAGCAAGACGGAAACCTTCTCCGACTTCAAAAATTGCTTCACAATCTCAGATGTATGTGATTGAGTATTATCATGAAGTAAAGAAATCCTGAAACAGGGCGTCGTTTAATATTTATTTATTGAGTATTTTTAAGTATGACATCTCAGTAAGACCCACCAGTAACACGTTTGCCCTTCGGCACATGCTATACTATTACATGAGAGGAATGTGTAAAAAAGAACCTTCGTTGTGTTTCTGCTACTTTTGGAAACTACAGACCTTATACTGTGTTCAGTTTAAGATATTTTAAGATATTTTGTTTCCAATTTTCTTAAGATATTTTTACATAGTTTGTTTCCATTTTTTCTTACTGGTTCGAAATAGTGAACCCAGTGTCAGTGTAACAATGTTTTCCAGTTGTCTTTGATTGATTTAGGGAAACATTTTGAGCAATTGCTTAGTGATTTGTACTTGTACCCGTTTTGGGTCATTTGTCAATACCACTCTTACATTAACCCCAATGCCATGTATAATACTTCTTAGTTTGGTTTTTTTTTTAAATTTCATTTTTTTTTACCTTTGAAACTGACTTACGTAAGCAAACTGTTGATCATGCTTTCAAACTGATCAATTCTGGAATTTATTTGTATTTCCATACTTGTGATAAAAATTCTTTACTAGTTTATGCTTTATTTATGCTTTATTTATATCGAGATCTGCATGTTAATGCTAATTGTGTGTGTAAATGTGTGTTATAAGTCCATAATATTTACCTGTGACAAATATATATATAAATATATATATATATTTTAAAATTTTTGTTTTTACTCCTGTGCTAAAGAATGCACTAATGTTGGGTTTTCTTTGGGTTCATCTACAAGAAACAAAATGAACAAACTTCATTTGGTCGGCCCTAACTTTCCGAACAAACTTTTTGTGAAAATTTTATCAAACAAACTAATTGCGCATTTATTTCATACACCATTTGTTGCATTTTTCAACAAAATTATCACTTTTATCACAATAATACTTTAAACCCTTACAATCTGTTTTATCATCATACAATTACGTTATTTGTGTACTTTGATAATAATCAAAACACTTGTAACACCCGGTACATGCGGATCAGACACTTTTATCAACATACGTTTGGACCTTGTTTTTACTCAGCATGATAAAGCACGGGTCTATTACGTCTCATATTTGTTTACACTTTTTTAATCCCGTGTCCTAAATTAATTAAGCTTCATAAGGGATTGGGATAATACCAAGCTATGAACAGCGGCCAACATTCGTACCGCTTTTTATTACCGCTGCAGACAACCCTTCGGAACATTTCTGAAGTTTAGATAGCGGTACTTTTCTTACAGATCAATACGCGATACCTTGTGTACATTCGATACAATATGGAATTGCCCTGTAAAGTCGTCTTCAAACTTTTTTGAAGCCAAATGCTGGAGATGTACACAGTTTCTTTACATTTCATGCAGTCCGAAGTCTTTTTATTTTAACGAAATTTATGCAGACTGTTTGTTTAACAACCCAATTGATTAAAATGGTAGATTTCTGTATTATAGTAAATCAGAACAGCAGATACCTTCAAGAGTGGCTTGACGTGACCGATAGATTTTTATTTAAAAGACAAAAATATTGAATTCACTTTTAAAGTAAGTTATACCTCTGCATTTGTTTAGATATTAAAGAAGCGCTTTAAGGTAGTCGTGCAGATTAAAAGTGATATAACAATAATTGAATACATGTATGTATGTGTTTCTACTAAGAAAAAGGAATTGGGAGGTTTTAAATAATTTAAAAAAAACATCTCTTATCATTTAGGACCTATGTGGTCAAACGTTCCAAAGATCTGCTGAAGGATCTCAGTATTTCATGACCTAGATTCGAACCTCACCTTGTGGAAATCCCTGGCATTTATGTCAGTTTTTCTTGTTGGAGGCCAGTGGGTTTCTTTGGGAACTCCAGTTCCTTCAACAGCTCTGAACAGAATGTCTCAATATAAGTGAGGAAAAAAAGTTATGAACTTAGGTGTAAAAACCCAATACTCCACTCCTATCAAACCAGGAATGATAACCTATTTATCTCATTTATTCATTTCCTTTGTTTAAAAAAATGATTATAATAATACCAGCTGTGGTGGTGGTGTAGCTTAAAGGACATTTCTGCAATATTGGCTTTGTGGACTTGCTTACTAGCACTCTTAAAGCAAGATAAAAGCAAATAAGAAAGATACAAATTTATACTTCATGTTGTGTATAGATTATAAAATAGTCTCACCTATTATACCATATAGGCATAATTCCCATTTAACAAAATATATCTGACCAGTTACATTTTTAAAGCTGAAATTTTGCCTAGATAAATCCATGCATACCTCAAATATAATCAAAGGTCATAGATTATAAGAGTCAAATGCTACAACTTCAAGATGCATGTTATTGAAATCCATTCTGAAAAAACAAAAACAGTCATGTACTCATTCATTTGTCTTACTTTCAACAGTTCATGAGGAATTTTGAAAGCTAAAGCAAGGAAAACTAACATTTTTACAAAGCACCTGATTTGAAGAAACGGGGATTTGATCCCTGGCATCACACCACCCTGTTTTTTTTTTTTTTTTTTTTTTTTTTTTTTTTTTTTTTTTTTTTTTGTTCAGGGTTATTAATTTTTGAATCTGTCATTTTTGAAATACAGTTCATATTTTTCTTAACAAATAATCTGATTCCTTCTTTTTCATTATTTTATATTTTTTAAATTAAATAATAAATTGTTAAAAATTAATTCATTTTTCTTCACAAATACATGTAATCCGATTCCTTCTTTTTTCCAATTATTTTAGTTTTTTTACTTATTTAATTCACCTTGCAAAATTTTGCTGAGATTTACCCAGTGTTAAATGAATTTAAAAATCCAACTTCCCTAGACTGATAATTGATATAGGGTAAAACTTATTAAATAAGGAATCCTTTAAGCAGGTTTTATACAGGCACTACTTTCACTCTAGTGGCTATCTATTGAAAACAAAGTACAATTAAAACTCAGTGAGATTTTTAAATGAGTAAATATGGTCTGCCTTGCACTAGTACAGACTCAGGGCAACTTTAACCTTACAGCTCACTAAATCATTATATTTATGATAAAATGCCACTCTCCCAGTCACATAACATTGACAACAGGTATCGCCATTTCTTTTTAGATTTTGGCATTAGAGATCTTTGGCATAAAATTGATACAAACTAATAAACATATGTAGATATCAAGGGTTCATTATAACAAGATTTTACTTTAAATCCAAATCATTAAGGGGCTTTAAGAGATGATGTGGTATTGGCTAGTACGGAACAACACATTGTGCTATACTTTTACCATATTTTGTGAAGTAGACCGATGGTGTTAAAACAGTAAAAGATCACTTATATCAAGGCAATCACTTCTGGGATGAACCCCGAGAAAACAGACCTTCTGCAAGCTAACTGACAAACTTTCTCATACTAGGATCTGTCGAGCCGGATTCGAACCTAAGCGGTGAGAGGCACTATGATCAATATGAGCGTAATCACTCGCCTACCGAGGTCCTCATCTCAATGGAATGTACAACACGACTTTGTTTAAGTATCATAATAATGTAGTGTTAATTAAATGGAATTAGCAAACATGGAAAACTATCTCAATCATACAAGTTTGTTTACAATAACTTTATCGGGTTTTAATAACCTTAATTGTCTATTTTGTTTTTGTTTAAAAGGAATATGGATGTAAACTTGTTGCGAGGAACGCCGGATTCTCTTGGTTGCAAAATCGGTTTCCCGGGCAAAATATGCAACCACTCTTAAATCAATAATAGAACAATTTAGCAACAATTTAACGATCAACCTTCAAATATAATTATTGAAGATTATTAAAATAATAATTATTTTAATAAAGGCGTAATTCTCGGTAGAAAAAAAACTTTTAAACTTAATCCATTTTCAGAATAGACATGCTTGAAATCAGACAACTTCGACATAAAACGCGCATTCTTTAAATGTTAGAACTTTTTCTTCTTTGTTACACAGATTGTAGGAAAGTACATGTTTTCAGTGGTTTTTTAAATTTTAATCTTCCAAATTTTATTGCTGCTGTTATCACCTTACCGAAAAAGTGTCGGGGGTTAAGGATGACATGCGCAATACCTCACCTTGATTATTATCCCGTAAGTAATTTAGGTTACTTTATTACATATAAATAGAAAAACTTAAAATCAGTGTTATTTATTGCATTCTTTACTGTTACCTGTGAAGATAATCATGCAAGTTGAATTTGTATTTTTCTTTACTCTAGCTGTTCTTGGCCTTTGTAGTGCCTGGTTCTATTCAGTAAGTTTTATAATGAATGGATCAATTTTTAATTTTTATATAGATTGTTTTATCTTTTATCTAAAAGATCCAGATACTATTTAGTCGCTATTCGGTTGTTTTTATATTTTAGTCATTGCTATCGGGCGGAGCAATGAATTTTTTACGTCCCAAGATTATTTTTACTGCAAACAGAGTAGTAAGTACATGAATGATTGAGTGCCTAGGGAAAATCAAATATTTAAAAACTAAGTAAGGTCTGCTTAAATTTTTCAGTCCCAGACAAATAATGGAGTCACAGCCTCAGGGATCGTAAGAGAAGCGAGAAGTAAAAGCGGTAGTGACGAGTATAGTTATGCTGGCTGTAAACATGGACATTGTCATGCAAACAAGTGTAACATGTACGTCAATGACATGTTAGAAAATGCTGGGGCTGAAGTTCCTAGAAGGTGAATAGCTTTTATTTTCCATTGTTAGTCGCTATGAGTTGCTGTTCTTGTTTTTTTTTTCGCTGTTATAACAATTTTTTAAATGCATTAATCAAATTTTGTTGAAAAGTTACTTGTTATTTATGCATATGTTAAAATATATTTTAGCATATGTAAAATACGTAACGCATTATATAATCTATTCATACATTTGTCGATTTTGTTAACTTGCCAAAAAAGATACTATTGAAACAAAAATTATATATATTAAAAAAATAATTAAACCAATTAAATTTATCTGGCATTAATTTTTAAGTATATATATATATATATATATATATATATATATATATATATATATATATATATATATATATATATATATCCTTATAGGTGACAATATCTTGATCAAGATTAATGTTTATTTATTTAAGTTAGATATTTCATACGATATTTATTCTATTACATTTTCGGACTGAATTCAGTTTGTGGTGTATATGTAACGAATAACTGCTAAATTTTGATGTGCCATTTGTGCACATTTCGGACAATCATTCCTCATATTGACACTAGGGGCGAAAAGTTTGATAGATAAAAAACAAAAGCCAAACATTTGCAAAATAATGAATCTAAAGTTCCAAAATGATATGAATCTACATCAAGCTAAGGAATGCCTTGCATGAGGGAACAGACCTTAGTTTTAAATAAATTCAAAAAATTAAGACGACTGAAAATTTTGCTAACTAGTACATTTTCTGACAGCACAAAGTACTGCCTACAGAGTTATTGATACCCTCGGGGAGTTTTACTCCAACAGCATTGGTACCCGCTCAGGGGTCGTAAATATATAACACAATTACCTGCTAAATTTTGATGTGCCATATGTGCACATTTCGGAAAATCATTCCTCATCAGTGACACTAGGGGCCATCAAGTTTGATATATAAAAAACAAAAGCCAAACAGTTGCAAAATAATGGATCTAAAGTTCCAAAATTATATGAATCCAAATATCCATATTTATGTTTTTGCTAGAAATATCACATATTTTACTGAATATAAGAAGTCATTATTTTTCTTGAAATGTATGTGTTTTTTCAGTGAAAAAAAACAAATTCTGTTTTATATAGCATAGTTATAATTTATGAAACATTTATTTAAATTACTTATACGCAAGTGGCCCTTCGGCTATAGTCCTATTGGTGCAAACGAATGGGGAAACCCGAGTTCGACCTACGTTTTGGATACTGGCTGTTACCAGAACGTAAATTATCCAAATGCCGGAGATGTCGTGGCATTTCCGGCCCCGGTTGGCAGTGGGCACGTCGGGATTGTTACCGGATCGGGTCGGTACATTAGTGCTGGTGAGTTCATAGTGGAAGAAAAAAACTTAGCAGTCGGCCATAAAGTGTACTGGAGATATAGGTACACAAAAAATGGATGTTGATACATAAAATATAGTCGAGAAAAGAGGTATATTAAACAAAACTATACTAGAGATATCATAAAAAAGAAAATGATGTTTATGAAATTATACACTTAAAGTAGATGAGAAAAATAAAAGTAATGAAGATAGTTAAATGTATTATTTACTTTCATATTGTGTGACGTGCACTTGGGGTTTGCCAGTGTACAACGTGACTCATATCATTTGGTGTAATTATGGAATATTTGATAACACATTAACAACAAAATGTAAATTGTAAACTTATTTTTAACATAGTTACACTCAAGTGTAAGGGTAGCACCTTGTACACTAGTTAGACAAGTCCGAATTTCTCTGACCATAACATACTTTATGCGTAACGGCTGTGTATATGGTCAGAACAATTTATAGATATATAAAAAACCGTGATTTTGCGATACCAACTGATGACGGAAAGAGCGCCGCTTTATTTCACTTCAGACGGAAAATACTAGGGGAACGGTATAAAAGTTACTAAACTCGATCGATAAGTGAATAATTTATGTTTAAAAATATCATATATCTAAAGACATCATTGCTGCTTGTTAGAGAATACAGAATCAATTTTAAATATCTAAAATAACCAGCATAAAAGATTGATTTATATTAAACGTAGTTTATGGGCAAAGTACGATAACTCCTGTTGGCATATATAAAATCAAATGCTAACAAAAATGTATAACTGTACTTTACTACTGTCTTTGGTAAATTATACAATCAAAATGATTAAAGACACTTACTTACATGAAAAGTGATATACTCTACTGACTTATCTATATGATAGATAGGGAATAGAAACACTTTAAATCGAAACATTTATTAACAGTAAAACATATTCCACATTTGATCCCATGAAACTTTTAGCGCCGACTTTTTAATTTGTCAAAGCCTAAATGTCACAAGGCCCTTTGTAAAGAGGGTGTTGCAGTATACACCAAAATACACCAAAATACGCCAAAACATTATAAGATTTTAGTGATCTTTGTACATTTTTGGAATTGGAATAATATTGGATAACTTCTGCTATGAAATCATCAAGCATTTCTCTCATGTAGAGATGTCTAAGGGCCTGTGTGATTTGTCAAAGCCTGGATATCACGAGGCCTTTTTTAAAGAGGGGTTTTCGGTGTTGCAATATACACCAAAACATTATAAGATTTTAGTGATCCTTGTTAATTTTTTTAATTGGGATAATATTCGGTAACTTCTGCTGTGAAACCATCAAGCATTTCTCTCATGTAGAGATGTTTAAGGGCTTGTTTGATATTATCAGGACCCTTTACTTCATATGTTACTCCCCAAACAATACCTTAAAAAGAGAAAAGAGCTGTCGTGTTTTTGCAAAATACATATGCCTATTTATGCTACAAGTATGTTGGTATTTACATTCAGAACTAATAAAGAGCAAATTTAAAGTAATTTTGATATAGTTAAAAAAATCTTCAGTTGTTGTTTACAAAAGTATTGTGTAATAAAGCGGTCTGCTCTTTTCTGTTTGTGCGTTTGTTATTCTAACTGTAGTAAAGAACACATTGTTTCCTCATACAAAGCATTTTTCAGCTGGATTTGGATTCATATAAATTTGGACCTTTAGATTCATTAATTTTTATATTTTTGGATTATCTTTTTTATCCATCAACTTTTTCGGCCCCTAGTGTAACTTATGAAAATGATTGTCCGAAATGTGAACGTATGGCATATCAAAATTTAACAGGTATTTTTGTTTAATTTTTTCAGCAACATGTTCATTTTTAGTTTTTTAATTAACAATCTTTTATTGCTTATGGTTATTGAAATGATATCCAATGATCTATGGAATAATATCTTTTGGTCATTTGAATGATATCCTGTGTCAATAAAATGACATTAACGTAGGGGTGAGAAGGTGAGAGCGTAAATTATTGCACTACATTTATAAGGCTTGCTTAATGAAAACCATCACACTTGAATTTTTATTTAAATAACATCTACATAGTCATTATTTCACAACATAAAAACTAGAAAATTGATACATAATCTTATTTCCTACGTTTTGTCTGATCTTTTTAAAAATGTGTTGCTAAAAAGTATAAATATAAATGGAACTTATTTATATAATGTGATAACCCATGTAGTCTGACAAGACTTTAAAGAATTTCAATTGCTGACCATTTTTAGCAAACGAAAATAAACCTGATCAGTTGAAGAATAATATTAAATAAAAGTATAAGAGTTATGTTTCCTTAACAGTAAGAAGGATTTGAAAAATGTTTAATGGTTCAAATTGATATTTGATACCATGAACCAAGAATGTTATCATCACGCTATAAACCTATTAAGTACAATATTAATTAATCTTTTTAATATTTACCAGTTATGTATTTAAAACTGTAAGGTATTTAAATGTTTGATAGTTCAAAATATCATTTGATACTATGAATCAAGAAGGTTATCGTCACGCTAAAAGTAGTGATGTTTATTTGGCCTATTATCTTTTTTGTAATTTTATAATTTGACAATACAAAAGTTCAGTTGTTACAGTTTTGTCCTTTGTTTTGGTCCCAGGAATTTAAATTATAAACAAAGATGTATATTCATTTCCATCACTGTATTATTATTATTATTTTTTTAAATTTCTTTGTATATTCTCATCCATATTAAATTTATAATTTTTATTCTCCGACCAAAGTACTTTTGACCAAACTACAAAATACAAAATGAAAAAAAACCCTCACATTTGATTCTATTTACTTAATGAGATGTCGGCATCCCTATATTAATCTAATAAATACACCAATTAAACCAAAATAATTATTATAGCTACATTAAGCATCATTTGATTAAAACAACAAAAATCCCATAATACCAAATGCTTGAAATTTGTAATCAATAAAACATTTAAACAACATAATTTCCAATTGAACTTAAAATAATTCTCTTTTTCTTAAAAACAAAGAATAGCTTGAATGTCCCTAGATTTAGATATTTAGTTTTCAAGATTCAAACATTTCCAGATTCCACAATGTTACATTGGTTATCAAAAAATCATATCCCTGTATCAAAAATAAATTTCTACTTACAATTGTATATACATGTATTCATTTTTTTCTCATATCGAACATCATTCGTTCATGGCCAAGTCTTCACTACCTTTATTTGAAAATCCATCCTCTTATATATACACAACAAAACATAACATCATGCAAATCACATACTCCACAAACTCCATACACAGTCACACAACCCATGAATTTTTGCAAAGTTTCCCCAGTTTATTGACAAAATATCAGCACATATAGTGACCTGTCAATTTGTTTTTGTACTTTTTGAAACGCCTGTTAATTAGACAACACTTAAAATAAGGACTTGACCTTAACACCTTTACAAAAACTTATTGCAAAACATAAAATATGGAATGGGCACAATTAAACATGATGAAAAAAATACAATTTTTGGTCAATACAAAAAAAATTATTTACACTGTAAATCTTTTTTATAATTTTACAATACAAAAGGTCAGTATAGAGCATATCATTTTGTTTTGACTAATGTCATAAACTTAGCCGAATTTAATTTCACAATAAAAATTATTTTTCTTATGTGAACTCTGTAAATTCTACATGCATACTATACCTAAATAAATAAAAATATTTTATATATATAGGTATTAAAAACGCTTATAAATTGTTCACATCAAAATTTAACTGGTATTTGTTTTATATATTTTATAAAAATAAGGTTACTGTTAAGTGATAAAATAGCAGGGAAGAGTAGTATGTCCAAGTCAAGATTGTATTTCAACTAAAAAGAGATGATCATTTGATCATAAAATAGCAGAGAAGAGTAATAGTATGTCCAAGTCAAGATTGTATTTTAGCTAAAAAGAGATGATCATTTAATCAGTTCTGGGACAGTAGGAACACTTGGAGTATCTAAAGAAAACCATCGACCTTCGGCAACCGAAATTAAAAACTGTCAATTAGGATCTATGAAACACAAATATCCCGGATTATAATCCAATTATAATGAGCAGAGCAGTTAAGCATCTAATGAGGCGTATCTTTATCTACAAGTATTTTAAAACAAAACTTTTAAAAGGTTAAAGAAAATGTACAGTTATGACACTTTAAAAATTCTGCAATCATTTTTCTTGATTTTTGTGAAATACTGTTTATTTAGGCGTCAATTACCTAAATTATATTCGAAATAAAAAGTTTTTTCAAACAATTTCTGCATCATATAAAATGGTAGTAAAATAAAAAAATTATTGTTAAAAGTAATGTGGCTTTAAACAAACTATGACGGTGGGGTGTGCATTGCAAGGTTTGTCGCTAAGTAGTATGAAAAACAAAGGAATGATCCAAACAACACATGCATTTATACATTCTAATGCAAATATTTTGTTAACAGAATTTTGATTGGACCTCGACCGCAGTGAAATCTCTGTTTAACGGTCGGAGTTAAGATGTCGCGTGCTATTTAGGTAACGATTACGTAATGTATTCCAACGCGCCGGTATACGTGCTTTTGTTTACAAAACCAAAATGACGGACTCCGATGATATCGACGATTCCGTATTGCCAAATTTTGTTATAAAAACGAATATTGGAGTAATATAAATCTGTTATTTATTTCAAACAATAAAATTATTACATCAGTGGAATCAAGTGTTTTCATTAAAAAACTATATTTTTTGCGTAACGACATCGGTCTACATAAATTATTTAGTGATGCGTCTGTAAACTTAAAATAAACTCTGTTCGTAGCAATGGGAATTTCTATCCATTAAACTGATTTTTTTAGTATGTTTTAATCATTCTGTATTAGAATGGAGATAACTGTTTTGTATTTGAAGAGTTCCGACCGTAAAACGTGGATTTTATTGTCGCAAATACCGGTTTCCTGGCTCGGCAGGCGTCGTCGGGTAGACCTCAATTTGCGACAGTAAAATCCACGTTTTACGGTCGGAAGTCTTCAAATACAAAACAGTTATCTCCTAATTTTAATAACTTTCAACAACTTGACAACTTTCAGAAGTAAACGAGTCTTAACTATCGTTCGAATAATCAAGTCGAGCAGGGAGAGGAGATAGTTATGTTCACAGGTACACTGAAGCAACCCACTGAAAATCGGTTTTCAACTAACGCTATAGTTTCTTTTTATGTCATTATATGTGAATGGCATATTGGAAAGAATCCAAAAAGATATACATCACATACTTACAAACTTAATATAAACTATTACAACTTCTAATATTTTAAGAATCACAACTCTAGTTTGAAATTCAGGTCGATACTCCTTTTCTATGAAAACGGTTAAATGTATTAAGAGTTTTCATAGAAAACTTTCAATTAAGTTATTTCTTGAAATGTAAAAGTGAAAAAGACTTGAATCATAAAATATTCTTTGAAATGAGGTCACAAATATATATTTCATTACCTATTACCTTTTGGGCCAATAATTAAAAGAAATTATCGCCATTGCTGTATTATTAAAGCCATAAATTGTTGTAAGAAATTTAAAAAAAGAAAAACTACCATCGTACCTTGTTTTTTTTTAGAAGTGACATTGAAACACAGAATTTTTTTTCATTCTTTTTTACTTATCGTGCAATCAAAAGTAAAACTGCACTCAACTGTAAAATAAGCTCAGGAATTTCTACAAGTTACTAGGTTTCCCTGACTTTGAAATTTAAACCACATCAATAGAATAATTATTTCTACATTCTCATTTAGTAAAATTGTTAGGCTAACCGTTTACTAGAATATAGACAATAACAAATTTTAACTGTACGATTCATATTCGATAATGTGTACACGTGGATATTGTACTTAATAAACTTTTTTTTTTAAAAGTAACAATTGATAACGTTGCCTTGTACTTATATTCATACATAAAATTAATAATATTTAATATCTATTTATTATTTCATTTATTTATTGATTCATTTTTTTTATTTTTCTTTGTATTAGAGGAACACATTTGTAAATTGTTTTGATAGAAATATCATGTGGGCCTTAGATAAGTGAAACTTTCGTTGACGTTAGATTTAGAAAATATAACAAAAACAATGAGCCGAAAAACATTTGACAATAAATTACATTTCATGCAATGGTTTGAAAAATTCCTTATAAAATATCTAAGTCTAGATATTTAAATATAATAATATGTGAAATTAAACTTAGTAAATAGATTGTAAATTCTTAATTTGACAGTTGTTTATTAAATTCGAATTTAACTGAAACAAAAGAAATCAGGTCGTTATGAACCACATTTAAGGTTTTTATTACTCTTTTTTACGAAAAGGACAACTAATCTCATAAACAACAAAGGAAAGAGTACACCAAATCTCATAAACCAACAAGGAAAAAGATTACACCAAATCTCATAACCGACAAGGAAAAAGATAGCACCAAATCTCATAAAAAAACAAGAAAAATGAACGCTAAATCTCATAAACCAACAAGGAAAAAGGTACACAAAATCTCATAAACCAACAAGGAAAAAGGTACACAAAATCTCATAAACCAACAAGGAAATGATTGCACCAAATCTCATAAACCAACAAGGAAAAAGATAGCACCAAATCTCATAACCAACAAGGAAAAGGTACACAAAATCTCATAAACGAACAAGGGAAATGATTGCACCAAATCTCATAAACCAACAAGAAAAAAGATTGCACCAAATCTCATAACCAACAAGGAAAAAGATAGCATCAAATCTCATAAACTAACAAGAAAAAAGATAACTGAATCTCATAAACCAACAAGGAAAAAGGTACACAAAATCTCATAAACCAACAAGGAAAAAGGTACACAAATCTCATATACCAACAAAGGAAAAATTACGTCAAGTCTCATAAAACAACAAGGAAAAAGGTACACAAAATCTCATAACTAACAAGGAAAAAGATTGCACCAAATCTCATAAACCAACAAGAAAAAGATTGCACCAACTCTCATAACCAACAAGGAAAAAGATAGCACCAAATCTCATAAACCAACAAGAAAAAGGATCACCAAATCTCATAAACCAACAAGGAAAAGGTACACAAAATCTCATAAACGAACAAGGAAAAGGCACACCAAATCTCATAAACCAATTAGGGAAAAGGTAGATAAAATTTCATTCATTGATGATGGTTATTTTGATCAGTTTTTGATGAATCGATTGAAGCATTTAAACAACTTATACTAGATCGTTATTTTTTAGATTAACATCTTGACATTTATACGTTATACAATTGCTTGATGTTTTTAACAACTAACTTTCTGACTAATCTTGCTAGGTTAAAAAAATATTTTATGAACAGGGTTGTTTCCTACTTTGTTAAAAAAGGACTTTTTGCTCTGAGTCAGCAGTTTACCTTGCTTAAATAATTTAAAAACAAACTTGAAATTTAAATCTACAGAATTTTTTTTCTTTTACTGTTGCATTGTGTCAAAAATTAAAATTAAGTTCTTATTTATGTAGTTTTACAATTTTGACTGATGTAAATTTTCTATAACAAAAGTATTATGGAATTCAATGTTCCCTGAAATATTCAAATAGAATATAATTTAAAATAGTCATTTAAGAAACCTTGTAACTTTAAAAATTTTTTTTTTTAAAATGTCACATTAATAATAGAAAAACTTTTAGTTTTTCTATATTCTCTTTCTAAGAAAACTGATTTAATTTGTCCAAAGGAAACGACCAGAATGAAATGTTTACGCTACAGTATTTTTTCTGGACCAAATGCATTACTAAAGACAGCAATTTAATGCAATCAAAAGTGCAACTGCCAAAAATAAAGAAATAAGTTAAATAAATTTAAGTCTCAAATTATGAAATTCATCTAAAACTAAGGTTTTGTTCCGTCATGCAAGCATTCCTTAATTGAATTTGGATTCTTATAATTTTTTATCTTTGAATTCATTAATTTTCTACTGTTTGGATTATTAATTTTTTTTTATCTTTTTTCAACTTTTTAGGACCTTGTATCACTGATGAGGAATGAAATTCCGAAACGTTCACATATGACACAACAAAATTATTTTTTTTTTTTTTGGTTAAATATTGTATACAATCTATAACTCAATATGCTTTCCCTGACACTGAAATATGAACAATAACAATGACAGGCGTTTTTCTCAATTTCTATTGCATCAGTAAAACTATTTTTACTCGATAAACATCAATCAGGACGTTAAATCAATTATTTTATTTAATATTCATCATCCATTGCATTCGCATTTAAATCGTAATTTCCTAATTTATGATTAATTTAATTAATAAATATGAAGATAAATTTAATATTGTTGCATGAATTGCACTCAGTCGATAGAGTGTAAATAATTTTTTAAATTCAAATTTAATCAGTAAAAATTGTTATAATGACTATCACTTTTTAAGACTACCTGTCTATTTTTTCAGCTTTTCTAAAAAAATAAGAAATAAATCAAAATAAAATAAAATAAATAAATAAATGAATAAAAATTTAATTAAAAAAAGCTTTTTATACGGACAGTTTGTTTATTAAGTTCATATTCCATAGACTTTTATATACAGGTTTACTGTCTACGTTTATCAGAACTTTTTAAATATGTTTAAAACAGTTTGAATATGAATGAGATTAAATGGATATTATAATAAAAACTCAAACATATCGGCCTACGTTCAAACTTCAATATAAAACTACATTTTTTGTAATAAAAACTGGCAAATGAACCTCCTGAAGACTAAGCACTTCCTGTCTAACTAGCATCGCCTGCCAGCAAAACTGAAAATGAAAGGAACGTAGGACTATGAGATGTCAAATATATCAAGAAGAACTTTAAATACAGCGACATTATATTTTATCAACAATATTATAAAGAAAACCTTAAAAAAATCTTTTTAGGTTCTTGATAAGTCTAGGCTCGTAATAAACAATAATTTATTGGTATTCAGCTTGCTTCGATGCATGAAGTGTTTGCAATTAAATCATCTCTACCAACTTGTATTAAGGATAAAATATATAAACCATTAGCAGGAGAAACGGGTATATTGCTGTATAAAAGTGACAAAATTGACGTTTGCCATATAAATTTGTGTAGTTTCAAATGTGACCTTACGTTGGTGTCATAATAGAGTTATATGAGAGACAAATATGAAGCAGGTCTTAAAGAATATATCGTATTTTAATGCAAACTTGCTAGGATAGATGACATTCACATGTTCTCTATATTAAGAATTCTTAAAAAGTAGAAAGTTATTAGTATATCTCTGTGGAGCGGCAATCCTCCCTCCAGATTTAACAAGGTTTTGCATATAAATTCTGTTTCATATAAATAAAGAAACAAATCAGCAAGCAATCTATAAAAACCTTATGCTATCTTCAGTGCATACAGTCCTTATGGTGTTTAACAAAATAACCAGAATCCCAATCAATTTTTTGTTTCTAGGCTCACCGTTCTTGTAAAGATTAAACATTTTGTGACCCATGCAATGTCACAAGTGGTTTTATAGTATTTTTCTGAAATGAGTATATTGTGGCAATTTTAATTAAAGGGAAATAAATGTAATAAGTACAATGCAACTACAGTCAACTCTCTTTACAACGGCACCCTTTATAACGGCATATTCGGTTAACGGCAAAAAATTGCCGGGAACAAATCTGTCACAACGTTATTATAACACTTTATAACGGCATATTCGGTTACCGGCTCCGGCAATGAAATTCCGGGAACGAATGTACAAAATAAACACTAAATTTGTTCGATATAACGGCACTGCTAACCGGCAGAAGATCACACAATATCTAACACATCATGCCTTCAGGCATCGCTGCACATGACTCCTTGTGCTTGACCGATTGTTTATACAGGTGACCTAGATTGTCCAGTCTAACACCTGTGCGCGTCTAGGTCATTAATTAATAGTTACACAACATTACCTGTACCTAACGGTAATTAACGGTGTTGTTATCACTCTTGTAAGAGACACCGGGTCGTGCGCGTGGTATTGTCCAAGCTGACGGTGTATACACTTGATACACAAATAAACATGTCAAAATAATGACACATTGAGTTGAGTAAATTTTAGAAATAAAAAACATGAAACTTGTAGATTTTAGTCTCATTTTTAAATCGTATTATTGACGGGTGTACGTAAGTGTGAAAATTGGAATATGTCGGAACCCCCGGCGAAACGTAAACGGACTCAATTTACCATTGCAGAAAAGAAGGAAATAATTAGTTATAAAAATGATCACCCAAAATCTTCTCAAGATGAAATTGCATCATATTTTACACTTGAATGGGGTAAAACTGTTGGACGATCAACTGTTGGAGATATATTGCGGGATAAATCAAAATACTCGAACATTTCAACTGACAGTGACAAGTCCATACGCAACCGAGGTGGAACATTTGAGGAATTAGAACGTGCATTATTTATGTGGTTTAGTGACGTTAGATCCCAACATGTGTGTGTTACTGATGAAATGTTGATTGAAAAGGCCAAAAAATTTGGAGGTGAATTGAATGTAGATAATGACTTTCAGTATTCTGTTGGATGGTTACAAAAATTCAAAAAGAGACATAAAATCGCGCATCACGTTACACATGGTGAAGCTGATAGTGCCGACCCGGAAGTAGTTCATCAAGGTCGATTACAATTACAACAGGATCTTGCGCAGTATGAACCGAAGGACATTTACAATCTTGATGAAACCGGCTTATTTTATCGTCTTGGTCCAAATTCAACTCTAGCGACTGGACCCGTTCGCGGACAAAAGAGACAGAAAGATAGAATCACTGTTGCTTTATGTGCAAATGCCACCGGGACTGATAAACTTACACCTTTGGTGATAGGTCGATGTGCACGCCCCAGATGTTTTGGAAAGACATTTGATCCTAACGTGTATGTCACATATCGTTTTAACAAGAAAGCCTGGATGACCGGATGTGTATTTCAAGAGTGGTTGATGCAATTTAATAGAAAGATGAGATTACAAAATAGACGCGTATTACTGTTAGTTGACAATGCGACTAGTCATTCTAGTGATGGAAAAAAGTGACTATTTTAATAAACTATTGTGGAGAGTAATTATAGTGACTGTGTAATCTAGTGCTTGTGTTCTATCATTTCCTTATTATTGAAGTGAATTAATAGTGACTGGTTATCATTAGTGCTTTTTACTCTGTTCAATATTGAAATTTATACATTATCATACTTGTCTTGAATTAATGCCTGTTCTTGATTTTTATTTACTGTAATAAATTTAATCAACTTTATTTTGTTTTTCTTTCAAATATTCTTCTACTCAAGATTGGTGTTAAGTACCTGTATTATACACCCAAGTCAAGATTGAAGTCAAGATTCTTAATACATGTATTTATATCAAGGTGATGAGTGAAATGGTACAATACATTTGTACACGGTCATGTATTTACAAAATACAACGACAGTATTTTAATATTCAATATTTTATCAAACATTTAAACAAGTTGTCTTAAATATTAAATATTTAAAAAATTATTTGTATTTATACAAATAGTTAAAATATTCAATATATATGACAGCTATAACAAACATAAATTACAAACACAAACAACAGATGTAAAACCCTGGATACCACTCTTTGAATCAGGGGACGTAACTCCGACAAAGTTATGTTAAATTCATTACAACAGCATATTCTTTACAACAGCAAAATTGGTGAATACGAAGATGGCCGTTATAAAGAGTGTTGACTGTATATTTGTGAGCCAAGAAGTTTTTGGTCTACTATATGAAAGGAATGTTCATTTTGCCAAATGCGATTTTATAATCTTGTTTACACTACAGCAATAACCAATTTTTCTAACTCACCGTTTCTAATAATTTCAGATAGTTAAATTTAGTTTGTTATTTTTCACTTACTACAGTTATTCGTAACTGAAGATTGCAACGCGCATGTGCGATTACCATTATATTTCTTCAACGACGATGTTTACACTAGAAGGAATGTTTTAGTGACGCATTACGTTGCATGCACAAAAGAATCAACCATTTGCTTTGTTTTTCAACATGTAAAATCCCCGAAGCAGGAACTTTTTATTGTGTGCAGTAATATTCCATTTTAATTGTAAATGAGCATAGCGATTTTGAGTTACGACTAGACTCAAGTAAGTGAAAATAGCAATTTAATTCAAGTGTATTATATTTTCAATGGAAATTAATCAAAATCCACCGTTACAAACGCAGTGACAATAGTAACCGAAATTAAATTCGCAATTAATTATTCTTTTCCTATATGAATTCAGCGGAAATACATCGATAAATTTCTAAAGCTAAATTAAAAACAAAAAGATATACATTTAAAAAACATCTATGATTTTTTTTTCCTTTTTAATTAAAAGTCTCTTTTTAGACTGATAAAGAGATAAAAATAGATAAATAAAATATTGGCTTTCTGAGTCCCAGTCAAGATATTTCCGATTTATATCGACGAAATCAGTTCCGACCTTATGCAAAAGAAGTGCGAACTTTCTCAAACAGGGATCTCTCTAATACGTCCTAGATGGCGGGAGACGCCGTGATCCATGTGTGCTGGCAGGATAGAGCCTTCAGCCCATGGCTCCTTACCTCTGAGAGTTTTACTCTTAAAAAGTGGAAGAGGATTTTGTACCTTCTTAGTTTCCTGCTTGGTAGCTTTTAAGGGACTAATTTTTTAAAATAAACACTGCTACATTTCGGAGAACTAGAGAACTTGAACACCAAAATTTGCCTTATAATTGTTCACTAGTTTCAAAGCAGATCAGAAAAACTTGCATCAAACATACGCATCAAATAAATTTGTGTTTAGAATATAAAATTTAGATGAATAGAGAAATAATATCGTCAAAAATAGTTAAATCAAGTCATTAAAATAAATTGATTCGTTTTTGATATAGACTTTGGATACAATAAGACATTATCAGAAGTTCATAAGTATTTACGATTTAGATTGCGATCAGATATTTATATAGATAATTACTATGTTATTTATTCATTTATTCAATTAGTATTGTGTTCAAAATAAAACCCATGATTCTTATTATTTCATTCAAATCATGTTGACACGATTAACGCGAGTAACACGTGAGAAAACAAATAAATAGTTAGACTAAAGTTTTTGTGCAAATATTTTATTTTCAACTCACTAAAAAGCAATCAAATGTGATACAACAGATAGAAATTATATTCATGCTTTAAGTTTAATAAGTTTAACAATATGATAAATATATAATTTACAGCTAGATACAAATATTTTGATGATCCGTAGATAATAAAAATGAAAATAAAAATCATCATCATCATCAACGTTATTATAATTAACGTCGCATATTCCAGTTACAAATGGATCCAATTAAATAATAATTCCACAAAAAATTTTATCGGGTGTTAGGTTGTACGTTTTTAAAACACATTTTCAAATGTTCTTAATATAATTTTCTCAAATTTTGGAATTTTTGATGATGTCATGTTATATCAATAAAGCCACACTTTGTCAATTGTTACATTTATAGAAAGGAATTATACTGCGATTAAAGATACGACCATGTTTTCCCTAACTTCATCATCCGGAAGAGCTTCTTGTTGTAGAGCAAAGTCACGTGATAATTCAACTTTGACACAGTTTTCAAGTTCAAACAAATGTGCATCTTTGTCCTCTGGGATGTGCTTTCTAACACAGTCTGCAAGTTTCATCACGTATTCAATATTTGACCCTTTAGAGCCATTTGCCCGGACAATTTGTTTTGCCAATGCTTGTAAGTCATGCTGTTCGTTGTAAAGAAGATTTTCCGGTGTTGCCATATACATCACGACCTTGTAAGATGACTGTGATTCTTGGCCGTTTTCGGGTTTGGAATAAAAATTGGTAACGACCAGTTCATAACCACCAAGTTGTTTTTCTCTGATGTTGAGATTTCCCAGTGCTTCTTTTATATTCTCGAGACCTTCCACTTCATATGCTATTCCCCAAACAATTCCCTAGAATAAAATAAAATCCGATATTAGTTTTGTTCTCCTTGTTCTCTTAAAGATATAAAAGTATATAGATTTATTGTCCAACATAATTATTTAGAAGAAAAAATAGCGTATTTATTTTTCGCTAGAAACACACCACATATGGCACATATTAATTGTACAGATATTTGCGTTATATATATACATGTATAAAATCAAATCTTCTTCTTGCCAATTTGTGCTTCGATGGCCTAATACACAACGCCACTTACCGAAAACCAGATGTGTCCTTCAGGTACTCCGGTTTTCTCCTGCAATGCTACTGTGAGAAAAATTGCCAGTTCGATTTTATCCGTATACTTCGGTTTCCCCTCCATACCTCAGACCCAAACAACTGCCTGGTGGCTGTGTGCAGGGTCAGAATAATTTCTATACCAAAAACCCAGGATTTTCCAATACCAACTGGTGTCGGTTGGTGCTTTTTGATATAGAAATCATTCTGATCCTCCACACATCCGCCAGTCATAGAGTGTGTTTTGGTCAAAGAAAATTTTGACTACATATTACATTATCTTGGTACCAGGAAAACAAGGAGATAGTTCGTCCTCTTGATTTCGAGCACCAAGCGAGAATCCAGTATCTCAAATTTTAGTCTTATGTAGACACGAGCAGGGTTCAAGCACATGACCTTTCAATCTCGAGGAATCCATTTTTTAGGCATCCTAGAACTGAAAGGAGGTACATAGTCATAGTCAACGCCCCATAAGCTCCTATATTGAGACAGTCAGTTTTAGGAGATAATGAAAATGAAGTGCCTGCAGAATCGACCAATCGTCGACAAGCAAACTTACAAACATTCTGTAGGCCACTCAACAACCAATGATCTTCTCTCTCTCTCTCTCTCTAAGTTGCAACTCTTCCTGGCTGAAAACAGGAAAGGTAAAGAAATATAAACTTAATGTGTTATATTTTCATTTCATTTCATTTTTAATAAAAAACATTAATAAAATGTTGAAATATTCACAATTAACTTCATTTGTATGCTAAATAATGTTTCCATGTGCTTATTCTAATATTTAATTTTAAAAAAATTATCAAATACTTAAACTTCAATTTTATATATATATATATATATATATATATATATATATATATATATATATATATATATATATATATATATATATATATATATATATGAATAAAATATGTAAGTTATTTCAGCAAATATTGTCTTTTTATATATATATAAAGTGACAATAATCAAGTTTCAAGTTTTTTTATATTTAGTTTAAAGATCATTTACTGCATTTAAAAAATTCATATACATGAATATATAACATAAATAAATTTGAGGGTTATGTACTTCCTTTATTTATTCAATTATGGATGTATTAATTTATAAATTATTTTCCAAAATGTGCATTTTTGGCACATCAAAATTTAACTGGTATTTCTGGATTCCAAAGTAGGGGGCCATAACAAAATATCCAAATTGTCTTTAATGTTTCAATTAAAGTTTCAATATCACCCTTTCCCATGGTCGGCATTCGAAGTTGAAATAGGAATTCGGTTGTTATGCATAAAATATTTATTCTTATAAGTGTTTATTTTTGTTTTTCCATTTCTAAAAATTGTAGTGTATATATTAAAAATAGTTCATGGAATTTGTGGATTTCCCTGTGCTTAGTTTTCGTACAAAAGACACAGACATATCTATTCAACGAATTGCTTTAAAAAAAATTAACAGTAGATGAAAGTTTTCATTGATCGATTGAACTTTTTTACATTCGAACTAAGATCCTGTCGAGCAAAATGACTCAAAGTAGAGCAGAATGTGGTGTTTTTAGCACCATTTGGGATTATGTTACCTTTATCTAAGCGGTCGCTTTCAAGACAGGTGAGAAAACCTGTGTGGTAGATGCAAACAATGAACCATGGAAAGCTCACTGAAAGGCTTTTTTACACAACTAACTACCAAAGTGGGATTCAGCCTAGGTTAGATTGATTAGAAAAATAACTATTTTGATTCATATCTGACACATTCAAATCAAATCAATAAATATTTGACCCTAAATGTCTGTGACAAAAAAATTGTAAAATTAAAAAAAATAGAAATAAAAATAAAAATTTAAAATTCCAACTCTCGAGGCAGACGCATTAGAACGGTCAACAAGTGCCGAGGTAGGAATGCGTGTCGTAATAATTACGCGATATGTTGGGGAACCCATTGAAAATTTAGTTTCTAAGTACACTATAGTATCCTTTATGCCATACATTGGACTCAATCCAAAATATGGGTATAAATATATATATATATATATATATATATATATATATATATATATATATATATATATATATATATATATATATATATATATATATATATATATATATATATATATATATATATATATATATTATATTTCTATATATATATATATATATATATATATATATATATATATATATATATATATATATATATATATATATATATATATATATATATATAAGCATAAATATATAACTACCGAGTGCATAACGTGCTTTTAATGTAAAGTTATGTAAAGAATAAATAACTTACAAATCTTATTGTTAAGATCTATAAATAAATTATGTAAATTCGTGATATATTTCCTTTTAATGTTTTCTGGGTTTTCACAATAAACAATTTTTTTCGAAATATATATTTCTTAATGTAAAGTTACAATAGGATTTTATTGCTAGGATCTAAAAATAATTTATTTAAATTAATGATATGTTTCCTATTTTATTTATTAAAGATAATCATTTCGATCTTTTAATGATTTCTGAGTTTTTGCAATAAACATTTTTTGAATTATATTTCTTGATACAAAGTTATAATAAGAATTAACAATTTTCGTTTAATAGTAAGGTATTTTTCAGAAATTAAGGTCCCATAAAATATTTGTTTTGTGCGTTTTTAATCTTTTCCTAGCTATCATAAATTATGGGCTTTTTAGGTAAGTTCTTACTATCACTTTTGGTTTGTAAAAGACAAAAACTGTTCATTATAAAGAACTTGTGACAAAAAAAATTACCTACCAAAATATATGTATATATATCTGAGATATGAAAGTAAAAACAAATTTTTTATCTTGTTCGAAATGTATTATCTAGTGTTAATGCTGTGCAATTGAAAGTACGGTAGAAGTAATGGCATCGTTGAATTATCAAGTATTTACTGATATGTCCACAATTAGTACGGTATTGTTTGGTTTGGGGATGGGATTGTTAGCGACTCGGAAAAGGGTTTCAACTGTTGCAACATGAGTGCATTCATTTCCATAAGTAACTCCTTGGCAGTAATTAAGAGCAACTATGTAACAGCTCGATGGCTCAGAAGCAGAACGCTTGCCTCAAAAGCAAGAAGTCGTAGGTTTGAACCCTGGGTTAGACCATACATAAAACAATGTTAAAAATACTGCTTCTTTTCCCTGACTGCTTACTGCCTGGTATTAATTAAAGGCACTAATTTTTCTTTTTGCTCTCGGCATTAATTCAAGACACTGCTTCCTCGCCTGGCACTCGGCATTAAGACACGGCTTCCTCTTCTGCCGCTCTGCACCTTTTTTAGACACTGCTTTCTCGGCTGGCATTTATCGTTAATTTAAGACACTTCTTCCTCGCCAGGCGCTTGCCGTGAAAATATGACTTTGCTATCTCGTCAAGAGTTTCTTATTAATTTGACTCTGCTTCCTAGCCTGGTGCTTACCATTTCAGACACTGTTTTCTCGCCTGGCATTAAACTATGAACCGCTTAATGGCTTAGAACGTCCGCCTAAAAAAACAAGAGGTCGAAAGTTTGAACCCCGGTCAGGTCATATATAAACCATTGTGTAAAATATTGCTTCCTTGCTTGTAGATCTGCATTAATTTAAAATTTTTTCCCGCCTGGCTCTTGGAATTAATTTAAGACACTGCATCCTCGTCTGTCGCTCGATTAATTCAAGATACTGCTTCCTCACCTGGCACTCGGCATTAGGAGGAAAGAGTATAGACTGATTCATCCGGTGTCAGAAAATGTGACTTTCTGTGCCAACAATTCAAAGCACCCTGAGTGCGAGCCAGCAATGTAAGTAGCTATTAATTATTTCTGTTCCTACCGGGAAAACAAAAGGGACTTTTAACGTTTAATTTAATACATTTCCGTATGTAAATTTTGTAGCAATGCCTTGTATACTAGTTCCAGAACAAAGTGCAACTAAATTAAATTTTAAAATTATTTTTAAAATAAATGCGCAGTATTATAAAACATTAAGAAATACTTGCACAAGCTTTTAACAGATGAACTTTTTTAGATTTATTCTTTGAATTAAGAAGAAATATTTTGACAAGATTTGACCTAAATATTTCTGATGTGACGTAAAACAGCAACCAATCAACATCAATGTTTTATTCAATGATTAATAGCTTTTTCAATCAATCAACATCATTGTTTCAATGATTTAATATATTCTTTTGTTAAGACTTAGGGTAGGTTGTAACAACGTTAAGTTGTCAATTCAAAGTAAATTCTTGGTAAATCAAGTCACATTTTAAAGATCATTTGCTGCATTTAAAATATTATATTTATTATTGATACAAAATGGATTCGTTATCTACTTAGTTATTATTTTATTTAATTTTTATTATTTATTTATTTATTTATTTATTTATTTATTTATTGACATTCTCGGAAATAAGAAGATAAGTGTTTTTCTCTACAAATTAATAGACCCGTTTTGAAAGTACATAGTATATGCACCTGTTGAGATCAATAAAATAATTAATCGACAAAGGAGACAGTTTCATCAAATCGCATAAACTAATGATGTTGTGTATTACAAATTAGTAATTTTTGAATATTTCATTCAGAAAAATCAAAATTAATTATTTGACAATATTTTGTTAGTTCGCTTGCTGGAGGTATGTGGTTTAAACGAACAATCCCGACAATCTTAGATCTATGCGTCTCGATATCAGTGACAGTGGCGTTAAACACTATTACTCAACTCTAAGCCAGTGTCCAAATTACACGTTTTATTCCCCAAAGGTTAATATATTCCCTTTGTAATTTTGCTGCTCGATTTTAAGAACTATTCTCTTTTTTCTAGCCTTTGGCCAAGTGGCTAAAATTCCTGGTCTCAAAGGTAACAACGCTTTTCTCCGCTTGTATTTGACCATGGCAGATCCTGTTGTGAAAAGTTTGCTTTGCTTAAAAGGTTTGTGGTTATGTGGTTATCTGTAGGATCCCCATTTCCCTCCATCAGACTAAAACTGACCGTTAACAATCTTGACTGGGCCGTGAAAACGCCATTACTTCACTCAACCATCTCAGAACAGACTGTTAAAAAATAAATCAAATAAAAATTCTGACTCTCGAGGCAGACGCATTGGAACAGTTGACAAGTGCTGTAGTGGGGAAGCGTGTCGTAATAATTACGCGATATGTTAGCAAACCCTATTGAAATTTGTCCTCTACGTACGAAAAAAAGAAGAAAAACACCACCATGACTGTAACGATAACTCCAACGTCCCCAATATGACCGCTTCGATTTGATTTTTAAGAAAGCCACTGGGTCTCAAAACACTAGTTCTTCAATCCCAACATCTTAGAACTAATCGCACATCTGCAAGTGAGAAAAAATTCAACACCATTGCTTCTAGAACTGATAGCCTCGATGCAAAATAAATCTGAACTAATGAATTACATTTACAACTTTTTTCTGTTTATGTTAAAATGAGATTTATATTTATGGTAATGTTTATTTTAAGAAGCTTCGAACCGATGTTGATTTTGAAAAATGTCGATCGAATACGTTCGAAATGATTGATATTTGTGTGTTTTTTGCGTCTTAACACATCTTGTTTCTCGAAATCAGAGGTAGACGCCTGGTTGTACAATTCCCGGAAAAAAAGGTATGACATGTATTTGTAAACAAATTTGTATTTAACATATATGCAGATGTTCCTCTGTATTGGGACTTTCCATGTATTCAAAACGGTAAACAAATCTTTAATGGAAACACGAGTCATCAGAGTTTCCTACTTTCATTATCGGTTTAATCTGTCAAGTGCAATTTGGGAGAATGATGCAACCACGTCTTCCAAAATCAAGTTATGTGCGTTAAACTATGAGTTTATATATATATATAAATCAGCAAGCAATTTATGAATACCTCATGCTATCTCCACAGCATATAGTCCTTATGGTGTTTCACATTTTTTTTTATTTCTTGGCTTACCGTTTTTGAAAAGAATAAATATTTTGTGACAGTGCCATAACGCATGCAATGTCACAAGTGGTTTTATAGTTTTTTAATGTGTATGTTTTTAATTAAAGGGAAATAAGTCTAATAGGTACATTGTAAAAATAAAACATAAAGAGTTTTGTATCTTAAACCGTAAGAATCTCTTAAAATATGTTTGATTGTTCACGTTACTGTTTGTTACTGTGAGCCAAGAAGTTTTTGATCTACTATATAAAAGGGTTGTTCATTTTGCTACCTGGCATTTTATAATTTGAAAATATGTAAGTCAGTAATCTTGTTTATAATAAAGCATATCATTTACCAATTTTTCTAACTTACTGTTTCCAATAATTTCATAGATAATCTAATTTTTAATTTTTCACTTACTACAGTTATTCGTAATTAAAGATTGCTACGCGCATGCGCGATTACCATTAATATTTTTTATGGCAATGTTTACACTAGAAGGAATCTTGTACTGATGCATTACGTTGTATGCATAAAAGAATCAACCATTTTGCTCGTTTTTCAACATGTAAAATCCCCGAAGCAGGAACTTTTTATTGTGTGCAGTAATATTCCATTGTAATCTCAAATGCACATAGCGATTTTGAGTTAAAAACTAGACTCAAGTAAGTGAAAATACCGAATTTAATTCAAGTGTATTAGATTTTCTATGAACATTAATCAAAATCCACTGTCACAAACGCAGTGACAAACAGTAACCGAAATTAAATTCGCAATTAATTATTCTTTTCCTATATGAATTCAGCGGAAATACATCGGTAAATTTCTAAAGCTAAATTAAAAACATAAGATATACATTTAAAAAACACCTATGATTTTTTTTCCTTTTTAATTAAAGTCTCTTTTTAGACTGATAAAGAGATAAAGATAGATAAATAAAATATTGGTTTTCTGAGTCCCAGTCAAGATATTTCCGATTTATATCGACGAGATCAGTTCCGACCTTTAGCAAAAGAAGTGAGAACTTTCTCAAACAGGGGTCTCTATAATACGTCCTAGATGGCGAGAGACGCCGTGAACTATGTGTGCTGACAGAATAGAGTCTTCAACCCATGGCTCCTTACCTCTGAGAGCTTTACTCGTAAAACGTCGAAGAGGATTTTGTACCTTCTCAGTTTCCTGCTTGGTAGCTTTTAAGGGATTAATTTTTTTAAATAAACACTGCTACATTTCGGAGAAGAGAACTAGAACACCAAAATTTGCCTTATAATTCCTCATTTGTTTCAAAGCAGATCAGAAAAACTTGCACCAAACATACGCATCAAATAAAATTGTGTTTAGAATATCAAATTCAAATGAATAAAGAAATAATATCGTCACAAATAGTTAAATTATGCAAGTCATTAATATTAATTAATTTGTTTTTGATATAGACTTTGGATACAATAAGACATTATCAGAAGTTCATAAGTATTTACGATTTAAATTGCGATATGATATTTATATCTATAATTACTATGTTATTTATTCATTAATATATATTCAATAAGTATTGTGTTCAAAATAAAACCCATGATTCTTATTATTTCATTCAAATCATGTTGACACGATTAACGCGAGTATCACGTGACAAAACAAATAAATAGTTAGACAAAAGTTTTAGTGCAAATATTTTATTTTCAATTCACACAAAAGCAATCAAATGTGATACAACAGGTAGAAATTATATACATGCTTTAAGTTTAATAAGTTTAACAATATGATAAATATATAATATAAAGCTATTTACAAATATTTTGATGATCCGTAGATAATAATAATGAAAATAAAAGCATCATCATCATCATCAACGTTATTATAATTAACGTCGCATATTCCAGTTACAAATGGATCCAATTAAATAATAATTCCACAAAAAATTTTATCGGGTGTTAGGTTGTACGTTTTTAAAACACATTAGCAAATGTTTTAAATATAAGTTTCTCAAATTTTGGAATTTTTGATGATGTCATGTTATATCAATAAAGCCACACTATGTCATTTGTTACATTTATAGAAAGGAATTATACTGCGATTGGAGATAAGACTATTTTTTCTCTTACTTCATCATCCATACATGTATAAAATCAAATCTTCTTCTTGCCAATTTGTGCTTCGATGGCCTAATACACAACGCCACTTACCGAAAACCAGATGTGTCCTTCAGGTACTCCGGTTTTCTCCTGCAATGCTACTGTGAGAAAATTTGCCAGTTCAATTTTATCCGTATACTTCGGTTTCCCCTCCATACCTCTGACCCAAACAACATTATGCCTGGTGGCTGTGTGCAGGGTCAGAATAATTTCTATACCAAAAACCCAGGATTTTCCAATACCAACTGGTGTCGGTTGGTGCTTTTTGATATAGAAATCATTCTGATCCTCATCACATCCGCCAGTCATAGAGTGTGTTTTGGTCAAAGAAAATTTTGACTACGTATTACATTATCTTGGTACCAGGAAAACAAGGAGATAGTTCGTCCTCTTGATTTCGAGCACCAAGCGAGAAACCAGTATCTCAAATTTTAGTCTTATCTAGACACGAGCAGGGTTCAAACACATGACCTTTCAATCTCGAGAAATCCATTTTCTAGGCATCCTAGAACTGAAAGGAGGTTCATAGTCATAGTCAACGCCCCGTTTAAGATCCTATATTGAGACTGTCAGTTTTAGGAGATAATGAAAATGAAGTGCCTGCAGAATCGACCAATCGTCGACAAGCAAACTTACAAACATTCTGTAGGCCACTCAACAACCAATGATCTTCTCTCTCTCTCTCTCTCTCTCTCTCTCTCTCTCTCTCTCTCTCTCTCCTCTCTCTCTCTGTATGTGTGTGTGCTAACCTCATCTTCTTCAACTAAAGTTGCAACTCTTCCTGGCTGAAAACAGGAAAGGTTAAGAAATATAAATTTAATGTTCATTTCGTTTCATTTTTAATAAAAAACATTAGAATGTTGAAAAATTTTATATTGACAATTAACTTCATTTGTATGCCAAATAATGTTTCCATGTGCTTATTTTAATATCTAATTTTCAAAAATTATTTAATACTTAAATTTTAATATTATGTATATATATATATATATATATATATATATATATATATATATAAATGTAAGTTTTTTCAGCAAATATTGTATTTATATATATATAAAGTGACAAAAATCTAGTTTCAAGTTTTTTTTATATTAAGTTTAAAGATCATTTACAGCATTTAAAAAATTCATATACATGAATATATAACATAAATAAATTCGAGGGTTATCTACTTCCTTTATTTACTTAATTATGGATGTATTAATAAAACAAACATACCAGTCCTTGTCCATATCACAATCCCAAAAACAAAGTAAAAACTTTGCAAACTGACAAAATAGGTGATACACGTGAACTTCCATCAATGAAGTGAGGCCGGGTGCTCCGGAAGGGTAAGCACCTCCTGTTTAGCTAGCTACACCCGTCACGTGCAAGTCAATTTTGAGAATGAAAGGAACAAAGAACTATGGTAAGTCAAATATATCCAGTATAAGTTGGGATACAGTGACTACATACTTATCAACAATATTGTGATGACGGCCATAAAACTTTTTAAGGGCCCTGATTAGCCTAGGCTTGCAATATCCTTGTGTCAACAATTTAATTGTAAGTAATTTGCTTCGTTGCAGAAAGTTCCCATAGTGGGAACAAACTCTACCGTACCGTATTAACTGTGAAACATATACACCATACGCAGGAGAAGCAGGGAAATTACTGCAAAGAAACGGAAAGTTGACTATAGAAAAATTGAAGTCATCACGTTTGTCGTATGGCTTCAGATGTAACCTTTCATGGGTGTCATAATTGAGGTATAAGTCCAAATATGAAGCAGAACATGGAGAATCTGTCGTGTCTTTTATTTCAAGCTCACTTGGATAGATGACATTCACATATTCTCCGAATTTGTGATTATTTAGAGAAAGAACGTCATCTATATATATGTATGTGTAGTTGAATGATTTAGCGACAGTCTTTTTTCCAGATTTGACAAGGTTCTGTAAAAATTCTGATTCATATGAATAAAGAAACAAATCAGCAAGTAAAGGCGCACAGTTTGTGCCCATTGGTATACCGATTGTTTGCTGAAAGATAATATTGCCAAACACAACAAATATGTTGTCTATCAAAAACTCTAACATTTTGTTGATGGTATCTTCAGTAGATTTTTGTTTGCAGTCTGTATGGTGTTTTACAAAATAACCAGAATCCCTGTTGAGCACTAGATACTTATATCTTGGTTTACCGTTTTTGTAAAAAAATGAAAAGTGAATGATTTGTTTTAGACGTTCTTTCAATTTAGCATGAGGGATAGTGGTGTAAAGGGTAGAAAAATCAAAAGTTTTTATACTTTTTACCGAAGATAGAGTATTAGAGACAAAATGGTCAAGTAGTTCTTTAGAATTTTTGAGAATCCACATTTGGTTGATGCCAGATGTAGAATAGACTCTATCTGAATAAGTCTGAAGGCCATCTTTGACGACTGTCAAAATTTGTGTTAGAATTACTGATAATGATTTAGTAGTACATTTAGAGGAACCTGCTATATATCTTTCCTTGTATGGATTTTTGTGAAGTTTTGGAATCCAATACAAGTAAGGCAGGTCAAGTTCTTCCTGTTTTAAATTGATACCAAAAGACTCAAGGACTCCCCTATGATTGGAAAGAACTTCATCTTTTGTAAAATTAGTTTTGGTATAAGTAGGATTATCTGATGTACTATCTAAACCAAGCTCCTTAATAAGACTTTCAACATAGAATTTCTTGCAAACGAAAATAATGTTATTAGAAGCTTTATCAGCAGGGACAACACCTTCCCTTTTATGTATGTCTGTAAGGACCGCAGAAACCTTAGGTTCCCTGAGCACTAAAGAAGGTTTAGTACCCATAGACCATTAAGTTTTGCAATCCTTGACTTGACAAAATTTTTAATTGTCCTTATCCAGTCGGATAAAGTATCAAGCTCTACGTCTTCTAATTTAGCCCAACCTCTAGCATACTCTTCAACAGAATCCATAATAATTTTGAAATTCTGTCCCCAAGTAAAAGGTTGAGCCTCCCTGTATTTAGGGCCTTTTGAAAGAAGACATCTTAATTTAGTATTCTCAATAATATTGAGATCACCTGTTACTACATGTCCAGCTGGTTTTTAAATATATGGGGACGCTGAGCAAGAGCAGGAAGGTGGAGTAAAGTTATAAAAGTTTAGGCACTGCAAAGTATGTTTATAGTTGAAAATTTTGGATGCAATGGGTTTATTGTAGGAGTAGGAAATTAAAGGTTGCGAGTTATATTTGAAATAAGTAGGGACTTAAGATTGTACTACTTTGTTAAGTAGTATATTAGAAATATTAATAGCATTTTTTAATTTATGAATTAATTTCCAAAATGTGCATTTTTTGGCACATCAAAATTTAACTGGTATTTGTGTTATATATTAACATATTTTACCTGTTCAAGTGTCCCCCTGTGAGTTGTATTTTCCTGCCAGAACCGTCGGACGTATCCACGGATGTATCCCTTCTTTTTAGACAGGTATTGAATATCTGGATTCCAAAGTAGGGAGCCATAACCAAATATCCAAATTGTCTTTAATGTTTCAATTAAAGTTTCAATATCACCCTTTCCCATGGTCGGCATTCGAAGTTGAAATAGGAATTTGGTTGTTATGCATAAAATATTTATTTATATAAGTGTTTATTTTTGTTTTTTCCATTTCTAAAAATTGTAGTGTATATATTAAAAATAGTTCATGGAATTTGTGGATTTCCCTGTGCTTAGTTTTCGTACAAAAGACACAGACATATCTATTCAAGGAATTACAGTAGATTAAAGTTTTCATTGATCGATTGAACTTTTGACATTCGAACTAAGATCCTGTCGAGCAAAATGACTCAAAGTATAGCAGAATGTGGTGTTTTTAGCACCATTTGGGATTATGTTACCTTTATCTAAGCTGTCGCTTTCAAGACAGGTGAGAAAACCTGTGTGGTAGATGCAAACAATGAACCATGGAAAGCTCATTGAAAGGCTTTTTTACACAACTAACTATTAAAGTGGGATTCAGCCTAGGTTAGATTGATTAGAAAAATAACTATTTTGATTCATATCTGACGCATTCAAATCAAATCAATAAATATTTGACCCTAAATGTCTGTGACAAAAAAATTGTAAAATAAAAAAAAAGGAAATAAAAATAAAAATTTAAAATTCCAACTCTCGAGGCAGACGCATTGGAACGGTCAACAAGTGCCGAGGTAGGAATGCGTGTCGTAATAATCACGCGATATGTTGGGGAACCCCATTGAAAATTAAGTCTCTAACTACACTATAGTATCCTTTATGCCATACATTGGACTCAATCCAAAATATGGGTATATATATATATATATATATATATATATATATATATATATATATATATATATATATATATATATATATATATATATATATATATATGCATAAATATATAACTACCGAGTGCATAAGGTGCTTTTAATGTAAAGTTATGTAAAAAATAAATAACTTACAAATCTTTTTTTAAGATCTATAAATAAATTATGTATATTCATGATATATTTCGTTTTAATGTTTTCTTGGTTTTCACAATAAACAATTTTTTTTCGAAATATATATATATATATATATTTCTTTATGTAAAGTTACAATAGGATTTTATTGCTAGAATCTATATTTCATTTAAATTAATGCTATGTTTCCTATTTTATTAATTAAAAATAATCATTTCGATCTTTAAATGATTTCTGGGTTTTTGCAATAAACATTTTTTGAAATATATTTCTTGATATAAAGTTATAATTAGAATTAACAATTTTCTTTTAATAGTAAGGTATTTTTCAGAAATTAAGGTCCCATAAAATATTTGTTTTGTGGGTTTTTAAACTTTTCCTAGCTATCATAAATTATGGGCTTTTTAGGTAAGTTCTAACTATCACTTTTGGTTTGTAAAAGACAAAAACTGTTCATTATAAAGAACTTGTCACAAAAAAAAATTACCTACCAAATATATGTATATATATCTGAGATATGAAAGTAAAAACAAATTTTTTTATCTTGTTCGAAATGTATTATCTAGTGTTAATGCTGTGCAAATGAAAGTACGGTAGAAGTAATGGCATCGTTGAATTATCAAGTATTTACTGATATGTCCACAATTAGTACGGTATTGTGGGGTTTGGGGATGGGAAAAGGGTTTCAACTGTTGCAACAGTGCATTCATTTCCATAAGTAACTCCCTGGCAGTAATTAAGATCAACTATGTAACAGCTCGGTGGCTCAGAGGCAGAACGCTTGCCTTAAAAGCAAGAAGTCGTAGGTTTGAACCCTGGGTTAGACCATACATAAAACAATGTTAAAAATACTGCTTCTTTTCCCTGACTGCTTACTGCCTGGTAATAATTAAAGGCACTACTTTTTCTTTTTGCTCTCGGCATTAATTCAAGACACTGCTTCCTCGCCTGGCACTCGGCATTAACACACGGCTTCCTTTTCTGCCGCTCTGCACCTTTTTTAGACACTGCTTTCTCGGCTGGCACTTATCGTTAATTTAAGACACTTCTTCCTCGCCAGGCGCTTGCCGTGAAAATATGACTTTGATATCTCGTCAAGAGTTTCTTATTAATTTGACTCTGCTTCCTAGCCGAGTGCTTACCATTAATTTCAGACACTGTTTTCTCGCCTGGCATTAAACTTTGAACCGCTTGATGGCTTAGAACGTCCGCCTAAAAAAACAAGAAGTCGAAAGTTTGAACCCCGGTCAGGCCATATATAAACCATTGTGTAAAATATTGCTTCCTTTCCTGTAGATCTGCATTAATTTAAATTTTTTTCCCGCCTGGCTCTTGGAATTAATTAAAGACACTGCAGCCTCGTCTGTCGCTCGATTAATTTAAGACACTGCTTCCTCACCTGGCACTCGGCATTAGGAGGAAGAGTGTAGACTGATCCACCCGGTGTCAGAAAATGTGACTTTCTGTGCCAACAATTCAAAGCACCCTGAGTGCGAGCCAGCAATGTAAGTAGCAATAATTATTTCTGTTCCTACCGGGAAAACAAAAATGGACTTTTAACGTTTAATTTAATACATTTCCTGTGTAAATTTTGTAGCAATGCCTTGCATACTAGTTCCAGAACAAAGTGCAACTAAATTAAATTTTAAAATAATTTTTAAAATAAATGCGCAGTATTATAAAACATATAAGAAATACTTGCACAAGCTTTTACCAGATGAACTTTTTTAGATTTATTCTTTGAATTAAGAAGAAATGTTTTGACAAGATTTGACCTAAATATTTCTGATGTGACGTAAAACAACAACCAATCAACATCAATGTTTTATTCAATGATTTATAGCTTTTTCAACCAATCAACATCATTGTTTCAATGATTTAATATATTCTTTTGTTAAGACTTAGGGTAGGTTGTAACAACGTTAAGTTGTCAATTCAAAGTAAATTCTTGGTAAATCAAGTCACATTTTAAAGATCATTTGCTGCATTTAAAATATTATATTTATTATTGATACAAAATGAATTCGTTATCTACTTCGTTATTATTTTATGTGATTTTTATTAATTAATTAATTAATTAATTTATTTATTTATTTATTTATTTTTTATTTATTGACATTCTCGGAAGTAAGAAGATAAGTGTTTTTCTCTACAAATTAATAGACCCGTTTTGAAAGTACATAGTATATGCACCTGTTGAGATTAAGAAAATAATTAATCGACAAAGGAGACAGTTTCATCAAATCGCATAAACTAATGATGTTGTGTATTACAAATTTGTAATTTATATAAATTAATTTGTTTTTGATACAAACTTTGGAAACAATAAGACATTATCAAAAGTTCATAAGTATTTCAATTTAAATTGAGATCAGATATTTATATCGATAACAACTATGTTATTTATTCATTAATTCAATAAGTAAGTAATGTGTTTAAAATAAAACCAATGATCCTTATTTCCTTATTAATATCATGTTTACAAGCAAGTATCACGTGACAAAACAAATAAATAGACTAAAATTCAAATGCAAATATTTTATTTTCAATTCACACAAAAGCAATCAAAAGTGATACAACAGGTAGATAATATACATGCTTTAAGTTTAATAAGTTTAATAAGTTTAACAATATGATAAATATATAATTTACAGCTATATAAAAATATTTTGATGATACGTAGATAATAAGAAAAAAAATCATCATCGTCAACATCTTTATCGTCATTATAATTAATGTCGCATATTATAGTTTCAAATGTTTCCAATTAAATCATAATTCCACAAAAAGGTTATTGGGTGTTAGGTTGTAAGTTTTTAAAACACATTTACAAATGTTCTTAATATAATTTTCTCATATTTTTGGAATTTTTGATGATGTCATGTTATATCAATAAAGCAACATTTTGTCATTTGTTGCATTTATACAAAGGAATTATACTGCGATTAAAGATACAACCATGTTTTCACTAACTTCAACATCCGAAAGAGCTTCTTGTTGTGGAGGAATTCCACGTGATAATTCGACTTTGACACAGTTTTCAAGTTCAAACAAATGTGCATCTTTGTCCTCTGGGATGTGCTTTCTAACATAGTCCGCAAGATTTATCACGTATTCAATATTTGACCCTTTAAAGCCATTTGCCCGGACAATTTGTTTTGCCATTGCTTGTAAGTCATGCTGTTCGTTGTAAAGAGAATTTTCCGGTGTTGCCATATACATCACGACCTTGTGATATGACTGTAAATCTTGGCCGTTGTCGGGTTTGGAATAAAAATCGGTAACCACCAGTTCATAACCACCAAGTTGTTTTTCTCTGAAGTTAAGATTTCCCAGTGCTTTTTTTATATTTTCGAGACCTTCCACTTCATATGCTATTCCCCAAACAATTCCCTAGAATAAAATAAAATCCAATATTAATTTTGTTCTCCTTGATTCTTGAAAGATGAAGACGTATATAGATTTATCGTCCAAAATAATTATTTAAAAGAAAAAAAAAGCATGTTTAGTTTTCGCTAAAAACATTCCACATAAATAAAATCAAATCTTCTTCTTCAAAAATTTTGCTTCGATTGCCTAAAGCACGCTTTAAAACACACAACGCCTCTCACCACTTACCGAAAGCCAGATGTTTTCTTCAGGTACTCCGGTTTTCTCCTGTAATGCTACTGTGAGAAAAATTGCCAGTTCGATATCATCCGGGTACTTCAATTTCCCCTCCATACCTCTGACCAAAACAACATTATGCCTGGTGGCTGTGTGCAGGGTCAGAATAATGTCTATACCAAAAACCCGGATTTTCCAATACCAACTGGTGTCGGGTGGTGTTTTTTGATATAGAAATCATTCTGATCCTCCACACATCCGCCAGTCATAGAGTGTGTTTGGGTCAAAGAAAATTTTGACTACATATTACATTATCTTGGTACCAGGAACACAAGGGGTTAGTTCGTCCTCTGGATTTCGAGCACCAAGCGAGGAACCAGTATCTCAAATTTTAGTCTTATGTAAGACAAGACCACGGTTCACACACATGGCCTTTCAATCTCGAGGAATCCATTTTCTAGGCATCCAAGAACTGAAAGATGGAACATAGTCAACACCCGGTTTAAGATCCTATAATGAAACTGTCAGTTTAGGAGATAATGAAAAAGGAGTGCCTGGAGAATCGACCAATCGTCGAGAAGCAAACTTACAAACATTCTTTACCACTCGATCCCGAGTGATATTCGAACCGAGGCAGTAAAAGGCGTTGTGATCCGTAGGCCACTTGACATGGACCTCTCTCTCTCTCTCTCTCTCTCTCTCTCTCTCTCTCTCTCTCTCTCTCTCTCTCTCTATCTATCTATCTATCTATCTATCTATCTATCTCTCTGTATGTGTATGTGCTTACCTCTTCTTCTTCAACTAAAGTTGCAACTCTTCCTGGCTGAAAACAGGAAAGGTAAAGAAATATAAATTTAATGTGTTTGATTTTCATTAAATTTCATTTTTTGAAAAAAACGTAAAGTGTTTATAATTTTAATATTGACAATTAACTTCATTTGTATGCTAAATAACGTTTCCATGTGCTAAATTTAATAGTTATTTTGAAAAAAATTATCAAATACTGAAACTCTCTCTCTCTCTCTCTCTCTCTCTCTCTCTCTCTCTCTCTCTCTCTCTCTCTCTCTCTCTCTATATATATATATATATATATATATATATATATTTTTTTTTTTTTCAGGGGTATGCATGCATCTTATTGCATTTTTGTTTGTGTATTATATATATATATATATATATATATATATATATATATATATATATATATATATATATATATATATATTTATTTTTATATATATAAAGTGACAAAAATCAAGTTTCAATTTTTTTAGAATTTATTAATAGATCGTTTACTGCAAATAAAACTTTTATATACATGAATATATTATATAAATAAATTCGAGGGTAATATATTTCCTTTTTTTTATTCAATTATAGATTTATTAATTTGTAAATTAATTTCCGAAATGTGCATATCTAGCACATTAAAATTTAACTGGTATTTGTGTTATATATATACATATCTTACCTGTTCAAGTGTCCCCCTGTGAGTTGTATTTTCCTGCCAGAACCGTCGGACGTATCCACGGATGTATCCCTTCTTTTTAGACAGGTATTGAATATCTGGATTCCAAAGTAGGGAGCCATAACCAAATATCCAAATTGTCTTTAATGTTTCAATTAAAGTTTCAATATCACCCTTTCCCATGGTTGGCATTCAAAGTTGAAATAGAACGTGATTGTTATGCACAAGATCTCTATTTATATAGGTGCTAATTTCGTATTCCATTTCTGAAAATTACTTATGATTCATTGATTAAAAAAAGTTCTTAGAAATTCTGACTTTCGAGTTCCTGGTTTTTGTACAAATGACACAGTAACAGTCGTTTATTCAAGGAATTGCTTGTTAAAAAAAATTAACAGTAGATGAAAGTTGTCATTGATCGATTGAACTGTTTTACCTTCGAACTAAAATCCGGTCAAGCAAAATAGTGATGACTTAAAGTGGAGCAGAATATGGTGTGTTAAGCACCATACACGATTATTTAAACTATCTAAGCGGTCGATTTATAGATCGGAGGAAAACCTGTGTGTTATGAAAAACCAATCGACCATCGGCAAGCGTACAGAAAAACTGCTTTCACACTAGTAACTGCCGAAGTGGGATTCGGCCTAGGCTAAGATGAGAGAAACGGTGATAGAAAAGCGCGCTGTAGACCAATCGGCCACCAATGGAAACCCATTCTGAAAAAAGTTATAAATGTGATGTCTAAAAGCATGCATCTAGTAATAACTAATTCAACCAAGAACATTAAGCAACGAATAATGAAACAAACACAGAGTCAGATAAAAGCTTATTTTATAATTCCCCAATGCAAAAACCGTTCTGAAATGAATGCATAAGAAATAAATCCATTTATTGCACTTGTTTTTTTTTAGTTATTTATTGTAAAAATAACTAGTTTATTTTTCGTCATTTCTGACGCATTCAAATAAAATCAATAAATAATTGACCCTAAATGTCTGGCAAAAATAATAATTATAAAAAAAAAATAAATAAATAAATTAAAAAAAAAAAAATTCCGACTCTCAATGTAGGCGCATGAGAACAGTTGACAAGTGCTTAGGTGGGGAGATTGTCGTAATAATCACGAGATATGTTAAGGAATCCTTTTGATAATAAGTCCTCTAAGTACACTATAGTATCGTCATGCCATACATTGGACACAATCCAAAATGTGGGTTTATATATAACTACTGAGTGCATAAGGTGCACTTGATAAATAAATTATGTAGAGAATAAATAACTTACAAATCTTATTGTTAAAACCTATTAATAAATTATGTAATTTCATGATATATTTTCTTAAATGCTTTTTGGCTTTCCCAATAAACATTTTTTTTCGAAATATATATTTCTTTATGTCAAGTTACAATAAGATTTTATTGCTAGGATCTATTGGTAATTTATTTAAATTAATGATACGTTTCCTATTTTTATTTATTGGAAATGATCATTTTGATCTTTTAACGATTTCTGGGTTTTTGCAATAAACTTTTTTTTTTCAAATATATATGTATTAAGTTATTATAAGAATAAACAATTATCATCGAATAGGTAAGGTATTTTTCCGAAATTAAGGTCCCTTAAAATAATTGTTTTGTGCGTTTTTTTTTAAATTTTCTTTAGCTATCTGAAATTAAGGTATTTTTAGGTCAATTTTGGTTTGTTAAAGACAAAAACTGTTTATTATAAAGAACTTGTGACAAAAAAAAAATTACCTACCAAATATATGTATATATATCTGAGATATGAAAGTGAAAACAATGAAAACAAATTTTTTATATTGACCGAAATGTATTCCTCTATTGTTAATGATGTGCAATTGAAAGTACGGTAGACGTAATGGCATCAAGGAATTATCAAGTATTTACTGATATGTCCACATTTAGGACTAGATTGCGGGGGGTTAGGGATGGGAGTATTAGCAACTCGGAAAACGGTTTCAACTGTTGCGACGTGAGTGCATAAGTAACCCCCTGGCAGTAATTAAGAGCAACTATCAAACAGCTCAGAGGCAGAACCCTTGCCTCAAAAGCAAGAAGTCGTAGGTTGGAACCCCTGGTTAGACCATACATAAAACAATGTTAAAGATATTGCTTTTTTTCCTGTCTGCTTACTGCCTGGTATCAATTAATGACACTACTTTTTCTTTCTAATGCTCTCGACATTAATTCAAGACACGGATTTCTGTTCTTAGCGGTCGACATTATTTAAAAGACACTGTTTCCTCGCCTGACACTCGGCATTAAGACACTGCTTCCTCGTCTGCCGCTCTGCACCTTTTTAGACACTGCTTTCTCGGCTAGCCTTTATCGTTAATTTAAGACACTTCTTCCTCGCCAGGCGCTTGTCGTGAAAATAAGACTTTAATAACTCGGCAAGGGTTTCTCATTAATTTGACTCTGCTTCCCCGCCTGGTGCTTACCATTAATTTAAGACACTATTTTCTCGCCTGGCAAACAAGAAGTCGAGAGTTTGAATCCCGGTCAGGCCACACACAAACCATTGTGTAAAATATTGCTTCCATGCCTCTAGATCTGCATTAATTTAAAAAATTTTTTTCGCTTGGATCTCGGAATTAATTTAAGACACTGCATCCTCGTCTGTCGCTCGATTAATTCAAGATATTGCTTCCTCACCTGGCACTCGGCATTAGGAGGAAAGAGTAAAGACTGATTCATCTGGTGTCAGAAAAATGTGACTTTCTGTGCCAACAATTCAAAGCACCCTGAGTGCAAGCAAGGAATGTAGGTAGCTATGAATTATTTCTGTTCCTACCGGGAAAATAAAAACTTTTAAACTTTTAAAGTTTAATTTAATAGAATTCCTACATACATTTTGTAGCAATGCCTTGCATACTTGTTTCAGAACAAACTGCAAATAAATTAAATTCTAAAAATATTTTAAAAATAAATGCGCAGTATTATAAAACATATAAGTACTTGCAGAAGCCCTTGCACCACATGAACTTTTTTTTCGATTTATTCTTTAGATTAAGAAGAAATGTTTTGACAAGATTTGGAGTGACGTAAAACATTCAACCAACCAATCAACATTAATGTTTTGTTTAATGGTTTAATGTATTCTTTTGTTCAGACTTAGAGTAGGTTGTTACAACGTTAAGTTGTCAATTCAAAGTAAATTCTTGGTAAATCAAGTCACGTTTCAAAGATCATTTACTGCATTTAACATATTTATTATTGATACAAAATTGATTCGTTATCTACTTCCTTATTTTATTTTATTTATTTATTTTTTGGACATTCTGGGAAATAAGAAGGTTAGTGTCTTTATCTACAAATCAATAGACCCGTTTTGAAAGTAAGAGTATATGTACCTCTGGGGTTCAATAAATGAATATTGACACAGGAGAATCGCACAAACTAATGATGCTAATGTATTATAAATCTATAATTTTTTTGAAAATTTCATTTAGAAAAATCAAAATTAATAATTTGACAATGGTTTAGCCCTTCGTGTTTGGATAACTGTTTGAAATTGTCTAAATCCCGACCATCCTAGATCTATGAGTCTCGTTATCAGTGACAGTGGCGTTAAAAACTATTACTCAACTCTAAACAAGTGTCCCAATTTCACGTTTTATTCCCTAAAAGTTTATAAATTCCCTTTGTAATTTTGCTACTCGATTTCCAAGAACTATTCTCTTTTTAATTAGTCCTTGGCCAAGTGGCTAAAAGTCCTGGTCCCAAAGATAACAACGTTTCTCTTCGCTTGGATTTGACCAAGGCAGATCCTGTTGTCGGTTTTCTTAAAAGGGTTTGCGGTTATGTGGTAATCTGTAGGAGCCCCATTTCCCTCCATCAAACCAAAAATTGACCGTTAAAAATCTTGACTGGGCCGTAAAAACGCCATTACTTCACTCAACCATGTCAGAACAGACTGTTAAAAATAAATCAAATAAAAATTCCGACCCTCGAGGCAAACGCATTGGAACGGTTGACGAGTGCTGTAGTGGGGAAGCGTGTCGTAATAATTATGCGATATGTTAGCAAACCCTATTTGTCCTCTACGTATGAAATAAAAGAAAAAAAACATCACCATGACAGTAACGATAACTCCAACGTCCACAATATGACCGCTTCGATTTAATTTTTAAGACAATCACTCGGTCTCAAAACACTAGTTCTTCAATCCCAACATCTTAGAACTAATCGCACATCTGCTAATGAGAAAAAAATTCAATGGGATGTAAACACCATTGCTTCTAGAATTGATAGCCTCGATGCAAAAAAAAAATCTGAACTAATGCGTTACATTTACTACTTTTTTCTGTTTATGTTAAAATGAGATTTTTAAGTATCGTAATGTTAACTTTTTATTCTAAGAAGCTACGAATGTTGATTTTTAGAAATGTCGATCGATTACATTCCAAATGATTGACATTTGTGTGTTCTTGCCTTTTAATACATCGTGTTTCTGGAAAACAGATTAATGGAAACACGAGTCATCAGAGGTTTCTACTTTCAATATCGGCTTAATCTGTCAAGTGAAATTTGGAAGCATGATGCAACCACGTTGTGCAAAATCAAGGTTATGGACGTTAAGCTATGTATATATATATATATATATATATATATATATATATATATATATATATATATATATATATATACAGAGAGAGAGAGAGAGAGAGAGAGAGAGAGAGAGAGAGAGAGAGAGAGAGAGAGAGAGAATTTGTTTCATATAATTATAATGATTATATAATTTAAAAAAGTAAAGGAAAACAGGAATTAAATTATTTCTGGTACCATAACAGATCTAGATTGTTTTTCTTGATTTAAGAAATGCAATACATAATTAACTGTTTCATGTCTTTGTATAGTTTGCATAAACCGTTCAATCTTCCTGGAAATAGTTCACGTATTGTTTTAAATAAGAAACTTTCAGAAAACAGTAAGAAAAACTGTTTATTTTCGAGATGATAAATAAGTTTACTTTGAATTTTGCTATGAAAAATCAACAATATTTTCGATGATAAACTAAATATTTTGGATAAGCATTATACAAAATATTCAAAACTCAAAAAAAAAAAAAAAATAAATGGATAAACGGCAAAATAGAAAAAATCAACATTTTGAGAAAATGATTTGCTAAATCTGATGCAAATCATTTTATTTAACATGCAAATATGAAGATAATGATCTCTATAATCCCAACTTTAGAGAATATGTGACTGTCATTTATCCTGGTGAGTTAAAATTAAAATACCACTGATTTTTCATGTTCTGCTTCATATTTGAGCTTATACTTGAATTATGGCACATACACGAAGGCTACATTTGAAGCTATACGACAAAGGTAATGACTTCAAATTTTTTATTGTCAACTTTTTTAGATTTTACTTTGCTACTTAGCTATTGTGTTTGTTTGATAACAAATCCATTTTGGAAATGATCCTTTATAACACACACACACACACATACACACACACAATAATAATAATAAAAAAATAATAATAATAGAAATAGTAATAATACAGTTCACAAAATTTTATAATGAAGATTTGTACATGTATATAAAATTTGGTGAGCTGCTATTTATTATTTTCAGTATAAATATGTAGGAGCGAGATATGATTGTTTTTTACACTGTTCGAAGTTTTATATAAAAGGCAGAAAATGCAGTAAATGCTGTTACGAGATAATTTCTTTTAAATCGATAATCAATAATTTTGATATGAATCTTTAACTTACCTGTATAGTTTTTATATTTTAATGGTTGTGCGATTTCGATGTATAGGGAAATAATTTTCTATATGATAATCCCGTAGAAATACAAGTTTTAAGTTTCTTTATTTCTCATACTTAAGATTATCAATTCAGAGAATATATATGCAATACAGAAACATAAATATAATCCATGCATACATGTGCAACAAATAACAAGATAATACTTGCTTAAATAAATAACCCGGAGGAGTGTCCCTCATATTAATGATTTTAATAAATTTACATAATTTATTCAATACAGACAATTTTGTAACTGAAAAAAAGCTGATTAAATTTAAGAGCATTTGGTCTATAAATAAAAAGGGAAGTAAATATTGCGTTCTGGAGAGAAAACATTGCAGTTCATCATATAGTGAAATTCACCCTCCAGTTGTTTGCCACACAGATTACACAGTATCTCATAGTGAAATTCACCTCCCAGTTGTTTGCCACACAGATTACACAGTCTCTCATTTCTAAGTACTTTTAACTCTTGACCTGTTTCAATTGGTAAATTTGTGACTGGCGCACCTAAACGTACTTAAAATCATTTTGTTGCAAAAAACAAATTAGATTTTAGGTAATATAGTAATACAATGCAAGAATTTGCAAATAAATTGTATGATAAGCCTCTAGAAGACTTTTTACAGTCGCTTATCTTTTTGTAAATACATGTACTGATCAAATATTTGCTGTTAAACACATTTTACTAACCATGTTCTATTAGAAAAAAAAAAGAATTAACCATTTATTGTTTAGACCACAATCATAAAATATTAATAACATTTGATATCCTTTTTGGATTGTATCCATTCTTTTTTTTTTAAATAATAGATTGTATAATATTGTTGTACATTTTGATTCTTTACAATAAATGACTCTTGACCAATAGCTGACAATCCTTGTGTTGACAAGTTCAGTATGTGGGTATCTCACTAATTTTCTATAGAAAATAAAGTTAGGTGTACATTTTTTAACATGTATTATTAACTTACAGAATTTGAAATGAACCCTTTCTATAACATCTAAATTACTATTACCCAAAACTTCACTGATAAAGCAGAATTGGCATAACGACTTTATCAAACAAATTGAACTGAAATCCGATAGAAAGATTAAAAATGTCTTGTCTTTTTTATAACTGTGTACATAGCTTTTGTAGCTCTATTCAGCTAAATATTTCTTTGCAGATAAAAATGATCCACTTTTAGATTAAATATATAACAACTACCTGCTAAAATTTTATGTGCCAGATGTGCACATTTCGGAAAATCATTCCTCATCACTGACACTAGGGGCCGAAAAGTTTGATATATAAAAAAAACTACGCCAAACAGTTGAAAATTATTGAATCTTAAGTTTTCAAAAACTTATGTGAATCCAAATCCAGCTAAAGAATGCTTTGCATGTGGGAACAGACCTTAGTTTTAAAAAAATTCAAAAATTAGGACGACTTGAAAATTTTTGGTAAATGGTATATTTTCTGACAGCACAAAGTACTGCCTACTGGGTTATGGATAACCTCGGGGAATTTTATTCCATCAGCAGCGGTACCCGCTCAGGGGTAGTAAATATATATCAAATACCTGCTAAATTTTTATGTGCCAGATGTGCACATTTCGGAAAATCATTCCTCATCATCGACACTAGGGGCCGAAAAGTTTGATATATCAAAAAACATTGAACAATACCTTAATATTGATATTCTTTTACAATTTCAAAACTACATCATTAAAAGTAAACATTAAATTTTTTTGGTAATCAACCATTTTAAAAAACAACTACTTTAGTTTTATGAATATTAACAGTTAACGTCCAATCCTTATAATATTGAGAAAAACAATCAAGTTGACATTGAAATAGTCTTTAGAATTAGAGTGTACCATCTGCATATAACAATTTCGAGCTCATAAGCTATAGACGTTAGACCTAGCACAAAGTTATTACAAAAATAATTTTTTAAATCATTTAAATACTATGTAAACAAAAATGGAGACATATTACCCCATGACCAACCCTGACGTGCATATGAAAATTCTGAATTACAACCATTTACACATATTCTGGATTCGTACCGTTATATATTAACATTTAGGTTAAAACATTTACCTTTTATATTAATATTCAAAAGTTTGTACCATAGACCATTTTTCCACACTTTATCGAACAATGCTTTAAAATCAACAAATGCACAAAACAATTTTTTCTTACTTAACTCTATTAATTGAAATGATGTGTTGAAAACAAAAATATTATCTATTGTTGAATAAGCCTTTCTAAATCCAGACTTGTACGTAGCAACCTGTTATATGTACATTTATGCATGTTGATCAGCAACAAGCAAGCACAAGGTAAGTTTCACACAAAAACTTTCATTAAATGAAATTACATTATACATTTCTTTAAACTGGTAGGAAAAGACTTTATCTGAGTTGTAGATAAAAATATGCTGTTAAATGTTAAAAACTACTTCTATAGTTTTTCCTTTAATGGATATTGCCATTTAACTTGGATATACCCACGTTTAGGTGAATGTACAGGCTCCAATTGGATTAATGGCTCAGCGTCCCCATATATTTATAAACCAGTTGGGCATGTAGTAACAGGTGATCTCAATATAATTGAGAACACTAAATAAAGATGTCTTCTTTCAAAAGGCCCTAAATACAGGGAGGCTCAACCTTTTACTTTGGGACAGAATTTCAAAATCATTATGGATTCTGTTGAAGAGTAAGCTAGAAGTTGGGCTAATTTAGAAGACGTAGAGCTAGATACTTTAACCGACTGGATAAGGACAATTAGAAATGTTATAAAGTCAAGGATTGCAAAACTTTAAGGGTCTATGGGAATTAAACCTTCTTTAGGGACCCTGAGATCTCTGCAATCCTTACAGACATACATAAAAGGGAAGGTGTTGTCCCAGCTGATAAAGCTTCTAACAACATTTTTTTCGTCTGTAAGAAATTCTGTGTTGAATGTCTTACTAAGGAGCTTGGTTTAGATAGTATATCGGAGAATCCTACTTATACCAAAACTAATTTGACCAAACATGAAGTTCTGTCCAATCATAGTGAGTCCTTAAGTCTTTCGGTATCAATTTAAAATAGGAAAAATTTGACCTACCTTACTTGTATTGGATTCAAATCTTCACAAAAATCCATACAAGGAAAGATATATAGCAGGTTCCTCTAAATGTACTACTAAATTATTATCAGTAATTCTAACACAAAATTTGACAGTGATCAAAGTGACCTTCAGACTTATTCAGAAAAAGTCTACATCTGGCATCAACCAAATGTGAATTCTCAAAAATTCTAAAGAACAAGTCGACCATCTTGTTTCTAATATTCTATCTTCGGAAAAAAGTATAAAAACTTTTTCCTACCCTTTAAACCACTATCCCTCATTCTAAATTGAAAGAACGTCTGAATAAATCATTCACGTTTTTATTCTTTTACAAAAACGGTAAACCAAGATATAAATATCTAGTGATCAACTAGTGCTCTGGCTATTTTGTAAAACACCATACAGACTGCAAACAAAAATGTAATGAAGATACCATTAACAAAATGTTTGAGTTTTTAATAGACAACACATTTGTTGTGTTTGGCAATATAATTTTTCAACAAACAATCGGTATACCAATGGGCACAAACTGTGCACCTTTGCTTGCTTATTTGTTTCTTTATTCGTATGAATCATCAGTTTTACAGAACCTTGTCAAATCTGGAGAAAAGACTGTCGCTTGATCATTTAAAACCACATACAGATATATAGATGACGTTCTATCTCTTATAATTACATCCAAAATTTGGAGATAATGTGAATGCCATCTATCCAATTGAGCTTGAAATGAAAGACATGACAGATTCTCTATGTTCGGCTTTATATTTGGACTTGTACCTCAGTTATGACACCCACGAAAGGTTACATCTAAAGCTATACGACAAACGAGATGACTTCAAACTTTTCGTTTCTTTGCAGTAATACCCCTGCTTCTCCTGTGTATGGTGTATACGTTTCAAATTTAATACGTTATGGTAGAGCTTGTTCCCACTATAGGGACTTTCTACAACGAAGCAAACGAAGCTTACAATTAAATTATTGGCGCAGGAATATTGCAAGCCTAGGCTAATCAAGGCCCTTAAAAAGATTTATGGCCGTCATCACAATATTGTTGATAAGTATGTAGTCACTGTATCGGGTGTGACGGGTGTAGTTAGCTAAACAGGAGGTGCTTACCCTTCGGAGCACCCGGCCTCACTTTCTTGATGGAAGTACACGTGTATAACTAATATTGCCAGCTTTCAAAGTTTTAAATTTGTTTTTGGGATCGTGGTTTGGACAATGACGGGTATGTTTGTTTTTTGGCTTCTAACCAGACATCAGGCACAATACTAGTGTCATACACTATATGAAATAATTTGTAATCAATAGGTAATATAAGATCAATACCTGCAATAATATATATTCTTTACACTTAAACTATACCATATGACTTATTTTTTTTTTTTTAGTTTTTTTTTTTTACACTTGTAATTATTTCATTATATGTGACGGGATAATTTGATACGTCCATATTAATACACTATTATTTACCTCAATATCAGCATCAACTATACAATCAGCATTTACATCTATATTTACACTTTTTAAATAATAAAAAAAATCTTCAACTGATACATTACATTTATATGTACAGTCTAACTTGTGTTAGCGGCCACTTGTATAAAGCGGCCACTTATCTATAACGGCCATATCTTATTCCCCCCGATGAATTTTGTTCTTTTTTCACCTCTATATAGCGGTCACTGTCTTATGCGGCCAGCGGCCACCATTTTTCCGACCCAAAGCTTCAACAGAACTGTCTATTGCGGCTATTTGCAATGTTTACGAAACTTCGTCAGTTTCCGGAAATTTCCGGAACCAGTAGGCATAAAACAAAAAATCCCATAATGCAATTCTGTTTATATGTATCTAAGCGGCCATATTGAGTAAAGCTTACATTCCGATAAGACATTCACATTTTTATTCTTTTTTTACATGCAGTAATATTTGATGTTGTTTTTTTTCATTTGGCCATTGTATATGGAATGCATTGACTAACAGCGAGTAGAATTGTTAAATAAATCTAAAAAAGGGGAAATTAAGTACTAGGAAACTAGCGGAAGTTATGGTGCTGGACGAACCCAAATCCAATTTTATCAAAGCTGTGTTATCAGACTATGAAGCAAATGTATCTTGAAAAATAAACCGTGTTTGCCGTTCTACCGCTAACGGACATTAATTTCGTTAGTTTGGAAATCGTACCAAGATGTAAAAAGTCATTTCGGCAATGATATATTTTCGGCACCGATTTAAATTCAATTCCACACCGACTACGATAGAATTCGGCACCAGAAAAAATTAATGGTTATTTTTATTTGCGATATGTAAACAGTAAATTTGAAAGTTACATATGACACAGATAATCACTGCTCTGATCACTAAACCATGCAATTCATTATGTAACAACTTCCTTTGAAGTCTGAATTAGCAAGAGAGTGATGTGGGTCTGAAGTGACCTAATTATGTTGGTACAGGTGTAAGCATTCTAAGAATAAAACTTTACTATGCAATACCCCTATACATAGCAAAAAAAAAAAATAAAATAAAAATAAATAAAAATAAAAAAAAGAGAGAGAGAGAGAGAATAGAACAATCAACCATTTAGACAAATTTATGTTACGAGGCCGGCGTGGTGTAAAGGATTTGTAAATTCCTGAAGATGTTGAATAACTTGTTGTTAAAATAATGTATTTAATTTTTTTGTTAATCTTAAGTTACAGTAAGCTCTATTCAGTTTAATTTGGGTACTAAAATGAATAAGAAAGAACGATTCAGAAAATAATTTTTGATGATCCTTGATAGAACTTGTCTATAAAGGCCATCTGTCTATAAAGGCCACTTTGGCCGCATCCCTTGAGTGGCCTTTATAGACAGGTTTCACTGTATATTTATATTTACTTATATTCCCCAATATGCTTTTGGGTTTGAAGTTGTAAAGGATTTAACTTTGTTTTACATAGTAACATGTTGCTTATTACTTCTTTCCATGATTTTTTTATAATTCTTTTCTACATAGTACATATTCTTATTTCAGACTTTCTGACTTATATTTTTATATAAACGTTTTGTTCTACGCAAAAGCAGGAAAACAGTCACTATTGAACCACTCTTTTGATGACACCGACATCACATTATTCTTGGACTATAAACACCAAATGCTTGTTTTGCTGCTTCAACAAGTAGATCACTTATGCAATTAAAAAACTATTTACATTTTCTTATCAACTTGACAATCACAAACAACACATAACGATTCAAGACTAAATCGACTTTGATCATATCAATGTAATTACAAAATTCTACACTTTAATCAGGGTCCCAGCATTTGACCTTCACATTGTTATTACCTGTAGGCTGATGTGTATTGCTATCACATATATTTTTACAGTTTTTAAACATAAATTACAAATAAAGAAGTTATTTTTCATGATTGATTTGCATGGTTCGTTACTTTGGAGTTAAAATGCTTGAAAATTTCAGAAAAAAAACTGTTTTCAAGTTTATTTTTTGAAGATTAATAAACAACACGATTCGTCACTGTAATTTAACTTATACTTATTAAATGCAGTTTTTAACAATTTTACAATATGACTGATCTTGGGAAATAAGATATCCAGATTTTGAGAAAATTCTAATACAGATGTATCTTCGAGATATAATGAAATTATTTGAAATCGTATATATCGAATTCATTTACATAGTTCTTTTAACAACAGTAACAAAATTTACTTTTTCAAATTTTCTGCATGGTCCATTGGTTGGAAAATGTGGAATTTCGATGAAATTTTGTTGCAGTTGTATATAAATGCAACCCTGAGCATTTGTGTAAAGTTTTACCTAGAGCCCTTAATACACTTGTCAGACAAGTCTTGCGATTCGCAGTTACCTTGTCGATTTTGGAACAATTGTATGGCAGAAATATAACAAAGTAATGTAGGATCGTTAAGGCAGATAGTTCGGTCTAGATTTGACAAATGTAGATGTGATATGCATATCCCAGGTAGACTTTGGGTTTGATCTCGCAGTCTTCCACTTAAAACCCAGTGACGGTATCTATAGGAAAAAGTGAAAAACCTAAGTTATGAAGTAAGTTGGTTGTAATGCTGTTTAACGTCACACCAGTTATTTTCTTTTTCTATTTTTGCTATTTTCAACGGTAACATTTTTATTAATTTCTAAACAAACACAAACATTCCGGCCTATGTCCGAATCACAATCATAAAAGCAAAGTAAAAACTTTGAAAACTGGCTAATTCAGTTGAACACGTGAACTCCCACCAGCAGAGTGAGACCGTTCGCTCCAGAAGGGTAAGCATCTCCTGTCTAGTTAGCTACCCCCTCCATGTGCAAAATTAAATTTGAGAAGAAAAGGAACACGGAAATATGAGACGTCAAAACTATCCAGCAAAAATTTAAATACCGTATAACTGAAAATTTTCGCGGTAATCTAATTTTCGCTTTTTTTCGTTATGGAAATAAAATCGCGAAAAATAATATCAAATTGTTTGTATTAGTTTGCTTTTTGTGATTCATTTTCCATATCTTATTAATCCGCAATCGCATCCGTTGCGCTCCAAAAAAACTTTTACAATGAATCGACTTATCATATCAAAAAAAAAAAAAAAAAAAAAATCAATAAATAAAAATAAAAAAAAAATAAAAAATAAAAAATTAATAACGCGAAAATTTTAACATAGGTATATTTTCATGAAATCGCGAAAAATTAACACCACAAAAATTTCCAGTTATACGGTATGATTAGAGTGCTGTGCGAGTGCGTATTTAAGTCTATCGTGTACTAACAAAATTGTTTAATCTAATGAACACCATAGATCATGGAACCTAAGTCCTGTCTAGCATCTTTGATTTGGTGCCCGGATTTAAAATATGACGTCAGAGTACACGCGTTTCGCTAAATGATGAATTGCTGACTTAGTCATGACATTTAATTCACTCAGTATCTTATCATGCCGATTGTTCATGTACTCTCTTTGGTCACGTGATGAGACTAACAAAACCAGTTGATCCTATTTATGAAACTTACTCTTGAAATTTTGTTTTATTTTACATCAGATAGTTTTCTTGTAATATGATTGGATGATAGCAATTTGACAAAATCAAAGTCACGCTATTCACGTGCTTCTCGGGTAACATGATTGGGCGAGATTTTAATGCAAGATGCGCAAGAGTATGCTAGACGTTGGGTTGAATTACAAAAAGTGGAGCTTGATAATTTGTCTAAATAGATAAGTGCAACTAGATGTTTTATAAAGACAAGGATTCCCTTACATTATTTTTGTTTGTAAAAATTCTATGTTGAATGTCTTATTAAAGAGCTTGGTAGGATAGCATATCCTACTTATATGAAAACTGGTTTTACCAAATATTAAGTTCTTTCCAATCATAGGGGAGTCCTTGAGTCTTTCGATATTAATTTATAACAGGGAGAACTTGACCTATCGCCTTACTTATATTGTATTCCAAAACTTCACAAAAATCCATACAAGTAAAGATATATAGAAGGTTCCTCTAAATGAACAACTAAATCATTTTCAGTAATTTTATCAAAAATTTTGACAATCGTCCATTATCGCTTTCAGACTTATTCAGAAAAATTTATTCTACACCTGACATCAAACAAATGTGGATTCTCAAAAATTCCTAAGAACTACTTGACCATCTTGTTCCTAATACTTTATCTGTGGTAAAAGGTATAAAACTATTGATTTTTTCTACATTTTACACCACTTTACACCACTTTTTCTATTGAAAGATCTCTGACTACATCTGGCATCACTTGTCATTCTTTTACAAAAACGGTAAACCAAGATATTATATATATATATATATATATATATATATATATATATATATATATATATATATATATATATATATATATATATATATCGTTTTTGCTCAATAGGAATTCTGGCTATATAAAAAACACTATATTAACTGCAAACACAAATATACTGAAGATACCATGTCAACAGAAATGTTTAAATGTTAGAGTTTTTGATAGGCAACATATTTGTTGGGTATGGCAATATAATTTTCAAATGAACAATCGGTATAGCAATGGGCACAAATTGTGCACCTTTGCTTTCTGGTTTGTTTCTTTATTCGTATGAATCAGAATTTTTGCAGAACATTGTCAAATATAGAGAGAAGACTGTCGCTAAATCATTTAACACCACATACAGATACATATAGATGACATTCTATCTCTTAAAAATCCCAAATTTGGAGATTATGTGAATGCCATCTATCCTAGTGAGCTTCAAATAAAAGATACGACTAATTCTTCATTCTCTGCTTCATATTTAGACTTATACCTCAATTATGACACCTCTGAAGCTATAAGACAAACGTGATGATTTCAATTATTTTTATTGTCATCTTTTTGTTTCTGTTTCTAAAATATCCCTTCTTCTTATGCGTATGGTGTATATTTTTCACAGTCAGTTACGCTAATAGAGTTTGTTCCCGAACTTTCTACAACTTCCTGTTACTTTCTGAATTGGTGAGTTTTCAAAGTTTTTACTTTGTTGTTGTTGTTGTTTTTTTTTTTTTTTTTTTTTTTGGGGGGGGGGAGGTGGGGGGGGGTGGGGATTTTGATTTGGACATGGACTTGTATATTTGTGTTTTATTTATTATCATATAAATCACAAGTTTGTAGATTCGAACACATATCATTCTGCATCGTCATTAAAACGTTTTAAATGCTTTTAGCGTCGTTTCCTTAGCAACCAAAATGTCGGTTTGCCTCCATTGAGAAATAAAGGATCCCAGGGATAAGTTGAATGTAGGTTTTACAGTGCATTCAAGTTTTGACATTTTGCTTGTTAGTCTGTTGTTCAACGTCTATTCTGCGACGCAAGTCTAGTAAAAATAGATTGGTAGATTAGTTGATCGACTGATGGGGTTTGACGTCCCAGTCAAGAATATTTCATTTATATCGAGACGTCACTCGCTAAAGGTGAAGTGGCAAAAAAAAAATTGACCTTTGCATTGCGCTTAGGGCTATGTGCGGGGAGGGTTCTTTAACGTGCCACGCCTGCCTCGACATGGGGCATTGGTTTTTAAGGTCTCAACCGAAGAATTCCTTGACTTTCATTTCTAAATGACGGGTGCTTGGCGAAACAACAATCACTACCAATTTACAAGTCTTGGTCAGAGCCGCCCGGGTTTCGAACCCCTGACCTCTCGCTAACGAGATTGTAAAGTAAAAAAAATGTTGAATAAAATTAATGAGTAGAAAAATCTGATAAGTTTAGGGTAACATGACTTATTAAGTATTTTGGAGAGAAAATATTCGGCGTGATAAAATAAATATAACGTGACTGAGAGTAACATTTGGAAAGATGAACATTTTTAATGTTACCCTTTCAGTCATATTGTATTTATATAATATCGGACAACCACATTCCATCTCGTGGTGGGGCCTCTGTGGCCGAGTGGTCTTAAGCGCGCGCTTACGGATCACAGTGCCTCTCACCGCCTGGGTTTGATTCCCACTTGGGACAGATCCTAGCGTGAGAAAGTTTGTGAGTTCGCTTGCCGAAGGTCGGTGGTTTTCTCCGGGCACTCTGGTTTCTTCCACCATCACAGAACTGACCGCCTCGAAATAAGTGAAAGAATCTTGACTTGGGCGTAAAACACCATTACACACACACACACACACACACACACACACACACACACACACACACACACCATCTTTCAGTCATATTATATTTATATAAAATCGGACAACCACATTCCATCTCGCAGAATGCTTAAAAATCTGCAAGAAAAAATTGTGCTGAGCAGTATCAAAGCTTAACAGGAAAAAAAAAAGGTTAGGGAATACATTTAATGAGTGCAACGCTTAGCGTACATTATTTTTGAAAACTGAAATAATATAAATAGAATGCGTGTTATAACGCTTTAATATAAAATCGTGGGTAGCATTTCCACGGTACATAAATTTCTATATGTCGCATATCCCGGGTCTGTTGAAACAAACACATCTATAAGCCAAGCAAAGACCTACATTATCTGTGAGTATACCCGTGCATTGTGCTCTACATCCGATGTTTGTGAAACAGAATCCTCTGAAGAAAATCCCCTCTCCAAGGTCGATACCACTGCCACCTCCAATGATGCCACCGCCGATTATTCCACCAATACCTCCGATACCACCGATACCTCCGATACCGCCAATACCTCCGATGCCACCAATACCTCCGATACCGCCAATACCTCCGATGCCACCAATACCTCCGATACCGCCAATACCGCCGACACCTCCTATACCACCAATTTTATGAGCACTACTACCTGTATGTGCATTTCGGCGATTCCGGTTCAATTTTTTGTTATCATTTCCGTCGCTTATTACCGGCTATTGCAACTACAACAGCTGAAATAAAATTGATTAGATATTACGATGAACATTTGGGAAGTTATAATTACAAGAATGATAATTTGCCATTTTGAAAGAAAAAGAAAATTGATGACAACTATTAGACGATTTGGTGATAAAAATACATTTTAAATAAATTATCATTTATTCTTTTCTTTATGATGATGTTTAAACATATTTTTATTGAGAAAATTACAAACGGATTGGACATAAGTTATATGATGATGATGATGATGATTATTATTATTATTATTATTATTATTATATTTTGTTGGAAGAGTTGGGGTTTCGATACCAGACTTGTTCTGATAATATATATATATATATATATATATATATATATATATATATATATATATATTGAAGCAACTCTCACAAGTCACTCGACTTTTGAAAAATATTGAGTCGTTCGACTTCAAGTTGTCAGTTGTTTCCAAAGCAAATGTCGTAAGAAATAGTTATTAAATTCAGAGAATGGTCTCCGACCTTAACATGAAAATAGTTGTTCAAAATCGATCTTAAATCGTATCAGACCATGCATGTCTGTTTTCCGGTCAATCATTAAAACATTTTATATGACTTGCTATTTGTTATTAAAAATCTGTTTCTGGAAAAGTTGAATGGAGTGAAATGAAGTTGGAGCATTGCTACTTTACGTTCGGTCAAGATTATTTAAATTATATCGAGCCGGACAGTTTCAGGCTGGTTGAGGAAAACGGAATGCCCGGAGACAATCACCCACCTTCGACTAGCGATCTGAGAATTTTTTCATTTCAAGATATGCCTGATCGGAATTTGAACCTAAGAGAAGATATGCGCTGAATTCCGTAAGCATGGCGCTTTAGACAAATCGTTCTCCGAGACCCAAATTAAAGTTTTAAACTAAAATTATTTACTGGTCTTCAACTAAATTTCAATTTTCCATGAGAACATAAAATGGTATTTACAAAACGTTGCCTGTCCGATTAAGATTGAGTCGTTGAACTAGAATGAGCAGGTCCGACCGAAAAGTAACAGGTATGGGTCCTTGAACTAGAATGAGCAGGTCCGACCGAAAAGTAACAGGTATGGGTCCTTGAACTAGAATGAGCAGGTCCAACCGAAAAGTAACAGGTATGGGTCCTTGGGTAGAATGAGCAGGTCCGACGGAAAAGTAACAGGTATGGGTCCTTGAACTAGAATGAGCAGGTCCAACCGAAAAGTAACAGGTATGGGTCCTTGGGTAGAATGAGCAGGTCCGACGGAAAAGTAACAATAAGGGTCCTTGGACTAGAATGAGCAGGTCCGACCAAAAAGTAACAATAAGGGTCCTTGAACTAGAATGAGCAAGTCCGACCGAAAGTAACAGGTATGGGTCTTTGAACTAGAATGAACAGGTCTGACCGAAAGTAACAGGTATGGGTCTTTGAAAAAGAATGAGCAGGTCCGACCGAAAAGTAACAGGTATGGATCCTTGAACTAGAATGAGCAGGTCCGACCGAAAAGTAACAGGTATGGGTCCTTGGACTAGAATGAGCAGGTCCGACCGAAAGTATCAGGGATGGGTTTTGAACTCGACGAATCTTAGAACCCAGTATGAATGGATTGATTTGGAATTCAAAATCATATAAGTTATTTAAACAATGGAACATTGAAATCTTTTTTTTATAAAATTTAAATGAATTATTCTATATAGGAAAAAATGGACAAACAGTCATGTGTTTTTTTCCTAATAAAAGAAAAATGTTGCTTTTTGAAAATTGAAAAATATAAATTAAATAAATAAATAAATAAATAAATAAATAAATAAATAAATAAATAAATAAATAAATAAATAAATAAATAAATAAATGATGAATGAATGAACAAACAAATAAATAAATAAATGATGAATGAATGAACAAACAAACAAACAAATAAATAAATAAATAGATAAATAAATAAATAAATAAATAAATAAATAAATAAATAAATAACCTACCACTTAGAAGAAGAAGAAAAATCACGGTCTTCATTTTTCCAGTATTCTTTTTGCCTCGTGCCTAACAGGTTGTTACTGTGAAAAAGATGTCAATTTCTCAGACCCAGGGTTTTTATACAAAGTCGCCAATATGTTTAATTAATTTTGTTTATTGTTTTAATTAAATTTCTTCCGCACAATATTGACATACATCAAATAAAAACAATAGAATTAATTATTCTATAGCTATAATTTGGTAATTAAATGTTTCCAGGAAGTTTTGAAAACAATGCGATGAAAAAATAAGATATCTTGAATTCCGACTTTAAAAAATTCCGACTTTAACTCCATGGAACGAAATGTGGTAAAATTAAAACCAAGAAACTGTAAAAAATAAAATAAATAAATAAACAAATAAATAAATAAATAAATAAATAAATAAATATTTTTAAAAATTCGAGTACCCACTTCTCCACGTTGTTTGGGACAATATTACAATTTAGGTTAGGAGAAATATTTCATTTTTTTCTTCGATGATGATGATAATGATGATGATAATAATAATAATTATTATTATATATACTATAATTTTCATTAAATAGAATCGCTGATTAACAATAATGTAGCAAGGTAACACACACACCCACACACGCGCGCGCGAAAAGCCTGACCAATTCGACGGAAATTTCTGTTTTCGATGTCCAGAAATGTATCGCTCAAACGGAAAAACGGACTGAAATTATACAAACCCTGTATCCAACGATATTTTCCCGTTTTTTGTCTATAATGATATAGCAGAAAGCCAATGTTGCTAGTTAAAATGGTCCTACGAAGCAGTGTATTTTCAAACTACACACAGTTATTGTTTGGTAGTTTCTACAAGGTATAGTAATAAACAAAATAAAAAGTCCTGGTGTTTCCACATTCAGTCATTGGTGTAACCAGCATAGAGTAATCGTTTATAATTTTAACTATTTCTTTCCCCATAATTGAACCTCTAAAGATGTGTTAATAATTTTCAAAACATCCGTTAATAATATTTTTGACACATTTGCAAAGAAAATCCACTTACGATTTTTTAGTGTCTGTTGCAACACTAAATTTGCCTCTGGAATAACTATTTTAGGGTAATACCAAGGACAGTTACACCATGGATATATTTTCAAATATTAACGTATATCTAAAAAATGATCCCTCACTCAGCATAAACGCATGGTTCAATTGAACTTTGAAAGTTACATCAACCAAAACTTTAAAAATATGTACTTTTTCTTATTTTTTTACGGGCTTGTGTACACAACAGTAACACTACATACTTTAAATAAATCTACTGTTTAATGCTAACTTACCTTTTTCAATTTTAACATATCATGTTCTTATTTGTGTTCCGGGATGTTTGTCCGGAAGCTGAATACAGTATGTCTGTAGAATAGGGAGCATATTTTATCTTTTATTTGTAAAGCGCTGTAACTCGTATATATGTACTTTTAGTGCACGGTAACACCAAGGATCGTGCAAGATTGTACATACTATTTATCCAAGACAAATGGCATTCGTTGACATATTAAACTGAATATATATTTTTATTTAGTCAGTATACGTGATTATCTAATGGGCTAAGTCCGAATACTATTTAAATATCACCAATTCAATGAAGTATTTTGATGACTAAACATAAAACATGTGTCGGGTGACAGTAGCAAAGTAACAGAATCACACCTCAAATAATTACATAATTTATTAAAATATAACTTTTGATAAAATATTGTGTGACCATTTTACAGTTCAGAACCTGTACAAAATATTTAAGCCTCTTAATTGATTAAATTTAATCAATATCGGTATGTTTTTTGCTGGTGACATGAATTTCTGCATTTTTTGATAATGACCCATAAATGAAAGAATCGTGGCAGGGGTGTGAAACTACTTTACTTCTCTCCGCTCCATTGATTGATTGATTGATTTATTGATTGATTGATTTATTTATTGTTCATACATTACATGCAGTTATTTACATAAGTATAAGTTTTTTTTTATTCATGGCTTAATAAAACACACGAAAATGAAGATGGTAGGAAAAACTGGAGTGTCCAAAGAAATCCACCAAACTGATAAAGGTCCAGGATGAGAATAGAGAGGTGAGAGGTGAGAGGCACTATGACTGGACAGAGTAGACCAGAAGGACTCATTATCATTCACTCAATTGAGTAAACACTCAACTCAAATATTCTCATTTTTCTCTTGTCAATATTTTAAAAATTTTAAGTTTGATATTGAATTTTTTTTTATTCAACAAATATAGATATTCAACTTTAACTGTGTGAAGTCTTAAAAATTGACGTTGAAATAGTCAAATATTTCTCTCATCTGAGTTAAATGTACAATCAGTTGAGTGAATGATTGTGAAACTGGGGCCAGTCAGACATACAAGTCCCGTGTTTTTAAGAGGAGTTGAGAAATGGTTTCAAAATTCTTTCACTTATTTTGAGGCGGTCAGTTCTAGGATGGAGGAGGAAACCGGAGTGCCCGGAGAAAACCAACAACATTTGGCAAGCAAACTGACAAACTTTCTCACACTAGGATCTGTCCCGAGTGACGGATTCAAACCCGGGCGGTGAGAGGCAATGTGATCCGTAAGCGTGCGCTTAAGACGACTCGGCCACCGAGCCCCCTACCGTGTTGTTTAAAGAGGAAACCCCTAGAATATGTTGGACGATGGTTAATGGCAAAGATTTGGATGTTATTTCTTTTTCTTCAGTTATTATTTTGCCCTAAAAATGAAAATATTTATTTCTATATAGGGAAATGAATATTTGCTAAGTGCAATAAATAATGATCAAGTTTTACATGTAGAATAGAATGAACAAAAATAAATCATTGTTATTTCCTTTCCTTAATTTCACAGAAAATAAATAAATACAGCCTTTATTTTTTCTTGTCGTCTGTTAAACGGTCAGTGCTATTAAGAGGAAGTTTAATTTGATTGGATGGTCAATTTTTTTCAAAATTAACTAAAGGGATGCGGTACGACTAGTCATTTCAAGTTTCTTTATTTCTCTAATTCTTAACAACAATACTGAGAACATATCATAAATATAATAAATACAATTACATACATGAGTAGACATTTGTAAAACAAAAAAAAAACACATTAACCCGGAGGACTGACTCTCTCATTTATAATTTTAATAAACTTACACAAATTATTTAATATCTGATAACTTTTTGGAAGAGAAGATTTGATAAAAACTTGCAACATTTGGCTTACTTTTAAGTCTATTAGGAATAAAAAGTCTTCTATAATCAGAAAAATGTTTACATTTTAGTATATAATGAAACTCATCACCAATTTCTAGGTTACACAATTGACATATTCTATTTTCTCCAAGTATATTTTGCCACCTTCAAGTTTCTATTGGTAGTCTATGGTTTGAAACAACTGAACTTACTTAATATTGATCTATTTTTTAAAGAAATGTTACAGGTTGAAGTAATGTTGTAATTGAAATTCAAAATTCGTAAACAATGTGTATAACATACCTTTTGATGAGGAATCACAATCACTAATCCATTTCTGTAAAAAAAAATTGGTCAAATAGACGTTGCTGTATATTTTTGGTTGACCATATATCATTTACAAACATTTGAGACAACCATATATTATTAAAATCTGGTTCTTCAAAAATACTTTTAACATTACAAATCCAAGAGGAATGATAACCTTGTAAAAATTTGCTTATAATAATTTATATATATAGAAGTATATTTTGTATCTTTACCCGTGATAATTTTTGACCAAAAATCGATAATACTTGATTTAATTGTTAGAGTAATTGGGTACCTTCCTAAATTCACCATATATGATAAAGTTAGGAGTTGATTTTTTAACATTTAACAATAATTTCAAAAGCTTCAAGTGTACTCTTTGTATTACATCTAAATTACCAAAACCCCACACTTCACAGCCATATAACAATATTGGCAAAACCATTTTGTCAAACATGTATAACTGACATTCTAAAGATAGATTAAAAGTTCTAGATTTTTTTATAACAGCATACATAGCTCTAGTAGCTCTGATAGACAAGTATTTTTTGATAGTAGTAAAAGAACCACATCTATTAAAATATATACCTAAATACTTAAAATCTTTACAAACTTCTAATTCTACATTGTTATATGTAAACATAATATTACTTGGCAATCTGCCCTTTGTAAATATTACAACTTTTGTTTAAGAAATATTGACAGTTAATTTCCACATTTCACAAAAATCATAAAAACAGTTTAACTGATGCTGAAGATCTTCTTTAGACTCTGACTTAAGGACTGTATCATCAGCATAGAGTAAAATAAATATTCTTAAATAAATACTAAGGTTACTCTTCTAATTCTTAGTTATTGTAGAAAGGCCAATAACGTCTTGATCAAGAAAACATTGCTGTAGATCATTTAAATATAATGAAAAAAGAAGTGGGACAAATTTTCCCCTTGATGTACACCAATGTTACAAGGAAAAAAAATCAGATTTACATCCATCTATACATATTCTGGATTTAGTACCGTTGTATTAATTGATAATAACATTTAAAAATTTTCCAGATATATTACTTTGCAACAATTTTTGCCATAACCCATAATCTCCAGACTTTATCAAAAGCTGTCTGGAAATCAATAAATACACAAAAAAGTTTCTTTTTACTAATACGCAATAGATCAAACAATGTATTTAGAACAAAAATATTATCAGTTGTTGAATAACCTTGTCTAAATCCAGACTGGTTTTCACAAAGTAAATCATATACATCACAAAATGATGCGAGTCTGGAATTTAAAATTGATGTAAAAACTTTCCCTAGACAACTAAGTAATATGATAGGCCTATAGTTACTAGGGTCAGTAAGAGAACCTTTGTTCTTATATATAGGTATTATATTGCCTTGTAACCATGTATCAGGTATAATACCTGTGTCAAACACAATATTAAATAAATTATGATATAAAGGTAACATCAATTCAATACTATTCTTAATATACTCATTACATATATCATCAATACCAGAAGATTTATTATTTTTTAACCTACTTACACTTTTTAATATTTCCTGATTTGAAATGGGTTCATTTAAAATATTACAATCAAAATTACAATCTACATTTATATCAGGTACTGTATCAGACTCAACATTGATGTCTGTATTAATTTTCTTAAAACATTCATAAAAATCTTGTACAGATACATTACATTTACTTAATTTATTATTTTTATTAACAATATCCCAATAGGGTTTGGGATTTGTAGACCTCATGTTTTTCAATTTATTTTGTAAAGTTTTTCTATGCTGTTTTATACACCTATCCATGGTACTTTATAATGTTTTTCTGCATTACGCATTTCAAATTTAAAAAACATCAGATTTATACCTTTTATACAGCCTTTGTTTCCTTCTAAATTGTTTTCTTGCTATTAAACAATCGTTGTTAAACCATTACTTTGACACATTATGCTTAACTGACTTTTTAGGAATAAAAACACCAAAAGTATTTTTGGCGTATTTGCTATATTGTGAAATTTATCATTAACAAAGTCTTTATCAAACACATTGCTGTTTTGTATAGAACTTAAAATATCATTAAGATTATTTATATCAATATTTTGACAATAATCTGCTATTTTATCAGGTTTTACTTACCATTATCATTACTAATATTATTTTCAATTTTGTTGTTTGAATTATTATCATTTAAACAAATATTACAAATGAGTGCACAATGCACATCTGAATAGAGTTTACTAAACTGTAAAACTTCAAAGTTAGTTACAATATCTAAAAATTCTAAGTTACCAATAAAGTAGTCAATAACAGTTGATTTACTAGTTGTAAAATTACCAATGCCTTTATCTTTACCAATGCAACCATTAAGAATAAAAATGTCATTACATTTACAAAATTCTAACAGATTATTACCATAGTTATTTTTCTTTTTATCTTTATTACATCTTTCTCTGGATATATTTAAAGTTTCAAGTTTATAAATTGTTATAAAGTTATCAATGTCAGTGTCGACAAAAGCAACTTCATTATTAGACAAATCAAAGTTATCAAGATAGAATCGAGATAGAATCTGGTTTAGATTTTTTCACGGTTCATTATATATAGCTCATTATAAGTCAATATTAATTATGACTAAAGTTTTTATTGTTTCTAGAGATTTATAATAATAATAATAATAATAATAATAATAATAATAATAATAATACTATGATAATAATAATAATGGTGATGATGATAATGATAACAACAACACCACCACCACCACCAATAATAATAATAATAATAATAATAATAATAATAATAATACTTACCTATGGAACGCCGATACTGCCTTATAGTGTGAATTATTCAAAAACATTACGTTATGTGGACATGTTATTACGTTATGTCATCTTGTCTTTATATTATGTGGACATGTCATTACGTTATGTGGACATGTTATTACGTTATGTGGACATGTTATAACGTTATGTTGATATGTCATTACGTTATGTGGACATGTTATTACGTTATGTCATCTTGTCTTTATATTATGTGGACATGTTTTTACGTTATGTGGACATGTCATTACGTTATGTGGACATGTTATTACGTTATGTGGACATGTCATTACGTTATGTTGATATGTCATTACTTTATGTGGACATGTCATTACGTTATGTTGACATGTCATTACGTTATGTGGAAATGTTATTACGTTATGTCATCTTGTCTTTATATTATGTGGACATGTCATTACTTTATGTGGACATGTCATTACGTTATGTTGATATGTCATTACTTTATGTGGACATGTCATTACGTTATGTTGACATGTCATTACGTTATGTGGACATGTTATTACGTTATGTCATCTTGTCTTTATATTATGTGGACATGTCATTACTTTATGTGGACATGTCATTACGTTATGTGGACCTGCCATTACGTTATGTGGACACGTCATTACGTTATGTGGACATGTTATTACCTTATGTCATCTTGTCTTTATATTATGTGGACCTGCCATTACGTTATGTGGACATGTCATTACGTTATGTGGACCTGCCATTACGTTATGTGGACATGTCATTACGTTATGTGGACATGTCATTATGTTATTTGGACATGCCGTTACATTTTGCAAATATGTCATAACGTTATGTGGACATGTCATTACGTTATGTGGACATGTCATTACCTTATGTCATCTTGTTTTTTATATTATGTGGATATGTCATTACGTTATGTGGACATGCATTTACGTTATGTTGATATGTCATTACGTTATGTGGACATGTCATTACGTTATGTGACCATGTCATTACATTATGTCTCTTCATCTTTACTTTATGTGAAAACGTAAAGTTACGTTATTGTAAACATTTAAAGGAAGCAGATATATAGCGTCCATATTGACGCAGACTTTTGACATGCAATATCATCCAAGTGGCCAAGTGAGAGATTTTCTTCAAATTATAGGGTTGAGGGCATTAAGTGCTTCATTCGATAGATAAAAAATTGATTCTGTGCACACCTTGTGTGACGGTACATATTGTCGCGCCTGTACATATTGTCGCTGGCGACAAATATGTACCGAGATGAGGTTTTATTTTTCCTTCAAAATAGGTGACAATAAGTGCAATGCATATACAGTTGCCGGTAAATACATTGATATTTTTATCACCGCAAATGATGTTTTAAAAAAATGTTTTTGACATTGATGTCATGGAAATATGAGTAACAAAAATCAGTATTGTTTTAAATTTATCAGTGAATAATTAAAAAACAAGTTGACAAATCATTCTTTTAAAAATGTCATATAAATATTCTTATAATGATCTTTAATCGTTCAAGGAAAATTTTTGTTCATTTAATCCTTGTACTCTTTAAATAAAGGTATGCAATGATTAGTTACTCTAGGCACAGGATGTTTCGATGATCTAGTGGTTAAGGGCATCGATGCTGTGATCACTGCTCCTCTCCTGATTTTGCGTACTGTTTCATGATGGTTTTCTCCGCGCTCTTCAGTTTTCCTCAATCAAAGAGAAAAAAACTTGACTTGTCTGTTAAACATCATTATCCATTTCACTATTTCCTTAGAATATTGGTTTCGAGTAAACTTAATCAAAAGCGCGTCTACAGATTGCAGTGGCTCTCATCGCCTAGGGTCGAATCTCACTTGGACAATCTTAAAGTGAGAAAGTATGTCGGTTCGCTTGCCGAGGGTAGGTGATTTTGTCGGGACACTCCGGTTTCCACCACCATCCCAGAACCGACCTCTTAATAAAAGTGAAACACTGGGACGCAAAACATTATTACTCAACTCTGCTATTGCCGTGTGGATTTGAGGCATCAGGTGTGGAGGGTTGGTAGTCAGTTAAGTAATACACAAGTATGTATTGCCTACCACCTTCAATTTGAGTTTATCAATACTGTACTGACCCTCCTGCTTTGTACTGCAGGTAAGTATAATGAACAAAATCATATTGAGACATAACATCGTAGCTTTTTGATGTGTAATAAAAAACATCCAAATATTTGAATAAATATAATCTTAATTTACAAGGAATTTTTACCAGGCTTTTAAAGAAGAATTTCCCTGAAACATAATATAAAGACAAGATGACATAATGTAATGACATGTCCACATAACGTAATGGCATGTCCACATAACGTAATAACATGTCCACATAACGTAATGGCATGTCCACATAACGTAATGGCATGTCCACATAACGTAATGACATGTCCACATAATATAAAGACAAGATGACATAATGTAATGACATGTCCACATAACGTAATGGCATGTCCACATAACGTAATAACATGTCCACATAACGTAATGGCATGTCCACATAACGTAATGGCATGTCCACATAACGTAATGACATGTCCACATAATATAAAGACAAGATGACATAACGTAATAACATATCCACATAACGTAATGACATGTCCACATAACGTAATGGCATGTCCACATAACGTAATGACATGTCCACATAACGTAATGACATGTCCACATAATATAAAGACAAGATGACATAAGGTATAATATCCACAAAAGGTAATGGCATGTTCACATAACGTAATGACATGTCCACATAACGTAATGGCAGGTCCACATAACGTAATGACATGTCCACATAACGTAATGGCATGTCCACATAATATAAAGACAAGATGACATAAGGTAATGACATGTCCACATAACGTAATGACATGTCCACATAACGTAATGGCATGTCCACATAACGTAATGGCATGGTCACATAACGTAATGACATGTCCACATAACGTAATGACATGTCCACATAATATAAAGACAAGATGACATAAGGTAATGACATATCCACATAAGGTAATGACATGTCCACATAACGTAATGACATGTCCACATAACGTAATGATATGTCCACATAACGTAATGACATGTCCACATAACGTAATGATATGTCCACATAACGTAATGACATGTCCACATAACGTTATGACATAACCATATAACGTAATGACATGTCCACATAACGTAATGACATAACCATATAACGTAATGACATGTCCACATAACGTAATGATATGTCCACATAACGTAATGGCATGTTCACATAACGTTATGACATAACCATATAACGTAATGACATGTCCACATAACGTAATGACATAACCATATAACGTAATGACATGTCCACATAACGTAATGATATGTCCACATAACGTAATGGCATGTCCACATAACGTAATTGCAGGTCCACATAACGTAATGGCAGGTCCACATAACGTAATGACATGTCCACATAACGTAATGACATGTCCACATAACGTAATGACATGTCCACATAACGTAATGATATGTCTACATAACGTAATGACATGTCCACATAACGTAATGACATAACCATATAACGTAATGACATGTCCACATAACGTAATGACATAACCATATAACGTAATGACATGTCCACATAACGTAATGATATGTCCACATAACGTAATGATATGTCCACATAACGTAATGACATGTCCACATAACGTAATAACATGTCCACATAACGTAATGACATGTTCACATAACGTAATGTTTTTATCACATCACGTTTTAATAATTCACACTATAAGGCAGTATCGGCGTTCCATAAGGACCCACTGATAATCTGCATATTTAAAGTTACACTGTATATTTTACCCAAACATTTTTACCTTTGCAGCATGATTTCTGTATTCGCAAAAGCTTTATTCTCAGCTTTCACGAGTTGATCATTCATATGACATCAAAAGATGTCTTGTTAAAAAGGACAAGTCACATTTTAGTTTCGTTTTATAATTGCTGTTTATTGAAACTCAGTGACGATTTTGGGTATATGTCTCTGGTTGAACATGCAATCATCATCATCATCATCATCAACAACAACAACAACTCCAGCATTGTAAACAATACTGTGGGGGCGACAATATGTACAGGGGCGACAATATGTAATATCTATCGAGTTGAGCCTTTCATTTTTCTTGCAGAATGGGGAACAAAATGAACATCAAATATCGACACATGTATATCGTCGCCAGTGACAATATGAATATGAATATTTTTACCTTTTTTTTACCATAAATAATGTTTCGACTGACATAAAAGGAAAATGAAACAAACATATATATCAAAGGCTTCATATCTATTAATTTGAACGTTGAAATGACAACGAGGGGTTGGTGGTTATTTTATCAAGATCACTGTCAAACATTTTAAATATTTGTAGTATTTTATACGATCTTAAAAATGTCTCTAAAATTAAAGGTTACAAAATGATATTTCGAAAATTTTGGCAGAATGAAAGCTTCTCCATGCCCAAACCTCTACTTTCCGCCTACAGAAAACACATTATGTTATTATATGTGCTTAATTTATTATGCTCTTGGATCATGCGTTTCAAAAATTAAATTAAGCATACATTGCCAGAGAAGATATCGGTTTAAACAATCATTGGTATGTTTATAAAATGATTGTTATTTATCATTTCGTTGAATTTTTAACAAATAAAACGGAAAAAATTGGATGTTGAATAATTAACATTTACTTATTCAATGTTGAACGAAAGCTAAGATTAATAAGCAGGTACAGGTACAGCTGTACTTTTTTCTCCTTATAAACAAAGATAAGAATAGAAGCTTTTGGTTTTCCTAGTTTTGCATTTCACTCTAACAGAAACTGTCGGAAGAAAGTTTGTCAGCTCGCTTATCGGAAGTCGGCGGTTTTATCTTGTGGTTTCCTCATCAAATTGATAACCCAATACTATTAATTCCTCATCTGAAAGAGCCCGGCAGGTATCCATTGAATCAATTTATCTATCGAATGAAGCAGTTAATGCCATCAACCCTATACTTTGAAGAATATCTTTCACTTGGCCACTTGAATGCGCTATTTGGGTCAAACGTCTGCGTCAACTGGACGCTGTATATCTGCTTCCTTTGAATGTTAATCATAACGTAACTTTTTTAGACGTTTTCACATAAAGTAAAGATGTTAAGACATAATTTAATGACATGTCCACCTAACGTAACAACATGTCCACATAACGTAATAGCATGTCCACATAACGTAACGACATGTCCACATAACGTAATGGCATGTCCACATAACGTAATGGCATGTCCACATAACGTAACGACATGTCCAGATAACGTAATGACATGTGCACATAATATAAAGACAATACGGCATAACTTAATGACATGTCCACATAACGTAACAACATGTCCACATAACGTAATGACATGTCCACATAACGTAATGACATATCCACATAACGTAATAACATGTCCACATAACGTAACAACATGTCCACATAACGTATTAACATGTCCACATAACGTAATGACATGTCCACATAATATAAAGACAATATGACATAACGTAATGACATGTCCACATAACGTAATGACATGTCCACATAACGTAATGACAAGTCCACATAACGTAATGACATGTCCACATAATATAAAGACAATATGACATAACGTAATGGCATGTCCACAAAACGTAATGACATGTCCACATAACGTAATGACATGTCCACATAACGTAATGACATATCAACATAACGTAATAACATGTCAACAAAACGTAAAAACATGTCCACATAACGTAATGACATGTCCACATAACATAATGACATAATGACATATCAACATAACGTAATAACATGTCCACATAACGTAATAACATGTCCACATACCGTATTAACATGTCCACATAACGTATTAACATGTCCACATAACGTATTAACATGTCCACATAACGTAATGACATGTCCACATAACATAATGGCATATCCAAATAACGTAATAACATGTCCACATACCGTATTAACATGTCCACATAACGTAACAACATGTCAACATAACGTAATGGCATGTCCACATAACGTAATAACATGTCCACATAATGTAATAACATGTCCACATACCGTATTGACATGTCCACATAACGTAATGGCATGTCCACATACCGTATTAACATGTCCACATAACGTATTAACATGTCCACATAACGTAACAACATGTCCACATAACGTATTAACATGTCCACATAACGTAATGGCATGTCCACATAACGTAACGACATGTCCAGATAACGTAATGACATGTGCACATAATATAAAGACAATACGACATAAGGTAATGACATGTCCACATAACGTAATGACATGTCCACATAACGTAACAACATGTCCACATAACGTAATGACATATCCACAAAACGTCACAACATGTCTACATAACGTAATGCATGTCAACATAACGTAACAACATGTTCACATAACGTAATGACATGTCCACATAACGTATTAACATGTCCACATACCGTATTAACATGTCCACATAACGTAATGACATGTCCACATAACGTAACAACATGTCCACATAACGTATTAACATGTCCACATAACGTAATGACATGTCCACATAACGTAACAACATGTCAACATAACGTAATGGCATGTCCACATAACGTAATAACATGTCCACATAATGTAATAACATGGCCACATACCGTATTAACATGTCCACATAACGTATTAACATGTCCACATACCGTATTAACATGTCCACATAACGTATTAACATGTCCACATAACGTAATGGCATGTCCACATAACGTAACAACATGTCCACATAACGTAATGACATGTCCACATAACGTAACAACATGTCCACATAACGTAATGGCATGTCAACATAACGTAACAACATGTCCACATAACGTAATGACATGTCCACATAACGTAACAACATGTCCACATAACGTATTAACATGTCCACATAACGTAATGACATGTCCACATAACGTAACAACATGTCCACATAACGTAATGGCATGTCAACATAACGTAACAACCTGTCCACATAACGTAATAACATGTCCACATAACGTATTAACATGTCCACATAACGTATTAACATGTCCACATACCGTATTAACATGTCCACATAACGTATTAACATGTCCACATAACGTAATGGCATGTCCACATAACGTAACAACATGTCCACATAACGTAATGACATGTCCACATAACGTAACAACATGTCCACATAACGTAATGGCATGTCAACATAACGTAACAACATGTCCACATAACGTAATGACATGTCCACATAACGTATTAACATGTCCACATACCGTATTAACATGTCGACATAATGTAATAACATGTCCACATACCGTATTAACATGTCCACATAACGTAATGACATGTCCACAAACCGTATTAACATGTCCACATAACGTATTAACAAGTCCACATAACGTAATGGCATGTCCACATAACGTAACGACATGTCAACATAACGTAATGGCATGTCCACATAACGTAACGACATGTCCAGATAACGTAATGACATGTGCACATAATATAAAGACAATACGACATAACGTAATGACATGTCCACATAACGTAATGACATGTCCACATAACGTAACAACATGTCCACATAACGTAATGACATGTCCACATAACGTAACAACATGTCCACATAACGTAATGGCATGTCAACATAACGTAACAACATGTCCACATAACGTAATGACATGTCCACATAACGTAACAAAATGTCCACATAACGTATTAACATGTCCACATAACGTAATGACATGTCCACATAATATAAAGACAATATGACATAACGTAATGACATGTCCACATAACGTATCAACATGTCCACATAACGTAATGACATGTGCACATAACGTAACGACATGTCATCATAACGTAATGGCATGTCCACATAACGTATTGGCATGTCCACATAACGTAACAACATGTCAACATAACGTAATGGCATATCCACATAACGTAATAACATGTCCACATACCGTATTAACATGTCCACATAACGTATTAACATGTCCACATAACGTAATGACATGTCCACATAACGTAACAACATGTCAACATAACGTAATGGCATGTCCACTTAACGTATTAACATGTCCACATACCGTATTAACATGTCCACATAACGTAACAACATGTCAACATAACGTAATGGCATGTCCACATAACGTAATAACATGTCCACATAATGTAATAACATGTCCACATACCGTATTAACATGTCCACATAACGTATTAACATGTCCACATACCGTATTAACATGTCCACATAACGTATTAACATGTCCACATAACGTAATGGCATGTCCACATAACGTAACGACATATCAACATAACGTAATGGCATGTCCACATAACGTAACGAAATGTCCAGATAACGTAATGACATGTGCACATAATATAAAGACAATACGACATAACGTAATGACATGTCCACATAACGTAATGACATGTCCACATAACGTAACAACATGTCCACATAACGTAATGACATGTCCACATAACGTAACAACATGTCCACATAACGTAATGGCATGTCAACATAACGTAACAACATGTCCACATAACGTAATGACATGTCCACATAACGTATTAACATGTCCACATACCGTATTAACATGTCCACATAACGTATTAACATGTCCACATAACGTTATGACATGTCCACATAACGTAACAACATGTCAACATAACGTAATGGCATGTCCATATAACGTAATAACATGTCCACATAATGTAATAACATGTCCACATACCGTATTAACATGTCCACATAACGTATTAACATGTCCACATACGGTATTAACATGTCCACATAACGTATTTACATGTCCACATAACGTAATGGCATGTCCACATAACGTAACGACATTTCAACATAACGTAATGGCATGTCCACATAACGTAACGACATGTCCAGATAACGTAATGACATGTGCACATAATATAAAGACAATATGACATAACGTAATAACATGTCCACATAACGTAATGACATGTCCACATAACGTAACAACATGTCCACATAACGTAATGACATGTCCACATAACGTAACAACATGTCCACATAACGTAATGGCATGTCAACATAACGTAACAACATGTCCACATAAAGTTATGACATGTCCACATAACGTAACAACATGTCCACATAACGTATTAACATGTCCACATAACGTAATGACATGTCCAGATAATATAAAGACAATATAACATAACGTAACGACATGTCAACATAACGTAATGGCATGTCCACATAACGTCACGACATGTCCAGATAACGTAATGACATGTGCACATAATATAAAGACAATATGACATAACGTAATAACATGTCCACATAACGTAATGACATGTCCACATAACGTAACAACATGTCCACATAACGTAATGACATGTCCACATAACGTAACAACATGTCCACATAACGTAATGGCATGTCAACATAACGTAACAACATGTCCATATAACGTTATGACATGTCCACATAACGTAACAACATGTCCACATAACGTATTAACATGTCCACATAACGTAAAGACATGTCCACATAATATAAAGACAATATAACATAACGTAATGACATGTCTACAAAACGTAATGACATGTCCACATAACGTAATGGCATGTCAACATAACGTAACAACATGTCCATATAACGTTATGACATGTCCACATAACGTAACAACATGTCCACATAACGTATTAACATGTCCACATAACGTAATGACATGTCCACATAATATAAAGACAATATAACATAACGTAATGACATGTCTACAAAACGTAATGACATGTCCACATAACGTAATGACATGTCCACATAATGTAATGACATGTCCACATAACGTAAAAACATGTCCACATAACGTAATGACATGTCCACATAACATAATGACATATCAACATAACGTAATAACATGTCCACATAACGTAATAACATGTCCACATAACGTATTAACATGTCCACATAACGTATTAACATGTCCACATAACGTATTAACATGTCCACATACCGTATTAACATGTCCACATAACGTAATGCAAGTGCACATAAAATAAAGACAATAAAACATAACGTAATGACATGTCCACATAACGTTATGACATGTCCATAACGTAATGACATATCAACATAACGTAATAACATGTCCACATAACGTAATAACATGTCCACATAACGTAACGACATGTGCACATAATATAAAGACAATATGACATAACGTAATGACATGTCCACATAACGTAACAACATGTCCACATAACGTAATGGCATGTCAACATAACGTAACAACATGTCCACATAACGTAATGACATGTCCACATAACGTAACAAAATGTCCACATAACGTATTAACATGTCCACATAACGTAATGACATGTCCACATAATATAAAGACAATATGACATAACGTAATGACATGTCCACAGAACGTATTAACATGTCCACATAACGTAATGACATGTGCACATAACGTAACGACATGTCATCAAAACGTAATGGCATGTCCACATAACGTATTGGCATGTCCACATAACGTAACAACATGTCAACATAACGTAATGGCATATCCACATAACGTAATAACATGTCCACATACCGTATTAACATGTCCACATAACGTATTAACATGTCCACATAACGTAATGACATGTCCACATAACGTAACAACATGTCAACATAACGTAATGGCATGTCCAAATAACGTATTAACATGTCCACATACCGTATTAACATGTCCACATAACGTAACAACATGTCAACATAACGTAATGGCATGTCCACATAACGTAATAACATGTCCACATAATGTAATAACATGTCCACATACCGTATTAACATGTCCACATAACGTATTAACATGTCCACATACCGTATTAACATGTCCACATAACGTTTTAACATGTCCACATAACGTAATGGCATGTCCACATAACGTAACGACATGTCAACATAACGTAATGGCATGTCCACATAACGTAACGACATGTCCAGATAACGTAATGACATGTGCACATAATATAAAGACAATACGACATAACGTAATGACATGTCCACATAACGTAATGACATGTCCACATAACGTAACAACATGTCCACATAACGTAATGACATGTCCACATAACGTAACAACATGTCCACATAACGTAATGGCATGTCAACATAACGTAACAACATGTCCACATAATGTAATGACATGTCCACATAACGTATTAACATGTCCACATACCGTATTAACATGTCCACATAACGTATTAACATGTCCACATAACGTTATGACATGTCCACATAACGTAACAACATGTCAACATAACGTAATGGCATGTCCATATAACGTAATAACATGTCCACATAATGTAATAACATGTCCACATACCGTATTAACATGTCCACATAACGTATTAACATATCCACATACGGTATTAACATGTCCACATAACGTATTTACATGTCCACATAACGTAATGGCATGTCCACATAACGTAACGACATTTCAACATAACGTAATGGCATGTCCACATAACGTAACGACATGTCCAGATAACGTAATGACATGTGCACATAATATAAAGACAATATGACATAACGTAATAACATGTCCACATAACGTAATGACATGTCCACATAACGTAACAACATGTCCACATAACGTAATGACATGTCCACATAACGTAACAACATGTCCACATAACGTAATGGCATGTCAACATAACGTAACAACATGTCCACATAACGTTATGACATGTCCATATAACGTAACAACATGTCCACATAACGTATTAACATGTCCACATAACGTAATGACATGTCCAGATAATATAAAGACAATATAACATAACGTAACGACATGTCAACATAACGTAATGGCATGTCCACATAACGTAACGACATGTCCAGATAACGTAATGACATGTGCACACAATATAAAGACAATATGACATAACGTAATAACATGTCCACATAACGTAATGACATGTCCACATAACGTAACAACATGTCCACATAACGTAATGACATGTCCACATAACGTAACAACATGTCCACATAACGTAATGGCATGTCAACATAACGTAACAACATGTCCATATAACGTTATGACATGTCCACATAACGTAACAACATGTCCACATAACGTATTAACATGTCCACATAACGTAATGACATGTCCACATAATATAAAGACAATATAACATAACGTAATGACATGTCTACAAAACGTAATGACATGTCCACATAACGTAATGACATGTCCACATAATGTAATGACATGTCCACATAACGTAAAAACATGTCCACATAACGTAATGACATGTCCACATAACATAATGACATATCAACATAACGTAATAACATGTCCACATAACGTAATAACATGTCCACATAACGTATTAACATGTCCACATAACGTATTAACATGTCCACATACCGTATTAACATGTCCACATAACGTATTAACATGTCCACATAACGTAATGCAAGTGCACATAATATAAAGACAATATAACATAACGTAATGACATGTCCACATAACGTTATGACATGTCCATAACGTAATGACATATCAACATAACGTAATAACATGTCCACATAACGTAATAACATGTCCACATAACGTAACGACATGTGCACATAATGTAAAGACAATATGACATAACGTAATGACATGTCCACATAACGTAAAAACATGTCCACATAACGTAATGACATGTCCACATAACATAATGACATATCAACATAACGTAATAACATGTCCACATAACGTATTAACATGTCCACATAACGTATTAACATGTCCACATAACGTATTAACATGTCCACATAACGTAATGACATGTGCACATAACGTAATGACATGTGCACATAATATATAGACAATATAACATAACGTAATGACATGTCCACATAACGTAATGACATGTCCACATAACGTAATGACATATCAACATAACGTAATAACATGTCCACATAACGTAATAACATGTCCACATAACGTAACGACATGTGCACATAATATAAATCAAGATGACATAAGGGAATGACATGTCCACATAACGTAATGACATGTGCACATAATATGAAGACAATATGACATAACGTAATGACATGTCCACATAACGTAATGACATGTGCACATAATATAAAGACAAGATGAAATAAGGTAATGACATGTCCACATAACGTAATGACATGTGCATATAATATAAAGACAATATGACATAACGTAATGACATGTCCACATAACGTAATGACATGTGCACATAATATAAAGACAATATGACATAACGTAATGACATGTCCACATAACGTAATGACATGTCCACATAACGTAATGACATATCAACATAACGTTATAACATGTCCACATAACGTAATAACATGTCCACATAACGTAATGACATGTGCACATAATATAAAGACAAGATGACATAAGGTAATGACATATCCACATAACGTAATGACATGTCCAAATAACGTAATGACATATCAACATAACGTAATAACATGTCCACATAACGTAACGACATGTCCACATAACGTAATGACATGTCCACATAACGTAATGACATAACCACATAACGTAATGACATGTCCAAATAACATAATGGCATGTCCACATAACGTAATGACATAACCACATAATGTAATGTTTTTATCACATCACGTTTTAATAATTCACACTATAAGGCAGTATCGGCGTTCCATAGTATTCACACTATAAGGTAGTATCGGCGTTCCATACGTATCAATAGCATAGCTGATTCCAGTCCATCTAAACCGCAAACGGTTGGATCCATTCAAATGATTGGCAGATCACAGATGAATGACCGTAAATAATAACTCCTAATATTATTATTTACTAAACTTTTTCAATTTCTTATTTTCTTAAATTCCATGTGTATATCTATAATTCCAATTCATAGACTATTTCTGCGACACCGCGATATGCACTTTAGTTGTAACTGTATTTTGTCTTGGTCCTGGCGAAAGTCAGCCTTAGGCCGAAAGCTTGACCAGACTCATTGTAACACATAACACAAAATAAACAGACGCTGGTGTTTTGCCTAATTATTTACAGTCAATAATAATAATAATAATAATAATAATAATAATAATAATAATAATAATAATAATAATAATAATGATGATGATGATGATGATGATGACGATGATGATGTCATGTGCTAATTTTTATGAAATAATACATTCAAAAGTAGCACATGGCAATGATGATGATGATATACAGTGTAAAATGTGACATAAAACTGCAAGGTGCATGTAAGTAATTTAAATTTTTCGTTTATAAACTTGTAGATGTTAATTTTAATATTCATCATTTACCACTGTTGAAAAGTACTTGAATCTTTCTTTGCTCAATTAAATGATTAAAAGGATGGAAGTTATTAATTCTGTTCAAGAAGATTGAAGATGATTTTTTTTTTGGACTTAGAGAGGGCAGTGAAATAATACAAAATAACAAAAAAAAAAGTCATCTTCTACGCAATTTATAGTGAAGTGTTTATATATTTTGTCGTAGTTTATATATATATGTATAGTGTTAGTTACATAGATGTTTTTAATAGATCCTAGATCCGCCCGCAAAGTTAATTTTAAAAATCAACCAATCAGAATGATCTGAACTATGATAACTGAATTTATAACTTTTTGACCCTTATGACCTACCGTAATTTTAATATCACGAATTTTATCCGGCTTAGGTTGATAAGGCCGAGCAGTAGATAGTAGATAGTACGTCGAGACGTAACATGGTTACTGAGAGCAGCATTTTGTAGACCAGCTGGGTGCCTGATGAGGTATCTCGTCATCAACGCTGATGACTTCGGCTACAGTAAAGAAAGGAACGAAGGGATTGTCGAATGTTTCAAACAAAAGATAATAACGAGTACATCTTTATTAGTAAACGGAATTGCCGTTTCTGATGCTGCCAGGTTGTCTCTTCAACATGAGATACCCACAGGTAAGGTGAAACACACAGTCTGTTAAACCCCATTTACACCTGGGTTTAAGCTTGTTAACACCTAGATTTACCCCAGATCATGTACACCTTTTCCTTCTTAAACAGGCGATAACACTGACCGGGTAAGGGAGATAACTGTAATTGGCATATAGGCCTATTGTATACCGTACATAATAAATAAGCTATGATTTTCGGCAATAAGCTAAACTGAATCTTTGGGGAAAAAAACTAAAAAAAAAAAAAAATACGGTGGCTTATTTCTGACATCGACATAATTTTAGTCGACATAAAATAATTAATTATCTCAACATGTTGACTTAATATCTTGACATGTCGACTTAATATCTTGACAAGTCAAGTCAATTATCATGGAAAGTTGTGATACCAAAATAAAAAGTTGAGATAAGTAACACGACTTGCCGCGATAAAAATAAGTCGAGATATCAAGAAAATTATCACGACTGGTCAACATAAGTATTGCGTCATGTCGTGTTACTTATCTTAACTTTTTATTTTGGTATCACAACTTTCCATGATATTATCTCGACTTGTCAAGATATTAAGTCGACATATTGAGATAATTTTATGTCAACTAAAATTATGTCGATGTCAGAAATAAGCCACCATAAAAAAAAGAAAAAAAAAAAGAATTATGTAGCATCTGAATTTTGATTATACATTTTAACTTAAAAAAACATACTTTTTCTGAAGAACATTGAAAGCAAAATACTTGGTCTGAGCAGTTTATAAGAATAATTGTACATAATTTTAACAGAACAAATTCCATTTGATTAAAATTTAGAATTGACTCTAAAAAGCAAAAAAAAAAAAATAATAATTAATAAATAAAAATAATAATTTATAAATAGACAAATAAATAAATTAAAGTAAAAATAAGTTAATTAAATAAACCAATAAATAAATAAATGAATAAATAAATAAATAAATAAAGCCTTTGTGAAAATTTCTGTAAAAATATTATTTCAAAAATTTTACATAGAGTTTTATGGAAAAACAACTGTTCTTTGTTTAAGCAACATTCAGAAGGAGCATACCTTGTCAAAATCAATTCAGACAATACATACCTTGTCAAAATCAACATTCAGACAAAGCATACTTTGTCAAAAGAAACATTCAGACAATACATACCTTGTCAAAATCAACATTTGAAAAAAGTCTACTTTGTGTAAATAACATTTTAACAAAGGCCTCTTTTTTTTCTAAAAAAGCAACTTTATAAAAAGTCTACTTTGTCTAAAGAATGATTTTAAAACAAAGCATACTTTGTTTAAGTAATGACTTAGTGTATGCCACATTTAACATTCAAAAAAAGCTTTCTTTAAGTAGCATTCAAACAAATAGGTAAGCAAGCTCTTTATATAAATTTAACCTCCAATCATAACAATCTTTTGTGTAGTCAGATTTCATAATAAAGCAGCTTGGGGATAAATTGAAGTAGACTTTTTTAACAGGAAGCAGAAAAAAGTAGTGTCAGACTAGGGATTGAACCCGGTATCTCCTGCATTATAAACAAGTGCTCTAACAGTTGAGCTATCCAGATAGCTACATTTCTCCCTGTCATTCTTGAGTTTCCAATGGTCCTATGGGAAATCTCACCCTACATATCCTTGTATGGACTTTATATGGCCCACAATTTTCAGTTCACCACATTTGAGGGCCACTCTGGCCACCAAACTGTAACAGGAAAGAGAAAAATACAGGGTTGAACTGGGGGTAGAACATGGAACCTCTTGCACTATAGGCAAGTGCTCTACCAATTGAGCTACCAAGACTGCTACACTTACAAAAAGAAGCATAGACTTTGGAACATCAAAGTATTGTGGGAAAATAAGCTTTCAGACAATTGAGACATTAGGCATGATGTAGACAAAACAGAACTTAAAGCTATAGACTTTGGGACATCAAAGTATTGTGGCAAAGTTATCAAGGGACATAATAATGAGTAATGAGACTTCGTATTCAAATCAACTAATTGGAGAAAAAAAATCCTGAATCATAATTTTTAATATTTAACATAATATTTCTTAGCATTTAGGAAATAAAACTTTTTTTTCAACCTATGATTTCATTCTGGTAGCTAAAATTGTCATTGACTTCTACATGTAATTTCAAAAAATTTCTTTAAAAAAAAAAAACCATTTTTTATTTTTTCAAATTTGTGAAAAATTACCTTTAAAAAGACTTTATTTTTATATTTTTTACAAATTTTGAAATTTGGTTTTATTATTAGGATTACATTTAAATGTCACAGAGGGCGCTCCGGTAGGACTGACCAAGTATTCCACATTAACAGGGGATGATGGGTATTTTCTAGGTAAACACGGATTTAGACAAGCATTGAAAGACAACATTATCAACAAGGAGGAGGTACGACAATATCTTATAGACTGTCTGTAAGTCTTTATAAGGGTGAATATGCAATTTTAGGGTATTGGAGTGATAAGAATTTAGTGTAGGGGGACCATAGTATCCTAAAGAGGATCTGTTGTCTTAACTCTTGTTCTCTGCAAAAATTTTAATGTTTTGAGGTCATGGGTTCAAAGCCTGACCAGATCTGACCCAAGCTTGAAAGTGGGTAGTGACTGTTATTTCGCCAAGCACTCCGAATTACGAAATGAAAGTCCTGGTTCTTTCGGATGGGAACTTAAGTAAACAAGGTACCGTGTCATGGAAGGTGTGGCACAATAAAGAACCCTGCCATCAGCGCAACCCACAGGCAAAATTTCTGCACTTTTGTCTATAGCTGGCATCGCCTCAATATAAGTAAAATATTCTTGATTCAGGGACGTTAAACACAATTACTCAACTCTCTTTAAGCATGGACCAGAATAATTTCAGTTTTAAATTAAGCTCTTGTACTTGCAGTTTATACAGGAAGTCCAGTGCCAGATTGACCGTTTTAAGGACCTTATGGGATATACACCTGTACACACAGATGGACATCAACATATACATATCTTACCTGGTAAGATGGTTGCTCTGTATAAGATTAATTTACTTAAATTACTACACTACCAGCTCAAAGACAGTAGATTGGTCACATAATCAGATTGGATATTTATGTCCCGGTCAAAATTTTTAACCTTATATTAAGACATCACCAGTTCAGGTACGATGACTTGATTAATCGTTTTATGTCCTAGTCAAGATTATATTACTTACTGTTATATCCAAACATCACCAGCTTTTGGACAGTAAATTAGTTACTTGATCAGATCAGTGTTAATTTCCAAGCACAAATATTTTACATATATTACCGGTACTACACCATCAGCTCATGCATGATGGCTTGATTAATCATTTATGTCCCAGTCAAGATTTACTTAGTGCTATATCCAGACATCACCAGCTTTAGAACAGTAAATTGGTTTCTTAATCAGATCAGGGTTAATATCCAATCACAAATATTTACTTATATCAAGCTATCACCAGCAAGTGTCAAAAACATGGTCCAAACCCTTGATTACATCTGGTCTAATTGGAGATGTTTGTCCTTTCAGTAATGATGAGTTCATAATTTTATCACATTTAAAAGAAAAATTGTTTTTTATTTTTATTTATTTTTATTTGCAGTATACTGTATATTGAGTTATTTTTGTGGGGTGGCAGTATTATGATAGTAGCATTAAAATCACCAAAATAAAAATCATGACCTGTCGTCCAGGAGTGAGTTGTTTTTGATTGCCAAAATAAAATTTTTAACTGAACTTTTCTTGTAAAAATCACCAAAATTTATCTCTGCTTAAAATAACCCAATATACAGGATTTGCTCCAACCCTTATCATCTCCTTTTTAGCTCACCTGAGCTGAAAGCTCAGATGAGCTATTGCTATCTATCTTCGTCCGTCATCTATCATGCGTAAACTTTTTTCATTTTAATCTTCTCCTCCAAAACCACTGGGCCAAATTTAATGGAACTTAGTAACCATCATGCCTGGGTGAAGCCCTTTCAGATTTGCACAAATGAAAGAGTTATTTCCCTTGGGGCCCCATAAAGGGTGAAATAGTGAAAGACTTAAAAATTCTTCTCCTCTGAATCTACAAGAGATATACCTTAGTTATTTCATTTTTAACATCCTTAGGTCATCTTTTTTTCAGATTTGCACAAATGGTAGCCATGGGGCTCAAATGGAGAAATTTTAAGGCACTGAGTAGGGAAATTGCCATAAATTATATATTTGTCACTATATCTTGAAAACTATTAACTTTTTGTATAGGCATGTATATTAGAATATTGTAGGTATTGATATGTGGTACAAGGTCATATGTTAAAAGGTCAAGGTCACAGCTGCAAAAGAAGACTTAAATTGCTAATTATTTTGAAAACTATTAACTTTTTGTATAGGCATGTATATTAGAATATTGTAGGTATTGACATGATGTCATTTTGATATATGGATCAAGGTCATATGTTTAAAGGTCAAGGTCACAGCTGCAAAAGAAGACTTAAATTGCTAATTATCTTTTAAAACTATTTACTTTTTGTATTGTAGGTATTGCGACAACAATCATTTTGATATATGGTTCAAGGTTATATGTTCAAACGTCAAGGTCATATCAACATAGGAATACTAAAATTATTTATTATCTTGAAAGCTATTAATTTCATGCATAGGCATGTATATTAGAATATTGTAGGTATTGTTATGACAATCATATATGGTTCGAGGTCATATATGTTCAAAGGTCAAGGACATAATTGCATAAGTATACTGAAATTGATTAATGATTTGGAAATTATTCATTGCACTACAGTTACTTTATGCGTATTATATAATCTACTTATAAATGAAATGTGAGTGGATATATGTCTGATTAAGTTTTGTGGGAGTTATTAACTTGAGAAAACTTTTAAAGTTTCTGTATTTAATATATTGTCTATTGCACTTTGCAAACAATATTGGACATATCTTCAGGTGAGCGTTAAGGCCCATGGGCCTCTTGTTTTTTTTATTTTGTTTTTTTTTTTTTTGTAGTGTTTATTTAGTTAGAAAAGTCATAATTTTGTTAGATTTTGGTAAAATTATTTCTTTTTATTTCTAGAAATTTGCAGTATATTTGCATCAGTGCTGAAGGAAAATGGTATCTTAGCAACAAGAGTACCAGCTGAAATATTACATGATGACCATATATGGAGATCCAAGGAACAGTCTATTTTTATGTCAAGGGTGGTACAGGATGCTAAGAGTGCTAGATCTGTGTTCAACCAGGCTGGTATTTGGTAGGTTATTTATAGTTTTTCAAGTTAGTTTTGAGTGAAAGTAACTATTCACAGTATTTAGCCACTATCTCCACAGGAAAGAAAGCCTAAGGGTCAAATAAAACTGTTTTGTTTTTATCTAATTTAATGCATCTCTTAAACCAAAATACCATACTGAAACAAATTTGATATTTTTTTTTTTTTTTGGATATGCATTGTACTTATGTACACTAATGCACACCAATAGCAATCTTGAGATCTTGAGAGTATTTGTTCACTCACCTGCAATGTCACAGACAAACATCACAGAGTACTCGGTCCATTTTACAGACACTGAGCCAAACAGTAAAGGCCTACAACAAGGAAAAACGTTTCTAACTTGTGGTTGACCAGGATTTTAACCCAAAGCACTGAGACTCCTTGGACTTGAAGGCTAACACCTAATCACACCACCACCCCCCCCCCCCCTGCATGCAGCCCCTGAAAAAGAAGGGATTTAAATGGTAGAAAACAGACCTTGAAGTTTACAGTTTTGAAATAAGATTTTGACTTGTCTTGTTTGCAGAAGAAATAATATCATTCAGCTAGTGTGAGCATGATGATCATCCTCCAGTGTTAAATCAACAATTTTATGATGGGATAGATGTACCCAAGTTCCAGCGCTCTTTTAACAGTCCTTGTTTGTTGATGTACTTTCTTTTATCAAGGCGATCAGTTCTGGCACTCCAGTTTTCTCCATCATGGCAGAACTGACTGCCTTGATATAAGGGAAAAAAGAATTTTGACTGGGGGCATAAAACAACCATTATTACATTCAACTTCACTCTTTCTTTTTTTGTTATATTAAACAGGTCCACAGATTCTTTCATAGGATTACAGACAATGGGATCAGATATGACAGTGCACAGTTTGATCCAACACTTGCACCAAGCATTTAAAATTAAAATTTCAGCCATATCCAATACAGAGATTGTTAACAAGCCAATAACTTGTGAGTTGATGGTGCACCCTGGTTTTTTAACTGGAGAGGTTGGTGGATGTGGAAACGGACCTGATGATTTCTCTCAGTCTGTCGAACGAGAACATGAAATGTCTATTCTTGCCAATCAAAATATTTTACAATTTTATCAACAAACGGGTATTAATCTTGTTAATTTTCAACAATTTTTAAACAAGAATTAGTTCAGTTGAACCTCAGGGCTTTATCAGCTATTAACTAAATCATGAAAAAGGATGCATTTTTGGTTTTTCCTAGTTTGATTGTTTTTGTTATATGCCATGTTTTTGTCAGTTTTTTCCCCCAAATTTTGAACATAGCCTTGCCAAGAAATGCTCATACATATGCCTGATTATATGTATTTGTTATTTATAGAGTAATTTATATAATAGCTCATCTGACCAATTGAGCTTTTGGCATGTTGAAGCTTACATACATGCATGCCTATATAAGTACATTACTAGTAGTACTAAGAAGATCCTTTGCTTGCACATCAAAAATTGTGTCTGACATGGCTTATTCAAATCCAAGATGGCTGCTTTCTACATAAAGTCAATATTTTATTGAAATGATTACTGGAAAGACATAATGATATTCTCCACCATACTTAATAATTAATATCTTTATATTGAATTTTTGTGAAAAACTTGCATCGTTCAGAGTTAAAAACATAGTTACTGCAATACTTATCTCATTGGTTTAAACCATAGTCACAACTTCCAAATTGTCAGAAGAAATTTTCTTTTATTTTCTGTCAATATTGAAGCTGCAAAAAAGCTTTTTTATGTGGGTCATTTAGACAAGATTGAAAACAAAACTCTTGTGTTTTAATGCACACCAAAAACACATTTTAACTTCCAAAAAGAGGATCTAGACCTTTAAACAACAAACAGCAAAAAAAGGCATTATCATTGTCTGAAATATGGCAGCAGTTTTAATTTGCTTAAAACTGAAACTTCAAAACACTGCAAGTCTGAATGAATAAGGTAGCTGTTCTCTGTGGTGCCTAAATTTCAAACTTTGACCAATTAACAAGCCGTTGTTGTATATCTTTCCATGAAATTGTCAGATGTTCTTAAATGACAGGTGTTTATGACATTGTCATGTATTGTTTAATATTTGACATTGACATGTGTTCTTAAATGACAGGTGTTCTTATGTTTATGACATTGAAGGGTGTTCTTAAATGACGGGTGTTCTTATGTTTATGACATTGACAGGTGTTCTTAAATGACAACTGTTCCTATGTTTATGACATTAACAGGTGTTCTTCAATGACAGCTGTTCTTATGTTTATGACATTGATAGGTGTTCTTAACTGATGGGTGTTCTTATGTTTATGACATTGACAGGTGTTCTTAAATGACAGCTGTTCCTATGTTTATGACATTGATAGGTGTTCTTCAATGACAGCTGTTCTTATGTTTATGACATTGACAGGTGTTCTTCAATGACAGCTGTTCCTGTGTTTATGACATTGATAGGTGTTCTTCAATGACATCTGTTCTTATGTTTATGACATTGACAGGTGTTCTTCAATGACAGCTGTTCCTATGTTTATGACATTGATAGGTGTTCTTCAATGACAGCTGTTCTTATGTTTATGACATTGACAGGTGTTCTTCAGTGACAGCTGTTCCTATGTTTATGACATTGAATGGTGTTCTTCTAGACAGCTGTTCCTATGTTTATGACATTGAAGGGTGTTCTTCAATGACAGCTGTTCCTATGTTTATGACATTGAACGGTGTTCTTCTAGACAGCTGTTCCTATGTTTATGACATTGAAGGATGTTCTTCAATGACAGCGGTTCCTATGTTTATTACATTGAACAGTGTTCTTCTAGACAGCTGTTCCTATGATTATGACATTGAAGGGTGTTCTTCAATGACAGCTGTACCTATGTTAATGACATTGAAGGATGTTCTTCAATGACAGCTGTTCCTATGTTTATGACATTGAAGGGTGTTCTTCAATGACAGCTGTTCCTATGTTTATGACATTGACAGGTGTTCTTAATTACATGTGTTCTAATGTTTTTTTCCATAATTTTTGAACTTACTATATTGGCTATTTAATGCATTTTTGATAATTTTTATGAAGCACTTTTTTTTTTTGGTTATTATTTCTATTGAAATGTTCAACATAAAATTATTTGTTGTATGAAAATAAAAATATTTTTTTTATTTCTATCAAAGTAATGAATGAAAAATACTTTTGTAAAATCTGCTATGTGGGTAATAAGTTTAAAGGTGTTTTGGTGACAGGTTGTTTTAAAGCATGTGCTTACAGATTACAGTGTCTCTCACTGTCTTGGTACGAATCCCACTCGGGACAGTTCAAAATGTAAAAAAGTTTGTTAGTTCTGTTTTCAAAGATTTTTTTTGGGGGGGAAACACCACTGCAATTAAAATTAAAAAGAATCTTGACTGGTGCATAAAACTCCACTCTATTACAAGCTGAAATGATATGCCTGCTTTATGATTCAAAATGTATGCAATTCATAGGTTGCATTTCAGTACTTTTCAATATGATACAGAAAAAAGTGCACAAAGATCAAGTTTTGAAATATTCTGGAATTACAGTAAAGTGTTTTAACAATTTTTAGAGAAATTTAGTTTCATTTGTATTTCAGAAATCAAGAAATCTTGAAGAAATGTCATTTAGGCTGCAACGTTGGTTGTTTGGTAAAATTCTGTTGTACATTAAATTTGCAATTTTCATTGTTGTTTGCAATAATCTGAATACTAGTTCATGTGATGCACTAGTTCATGCAAGTGTTCTTAATATAATTTGTACTAGTGACCATATGGTGACCTTTAGAGTGCACATACAATAGCCCTTATGTTTCAGATAAAAATATAAAATACCATTTAGTCCAAAAAACTGGTATTGGGCCAACCAGTAAAGGCCTACAACAAGAAAAGACTTGAGGTTGACTGGGGTTGAACCCATGGCTGTGAGATGCCTCTGGTTTTATAGGATAATGCTTTAACCCCTTGTCCACCACAGCCCACAGGTGGGTTACAAGAAAATATGCCGGAGTTGTTCATTCACAATATAGATGCTACAAAATATGAGTTTAGATGTTAAAAAATATTTGATTTTATTATGTAGCAATATATGTTTCACATAGATATAAAATAATAAATTCCAAGGTGTTAGCATGCAATATATATTGATATTTGCATGCAAACTTGGTTCCGGTCTGAGGTCTCCAAAATCCATTTTTCCCATTGCACACTTTGCCACGTGACACTGTCGTAAGCAAAAAATATTATCTTACATTATTATTTTATTAATATTCTATATATTATTATATTATTGTTATTCTCAGAAATGTCATGTTATGTCTAGTTATGTGTTACATGTATATGCAAAAGTGATGATGTCATCATTGTTTGTGTAAACATTCATTGTATCAAAGTTTATGGTATTCTAATGAATGGATATTTAATCTTAATGTTACTTTTTCTTTTTAACAAAGATAAATGTTTCATTTCATATTCTATCCTGTCTTGAGGAATAAAATAAACAAACATACCAGTCCTTGTCCATATCACAATCCCAAACACAAAGTAAAAACTTTGCAAACTGGCAAAATATGTTATACACGTGAAATGAGGAAAACAAAAATTAATTTAAATCATATCAGCCCCAATTAATTAAGCCACTTTTCTCATCTTTTTCCATTTTGGTGTGAGCAAAAATATTATTTTATATTACTATTTTAATTCTTTATTTCCATTATAACTTTATTTTAAAAATCATATAATATCTATGAAGTTACATGTATTTGTTTTATACAAAATTGATGATGTCATCATTGTTTGTGTAAATTTTATGTATCCCAGCTTACAGTGCTTTAATGAGAGGAAGTGTAATTTTTTACATATCATTTTTTTTTTTTTTTTTTTTTTTTGTAATGAAGTTTTCCTTGATAAAGGCTAAGAAAATCAAACGTTAGACATCGGAGCAGATTTTCAATTTTTATTTTTTCAAAATACCAGATTTTTTTCTAAAAAATGTACTTATTATATATAAGTGCCTCATATTTACAGGTAGTTTTTGTATAGAAGTGCTCGATAAGTATATATATGTATTCTTTATTTATATATACATGTTGCTTACAGGTTAAATTTATGACGGGTTTTATTGTTCATTTTTGCACATTTTAAAACTACATGTATTTTTAGCTAATTTTGCCTTAAAAATCAAAAGTTGTATACCAGATAGAAGACCATTATACAGTGTTTACAACAAATTTGTTAAGTTTTTAATTTTAATAAATCTTGTTTAATATATATTTATGGTTTGTCCCTTTTTATTCAAATAATATTAGATGTTGATAAAATTATGTGCATAAGTTATATGGCTGAACCATTTGTCCTATGGTATAATGATGTCAAGATTCCTTCACATATATCAAGGCAGTCAGTCCTGGAATAGTGGAGGAAACCAGAGTACCTGGAGAAAACCATTTGATTTGGACAAACCATTCTTCATGTGGTATTAAATGGTCAAGATTATTGCACATATATCAAAGCCGTCAGCCTTGGAATTGTGGAGGAAACCGGAGTAATTTGAGAAAATCATTGATTTTGGGCAAGCCAATTGGCAAGCATTCTCACACTATTATCTGCCAGATTGGGATTCAAACATAGTTGTTTAGAGGTGCTGTAATCTGCAAATTCACACAATAGACTGCTACTGTACTCACAGACACCACTTTATCTTATTGATATTGTGACACAAAGCTACAACAAAAGTGTTAAACACTCTATCATGATACTGTCATGCAGAATAAAATGTATAAATTTCTTAATTTAGTGTTTTTGAACCTATTTAAGGTAAAATTAACAACACTATGTTAAAGTTTTTATGCTCTTTTAAGAAGAGGTAATAATTGCTGCTCCATCCATCCATCCATTGGTCTGTCCGTCCATTGGTCTATCTATCCATCCATTGATCTGTCTATCCATCAATTGGTCTGTAAATCTGTTTGTCTTTTCGTGAATTTGTCTGTCTATCCATCCATTTGTCTTTCCATCTGTTCAATTGTCTATTCATCTGTCTGTCCATCTGTCCAATTGCCTATCTTTCTGTTCGTTTTTCAAATTGCCCATGACTGTCTATCCATTTGTCTATATGTCCATTTGTCTGTCTGTTTAATTGTCTGTCCATCTGTCTATTTGTTATCCATTTCAATTTTTTCTAAAACATAACATAAACACTACAATATTTAGAGTTAGCAACAGAACTTTCTTAGATCTCATCCTAAAGATCCTGTAACTTTCATTTCTTTGCAAAATAATAGTCACTACTTAGCTCAAGGGAAGTTGGGCCTAGGGAAACGATGCATGATATATCACATATCACCATAAATTAAATGTCATCTCAAATGAACTAATGTTAGAAGCATAGTATCAGAGTGAACTGATGTATTTTTAAGTGCTAGCCACATTGGCTGACCATGCTGCAGGTCAAGATTTCAAAACACTTGTTTAAAAGTATCAGTCACCTAGCTACCAGAAAAGGTCTGTAATGGGGGAGAGGGGAAAGATAACTTTATGATGAACTTTAACCATTGTTTTAAACGGTTAGTTTTAACCAGTTTGTTGGTTTTTTAAACCAATCAAAATTATTTCACTTGTAAATTGACTTTTAATCGAAAATAGTGAAGAAAACCAGAGTGCATAAAAACACTCATCGTTGACAAGTGCAGTAATTATGTTTTACCTGGGTTGATTTTTTTAGACTGTCAATTCTTTAAAGATGGAGAAAACAAGAGTTCCTAAAGAAGAACCACCCATCTTCAGCAATCAAACTGACTAAACTTTCTTTAACTAGGATCTACCCAGGTGGATGTGTGATCTAGATTGTGAAGAGGCACTGTGATGTGTAAAATCCAAATTTGGAGGCATCGCTGCTCACTCCTCTGTGCTACTATTGTAGAAGTCATTTAAAACAAGAGTCTAGATAAATTTACTAGATGCACTGACATTATAGAATGTAAAGTGGAGTAATACTGTTATAAGCCTCAGTCCATGCTTCTTTCATTAAAATTTAAGTGTTAGATTTGGAGATACAGTACTGAAAGAAACTGGAGAACCTAAAGAATACCACTGACCTTTGGCAAGCAAGCTGACAAAATTTCTCACATCAGATCTGCCTGAGTTGGATTTTAACATTGGGAATGATATGGAGTGCAATCCAAAAACGCATGTTATAAAGCCCTCTTGTTACTAAGCCTCCAACAGATGGAATGAGGATTTTGTTTTTGTTAGAACAAAAAAAATAATAATAAAAATAAAAAAAAACAAAACAAATAATAAAATAATAATTAAAAAAACATAAAAACAAAAAACAAAAAAAACAAACAAAAAAAAACAAAAACAAATAAACAAAATAAAAAAATAACAAAAACAAATAAACAAAAAAAAAACAAAAACAAAAATAAACAAAAAAAAAAACCAAAAAAAAAACCAAAAAAAAAAACCAAAAACAAAACAAAAAATATAAAGAAGGAAAAAAAAGAAGATATCTTTTAAATACTTTTATTAAAGTTAACTGATGCAGATTGGATATAAAACCAGGAAAAATTAGAAGTATTACAACCCTGAATCAATTACAAAATTATATAACATTTATGTATAAAAAACTGTAAACTTTTAATTGACAAACATATAACACACATTAAAAAAATAATCTTTCAAATTAAAAATTTCTTTCCCCACCTCAAAATTCCTAATGGAATTTCCTTAAAATTAAAAGAATTTTGGAATGCTTAATTGAAATCAATGGGACAAAATGGATCACTTGTAACTTAAGAAACATGACCCTTCAAAGGTTAAAAATGAATGTTATAGCAACCACATCTACCAGTACTATCAAGAGGCAAATAAGGACCAGTATTTAAGGACCCTTTTGCTTCATATTTCAAACAAAACAGAACCTTTGTATGAAGACCACCTGTCCATACATGTTTTACTGTACATAGTTTTTAAATATTTAGAAATAAATGCATTTACCAGTACATAATTTTATGTTTATATTAGCAACTAGAAGGGTAAGTTTTGTTTACATTAGCAACTAAGATGGGTTCAGTTTTGTTCAATTAGCTACAGGAATTGTTGGAAGTTATGCCTACGTTAGCAACTGGAATGGTTGGAAGTTATGTTTACATTAGCAACCAGAATGGTTCAAGGATGTGTAGCAACCAGAATGGTTCAAGGATGTTTAGCAACCAGAATGGTTCAAGGATGTTTACAATAGAAGCTAGAATGGTCCAATTATGTTTACATTAGCAAATGGAATGGTCCAAGGATGTTTACAACACCAACTGGAATGCTCCAAGGACGTTTACATTAGCAACTGGATTGGTTCAAGTAATGTTTACATTAGCAACCAGAATGGTTAAAGGCACTATCTTTATATTTGTATGGTCATTCTATAATTGATAAAGTAGCACATCAACATTGGCACATTTAAAAGATTAATTCTGCTTTGGCATTTAAAAATTATGTCTTCAAAATTAAAAATTATATACAAAGCCATCCATTCATAACTATACACTTGCAAATATCCTCACTTTGATTTTTTAAACAACAAGTAAAATGATGCAAAAAAAAAAAAAAAAAAAAAATTATGACATATTGCCTGGATAAATGCCATCTTTAAATATACTTCTATTTTTGTAAATTTTCTGCTGGCCATTGACTATAAGATGTTAAAATTTGACCATTTCACTATAAGAACAGGATCATGCAAAATTAGTAAGCATTTACTTATAAATGGATTGTGCAGTGTATATATATATATATATATATATATATATATATATATATATATATATATATATATATATATATATATATATATATGTATGTATATATGTGTGTGTGTGTGTGTGTGTGTTTTATATTTTAAATTGATGCACAGCATTTCTGTTACAGGAATGTTACAATCATATCACATGAAAAAAATGCAAATGGTAAAAATTCAGTAGAAAATAAAAGTTTGATGCATATAAATAAATTTTTAAGAATCTCTGCACTTGTATGACAAATAAAAATGAACTGATACTAGGCACTTAGCTAAGTTTATTTCACATCACAGTCTGTTTCTAAGAATATATATATCTATATACAACAACAAAAAAATTTGGATCTTCTTCTTATTTTTTAAATTTTTATATACAAGAAACTAAAGCAATATTTAAAATCCAATTATTTACAAGAAAATTTACAAATTTCAAAATGACCAGAATGAATGAATTATGTACAAGGTTTTCCGAAATTTAAACTTTTATGGAGTAAAGGTCAATTTACTTTGTTAAATTCTTGTCAGAATTATTATTATATATTATATAATTATTTATAATTTATTTATTATTGTATTTATTTGAAATTCCACATCAAGTAATTAGCCTTTGATCAATATTCTTTCCCAAGCTGATGGAAGTGATTACATAATAAAATATGCAGTTCTATTTTTAATTAAAAATATTCAGATAGGATTAAAATGGTACAAAAATAATGAAAAAATTACCATAGTATTTTAGAACTGTTTAGATGAAAATATAAAACTAAAAATTTCAAAAATAAATAATTTTTTTTTTTTTGAAAATTTACGGGAATTTTTTTTAGCAAAGAAACTTTTTAATAGTTCAAAGTTATTTTTCAAGCATATATATACAATTTAAATAGATATCGAAGTATGAACATGTATGGTAGTTTTCTTTTTCTAAAAAAAAAAAATTAAAATAAACAAATAAACATTCAGATGAACCAGATCTTTAGTTTTATCACAGAAATGCTTGTATCCAAAACATCAAAACTGCAGAATCTTACACATTACACATTTGTAATAAGAAGCCATAAACAATTCAGAATTTTACAATCTTAAACACATCAATGTAACATTTAATGCATGTACTATTTTATCTATATTCTTATTCTTATGCACTTATTTCAGTACTTTGAATGCTGGAAGCTTTGAAACAGTTCACAAAAAGTAAACAATTCTGTAGTCGAAATTCTTTGGTTCCACATCAGAATTTGACCTTTAACCTTGACATTGACCTTGACCTTAACATATTGATGATCAAATATTACAAAACTGATAATGTCAATCACTTTGAATTATGAGGTGGCAGTAGTGCTTTCTTGTGTTCTCTCTGTCTCGTCCCCGGATACTTTAGGAACAGTGTTCTCGTTCTGTCTCATTTTCAAGGTGTGTTCTATCAGGGATATACACACAAACACCCAGTTGTACATATTCTGTGCAGGTAGAGATCCAAACTTGGCTACCTCACCATGTGGCACATCTACAAATATACAATCATTTTCATAAAAAACTTTTTATATACAATTTATTTTTAAAAACACATTTTCTGCCTATGTTGTTATTTATAGATAAGAATTTCATGGAATTGGATGTCTTGCCTTACTCCCTTTACAGATTTTACTCCTTTTACCCTTATGATCAATAAAAGTCTTAAACTGACTTTATATACTAGTACAACTATCATATTTTGATATGCTTACATCAATAATGTCAATGTTGTCCATGTCAGTGAAGTAAAATAAAAGTTTCATGTTATTGTTACCAAAGAAAAACAAAAACCAAGGTACAAGCAATTTCCCTAGCTCTTTTTTTTTAGCTATTATGAAGACTGTTTGCATACATAGAATCCAATTACAAGAATGAAAGAACAGACAATGATCTGGATTTCACAAACAAAGACCGGGTTTCAAATTTATTTTCAACCAAAAAAGGATCTGTTAGTCTTGTAATTTGACTTTGCATCCATTTTAAATTTTTGGTGTTAGTACAATGAATAGGTCCTGGAATAGAAATAGCATCTAATGATCTCAAAAAAAAAAAAAAAAAAAAAAAAAAAAACAACCAATCTTATAACTTTGACAAAGGCTAAGTTTATATGGATGACTGGTATAAATTTGGAAATTTTGATGGTTTGTGGGGAGAATTTACATGCTTCAGAATGAAAATGGGGACCCTTTTTCTTTGTCACAAATTAGGCAGATTGACATACCTGTACATGTATATATCTATCTGTGTGTAACCATTTTTTTTTATTCATGGCCCTGTACATGTATTTGTATACCAATTTGTGTTTTTACCATTTTATCATCATGACTAGTGCCAAAAATCTTGTCCTTGTTTTAATTATTGATTTTTTATATTGTCAAGTATATATTTTTATCTACAAATTTCTATATTTGTTCAATTCACATCTAAAAAGGATGGGGGTAGCATTTAGTGTGCTATTCATACATGTATTTAAAAAAAATTCATGTCTGTCACTCTAGAACCTTCCATCATGCTTACAAATTCTGATGTTGATGTCAATTTCAATTTTGTTTTCATTTGCAATTTCTTTAAAACACTAATACATTTCAGAATATTTCACTATTTTTCTACAGCAATTGGCATAAAACATATACTAGTATATAGGACAGTAAAATGTTGAAATATATGCTATTGTAGATTATCACAAAGCTTTTTACTAACAGCTGTTTTTACTTGAGACAATGCATAGAACATATATATAAAAAAATCAATGAAAAATATCCTTTAAACAGCTGTTTAAATTGAAATGAAATACCCTTAATAAACAATGGATATCAAGTATAATGTTAAAAAATTAATATTCAAAATATATCTGTATTTTATGATCTATGAACAAGTGGTAAAAATTGCGAACTCAAGGTTTAGGGGTCATGGGTTTGAGCCTCTGCAAGGTTGCTCAGATTTCCTTGTAAAATGAAGTGCATTTAGTTTCAAAGTACTTCAGTTCACCAAACATCCACATAATTGGGTGTCAACACATTTGCTGGGGGTTTAGCTTGTGACAAACAAAAAAATTACTTATATGATGTAAACCAAAATGCAAATCAACCAGTTGCAAGAAGTAAATAAAACGGTTCTTGTTTTTATATATTTATTATTATTTAGTATCATTATTCCTATCAACTTTGAAATATTGTTTTATGGTTATGTGAGTGAACATTGTTACTGGAGTTTACATTGGATGGATGGATGGATGGATGGATGGATGGATGGATGGATGGATGATGGATGGATGGATGGATGGATGGATGGATGGATAGATAGATAGATAGATAGATAGATAGATAGATAGATAGATAGTCCCTTCTACCTTTGAGATATTTTTCTATTTTTTCTGGTGGTATTAATTCCTGATTGGTGGACGATGTCGGATCATAATCAGCCATTTTCTGTAGAAGTTCATTAGTTAATACCTGTAAATAAATAAATTTATTATGAAGAAAATTCCAATATAAAATTACATGCATGGTACCATTTAAACATTAGTGCTATGGAATTAGGTCAGATTTGTTTCAAATTTTAATTAAAATCATTAAAACATTTTACATCTCCATTGATGATGGTGCACAAGAATACTGCAAAGGAAAAACATTTTTCTCATTTTTTAAGAATAAAAATGCTGGCTGAGAATTACTTAATAGTGGTCATTGCTGTTTTATACAGAATTCCATCTCTAGTGAAAAATATTGTCACAGCCTAACTGTCACACTATCTTGTCATTTTAACATTACAAGTATTCAAATTTTGCATGTGAGTTGTTTCCCCTTATCCATCAAGAGATAAAAAGTTGCTTGTCAATTTTGATTTTTTTAAAAATAACCCTAAATTCTAAATTTTGCATGCTGGTTTGTCTCCCCTTATCCAAGTTGCTTGGCTAATTTTAAATACACCAACCCGAATTCTAAATTGGTGCACTGTCCACTTGGTCAGTGTCCAAATGTCCGAGTAGGATGAAAAATAAGGTACTCACAGCTCTCATTGTTGTCCAGTCTCCCATTTCACCAGCCTCGATTTTATCCAGGTAAAATATTGCACACACTGCCTTTACGATATCGTGTATAATCTTTGGTGGGTCATTATAGCTACGCAGTTCTGCAAATGCTTTAGTGTCTATTTTGGCAACATTTTCACGGAGTTCCATTAACATCAATCGGTCAAACATGATGTCCATCCTACCATCATCATCTTGCTCTGCCTCTGTAATAGAAAAAAATTGAAATGAACAACTTTTCATCTCCATTACCTCCCCTGAAATATCTTGGTTATTTTGAACAATGTCTTCATTTTTAATCAAAAATGAACTGGTCTGATCACTGCATGGTTTATTTATTCATTAAGCTTTCATCAGTTTTAAAAGTATTCATATGGTATAAATTGGGACAAATCAAGTATGAAAACATGCACATATTTACCTGAAATCAAATGAAGAAATTTGGAAAATTGAAAATAAATATTTAATATTTTTAAAAAAATTAAACAGCAGTTTGGTGTCTTAATTAAAAGTTGAATTAAAAGTCCTGATATCAGTATTTTTATTATGATTAAAATTCTCATAAAAAATTAACTCAAATTTAATTCCATAATACATGTACACATGATTGTTAAAGTTGGATCTGGTGACAATAAACAAAATTTTGAAACAAAAATTATCCTAAATAACCGAAATGATACGATATCGTACTGCATTAAAAATATTTGGAACATCTGGTCAGATTTGTTTCATCTTCTTATTTCATATTTAATCAAATTTCATACATACCCAGCACCATTAGTTTTTCCTCTCCAGCAAATTCTCTCGTTATTTCTTTATGCGCTTGGTTGAGGAGGCGAAGCATTCTTTGTACTTCTTTGTTTTCGTGAGCAGGAAGTTTCTTCAATTCGCCGATACTAATATCTACTACCGCTACTGCTTTTCCTCCATCATCACGTAACGGGAATGCTAGATGGCGCTGTCCATAGGCATCCGCTGACACAGTCTCGGAATTGTCCACGCATTTAAATAAGTAATCCCTGTTTAGTAAAGAAATTTTAACCTGATGAAAAAACTTACAGAATGTTTATTCCTCAAAATATCTCTAAAAACAAAATATTTCCCATCACACCTACCCAACCAACTTTTTTAAGTTTGAAATCCACAAGAACAAACAACATAATTCTTTATTACGGTAATCCATATTCTAGTTTGGACTAAGTTGTTCCTCGAATATCTCTTAAAACAAAATACATCCCATCACACCCTCCCCCGCCCCTCAAAATTTTAAAGTTTGAAAACCAGATGATCAACAACTAGGATCTTATTAACCCTTTTCACCCCATGCTTTAGTTTGGACTAACCCTAAATATACAGGTAAACTTTGTTTCGATGCCCCTTGATAGCTTTGCCACCTCACAAATTACCAAAGAATGTCAAAGTTCTATTTTTTTTTTTTTACTTTTTCCTTTGAGGTCTTCAACAGTTTTCCCCTTTAACCTTTTATAATGCCAAGATCTGACAAAACACATCATGATGATGAATCGAGGATTTTTTTTTCAATTCACAACAAAATCAGGGTAAAATAGGTCAAAAACATGTTATATTGTCCCTGTGGTGTGTTTAATTTTGGTCATCTGATAAAAAAAATAATTTTCAAATTTTTCAAGATTTTGCAATGGTGACAGATTAACTAAAAATGGAAAATATTATTTTTTATATTTTTTATTCTACAGCAAAATAATGAACAGAAATTGTTCAGGCTTATTTACATAGGTGTATGTGACCTACTTTTTTTTATCGTGACCTACCTAAATAAGTTATCTTTTCTTTCTAGCCTGGGTGGATTCTGGATATTATTTACATTGCCTCGTTCATTGGTATACATCATTTTCCGAAGTACATAATCTTTTTCTTTCCCATCTGGTTCTACCATGTACGTTATGATTTCGTGAACATGAGGACTACGTCTATGAATCCATGACACGGCACTTTCTGTAATACGGAGTAACTTCTTCCTCATATCAATTAAATGATATGAAATACTAAATGCTTTAGCCACGCCCTGGAATAAAATTCAATACGCAATGCTTAACAAGTTTTTAAATTCAGAAAAACCTGCATAAAAAGACCACCCATGACATTTAAATATATGGACCTAATAGACTTTTGGCCTCTATAAAGATGTTCTTTTTGGTTGAAATATAAAGCAATGGAACATTATGGACAGGTGGTTTTAATATAGAGATGGATTTCTACCCATCAAAATGACCAGTGTCCATTGGGTTGGAAAACAAAGTTTCTAAATGTGGTTTTCCTAAAAAGTTCCCATATTAAAGAGCTGTTTGTGTAATGTTAAAATAATCTTACTGGTTCAAAATTTGAAATGAAAGTGTTATTTGAAAAAATACACATGTGTCACTAACCTGGAAGTATTGGATCTCATGTGTAATGAAGATAGTCTTTGTGTGTCTATCATTGAGTGTGTCAACCCCCATTAATCCAAACACTCTCTTTCTTTTGTCTTTCAATGGCACCACAATAAATGAACCTTCTCTGTCCTGTAAAAAAAAGTTGCATGTTTTTAAAATACAATTGTTCAGGGTCTAAAATGTTTTTATAATCAGTTGTTTGTCTTTGAAAATCATTTAAACTAAAAACATAAAAAGAAAGTAAAAAAAATTATTGACCTCAATGTTTGGCTTGGACTATTTTAAATGTCTGTAATTCATTTAATCTGGTCATGAATTTTTCTGTTTTGAACTAAACATTTTTCGAAATTAGTTAGGATTCTGGGATTTTCGATAGCAATGACATATTATCTAGACCATGAAGATGGAATGCTGGATATTCTACAAAATAATAATATGTCGGGTCGTTCACCTAGCAAATGTTCAGTTGGTAGCAATGACTGACAGATGTAGCAATTTGTCAATTTAGCTACCTCAAAGTGGTTTTTGTATGAAAATAAAAAAGTAGGTTAATTTATTCAACATATTTCTTCAGTCCAATGTTCAGCTAAAAGCATTGGACATCTGATAATTATGTTGCACTGATTGACAGATGTCAGTAAGATGTACATTTCATCCAATTCCAAAAAAGAATGTGATTTCTTTCAATCATCTCCATAGCTACCATCATTCAAAATTGAATAAAAAGTGTTTGCAGCAATGACTGACAGCTGTAGATAAATGCAGTGTCAATTTCACTAATAATTCTGTTTGATCAGGAATATAGTTGTCACATGGTAACAACTTTCAATATGGGAAGAAATGCAAGATATCAAAAATCTTTTTGATACTTTTTTTTTAAAAGTATAAAATAAAATGATTTTCAAAAAAATTTAAAAAATTGAAACACACAACAGGTTCATGTGGTGAAAGTGGTATTCAAACAATTTTAATAGTATTTCTTATCAAAACACTATGAATAGTTTGGGCTGTTTGGCTAGGCTATTTTTTTGCTATATATTTCCCTTAATTCAACCAAATTAAAAAAAAAATGTTTACAACAATACCTCTGCTAAGCGATAAGGATTCCAGAAATGTATCTTTCCATGATTGGCTACCCTTGGTACATGTATTGGTTTCCCACTTTCAATTGATGAAAAGCTGAAAAGAATGTTTAAACTGATTTAGTGAGGATGAAATCCTTCAAAAATTTTCACATTACATGTTTGCCTCTTTAGTGAAAAATTTACAAAATTCAAAAATCAAACAATATTGTAAAAGCAAATCCACTAAATGATTAAATTTCCTCTAGATTTTTTAAAAAAAATATTAGATAATTTTTTTTACTAGATATTTTACATATCTTTTTATTACCTGATATTTTTCATATCTTTGAACAAAATTTTTCCTAGTAAGAAGTCAGCATCATCTACAGTAGCAGCTACATATCGTAGACAGACATCACCTCTTTCTGGCTCTGTGTTATTTCTTTCTAACATTGAGATATTAGCACTAATTCTCTTACCAGCACCATGAGCCTCTGCATCCTGTAAATATTGTAATATTATTTTTCAGTAAGTATTCACAATTACTTATTTATTTATTATTTTATTAAAACATTATTCCAGCTTAAATATGCATAAAAAAAAAAATTAAAAGAAAAATATAAATAAATAAATAAATAAATAAATAAATAAACAAAGGGAAGCAAATGGCAACAAACAGAAAAACAGGGTAGCAATGAACATTACGAAACATGATTTAAATTTAATGAATTTAATAAGACAGTTTTGCTCGATTCACATCCACAAACATAGAGAATCTGAAAGAAGTTATTCAGGCTGATTCACAACAAATACTGTTTACAGTACTGCCTTTAGATATACATAGAGAATATTAAAGAAGTCTGTTAAAAAACTTCAGTTCAAATTGCCCAAAGTTTATTCAGAAATTATATGTATGCAACTTCAGCATTAGCAGGTTACATCTAGATAAACCAGTAAGTTACCGGTAAATATTCTGGACTTTAGAGTAACACTTTCTTAAACATTCAAGTCACAATAGAACCTGCATATAAAGACCACTACCTGGACCTAAAGATGACAGACCTTGTAAACAGATGGTCTTTATATAGAGGTGGTCACTACAGCTATACACAAACACTGTGAAGATCACAAAGGAACTTTGTTTGCTGGAAATATTAAAAAAGTTGAGTTAAGAATCTTTCTTTGTCTTACCTTGTATAAAGCTTGAAATACTGCTTTATATACTGGTTCCATACTGGCAGCACCAGTCTCTGCTGACACCACTATATGCTGTAACCATTTCTTACGGGCTTCACCTCTAATTCTTTCAGCATAAGATCTCTAAAATATCAACAAAAAGCCGTTAAGAGCTAAAATATAATGCTTTTCAAATTAACATAATTAAATATTTTAATGTTTATAATTTTTAACCATTAATGGCTGATTGTAAAAAATTAGTACTGTTAGTGGCTATGAAGATACTTAAACTAAACAATGGCAACTTTTCTATGTGTACAGGTTGTACATTTCACTTTGTCCTATATAACCAATGTGAGCATATTACTTCTCATCAGGTTGTACATTTCACTTTGCTCTAAAATAACCATTTTTAGCACAGATTCACTACTTGGTCAGTTTTTCAGACTTGTAAAAAAAAATTTAAAGCTGAATTTTCAGTATTGAAACATAAAGTCACAGCTTGGTTCTTTGCGAGAAATTTAAAAACCAAATTTGCTTGACACATTTAGATAGGGTTCTTAAAGATACCCCTGTAAGAAAGTTTACATTAAATAAATGAAATGAGACTTACTTCTACGCTGTTGGTAAGGAATTCTATAAAGTAATCAAATGCATCGGCGATGTTGATCTCGTCCAAAACCATCTGTATAAACTGGCGGAATTCACGTTTACTTAATCTGTTATCCTGAGCATATTTTGGTTGTTTCTTCAGTTTTATTTTAGCTGCAAAAAAAAAAAAATAAAAATAAAATGAATAAATAAATAAATAAATGAATAAATAATTTTTTTATTTGAATAGTTTTGTATTTTTTTACTGATCAACCTCTCTTCAATGCCATACTATTTAGAAATTCCAAAATCCATTTCTCCTATATTTTTCTGTATAAACCCAACCAAATTTGTCACTAAACTCCTTTTCTCCTTTTGTATATTCAATTTTATTGTTAGTTACAGTGATTCTTAAGCAGTTTGACTGATTGCTGAATAATGATAACATGTAATTTATTGCTAATTATGATAATAAAATAATGTAAAAAATTTCACATTATGATATAGTAATTTTTTATTCAATTCAACTCATTTAGTTCTTTGACAAGTAATAGTTTGCTGATATTCACTGTAAACTTGTGATTGTTATCCAATCCAATTCATTTAGTTTTTTAACAAGTAATAGTTTGCTGATATTCACTGTAAACTTGTGATAGACTAACATCGATTGCTTCACAACAATAAAGCAGCCTTAAGTAGGTCTCAGTCTGAAGCCCAGACAGACTCAAATATTAACAAATTATTAACACAACAAAAGGCATACCTTTTTGTATGGCTTCATTCTCTTGACCTTCCTTATATTTCATCATAACTGTTTCAACTTCGTCTAAATCTAAGAATCCGGAGCCATCATTATCCCACTTCTCAAACAACTGATCCATCAATTGTTTTCTTTGTATTGATAAAGCTTCTTTACGAGCCTGAAATTTGAAATAAAAATGGTTGGAGATTATTTTTGAAACTCATTTATGTCACAGATTCCCAGTTTGTCTGGGACATTCAGGATTTTGACAAAGTCCCACCAAATTTTTAAAAACCTGCGATTTACAAGGAAAAGTTTGTAGTCTTGTAAGAAAAGCAATTATGATTTTCAGTAAAGTTTCTTAAAGAAAGATTGTTTTTGTAAAAAAAAATATAGTAGTAATAATTCAACTTTTATCCACTAAATATATACATAAAAACAAAAATAATTTTTTATTTAATGTTGTTTACATGTACATACTTCTACTTCCGTTTTTTTTTATCATGTTGTACAGTATTACCAAATACAGATTGTTATCTGAGGAGTGGAGTGGAGTAATTGTGTTTTATGCCCCAGTCAAGAATCTTTCACTTATTTCGAGGTGGTCAGTTCTGGGACAGTGGAGGAAACTGGAGTGCCTGGAGAAAACCACTGACCTTCAGCATGGGAACTGACAAACTTTCTCACACTGGGATCTGTCCCGAGTAGGATTCAAACCCTGGTGGCGAGAGGCGCTGTGATCCATTGTTATCTGGGGATATAACTTGTTACTTATTTTACTAACATTCACTCTTTTAACAATTTTTTGTGAAATATTTTTTTCAAACCTTTGACACATACATTGCAAATAGTTTTTTGATTGCAAAAAGTATATTGATTGCAAATAGTTTTTTGATTGCTAAAAATTAAAAAAAGATGAAAAGAAGCTTAGTAAGAAACTCCAGCTAATGTTCGTATTTTCATTCTTTTGATCAAGGATAACATTTTTTTGCTATTGAATTTAAAATGTTTAAAGAGTGATCTCAAAAACTATAATCTCTCTATTATTCAAGTTAAAAAAAAAATAGCAAGTTATTGAAATATTTTTAAAATTTCATTTTTATAACCTTCTTCAATCTCTGTAATTTCTCCTCTTCAGTTTCTTCATACCCATCTTTAACAAATTTGACAATGCTATCGAAGGCCTCTCTGGTAGGTTCCTCTCCCAGGAATGTCTCGGTTAACTGTACAAACTGAGACACATTCAATGAGTTCTCATCAAAAGCAGAGGCAACAGACTGTGGCTGACTGTTTACTGTTAATGCTATTGAAGTTCAAATAAAAACAAATATGTAACTGAATTTAGACACTTAAGGACTGCATTAAGTTTTTCAATTTTCTGAATTTTTTGTTGTTTTCTAAAAAATATATTTTTTTAAAAATAGATAACTTCTAATCACTGATCCATGAGATTCATTTTCTAAAATTTCATACCTTTTAGCTGTAAATAAACGAAATCCTCTAACAGGTTGGTCAATGTTTATCGATGATTGAATTATGAGCCGGGAGCATGTGCACATATGTACAGAAACCCCAATAAAGTGAAACCTGACAAATTGTATTAATTGTCCGTCATTAATATCCAGATGTATTTGCAAAAGTGTTAAGTATCCTTTACTAAGGCACAAATGACAAATTCATTGAAGTTTTATGTTTAATTTATCGTATTTCATCTTTTTGAAAGTTGTGTTTAAATGACACAGGGTTTTTTAAAGACGTAATCATGTTCTAAAATTAGATCCCACATGCTACATCTCGCTGGGAAATTATTGTTGTTTCTATATTTATTCGAGCTTTTATCGTTCAACCAAATGTTCTATTTAATATAAGGCTGGTATGGCAAATGATGCTTTTTCTTTACTTTCAGCAGTATGGGGCACATTTAATATTTCAGCTGCTAGCTAATGAAATGGTGACATACTGATGACATCACATATTATTTCAACATAAATGTTTAATTATTTCAAAATGCAAAAATACTGTAGAATAATTCATATTTATTAATAAGGTTAAAATTCTGTGGTATTGCTATTAAAAAAATTTAACGAGAGAAAATTTTTTACAACTAAATTGTGATTTATAAAAATAAAACCCATTGGGGGCCGTGGTAATTTAAAAAAAATTATTGACATAAATTTTATGGTTTTCACTAACCCATGAAAATAGTGAAATTAAAGTTCCCAGAATCTTATTTGCATGTCTTTTTTTTTTAAAAAAAAAAAAAAAAAAAAAAAAAAAACTTTAAATTTGTCCATTTAAAGATTAATAAAAAAAATAATTAAACACTGAATTTCAAATACTTGTACATATACTAAGAATATAACAAAAGGCTTTTCTACACAGCAGTGCAGAAAAACTGAAAACAAGAAATCGAAGTTTGGCACAACAAGTTAATATATCCTCTGAGAATTGAATGAGTTTAACATGTGTAAAATTCCCACTCAAAACAATGGCTCTGAATTTGCATGCTTGTGCATACATAAACCATACCTGTTTTTTGTCTTTCAAACGATGTGCCCTGGGCAAATGTAACACTCGATCGGTCATTTTGACTTGTACCTGGAGCTTCCTCCGACTTGGCTGTTCCCTGAGTCTCCTCTTTTTTCTCGGTTTCTGCATTAAAATTCAAATACCAAAAACATAAAAGAACTGTCAAAGGGAGATAACCTGAGAAGGCCAACTACAATTTTCATTAAAGCTTTTATAAACATAGGTAAATTTAAATTTCTTATATAAATTGATTAAATTCTATAATTAAAAAAAAATTATCTTAAAAAGATTACTTTCATTAAAAAAATTCTAAAACAATTTTTAAAACCATTAATTTTTACATTATAATTTTTTTACAAACATGTTTAAAATGATAAAGATATTCCATGCAAAAACTTGAAATCATTATTTTATTTCTTTTTCCTATATTTTTTAATGACCAGTTTCCAAATATGGTTTAAAATTTAAAATCTGAAAATAATTCAACTTTAGAAAACTGAACCAATAAAGTTTTTAAAAAATTCAACACAAATAAATCATATTGTAAGACCTGCAACTTTTGGTGTTTCTGTTGCTTCTTGTTTTGGTTCTGTTGTTTCTTGTTTTGGTTCAGTTGTTTCCTGTGGCTTTTGTTCAGTTGTTTCCTGTGGCTTCTGTTCAGTTGTTTCTTGTTGTTTTTGTTCTGTTGTTTCTTGTTGTGCCTGTTCAGTTGACTCCTGTGTTTTTTCAGTTGCTTCTTGTGTTTTTTCTGTTGCATCTTGTGTTTTTTCTGTTGCTTCTTGTTGTGTTTGTTCTGATGGTACCTTTTCTTCTTGTGATTCTACTTTATTGTCCCCAGTTACAGATTCTTCCTTCTTTTCTTCTTCTTTTTTCTCTTCCTCTTTTGTTTCCTTTTGTTCCTCTAAATTTTCCTGTGTTACAGTTTCAGAAACTGTTTCTTTTTTCTCCTCAGTTTGTCTTGCCTCACTCTGCTCTTTCTTTGCTTCTTCTTGTGCTTTGTCTTCTTGCTTTTCTTGTGCTTGTTCCTCCTTCTTTTCCTCTTCTTTAACTTCTTCCTGTTGTTTCTGTTGCTCTTCTGTTTTTTCCTCAGGTTTTTGTTCTTCTGGCTTTTGTTCATCTTTCTGTTGTTCTGATGTTTCCTTTTTAGCAGGTTCTTGTTGGTTTTCCTTAGCTGTTTCCTGTGTTTGTTTAGAGCTAACAACTTCTGTTTTTCTTTGTCTTCCTCTTGTTTGTCACCTGCTGGTGTTGCTTCTGTTTGTTCTGTTGTTGTCTCTGCTTTCTGTTCAGTTTGCTCTTCTGTTTCAAGATGCAAAGTGCAAAACAAGGCAACATAAACAACAAACGATTCCAAAACCAGTAAAATGGCAATTGTTGTTGTAAAACTACTTGAGTGAAAAAGGGGAAAGAGAAATATGCTTTTATATCCTCAGTCAAGATTCTTTAAATTTATTTTGAGTCAGTCAGTTCTGAGATGGTTGAAGTAATCAGAGTACAAAGGCAAAACCATCAATCTTTAGCGAAATAAAGTAACAAAATTTCACATGCTAGGAACTGCACTAGTGATATTTGAACCTTGGTGGGGAGGTGATGTGATCACTAAGCATGTTTTTTAGACCATTTGGCCACCTAAACCACTTATTGTAAAACGAGATGAATTTTATCTTAAGAACATATTAGCCAAAGACAAAATTTTAATTACATAAGGTGTAAGAGTTTTTTTCTGATAATCTTATATTTTATATATAACACAAAAAAGTGGGCTCTCAATATTTGCAATTTGAAAATGAAAGACCTAATGTCAATTTTATGGCTATATAACCCTATGGGTGCTTTTTTCGTTGCCAATGGCAAAAAATTAAGGACTGGCCAACAGGATCTGGTTTAATATCCAGCCTTGAAATAATGTAAAATACATGTCTTATTTACAAAAACAATTGCCATTCATAATAAACAATACATACTGGGGTAACTGTCTCATATGAATAAAAATATTAATTCAGTAAAATTCTTGCAATTTTTATTAAACCCATTTTACTCTAAAAAATTCAAAATCAAACTAATTTTTCACAGCCAGCCTATATCCCTATCACCCACCTCAATAGAATATCACATTTTAGAAATTTACGTCTCTTTGTCACACCCTCCCCCCCCCCCCACCTCCCACACACACACACACACAAATTTCAATAGGGCTTTTACTTTCTGTAATTTGAATCTAAATTTCATCACTGAATAATCAAAAGAGATTTTTCCATTTTGCAATGTACATTACATTAAAAAAAACAACAACTTTTAGCCCTTATATGTACCTTACGTTCCATGTATTGTACACACAATAATTCCAATTTTATAATTATTATCATTTGCGCCATGAACGTAAAATATGAAATACTGGTATATGAAAATGCATATGAAGACAGTCAAACCAGCTGCAACAAAAATTCATGCAAAACAATTAACCAAGAACATGCATATATAAGTATATAAATTAACATTTACACCATCCTTGACAATATGACCAAAGCAATGCAGAAATTGTGTAGGTATGAATCATAATTTTGTACTGGTAATTTTTAAGCATTTTTTGACAAAGGTGTTTACAAACAATATATCTGTACATTTATAGCGTGCTTGTGGACTTATATTGATATTCAGCTCCAATATATTTTGCCAATTTTTTTTTTTACCTTTTTCCATTTTTTTTTCAAAAACTTTATCTATATTATTTTTAATTACATGTATATAGTTTACTGTAGATTTGGTTATCTTTGTGGCATTTTATTTCAATTGGATTTTAAATTTGTGGCATCTTGATTTTTGTAAATTGCTTTTTCATGATGCCTCTTTTTTTTCTTTTTTTTAAAATACTTTACTTTCATGAAATTGTTGCTGATGACCTCTTTTTTTGAAAATTTAATTTGGTGCTGAAGTCATTTCTAAAATTTTTCAAAGTTTTATTATTAGATAGTGAAAAGTTTTTTATCAGTCATTTCTAAATTTTCAAAGTATCATTCATTATAAGAAAATGAAAGATTTTTCCATATAAATTTTGAATAATACTTTGTTCAGAATTGTAATTATAATAAAAATTATGTTCATGTTTTAAAAACCACATCTACAGTATCCCATAATATTTCCCATGATGCATATTGATTACATATGTGGGGTGTGTATATATATATTTGACAGGTGCTGTGGGGCTAGTTAAATACTGACCTGGTTTACTTTCTTGTTGTTGTTGTGTTTCTGGTTGCTCTTGTTGTTGTTCTTTTGCCATTTCGATTGGTTCATCATCATCACTGAAGAAATCGTCTTCTACTTCATCTACTTCAACAACTGGCCCTAATAATTCAAAGTATATAAATATGCAACTTTTGTATATTTAGGTGAAATTCATAAAAAATAAACTCACGTCTGAAACATAAAAAATAGACAATGAGACTACTAGCCCTGGAAGAGTAAGCATCTTTTTGGAAAATTGTTGAAATATACCCAATATTTGTAACATGAGTTCTTAAAATTTATTGCTCATAATTCAGAGTCATGCTCATTCAATTCTCATTATTCCAAGTTATGCTCATTCGTGCTCATAATTCAGATTCATGAATCCAAAACAAATCTGGGCTATATGGCAGGTCATAAGGTCATAAAGTATACTGGTAAGTAATTAAGTCTGCCAGCATTAAAAAGTGACCAATACCAACAAAATTTGCACAAAATGACATGAAAAATGTTTAAATTGAAAATTCACAGAAAAACAGTATTTTTACTGAAAACTTGCAACTTATGCAACTCAATTTTCAATGGAAATAATGGTCTCTAACAAATGCTTCAGTTTCACATAGTAAGCTGGTAAATCCTATGTATTTTCTTACATCTACGTGGATTTTTAAGGGTCTTTTTGATGTCATCCTTCACCGATTCCCAGATTGTTTCAAACAAGTTCAATATCCTGTGTCTATCTAATTGGCCAATCTGAAATATATAAATCAATTCTTAATAGTTTAAATTGCCGAGGCATTTTTTTGTACACCTTATTCCTCTTAAGAGTATTTTAAACCCAACCCCCTCCCCCCCCCCCCCCCTTCCTCCTTTCCCAGAAAAAAAAAATTTAAAAACTGAAAAAATTGTTACTCATCCATAATGGTCTTTTTAATTCCATTTTGTTAGACATTTTTTTAAATTCTTAATTATTTCTCTAGAAAAAAAAGATATTCAGATTCAAAAGTTTATGATTATTTTCTGTACATTTTTACTTCATGAAAACTTTTGAAAATCATCAATAAATTGCATTATAGGAAATGTGAATACTTACACCACTATGATCACATGACAGGAAGAGGTTAGTTAGTATAATTCTCCTGGATTCTCTGTTAGCAGAAGCACGATGGGACACAGCACATTTAGACATGTGTATCATGAACTGTTCAAACATTTGTGCGGATAGTTCAGCAACAAATCTGGTTAAATACTAAAATATAAACAAAACATAACATCAATTTAAGAAAAATTTTTTTTTATAAATTCTGGTCTAAATGATGCTTGCTAATAATAGTTTTGCTAAGGACTTAGCTTTAATCATCACTTTGCAAGATCCTTAACGAAAAAATTCATCAGATTGACTGCTTAAAGAGGATGGTACCTTCACTGGTTCAACCAGATGTTTATCTATGGAAACTTCAATACACCTATGTACATTCAATAGCAGGCAACTAGAGGCTTGTAGCCTACCAAGTTTAACAGTGTGGTATGTGAATAAAAAAATTAATATTTTGAAGCTTCTCTATTCACATCCATATAACAGGCAACCAGAAACATTACAAGAGAAGTAGTTGCTTTCAAGCTATATCAAGATAACTGATGCCATTGGTAGATATCAAAAACCAATAAAATGGTATATTACAAAACAATAATCCAGAGCCAATGAAAAGTTATGTAACAAAATAACATCAGTGTATTTTTTTATGTCCCTGCAATTGGTGGATATTAAGAACCAATAAAATGAAATGTTATAAAACAATAATCAAGAGCCAATAAATAGCTTTGTTACAAAATAGTAAACAACAGTGCAATATTTCTTGTCTTACCTTGGCAAACTCTTTAACAGACAAAGTTTTACCACTTTCATCTGTTGGTTCTAATGCCTGACTTAATCTGGCAGCATCTTGTAGTTCTTCAGGAAAGGTTTCAGCTATTTCTGCAAATGATCTTAATGCATTTTGTACCTGTCAATAAATTTAAAAAAAATTATTGAACAGAATTTTTAAAATTTTTCATTTCAATACATAAAAGAAAAAAAGATAAATCAGACCCTAATTAACAGATTGGAAAAGATTTCTTACAAAATAAAACCTATGGTTTCCTAGTAGTATGCATTACAAGTTTAGAAACATCAGCTTTAATTGTTGAATACAGGATCTCTGAATGAAAGGAGTGAAATAATGTTTTTTATGCTCCAAGTTACCTGTTACTTTCAATTACTGTTATATTAAAAGCTGAGTGCCTTGAAAAAGGCTCTCATTTTTTGCAGGAAAACTGACAAACTTTCTATCCCCTATATAGTAAAAGGCACTGTAACCTGTATGTGAATGCTTCAGACTATTCTAACAATGAGAACTCTAAACATTAATGGGTTTATTTTCCAAGTTTTACTGTAAATTGGGAAATTGTTGTGTCAGTTAATAATTGCAAAAGACAAGATAGATATCTATTCAAATACATTTAATTTTGTGTAATCCGGTGATCAACAACATGAATAATATTGGCTTTTATATTAGTAATGCATCTTGCTTTACTCCAGAATTAACCCGAAAATGAAACGATCAGGAAAATTTCCTGATTTTACAGTACTTCTCTGCAAAACAAATATAAAAATATTTTTTCAAATTGCTATGTTTTTTTATTTGTGCTAAGAAGTTACCAAAGAATTGAAACAAAATTCTCCATAGTGTGTGTTCAAAATTAGCATAGGGTATAATAGCCTTTTTGATAAATATTTCAGTGAAAGACTTATCATGCTAAATAAATATACTCAGAGTGAATTTTTGTATTCTTCAGTGATAAAGTTAATTAATCTCCATCTCTGACTTGACACTTCAAACCTTTTTGAATTAATTAATTAATTTATTAATTTTTTTAATTTTTATTTAATTTTCGTTTTTTATTTTATTTTTTTTTTTTTGGGGGGGGGGGGGGGGGGGGGGTTACATGGGTATCGAGAATTTTAGTCATATAAGACAATTTACCAGTGACAGTTCTACTTGTTCCTCTGGTCCGACATGCCATTCTATAAACTGGTTAATAAAGGCCTTTTCTCTTCTCTCCTGTTCTGCTTGTCGTAGTTGTTCCTGTTTATCTCGTTCCTCTCGACGTCTCTTAGCTTCTGCCTTTATTCTAGCCAATCTAGTAAAACAAAAGGAAAAAATCATAAGATTATAAGAAACTTTAAAATAAAAGATGGAGAGAGTGTAATGAAAAAAGAAGCTCACTGAAACATGCAAAAAAAATCTTTATAATCTCCAAGTTGAAAGGACGTGTTCATCTAATCAGTCATGATGCAACAAGTGCCACCATACTACAAGAGACTAGACACCCCTTGCACTGCAGTAAAAGTGATTTTATAAAAAACCAAGTTAAAATCTTAGATATTTAAATGTCTACAATATAATGAATCCTGGCAAGATGGAAACTATTTCAGAAACTTTTTCACTTAAAATGAGGAGGCAACTCCTAGAAATGGTGGGGAAAACTGAGTGTCCAGGAAAAACTGAGTGTCCAGGGAAAACCATTTCACTTTGGAAAGCAAACTGATAAACTATATCACACTAGAATTAGATTGAGAAGAGTGGGATGCAAAACTAGGCAATGAGATACATCCATGGCAAGAGTTGAGTTGAGATGAGTAATGGTGTTTGGCGTCCCAGTCAAGAATATTTTACTTATATCAAGATGCTGCCAGCTAAGCTATAGACAAAAGTGCAGAAATTTTGCCTGTTTGTTGCACTGATGCCATGATACAGCAGGGTTCCTTATCATGCTATGCTTACTGTGACACAGGACCTCATTTATTTTAAGTTCCCATCCAAAAGAACCATGACATTCATTTCGTAATGCCAAGTACTTGGCGAAAATACAGTTACTACCCACTTTCAATCTAGGGTCAGATCCAGTCGGGGTTCAAACCCATAACCTCCCACTTACAGAGCAAGCACTCTTCCAACTGAGCTACTGCAGTGGTTTCATGACAAAAAAGATCTTATAAATATTCAAACAAACCTGTTATCTTCAATATTGAACAACTGTCTTCTGAGTTCTTCGGTGACTTCTCGTAGACCTCTCACATAGGGTGATGCCTCTGAGAAGTTACTATATTTTGGATTGTTTCTCATCAAATACTGGGCAAGAAAATTGATTGGATTAAATTAGGATCTCCATCTTCAAGTTCAGCAAGGTCTTGTTTATCAACTTCATTAAGAAGCTTCTCTACTCCGAGAATCAGTGTTGGTAACACTTTGTCTACAAGATAAGCACGGACTTCTAATGTAGCTTCATTATCATTCAGCCACTCTTTTGCTAAAAGTTCTGTTGGTATTTTCCTTGCAACTTTTCGAGCATCTTCTCGGGACATTTTGACAGAATTTTTCTTGTCATTTCGAATTCCAACTAATTTTTCCATCATGCTTTGTTCGTGTAATCGTTTCCATCTTCGTACAGCACTTCTGACAATTGGTCGAGAGTAGTCTGGAGAAGGAGTTTGTTTTCCACTTCCTGGTGTCATTGACCTTCGACCACTTGCCCTTGAACCCCCTGCTGATCTTGGAGCAGAAACAGTGACCCTTTTAGATGGACTTGGTGGTGGATGTATTACACCTGTGTCTGCCATGTTTCCACTTTAATCTAAACAAAAAACAAAAAACAAGATATAATATACCTTACATTTGGTTTTATCAACTCACATTGATCAACTTTGTTTATATTCTTGATTAAACAAATATATCATATACGACTTACAAACGGTCAACTGATAGTAATGTCAAATGATCAGACAACAAGTTTGAGAAATTACAATAAATTAAGTGATTTTGAGGCCGTTTTTAATACACAAAGGAAAAGTATTCTAAAAAAAAGTTTTAGTACACAATGGAATTGTATTCTAAAAATTATCACTATACACAAAATAAATGGCAGGTCCATCTGACTTTTACAGTAAAAATTCCAAGTTTCTGAAAGTAAAATCAAAAGGTCCTGGACCTCAGACCCAAAGAATTATGAACCCCTGAATTGAATTCTAAAATTGTTTCCAGGAGATTAAGTGTTGCAGTAGCTTTATCCTCTTCCTTTCTCACTAAAAAAAAAATTAAACTTTATTTCTTTTACAACGATTTAGAAACAAGTTGTGCAACTTATATTAATCTAGCTCGTTGGCCCAAATTGTAGCGCGCGTGAGGTCTTATTGTGGGAGGAAAACCGGAGAACCCGGAGAAAAACCCATGTGCTCAAGCAGGTGACCTCATACCTTATCACATACGACGCTGGGAATCGAACCCCGGTCGCATTGGTGATAGGCGGGAGCGCTAACCACTGCGCCACTTGAGCACCCACTCACTAATAAGGCATTGTTCAAGAACTGGAATTTATGTTAAAAGGTTTGAGATCAGCTGCTTAATTATGTAGTTTTTTTCTTTTTTATTATTATAATTTTTTTTTGTTTGTCAGGATCCTCCTGTGTAAGACCTCATGTGCCATCTCTGGCCAACAAATTAGATTAATATGGGTTGAATAACTTGTTTCTAAACTGGTTGTTAAACAAAGTTTTTTCCTACATTGTTGTTTCTATTTAGCCGCCATATAGGTGATGTACATATTTTAAGTCATTTATGTATTTTCCCTAACATACTTTTTCATGCGATCATGATTTAAAAATTTGTGGGAAAAAAATGTATGTATCCTAAAGTGTGGGGAGTCAAGCTTGACAGGTGGCTGGTCAACTAAATATGCACAGCTTCCCATTATTATTATGCAAAATTTTTATAAAATCCAATTACCTTAAAATAAGTTTGGTATTTTTCTTTTACTTGAGTATAGTCATAACTGAAAATCACTATGCACACCCACAATTACTATAAAATATTTCTACCAAAAGGAATCTGTAGTGGCCATTGGGATTGTACATGTCAAAAATAGCACCAATTACACAAGAACTGATGTTCTTGGTGACGCATTATGCTGTACAAGAATCCACATATGTCTTATCAAGTAAAATCCCCATAGTGTGAACAGAAATATTCTATGATATTGTAGATGAACATAGGAATTTCCTGTTACAACAAGACTCAAGAAAGTCCTAGAGTGGTAACTCAAACAGTGTTACAAACTGTTGCATACACGTGCAACTGCTATATACTTGTAGCTACATTAGGGAGAAATATTTTTAATATGGTAATCATGGATGCACATAGAAATTTCCTATTAAATACTAGACATAAGTAAGTCACAAATTTCCCGTTACAACTACACTTTGGTAAGTCACAAACACAGTGTCTCAAACAGTAGTACTAACTGTTACATATGTCACCTGTGCAAGATCAATATTGTATTCCAGTGGTACACACAAAGACAAAATAACCAAAGAAAAATCAGTCAAATACTGAGGATGTAATAACCAGCTACATAAGGACTAAGACCTTTGTATCTGACCTATTAGCCATTGCATTTAGACACACGGGTACAGAGGGAAAAAAAACAGGTGGTTATAACCCTCATCTTTTTACCTATGTACATACTATTAAAAATAAAGATTGATCGGGATAATTCCAGTCTGAATCAGTAACATATGAATGCCAAAGATAGTCAAAATGTTTATTTTTTTCCACTTTCAAAAGTCGGGGGCTGATCCTGTGTATCACAGTTTCAAAAACATCAGTTTTATGAACATATCTGTTAAGTTCAGGTGCATTATCCTTTAATTTGTAGTGATTTACAGGAATTTAAGACATTTAATTTCAGTAAAATAGGATTAATACAACACATTTACCTCTAAAATTGACGTTTTGTGTATGCTATTTCACAAATTCAAAACTGAATGAATCTTGTTGTGTTTTTTACATTTCAAAACTGTACATTAAATCTCAAATCCACCATTTTAGTGTACGTTGCCAAGGTGCGAGGTCGAGATCAATTGAACGCTTTCAGGAAATGTTACAACTTCCGCTCTAATGCGCATGTTACGGAAGCAAGTGCTCGAAGTGTCAGTTGAGTAGATACTTGTGTATTGCATTTCTTATAGTGCCTTTTAAACGGCCATGTATGGCTAAAAGTCATGGTGTTATTCTTGAAATGAAAATTTTCTTAAGAACTTGAAATGGCTCTCGTAACAGTACAGAGATCGCCAAGTCCAACAAACACTCCTGAATCGGTAAATATTTTTACATTGTTTTGTTTACTTCCTGTGTTTTTGTTAAATAGTTTCTTAACCTCAGTTTATTTGTTTACATATTGTTATTTTGATATTTGGCTTTGTTTTGTCGTGAAGCGCTTTTGTAAAATTTATCAGGAACATTGTTTCCTAACACAACTTTAAACAGTTAATCAAATTGAGAAAGAATTTCATTTTTACTCTTACTAAATAATTTGTTTTTGACTCATTAAATCATTTAGTATGTTTTTGTAAACATTACTTTAAAATGTACAGAAATTCTGTATTGTATTTTAATGAGTACAATAGGAAGTTTAACTCACTGGATAACAAGGCAGTTAGTCCCCCCCCCTCTCTCTCTCTCTCTCTCTCTCTCTCTCTCTCTCTCTCTCTCTCTCTCTCTCTCTCTCTCTCTCTCCCTCTCTCTCTCCAATTCTATTCCACACTTCTGTGGCAAAGTAATCTTAAGTACTGTTTTATGGATCAAAATAGCTTGAATTACCTTGGTTTGAACCACACTTTAAAAACCATGTTGACGCGAAAATGTGTATCAGTTAATTGGGCAAAGATCATTAATTTTCTCCTGGCACTTCAGTTTTCTCAAATTTTACCTGAACTGACTTTCTTGATGCTAGAGAAATATTCTTGACTGGATGTTAAAATACTATTGACTGAGCATAAATTGGCATTACTCAACTCATCTCACCAATTTTATTCTATGTGAATGCAGTGCAGCTAGATCCGAATTATGAATATAGACACTGTGCTACTAGTTTGCATCAGGCTACCCTGATGTAGTCAGTATGGAAGAGTTATGTCTGGCTTCTGAAAAGTATAAGCCAAAAATTAGTCAACTGAAAAAGTTGGAGCATATTTAAATGAAATAGTTGAAGTTAAACTTATAAACTAAAAACTCTTCATGAAATAAATAACACAAATACCAGTTGAATTTTGATGTTCCAGATGTGCACACTTTCGAAATTTCATTCCTCATCAGTGACACTTAGACGTTTGATAGATCAAAAAACTTAAGCCAAACAGTTGAATGTTAATGAATCTAAAGTTCCAAAATTATATAAATCCAAATCCAGCTAAGGAATGCTTTGCATGAGGGAACAAACCTTAGTTTTAAACAAATTTGAAAATTTAAGACAGCTGAAAATTTTTCTAAATGGTATATTTTCTGACAGCACAAAATACTGCCTACTGAAACTGATGAAAATTTTGGAGCAAAAATATTAGCCAACATCAATATTTTGGAGCCAAAAATTTATAAATATTTCTTGGCAAATATCTTGTGAATAATACATAACAAATTATGGTATATTTTTTTAAAAAATATAATTTTATATCTTTAACATTTAAACGGCCGTGGGCCTAAGTGACAGAATGGTGTAAAGCATGTGCTTACAGATCAGAGTGCTTGTCACTTACTAGGTTTGAATCCGAAAGTTTGTCAGTTCACTTGACGAAGGTACTCTGGTTTTCTCCATTATTCTGGAATTTTTTTTTTTTTTTTTTTTTTTTTTTTTAAGTTTATTCACAGTAAGACAACATATACATTTATATATATATATATATATATATATATATATGACAAACATGATAAGACATAACAAAAAATATACATATAATCAATTTTTCACAAAATGAGACCAGAGACGCCCTAGGCAAGCACACCAGGATCTTGCTGGTCCTAAACTGTGGATTTTTTTTTTTTTACATAAATTATTCTGGAATTGACCAGCTTGATACAAATGAAAGAATCCTGACTGGGCTTCAAACAACATTATTCCTTTCTTTACTTAAAGTCTAGTGATTTTCTATAATTCACATGTTAGTCATACCTTAATGGAGCATGCTCTACTACATGCATATTAGGTACTTAAAATGAAATGTGACAAGATATTTCTGATTAAGTGTGATAGCAGTTCTTAACTTGAGAAAATTTGGAATGTTTCTGTACCTAATATATTTATTGTCTATTGCACTTTGCAAACAATTTTGACATTTATTCAGGTGAGTGTTAAGGCCCATGGGCCTCTTGTTTATTGATACTATGGTATCTTTTACATTTATCTAGTTGTGAATAGCTAGCTCACTCAATGGCAGATCTAGGGTTGTAAGGGCATAACACCTCCCCCCCCCCCCCCTTTATTGCTGATAATACATTTTTGTGCATTTTTTATATAACGAAAGCCCCACACTCTGAATGAAAGATACTGTTTTCTTTAATGCAGCTTAAATTGCACCCAAATGCAGAATTTCTAGTTGTGAATATCTCACTCGCTTATTTTAGAGGCAGATCTAGGTGGTTGTCAGGACATATTCCACCACCCCACCACCCCACACACACACTTTTTCATAATAGTGACTTATATTACATTTTTTTGCATTTTTCTAATATTACCAAAGCCCCACAATGTGAATGAAATATATTCTTTAATGCAGCCTAGATTACACCAGAATACAGGATTTTATGCCTTTTTTTTTCAACTTTTCAGTGCGAGCCTGTTGGAACCCCTAAGAGGTTCAAGCCTTGGACTCTTAGCTTTTACAACACAACCCCCCCCACCCACCCTTTTAAATCTGTATTTTACTCACATTGTTAAGACTTCAACATTTTAGTTAACAGGAGTATTATTTCTAGGTTTTACAGTATTGTTTTAAGAAATGACGATATATCATGATGTATTTTAGATCTTTTAAAATTAAAAAAAAAAATTAAACTCTACCTTTTCATTTTAAGTGTAACATTATAATGTTATGTTGTTAAGATCTGACAAGAGATTTAATTGTTCAAGTAAGGTACATTCTAATTTTACGTGTTTTTGATCATAGAATTAAATACATGTTTCTAACATACAAAAAACTAGAATTTGACTGTTTTATAAAAAATGTCCGTTCAGATAACAAGAGTATGAAGATTATAGAACTTTGCAATTTATAGGTGTATCAGGTATTTGTTACATAATTGAGATATATCTTTTGACATGATGCAGCTTGCATGCCATATATAAAAGATTTTTATTTAATCTTAATTTTTTAAATGAATTTATCTATTCAAGATGTTACATTTTGTGATAAAATGGATTTTTTGATGAAAAAATGTGTCTGATATCTTAAGATGTATTAATCGTATATAAATTTGAAATAATAGCTATCTAAACTGTATGTCAAAAAAATTGACGTTCTCCGATGCCTCGCCAAGTATTGCCAATCTCAGCTGTTTCAACAGTTATTGGCTATCTTATCACAGTTGTCTTACAAAATATAAGCAAACTCAGCCAATGCACCAATATTTGCTATTTTACCTGTTCCACCCCCTTTTAGCTACCTTGATTGCTCCCAAATATATTTGCTATTTTAGATTTCCCACATCTGTTTCAATATGTTTTGGCTATTTCAGTTATTTCAACAAATATAGGCTATTTCAACTGTTCAAAGAAATATTTGTTATTTCAGCTGTTCAAAGAAATATTGGCTATTTCAGTTGTTCCGCCAAATATTTGTAACCTTAGCTGTCTCAACAAATATCAGTTTCCTTGGTTGACAAAGTATTTGCAATCTCTGCTGTTCCATTTAATATTAACTATCTCAGTTGTTCAAATAAATATCAGCTACTTCAGCTGTTTCAACAAATATTAGCCACCTTAGCTATTTCACCATATGTATAGGCTACATTGTATGTCAACAGTTCAATATTGGCAATCTTAGTCATTCCAACACATATTGGCTATCTTAGTCTTTCCAACAAATATTGGCAATCTTAGTCGTTCCAACAAATATTGGCAATCTTAGTCGTTCCAACAAATATTGGCTATCTTAGTCATTGCAACAAATATTGGCTGTCTTAATCGTTCCAACAAATATTGGCTATCTTAGTCATTGCAACAAATATTGGCTGTCTTAATCGTTCCAACATATATTGGCTATCTTAGCTGTTGCACCAAATATTGGTCAACTCAGCTGTTCAAACAAATGTAAATACACATTTAAGGTAGTTTTACATTTTATTTTTTTTTTTTTTTTAAAAAAAAAAACCTATTCACTTGTATTTGAAGACTTCAAAATTGATTCAAAATTTAAATTTTAAATCAAAATTTTTATTATAAAAAATGTAAGTCAGTAGACCAATGAAGTATAAAGTAAACTGGTATATCGATCATTATTGTAAATGTTAGTTCAGGAAGTCATTACTAAGCCGTTATTCTATTTAAGGTCACCAAATGTTAAATATAAAGTTAAATATAAACAAAAATATGTCTATTAAAATACAGAATTTATTGTATGTATATAGATAATGATTTAATGGAGGTTTAAATTTTTCAATATTAAAAGGAAGAAGTTAATAAAAAATGTACATACAAGACAGTTAAATTAATATGTTGCTATATTATAGTATTTTTATTTTAACTCTATTATCATTTGCCTGTTAATATATCGGCATGGTCCTGTTAATTGATCTGAACTATGATACCGATACTGACTTTAAGTCTGTGATTTCCTGTTTTTATTCCTTCAGTTAATACATGTGTTTCCTTAATTATCCAAGTGTGAGGAAAGAATTCCGATATCCTTATTTGATTGATACTAGTAAGCGATAATGGCCAAGTGGTCTAAAACTTTGGCTTCGGATCCCAGCACCTCAATTCATTTAGGTTTGAATCCCAATTGGGCAGATTCTAGTGTGTGAAAGCTTTTTTCGTGAAGATTGGTTTTCAACTAGTTTATCTGTGCTGGTGAATTAGGGATTGGCATTGTTGTCTGTGGTGTACTGACTCGCTGAGCTACATTTGTAGCTAGCACCTTTACAAGATGTCACCCTGAGTATGCACTAGTAACAGACAGACCATAATACACATTCATACAGAAATATGCTCTTGGATTAATCGTTAGAGATAAATAACCTTGCTTTCATTGTGAGTAACTGAAAAATTCTGATGTGATGTTAAATAACATTAACTTGGGGGAAAAAAGCTCTCACTTTAGACTAACTTGGGGGAAAAAAGCTCTCACTTTAGACCAACTGGTCTTCAGAGGAATTGAGAAAGGCAGAATTGCTAAGGGTATGGACCAGAATTCTACAGTGGGGGATAAATTAACATCATTTTTATAAACTGTTGGTGTTCAGGATAGATTCTTGAACTAGAAATGTCTCTCAAGAGCTAAATACTCAACCCCCCCCCCCCCTTCCACTTCAACCTCTCAATCTCCATTAGAATTTGTGACCTTGACCTTTGACCTTCAAACTAAAACATGATAAATTATCATCCTCTCGTGCTGATACAATTGTAATCATAATTAAAATCCATCTATAGATGTGGAAGTTACGATTTAACAGACAAACAGAGAGACAGACATACAGACAGACATAGAGACGGATTGACATGCAGAGACAGACAGACATACAGAGAGTCAGATAGACATGGTGATTCTTTTTATTTGCCCTTCCATAAACATGGAAGTTATGAATAGACAGACAGACAGAGACAGAAAGACATACATTGAGACAGATAGACATGATGATTCTTTTATTTTCCCTACAAATAAAATTTGCAAGGAGTTACAATAAAAATTAAGATTTTTACTTCTAAATGTTTACCTTTTCATAATGTGCTGGATGAAGATAGTGTTTGCAGGGGGTATAATGAAAATAAAGATTTTTTACTTGTTAATATTTATTACTTCGTATTGTGCATACTGTATATACTGATGCAGGTTTTAAGCTTTAAATGTCTTTATTTTGTGTAATGCCTTCAGGATAAAATATTTAGAATATTTAATATATTTTTACTTCTCCTCTTTTCTTTAAAATAAATGAGAGAAATTTCTAAAACTTTTAGGCTGACAAGTTTAACCTCATCCAATGACCTTTATAAAATTGGGTAGATTTTGTGATGGTTAGTCCAATAAATTTATCAATTTAAAGTTTTTCAGCATGAATTTTTAAGGAAATATGTGTAGAAAAAAAATTAAAAATTTTAAAAATCATGCAATCAATGATAGCAATTAACATTTGAAGTTTTGAATTAAAGGTCGCATGACCAGTTTATAGATGTCACATGATACAGATGTGAAGTTTCGCTAGACAGTACATTTCTTTGTTTCTATCAGTACCTTCCAGTAGATATAGGCAGGGTTTTTGGTAGGTATGGTTTTGGTATAGATGTTAGTTTTATATCCTTGTCTGGGGTTAAATCCCATATCCATTGATCCATTGATCAGTACTGGATTATGTATTGTCTCCCTTGAAAAAGTGCAATGCATGGTGGTTATTTGGTCACCCATGCCAAAGTTACCGTGACAGTCACTGCTGTATACAACCTTTTAGAATCAAATATATACTTTTCAATTTAGATTTGTGAAATACTTATCTAATGTTTTTGTTTTTTTTGTTTAGGAGGAGACTGGAGAAGATGAAGTGGATGATCCAAATAATTCTAAATCTCCCGGAAGACAGAGAAGGTTGGTTTATAAATAGTTCATATAATTAACAGTATTATATGTGTTTAATTTGTAATTTGTAGAAAATAAGTCGTATAACTAGTTTGGTTCATGCTTTCCTAATTCATTTTGTGCATTCAAATGTAGATAAAAATTTGTTTGCAATATCATGAAAAAGTACAATGACATTGCATCTACTGTCCGATTCATGTCTGCTGTAGCACTAAATTTTCCTTAGTTAATCTCACTAAGGATTTTAAAATGCTCTGCATTTTATACTCCAGCTGAGAAGGCATATTTGGTGTCAGATAATTATGACAAAATGCATACAGCGTAATAATATGTGACATGATACAAACTTTTTTGATATCTCTTCTAAAACCTTGAAAAACTAGTGCTAAGACAGACATAAATCAGACAGTAGTTTTTTAATTTGTATATATATATTGGTAATAACTGTGTAATAATTCAGCAAACATAGCTAAAAGCAACCTTTTTTTCAGCATCATCAACTTTGTATCCATCAACAAAATCTCCAAAACAAAAGAATCCAAACAAAGGGACATAATTACCTGCTGGTAATTATCCAGGCATTGAATATTCCAAATGTGGTAGGGCTTTTAGACTAAATCTTGGGTGCTTTAAAAAATATTAATGTAACATGGTGTCAACCAAGAATAGAGAAGGAGGTGGGAGGGGGGGGGGGGTCACTAACAAAATGTATCCCTTCCAGGTAATGTAAATGAATGAAAAGAGAAATTATCCATTTATTTAGATCATTTACCTAACAAATATGTGTAGATGACCTTAGTAAAAAAAAATGTATAATTTTTATCTGCATAAATGGAATAAATTTGAATTTCAAAATGTTCTCATCAGCTGCTGGTGGCCAATTTGAAATTCCAGAAATTATTGGTTACAGATAGATAAAATCTTTCTATTATCAATGCCTTGAGCGTGGGCAGTACCCAAAAATAGCAGTACAAATTATACCTATAAATATACAAAATATATTTTTGATGTTTTTATACATGTATACTTTTTTTATACTATTGATGGTACAACTACCGGTATTTCATACAGTTTCATGGTCAGTAAAAAAGTTTTGATGTCCATAAACATACATGACCATTGATGTGACCAGACCTTGTTCAGGTATTATTGTCATCATAAAAAACATTTTTAGTTTTTTTATTTCGATGTACTAAAAATAAATATGTCTGCAAAATTTTATAGTATAGTAGTATATAATTGTTATCTAAAAATAAATGAATTTGTGATATAAAGAAATGGATTACTGGGCTATTCCTTTCATTGTCGATACTTGCTGATCACATAAGCAGTTTGAACTCACTTTTTTTTTTTTTTTTTTTTGAAAAAAAAACTTTAGGAAAATTTTGAAGGTTTCTGTGGTTAAATTTGTTGTTTGTGATAAATGCGCAGAAGTTTGAAAAGCTGTTACATAGACTTTGTAATTAAAGATGTAAAATTAAATATGTTGAAAAATATTCTATATATTTGAGAAGATAAGGATTGGGTTTACCTGTTTACTCTTAAACACTCTAAATACAAAAATTAAATTCCATCCTTTTTATTGAAAATTGTAGAAATTGAAAAAATTTCTTTCTTTTAATCTTGTTTTTTTTTTTTAGAAAAAAATGTTTAGTAACAATTTGACCTTTGGTATCTTCCCTTGGTAAAAAATTACATTCCAACCTTTTATTCGAATTTTGTAGAAACTGGCAAGTTTTTTTGTTTTTTTTTAATAATTTAATTTTTTTTTTTTCTTGGTGTAAAAAAAATATATATATCAAGAACTCGACCCTTCTTATCTTCCAAAGTCAAGGGTAGTTGGCAATGAATTTCTTTGTTTTCTTTTTTTTCTTTTTCTTTTTTTTTTTTTTTTTTTTTTTTTTTTTTTTTTTTTTTTTGCTAAAAATTTGAGAAATTTTGTGAAAAATGAAGTATTACCAAGACAATAAGATAACAGTTAGCAGGATTTAAGTTTTTCTGTCAGTTTTATGATAGATTTGACACCTGTTTTGTATTTAAGTAATCCACTTCCAGCAGGTATTACCCTTGTTTTAAAATGTATAGAGTAAAATTCTAAATATTTTTGTATATATACATGTATATATATATAAATATGTGTTTATGTGAGGTAACTGACTTGAGTATATAAATTGTTTATGTGTATATTTTGTGTATTATGTTTTGACAGGTAAATAATAACCTTACTTATCTGTGTCCTATAGTATTAAAGAGAGAGAGAGAGAGGTGTGTTCATATATGTAATCTTGGTGTGCTCATTTGTATATGTACATTAGTATAAGAGAGAAAGATGTTTTTAAGTACATGTATGTATGTGCATTGAAGAGAGAGAAAGACAGACAGAGAGAGAGAGAGAGAGAGAGAGAGAGAGAGAGAGAGAGAATGTTTGGAAGTATGTATATGTATTGAAAAAAGAGAGAAATGAAGACTATTGCCTCCATTGACAGTGCTTCTTTAAGTTAAATAATTTAATATAAATGCATTCAAATATAGCACTTGTATTCCCAGTGTGTTTCTTATTGAAATTGAACTGACTGCCTTGGTATACATGAAGGTGAAGGGATCTTGGCTGGGGTATGATTGATTTAATTGGGTTTTATGTTAAAGTCAAGAATATTTTATTTATATTGAGATGGCACCAGCTGTAGGTAAAGTGGCAGAAATTTTTACCTTTGCATTGCACTTACAGAATTGTGCAGGGAGAATTCTTTAGATGCCACACCTGTTGTGACACGGAGCATTGGCTTTTATAAAAGGTCTTTTCTGAAGGACCTTGTGACTTTCATTTCTAAATATCTAGTGCTTGGGGAAAGAACAATCACTACCAATTTTCAAGCCCAACCATGTGCAACCCCGACCTCCCACATAAGAAGCGAGCACTCTACCAGCTGAGCCACTGTAGTGGTACGACTGTTAACTGCTGCTACAATTCACTCTATGTACATCCTACATTTCAATTCTAATTTTGAATTTATCAAAATTTAAAGGAAAAAAAATTAGTGTTGCACTTTTCCTTTTTCTGTTTCATCATTTATGTGAAAGCATATGAGTATGTTTCTTTTAGTTAAAAAAATAAATTTCCATGGGTCATTAAAATTTTAAAAATCCTAAATTAAAAAAATGATTACCGTAACATATTAAGATTTTGTTGGAAATATTTTTTCATTAATTTTACAAAGAATTTAATGGGTTGGAGACTTTAAAAAAAAAAACTTTTATCAAAGCAGTTGTTATTGATAAAATAAAAAACAGAATTCCTATTGAACTACTATCAGTTTTAATTTACACTCGATATTTCCTTGAAAACTTCATAGCTGTGCTAGATTTTAAGAAATAAAATTACAGTATTCAAACTGAACCATTATTAATATTACTTTACAATCAATTTACTCTTGAAAACTTCTTAATACTGATAAATTTCAACATAAAAACCTATTGAAATATATTTAACTAGAGATGGCATAATTCTATGCATTGTGTTTTTTCATTCTTTTATTCATCATTCAAATAGTTGTGTACTCAAAATATTTTCCAAAAGAAAATTTTTTTCCCTTCTTTTTATCAAATTATTAATAGATTTTTTTGATGTGTAGATCATTATTTGCATTTGAAATAGTTATTATTTTTATTGTGATCTAGTTGAATGGTTAAATTTGAGTTACCAGTATTTGAAAAGATATTAGTGAAAAACTGAGTGTCAGATGTTCCTGATCATGCTTTACATCATCTTTCTGGGTGTGACCAAAAATTAAATTCTGAATTAAAACCTTGTTTATTTTTTATGTTTTATTCAATAAGAAATTATAAATTTTTGTCATTCATTTAAATCCAAACTTTATTTACATCATTGAAATAGACCTAATATTGCATTCCTCAGACACGGAGCAGTGAACTGTGAAATGAACGTTGCTAAACATATGTAAATATATAAATAAATAAAACCTTACAGTATCATTAAATACATATGAAATTGACATGGGCTGTAATTTTAGAATGCATTGAAAATGAGTATTATAAAATTGATTATTGAGTACCGGTATTTCTGGATTATAGGAAAGGATCCTTGGGGTCATAGGGTATAAAAATCAGATTTTGCAGTTTCATTTTATATATATTTAAAAGCTGAAGGGGCTCTTTACAGGAATTTATGCATGTACATGAACATGTGTACACATAATGTGTATTTGTACACACATACACAATATACCGATACAACATGTGCTTTGATGCACATATTTAAATGTTGCTTGTAAAGATCCTAGTGTAAGAAATATGGTCAGTTTGTTTGCTAAAGGTTTATGGTTTTTTTGATACCCCTGTTTTTTCCACCCCATAAAAGGGACACCCTTAATATAATCAAAATCAAGAGAAACTTGACTGAGATTGTAAAACATTATTTGTCCAACAGATGGAAGTACACATATACACACAATGCATACAACACGTGTATGTATGTACACACACATACATATGCTGCACATATGGCATTAAACATGTACCGGGATTAAAAACAAAAAATATAAACAATAGGCGAAAATTGGTTGAAAGTTTATAGTCCGATCAGTAGCGTCTAATACCGGTACCAGTATGACCTTGTCTGAAATTCATGGTTGTCTTATAGGTGTAGTATCGCCTGAAATCATAAAAAATGACTGGGGAAAATCCCACCTTGCCTTATAAGCGAAGTAGTCCTATATCCGGGGATTTACGGTATACACAATGATTCAGTATATATGTACACAATACACATATACATACTATGAACACATGACATTTCACATATACACAAAGTGAATCTACAGTATGTATGTATGTACACAATACACATATGCATATTCTGCACACATGACAGTACACATATACATTGTATACACAATGCACACAGCACATATTTGTATGTATATACACACACATATGCATACACTGCCCACATGACAATACACACACACACACAATGCATACAGCACATATGTGTATGTATGTAAACACACTGCACACATGTGCTTTTTTGTTGTATAAATGTTAAATATTGAAAATTCTGATTCATGTACATGCATACCTGCACACCTGATGGAGACAAATTTTTTGCTATACCAGTATTTAGATATTTAAACTTTTATTGAACATGTGAAAAAAAAAAAAAAAAAAAATGTTAATCTTTTTGTGAATTTTAAAGAAAAAAATGCACATATATTTCTTACATATAAAGCCCCAGAATTGTAAATAATAATAGTCAAAATTTGTGACTGGATGATTTCATATCTAATTCATTGGAACATGTGTTTACAATATTGTTATTTAATATTTTATTTCTTTATTATATGTGCTGATATAAGGTCATGTGACTATTTGAGCAGAGAATGACAGGTAGAGAGAGATTTGAATCATGCTGTTGGCTATTTTCATACTGTGTTTAAATGATTTTGATTACCACATTGGTAAATATGGCTAATTTTCAGCATGAAATAACAGACAATTTTCTATTAAAACTGGTGATCATGTGATCGTAAAGCCATATGGTCAAACACATGTAATCGTATTAATGGGAATTGTTGAATTTACATAAACGTATATTTCAATGTTTGTGTGTACTGTTGTTGTATGTAATTATTAATTATTTAAACAGATATGAAAGAAGATTCGTAAAATTTGGAATTAAGAAATCCAGAAAAACGTTTGGAGAGCTGTTTGTAGTAATTGATTCAATGGAAAATTTTTAACTTTTTTTTAAAATAAATTTGTTTTGCTATGAGAGGAAATGATATGTGTGTGGCCAGTCTTATTGTGGTGCCAGATTACAGGTAATTTTTCTTTTTTCTTTCTTTCTTTTTTTTTTTACCTGTGCACACAAAATGCACATGTATGCATACAGAGGCATAACAGTTGAACCATGATTAAGGTATTGCAAAAAATCAGTTTACACAAAAATACTTAAAATGAACAAAATTCTGAACTTTTAATGTTTAAACATCATGTTAAAAGAAAAATTTGCATATGTGATTTCTATAACTTTTTGCTTTCTTATTTTTTCTTTTAAAAATTATTATTATAATTATTTTTTTATGTAATTAAAAAAATTGAAATTAATTAAAATTTAAAACATGTATTTTCAGACAATTAATCCCTAGTATTAATGATAAATTTGATTTGATTTATTGACTTAATATAGGGTTTAACATCCCAATCAAGAATATTTCACTTATATCAAGACGTCACCAGCTATAGGTAAAGTGGTAGACATTTTGACCTTTGCAGTGCATTTTTGGCAATGTGCAGGGAGAGTTCTTTAACCTGTCTACTGTGACACGGGGCATTGATTTTCAAGGTCTCAATCGAAGGACCCTTTGATATTCATTTCTAAATGCTCAGTGCTTTGAAAAAGAACAGTCACTACCTAATTTCAAGTGTTGGTCAGACCCGGCTTGGGTTCAAACTCTCGACCTCCCACATACGAAGCGAGCACTCTTCCAACTGATCTACCGTAGTGATAAATAATAATGGTAATGGTAAAGGTGAAAATCATAAAATTTACCAATGCTGTAGAATGTTATCACATTTTCTTTATTTTACTAATCACTGTTTTAAGTGGCATATGCTAAATTTGGCAAAGTAATAGACTTTAAATAAATCTGTTATATTTCCTTTTTCCTGCAATGTATCTAAAACAGAATTTTTCATTGCTAATTTTAGTCGTTAATTGGCCTGATAATTTAAAAGGGTTTAAGTATTTCTTGTTTTTTTTTTTTATCTGTGCTGTTCCCTCTGACAAAAAAAAAATTATCCAGAATTATTGCTTTCAACTGTTTTTTTTCAGTGGTCACAGTGTCTGTTGTTCCTTTCTCTTTGGAGGTTTCTTTTATTAATTTGCACTTTGCCATCATAGTTTTGTCAAGCATATATTTTGCAGTTACTTATTTCTTTTCTTTTTTTTCTAATTTCATGTTTTTACTGCGTTCTTGATTACAATGGCTATTTACTTGTCTATGACCTTTAAATGTTAAATACAGTACCTCATTACTGTAAATAAGTATCTGGGCCTCAGTTACTGAGTTGTCTTACGTGCACACTCATGAAACAAAGTGTCTCTCTCCAACTCAGGTTCAGGCCTCAGTGGCCGAGTTTTCTTAAGTGCAAACTCTTGGAACAAAGTGTCTCTCACCAACTCATGTCCAGGCCTCAGGGACTGAGTTTTCTTAAGTGCACAGTCATGGAACAAAGTGCCACTTACCAACTCATGTCCAGGCCTCAGTGGCCGAGTTGTCTTAAGTACACACTGATGGAACAAAGTGCTTCTCACCAACTCATGTCAAGGCCTCAGTGGCCGAGTTTTCTTAAGTGCACATTTATGGAACAAACTGCCATTTACCAACTCATGTCCAGGCCTCAGTGGCCGAGTTGTCTTAAGTGCACACTCATGGAACAAAGTGCCTCTCACCAACTCATGTCCAGGCCTCAGTAGCTGAGTTGTCATAAGTGCAAACTCTTTGAACAAATCAACAGCATATCAATTTGTAATATTTTATTTCTTATTATTACTATTATTATTTTTTTTTCCTTTGTACGAGTCAGTTACACACACACACACACACACACACACACACACACACACACACACTACAATTAATTTTCTTCTTTCCAATTAATTCACACACACACATATACACACACACACACACAATTCACACACACACACACAAATTTTATCTACAAAAACCCAGACTTATATGGACATTTATATGTCCCTTTGATACTTACCACACGCACACACACACATCCACTATATACAATGAAAAACCCTATGACCTTTAATATACTTATGGATAACTTAGAATCTAAAATGTATACACTGTTTCAACTTAGAAAAATATTGTAATATTTATCCTGTTGTTACCCTGCAGATGAGCCCATGGGCCCCAACCCTGGCACTTGCCTTCCCCATTTTGTAATTAAGGTCTGGGAAAATAAAAATAATAAATTAAAAAAAAAAAACTCTTTGAACAAAGTGCTTCTCACCAACTCATGTCCAGGCCTCAGTGGCAGAGTTGTCTTAAGTGCAAACTCTTGGAACAAAGTGCCACTCACCAACTCATGTCCAGGCCTCAGTAGCTTAGTTGTCTTAAGTGCAAACTCTTGGAACAAAGTGCCACTCACCAACTCATGTCCAGGCCTCAGTAGCTGAGTTGTCTTAAGTGCAAACTCTTGGAACAAAGTGCCACTCACCAACTCATGTCCAGGCCTCAGTAGCTGAGTTGTCTTAAGTGCAAACTCTTGGAACAAAGTGCCTCTCACCAACTCAAATCTAAATGAAGCAGATCCTAGTGTTTGTCAGTGCATTTGTTGAAGGTTAGGCTTTTTTCCAGGCACTCTGGTTTCCTCCACCATCCAGAACTGACCTCTAAATCAGGAGTGGCCATCTAGATATAAGTGAAAGAGTCTTGACCATGGTGGGAAATACCATTACTCCACTCCAATCCATCTAAATAAATAGATGTTAAATACTTGCTTAATAATCAAAAATACTTGTAAAAAAGTTTTGCAGAGGATTTCCTTTGATTGCCTAAAATTTTAATTTTCAACTAAAATTGCCTAAAAATGACAAAATCAAGCCATTAAAAATGTTTCTGTGAAAAATATTTTTTCAAAAATTTTACATAAATGAGATGGTGATACAAAAGGAAGTTTATCCAAGATTTTAAGCCCCCTTTGACAGTACAGTATTATATGAGGGTAACTGATAAGTATTTAGAGAGGAAGTACGAAGGAAGTAGGGACAGCGATATGAGGAAGAAGTCCCAGGCAATCGACATATAAAATAACCACGACTGTAGATACACTAAGTGACACAATACCATGTCATACACAGACATACATGTGTAATAAAAAATATCCTTGAGCCAGTACAGTGTATTGTTTTTTATTTACACCTTGGAAGAACAATACATTGTAAATCCTGTCTGGAAAGACAGGCCCTGGTTTCACAATCAATCCTTAACTAAAGTTTTCCCTAACTTAAATTTAGCAAATTTTAGCAATCCCTTTCTGAATTAAAAATAATCATTTGTGACAAAATTTAATACAGATGTTACAAGCTTGAAGTGAACTTTAAAGTAACACCTTAAATTATTAAATATTTCAACAATTAACAAAAATTATTAAAGTTTCAAATTTGCCAGGTTGAAGTTAAGGAAAATCTTTGTGAAAGAATGATTGTGAAACCGGGGCCAGGTTCCAAATAAAATCAGGACTGTGTCCTTCACAGGCAAAAAAAAAAATATATAGGGGATATTTTGATACTTTTCTTTACTTAAATGTGGTCCTTAAATGAAGGTAAAAAAAGCTTACTTACTTATTATAGTACCAGGACACAGGTTCAAAATTATTTCTTAACTAAGATTTTTCTTAATTCGCAAATTTGAAACTTTTTCATTTCTATTAATTGGTAAGACTTCATAGTTTCTGGTGTCATTTTGAAGATGAGTTAAGGTTTAACACATCTTTTTTTTCTTTTTTTCAAAAATGTTATTTTTAGTTTTAAAAAAAAAAAGATTGTCAAAATTAGCTAATTTGAGTTGAGAAAAATCTTAGTGAAGGATTTGTTGTGAAACTGGGGCCAGCTCACTATTCAGGTTTAATTAAAGGTGGTCTTTATATGAGTCAATAGTTTCAGCTTACTAATTGGAGAGTCTTTCACCACTTTGATTTTGATCCCACACTGGCAGATCCTAGTGTGAGAAAGTTTGTCAGTTCACTTGATGATTGTTTTAATACCAAGAACTGTTTGTGTATTGATTCATTTATCACAATGTAAAATTGCATCAATTTTTAACATGAATTATTCCCCATTTCTAGTGCATAAAGTTTTTCATGCAAATTTCAGAAGATTGATAGTTTTCATAACTGAAATGAATGAATGAATGAATAAAACATTTTCAGTACACAAGTCATTTTTCAAGTCATTTTGAACCTTTCCATGAAAATTTTTTTTTCAAATATTTTACATAGAATTTATAAGGGTGGGGTGGGAAGGGGGTAAGTTACCAAAGGAAGTCTCACCCTGCATTGTAGTCTTGATGGATTTCTGTTGTAGTTAGGACTGATTTTTATAAAACTTGACTATACCTACATTCCATTACCTACTCAGTACATTACATGTAGTTGTCATTTGTTATATTGATAAAAATTTTTACCTATTTAAAAGCTAATTTATGTCAATTTTGTTTGATTTAGATATATTATTGAAGCCTTTATTTCCTCTAAAGGTCAGAGGTTAAATTTTACATGACAGTGTCTACTCATCATTCATGCAGACACAAAAAAATTTCTTTTATAGGTTTTTTAAGAAATTGTTTATTTTTCACAGAAATGGCTTTATTTAAGTCATATGTAGAATATAAGAAGAAGGTGAAACTCTTTCCAACAAAATGAAATGAATACATTTCTTTTTAATGTTAGCATTAAAACCTAAACATTAATGCAGACATCCAATTATTTTGGCAGCTTGGTGGACTGGAGAATTATGCAGAAAAACATTGATACATAAAAAGAAATGTGCAACAAGAATTTTTTTCTTGAAGTTTAAGAAAAATGGGTACAGAATGAACATAGAAAATAAGCATGTGTGTGTGTGTGTGTCAGAGACAGAAATGGAATGAGAGAGAGAGAGAGAGAGAGAGTGTGTGTGTGTGTGTGTGTGTGTGTGTGTGTGTGTGTGTGTGTGTGTCAGAGACAGATGGAATGAGAGAGAGAGAGAGAGAGAGAGAGAGTGATGCCCTGAGATGTGTAGCTTTTCCTTCATTTAGCAACTTTTAGTCTAAAAAACAGCATTTAATTCAGGGAAGAGGAAGGTTTTGATGTTTTGAAGAGTGTTTTAAGCAAATTAAGCAAAATATACATTGTATAAGAATTTCAATAATTGATTTTTATTACATGATATGTAACAGGTGACATGCCTTTGGGTTATAAAATATGTGACCACTGTATAAACATGAATTAATCTGAATACCAAGTACTGGTGAATTTTTGTTTGATTGAGTCCACCTGCTTCATAAGTTTAGAATTATTTGATCCAATGTCATTCTCACTTGTTTTTAAATAAAAACAATACCTGGTGTATACTTTGGCTGTGGTGACAAGTGCTCCAGTGGTTCAAGTCACAGTCATGTTCCTGGGTTGTGGGTTCAAGCTCTAGGTGGGCCGTGTAATATATCCTTTATCAAGATCTTTTGTTGATTTCACATTTTTCCCCTCCCCCCTGCTGCCAAATTAATGGGTACCAGCAATTACTGCTGGACATAAACATTACAATTGACAAAATGTCCAATCCAAGGGGCAATATTGTAATCACGGTCACTTGTCTTTAAGAGCTGGATAGGCAAAGCCTATTGAACCTATGAGCTGGTGACAGAGTTTAACTTACAAAAAGTAAAATTGGGTATTTTAGATGTTATAAATTTTTGCCCTTTTATAGGCAAAGAAGTTAATGATAGTTTGATAAGTGATTATTTTATTTTTTAAACAGCCAATTGACAAGCAAAAATGTGTAGTTAATAAATGATAATTTATTTAAATCCAATATGACGGCCACTTGTTTATTAAAGACCTTGGATATTGTGTAACTAAGTGGTCCAAAGCTACTCGCACTGTCCTCTCAACATCTAGGTTTAAATTCCACTTTGGCTGAAACCTCATGCCAAAAAGTTGTCAGTCAATCTTCCAAACATTGGTAGTTTTCTTCTGACACTCTATTTTCTCTACCATCCCAGAATTTACTACCTTGATATATATGAACATATCTTGACTAAGGCATTAAGAACAACTGTTCAACCCCATTTCACTCATTAAGACCATATTTACAAGCCTTCTTTACAAGCAAGACAGTTTATTATGTTGAAAATAATTGCCACTTAAGGGCTTTAGTCCAGGGACATTGGTTTGGTATATCCCCTACTGGGCAGTAAATTTTCATGAGATAGTTATGATGTCAATTTCAATAACATTCCATGACAAATGTCAATTTCTTCTATTTGTTTGAACCTTAAGAATATGTCTGCCAACACCTTGCTATAACAATAGTTGAAAAATCAAAATATTTTGAAAACTTCTATCACCTCTCCCCTTGAGCAGAATATTGATGTTTTTATCCCAAGTCCCCAAGTATGTTGTTAGTTTTAGCACCACCCCTAGCCAGAATATTGTGATGTTATCCAGTCTTAACACCCCTGGTCAATTATTCAACTAAGAGTTGTTTAAGGTCAACACCTGGTCTTGACCAGTATAAAATATTTTATAGATAAATTGAACCATGATGAAATAACGAGACAAACAATTTGATCAGATAAAATAATTATTCTGTTTAAACATGGCATAAAATTTAAACTTTCGCTTTGTTGTGTTTGATCACTTAGTTATACCTGTAGGCTATAACTGTCACTGGACTTGTCAGAGTGAAGTTAATTAAAAATGAGAGATAGATAACAAAAACCCTATCACATTGTTATGGTTGTATGGTTGATCACTGCAGTAGAGAGAGAGAGAGAGAGAGAGAGAGAGAGAGAGAGAGAGAGAGAGAGAGAGAGAGAGAGAGAGATTTCTGAAGTTGTTTCATATTTTTGCTTAATACTGAATGCCACACTAATGCTATGAAATGAAGAAAGAGAGAGATATTCCTTGTTTCATATTTTTGTGCATTACTAAATGCCAACCTAATGCTATATATTGAAGAAAGAGAGAGAAATTTCGAAGTTGTTTCATATTTTGCTTATTATTGAATGTCACATTAATGCTATAAAATGGAGAGAGAGAGAGAGAGAGAGAGAGAGAGAGAGAGAGAGAGAGATTTCTTGTTTCATATTTTTGCTCATTGCTAAATGCCAACCTAATGCTATACTAGTATATTGAAGAGAGAGAGAGAGAGAGAGAGAGAGAGAGAGAGAGAGAGAGAGAGAGAGAGAGAGAGAGAAATCTTAATTTGTTGCATATAGTTTTGCTCAATACTGAATGCCACTCTAAGTGCTTTAGGTTATAGAGAGAGAGAGAGAGAGAGAGAGAGATTGAAAGAGTGAGGTAAAAGACAGAGGGTTTGAATTGTGCCTGGAAAGAAAAGGGAATTTTTTTTCTAAAGCCAGATAGCGTATGTTTATTTTCTTGTATGTAAAACTCTTGTGGTATAGTACATTGTATAATGTTTTATTGGGTATTATTATTTGATTTGAGAAAGGTCTATGTTTGTTATGTAAATGTTGATCAAGTTATGAGTCATTATGTAAAATGAAATCATATTGATTTTAACTTGAGATTGGTGATACTTTAAAGTATTCCCAATCATACACAATAACTTAGTGTTATGACGGTGGTACTGGCTACAGAATCGTCGTACGAGTTCTTGAAAGACTTTGCTGAGTCATGGTCACTAAAACTGAAGGTACATATAGACACCCATTATTTTATGACCAATGTTTTGTCTCCTGTATAATGATTGTGTTCATCTGATTCCATAGATTTTGTCACCCTGTTAGCTTGCATTAATTATACACTGCTTTCAGCAAAATGGTGGTTGTGGGTTCAATCCCAAATTTGACCAAAGATTAAAAAGAAATTGGTAATAAACATCTATGTTACAAAATCATACAATGTAGACAAAAAATGTAAGCCATATTCTGAGGGGTAGAAAAATACATCATGTATATTTAAAAACTGAAAATTAGAAAAATAGTGTTAACAGTTTTACATAACCTTTTAAGAGAATACAGATTTAATCCCTGAGTTTGACCGCAAAATTGTCATCACACTTCTTACTGCATAAAATTGTCACAACTTATTTGTAATATTTGCGAAATTTGCACTGGTAATATGATAAAAATTAATAAACTTTGACCAAACAATCGTTCTTTATTATCCCTGTAGAAAAATCAAGGAGGGTTTATATAAATCACTTCATCCATCAGTTTGTCGGTTCATGTGTTAGTATTCTCAATTCCGCTTCATAACTGCCATCTGTAAGTCCATCCTGATTCTGCTTCATAACTGCCATCTCTAAGTCCATCCCGATTTCCACTTATATATGCCATCGTAAGACTATCCCGATTTCTGCTTCATAACTGCCATCTGTAAGTCCATCCCGATTTCTGCTTCATAACTGCCATCTGTAAGTCCATCCCGATTTCTGCTCATAAGTGCCATCTGTAAGTCCATCCCGATTTATGCTTCATAACTTCCCTGTTTATGGATGGAATTTGAAATTTGCCACAGATATACAACAACTTGAGACCATGTGTTTTTTTAAGTTTATAGGTCAATGGTCAAGGTCTTATATGTCAATAGGTCAATGAGTTGTTTCCCATTAGCGATGATAGGGGTATTTGCCTCTTAAAGATAGCTCTGGTTTCATTAGAAATCATGCTTATACACATTGTAAACCAAAAAAAAAAAAAAAAAAAAAAAAAAAAAAAAAAAAAAAAAAACTATTTGCCAAGCTAAAGATTATTTCTTTGAAGTAATTACAACTGTAACATCAAAGTTATGCAGGTAGTCCTAAGTTCAATGTCATGTAATATATAGATTTGTAACAGCATTGATTAAAAAAATCAATTTGTAATGACTATGACTTGCAAAAAATCTATAAATTTAAATTTTAAAAAATTAAACAGAATTTAAGTTGTTAAATAAAGGAATTTTTCCCAAGGGTAATGCCATTGAAAGCTTTTAATAGATGAATTTATATTATACCGGTATTTAAAATTGTCATAAAAGCCTTGATTCATTGCAACATTCTATTCAGTGAAATTTTGGTGTTATAAAAGGGATTTAGTGTTAAATTGATTGACATGGAAAATAGACAAGAAAAAATGGAATGTAAGACATCAAAAGGCTATGCTGATAACAGGGAGAGGAGGGGCAATGTTAGGGAGGTTCATTATAATGAATTGTTGCTACATTTATAATATAGAAATATTTGCATAACCTAAAACAGTGGATCTTATGAAAACCAAAGACCCTGATTGAATCAAATTTTTGTTTTTAAATTGGGACATATCACAAATATTGTTTGTTAAGTTTAAAGTATGTCGTGTAAATTGAAATCCTGTCTAAATTAAACAGGGGATATGTGTGGCTAAGTGGCCAAAACTGTGTGCTTATGGTTCACAGTGTCTCTCACCGCCTAAGTTAAAATCCCCTCACTGTCAGATCATATTGTGAGAAAGTTTGTCAGTTTGCTTGCAGAAAGTTAGTGGATTTTTTCTCCAGATACTCCAGTTTTCTTCCACCATCCTAGATTTTCCTGACCACCTTGATATAAGTGAAAGAATCTTGTCTGGGGTTTAAAACACTATTAATCCACTCCATTCCATTCTACTCTACTCCGCCCCTCTCCTCTCCACACAACACCACTCCATTTCACTCCACTTGACTCTACACTAAATTAAACAAAATCTTTAGTACAGGAGTTGTTCATTTTTAATAGGTTTGACTGTATATGTATACGATTTATAGATTTAGTGGTCTTAAAGGTCACATCACCTCTCATTTCCTAGACTCAAATCTCCCCAGGGTGGGGGGGGCTTCGGTGGCCAAGTGGTATAAAATGCATGCTTACAAATCAGTGCCTCTCACCGCCTGGGTTTGAATTCCACTAGAGACAGATCCTAGTATGTAAAAGTTTAGTCAGTTTGCTTGCTGAATGTCATTGGTTTTTGTCTCGGCACTCCGGTTTCCACCATCCTAGAACTGACTGTCTCGAAATAAATAAAAAAATCTTTGACTTGGGCATAAAACACCATTACTGTAGACTCCACTCAATTTCTCAGGATAGGGCAAAATGTGAGAAAGTTAGTCATTTTGCTTTCAAAATGTCAGTTATTTTCTGTGGGCACTATGGTTACCTCAGCCACCCCTGAATTGATCTTAACTAAGTGAAATAAACTTGACTGAGAGATGAAGCACTGTTACTTCACTCTTCTACCTGTCAGAACAATGGTGTTAGTAAGTACTATAAATACTGTGACTTATGTTTATAAGTACTGTGTTTTATTATCTTGACAAGTATGCTTTAGGAACTATAATAGCGACAGTAGACTGTTTGAAGTTTGTTTTATTATTATTTACTTTTGATATTGTGAATTTTAATCTTTAAGACTTTGTGGACTTTTTGTTATGATTTGAAAAGTCATTAAAATATTTGTAGTTATTTATTTTATTTTTATAGTAACACTTACTTACTTAGTACAATATACTACAATAGATGAAGTGTATATCTGTATAAATATTTAATAGCAGTATGTGAAAATTTAGAAAAAATTGATAAACATTTTTAAGTTGAAATTTTAAATACATTGTATTTAAATGAGTTTTACCTCAATGTTTATATTATAAGAAGTTGGGGGTGGGGGGGGGGGGGGGGGTTATAATTTGCTTTCTTGGGGTAATAATCTAACATAACACATGAAACAAAGGTCAATATTTTTTTATTATACCAAATGTTTTTTTCTCTTTTATGTAACCTGGGATATGTCAATCCAGTGAAATAAGCAAAGAAAAATATACATTGTATTCGCCCATGTATGTTTGCAAACGCCATGATTGTTTACATTCTCTTGCTTGGTTAAGGCGAGACTAATATTAGAAATGGATGAGAAGTAGTTTGGTAAAATTTGTAGCCAGGCGATATTGAAAAAAAATTATTGCCCGTTGGCAAGAAATACATGTATTACAAATTGTAACTGGAGGTGATTTCAATCGGAAGATGGTAAAAATACACAAATGTGTCTTAACCAATCATATAATTAGATTTTTACATCAGATATAATAAATCTTATTATTTATGCAAAACGATTTTGGAATCATAGAATTTGCTATTTCTCTGTAAAAATGAGGTACAGTGGTGGCCAAGTGGTTGGAGCATTAACCTTAAAACTCCAAGGGTCTCATGGCTGAGGGTTCAATCCCAGGCAACCACGTGTAAGAAAGGTTATGCCTTGTAGGCCTTACTTTTTGACTCTATAAAAGTATAACGGCCTGGGTGATCTCTGATGTTATATAGGAAATTGTGAGTTAATATACTAGTATATTATGGTTGCCATAAATTGAAAAAATTAAAAAATTTGCTGATTTGACATTAAACAGCATTCAACCAACCAACCTTAAGAAAACTGTTTTCAAAGAATTTGCATTGTAAAGATATGTTAATTTTAAATACTTCCCTGGAAACAATACTAATTATAACATAGAATCTATATCGAAGGCAGTCTGGGATGATGGAGGAAACCAGAGTGCCCAGAAAAACACTAATCTGTTTCATAAAGAAATAATTAAAAGTTAATTAATTTTTTAACTCGGAAAATTAATATTGATAATATATCAACTTATGGAATTGATTTTTTTTAAAATTTTACTCTTTGTATAAAAAAATTACTGTAGGTAGAAATGAAAATGAAAGTAGTTATCATCATTAGGCCAAGATAATCAATCATGTGGTTCCTGTTGGCTCTCCCATCCCAAAAGTTGGCCCACATTACCCCAAGTTTTTGTTTTTGTTTTTGTTTTTATTTTTTCAAATTTTGGATATTTTTAGTGAGAAATTTTGCAACATATTGCTTATGTAAAAAAAAAAAAAGGAAAAGAAAGAAAGAAATACACATACCCCTTTCTAAATCATTTTCTCGAGGGAACATGAAACATTTTTATTATTGTATTTTGCCTTACAAAATTATATGTGTAAGTATAGTGTAGAGACGAGATGTAGCATGATAAATAAGTATGTATATATACAGTATTTTATTGTAACCACTAAATAATCAATTTAGATCATGAATTTTAGCAGATTATTACACCAAATTTACTCCTTATATTACCATAATTAGTCATAATACCTAGAAGAACAAAATTGTACCAGTGTATGTATATACTAGTATATATATATATATATATATATATACTATGCATATAAATCAGTTTTGTTTACATTAGAGAGTCCTTTTACTTATATTATAAATTTCAAATTTTAAAATATCTTTATAGTTGGGTACTTAAAATGAAAAACAGAAGTGTCAATTATTGACAAATATATGAGAGAGAGAGAGAGAGAGAGAGAGAGAGAGAGAGAGAGAGAGAGAGAGAGAGCGAGAGCGCGCGAATTCAAAGAAATAAAGATGGTTGTACACAAAATGTATTGGTTTTTTGCAAGATTGATAAGCCTTTTTTGACTTAAGTCCAGAGGTCAGAGAACTCAGTTTGAATTCAAAATCAAACTCAACCTGTAAAATAATATTGAATGTTTAATGTTTATGTGAATTTGTATCCCTTTCATAACTTTCACTTTTCATTAAACTTGAATAGCTTTAATCTGTTGTCTCTGATGTATACCAGTAAAGACAATTTGTTGGCTACATTTACAGATGCATAGGTCAAAGGTAAAGGTCAAAAAGTCAAACGGAAATGATGGGGTTAGGGGTTATTGGCTCCTTATGAGCTAATTGTAGTTTTAAGTACTGTTTAAATTAGAAAGTCCATAACTTTATCTTTAATTTCAAATTTAGTTGAAATGTGACTGAGCAACTAAGATGGCCGACTTTTGATTTTAGTTTGTTTAAAGTTTTCTGGTTTGAACCCAATAGGGTTGTGTGGTAAGTCCTTGAGAAAGACATTTATTTACAAGATCTTCCAGTCTACCTAGCTGTCAAATGAATTACGGTAATACCAGCAAATAATTGCTGGATGTTTACCTTGTGATGAACCGACATCCAAATCAAGGGAGATTATTACACTTTTAGTTACAACTTGAAATTTAAACTGTAATAAATGACACAATATTATAATTGAGTGAAAATTGGGAGAAGAGGGTTTGTAGAATATAAACTGTATATAGGTAGATATGAAGATGTTTTGAAGTAGTCATTGCAAAAACTTATATTTCTATCAGAGATTAAAAAAAAGATATAGCACATACCATATGTATATAGCGAGTAAATTGACAAATTACTGTGTGATTCAAGTTAAATTCAAAATTAAGGTAGAAAACAGACAAAATCCAAAATTACAGAGTTGTTTTTTTAAAAAAAAAAAAAAAGAAAGATAAAATCTCTGTTGAACAAAAAATATGACAAATAAAATAATAAATGAATAATAGATAAATAAATAATAAATTAATTAATTAATTAATAAAAATAAACAGTTTTAGATAAGTACTTTTTGAATTTTGACTTGATTCATGCACACACATTGAAAATATAGTCTATATGTATATTTTATTTTTGTTTAACATTAGATGTCCCCTACCACACTATTATCTTTTCAGGAAAACCAATTAGATGTCACCGTTTCCCATATATAGTCATCTTGTTAAGTTATTTATATAAGTAAACTGTTAATCGGGAAATTTTCATAGTTTGCTTTTTATTAGTGTAAATTCATGACAGTAGTAAGATTCAAAAATAAAACCTTAAGCAATATTTTGTTTAGATATAATTTAATTGCATTTGCATTGATCATCATTTGACAATGTATACTTTTTGCAAAGATCATCAAATGAAAAAACTAGTGAAAGTTAATTGACGCCAAAATTTCCCGACTTACAGAATGAATTTTATTATTTTTGCACTTAATTATATATATTCCTTACAGGTCAAAGTCAACATTGAAACGACTTAGAAAATTTTTCCATACTGTTAGATTTATCTCCAAATTGCGACCTTGGTGAGATTTGGCATGAGTCTTAGTTTATATCCTGGTTCTCAACCCAATGCTCTCGCTTTACACCCCTAACGACTGCCGCTTCTGTATAATATATAAAAATATATATAGGCATATTATAGTTAGCTGTAATATAATATTTGTATTATTAATAACATTTATATACTGTATTTGTGTAGAATTTTATTTTATTTTAAATTTTTTAGAATTTTGTTGATCAGTAAGAGTGCCAGGTATGGTAATTCCTCAACATTTTTAGAAATTAGAAAAATTTGCATGGGTATTTAGATGATGTTATGTTGGTGGTCATAGTTGATCTGTTCAAATTAGCCCTTTGTGTTCTAATAAAAAAACATATATGTAGCATTAACTATGGGTGCGAGCCAAAATATTTTTGTTCAAGTTGACAGACCAGGCCTGTCAATAGAGTGAACATTATTTCAGAAGTTTTGTTTTTAAGCATGTTAAATATGTAACAGCATGATAAAGAGACTTTATGAATCAGTTTTTTTTTCCCTCTTTTATTTGTTGAGAGAAAAAGTTTGTAAAAACAAATATTCTGGATTCTTAGTTTTCTGTTTCATTTCATCTAAAGAATTAAAAAAAAATCATGATTAGGTTGATGACTTGTGTGGCCAATGAAATAAAAGTCATGTTGTCATTAGTGACTTGGATGGCCAATAAAAAAAAATCATGTTGTCATTAGTGACTTGGATGGCCAATAAAATAAAATCATGTTGTCATTAGTGACTTGGATGGCCAATGAAATAAAAGTCCTGTTGTCATTAGTGACTTGGATGGCCAATAAAATAAAAGTCCTGTTTTCATTAATGACTTGGGTGTTCACTGGAATGAAAGTCATGTTGTCATAAGTGACTTGGATGGCCAATGAATAAAGGTCCTGTTGTTATTAGTGACTTGGATGGCCAATGAAAAAATCATATTGTCATTAGTGACTTGGATGGCCAATGAACTAAATGTCCTGTTGTCATTAGTGATGGGTGACTAATGAAATAAAAATCATGTTGTCATTAGTGACTTGGATGGCCAATGAAATAAAAATCCTGTTGTCATTAGTGACTTGGATGGCCAATGAAATAAATGTCCTGTTGTCATTAGTGATGGGTGACCAATGAAATAAAAATCATGGTGTCATAGTGACTTGGATGGCCAATGAACTAAATGTCCTGTTGTCATTAGTGATGGGTGACCAATGAAATAAAAATCATGTTGTCATTAGTGACTTGGATAGCCAATGAATTAAATGTCCTGTTGTCCTTAGTGATGGGTGACCAATGAAATAAAAATCATGTTGTCATTAGTGACTTGGATGGCCAATGAAATAAAAGTCCTGTTGTCATTAGTGACTTGGATGGCCAATGAAATAAAAGTCCTGTTTTCATTAATGACTTGGGTGTTCACTGGAATGAAAGTCATGTTGTCATAAGTGACTTGGATGGCCAATGAATAAAGGTCCTGTTGTTATTAGTGACTTGGATGGCCAATGAAATAAAAATCATATTGTCATTAGTGACTTGGATAGCCAATGAACTAAATGTCCTGTTGTCATTAGTGATGGGTGACCAATGAAATAAAAATCATGTTGTCATTAGTGACTTGGATGGCCAATGAAATAAAAATCCTGTTGACATTAGTGACAGATGCCCAATAAAATGAAATGATGTTGTCTTTAGTGACCTGGATGGCCAATGAAATAAAAATCAGGTTGCCCTAAGGGACTTGGGTGTCTCATGATCCATTGGTTACTCCATCTAATTAAAAAAATCATATTTTATAAATGACATTTGGTTCTGAGAAGTTGAAATGCCATTGGTCTTTAGTTGGGTGAAAAATATAAACCAAATTACATGTACTTGTATTACATGTAGGTTGACAGTGAAAAATGTCATAAATGTCATCGGTAATTCATTTTCATTTAGTTAATAAATATATATTATTAAAAAGCAATGAATGTAATGTAAATAGGACTTCTTTCTTGAAATCTATAGGAAAATGCTAGATAAGGAAGTTGTAAACAATAATTGACTGGTGGTGAGGGCTGAAACAATTTTGTTGCAAAGGGACATAACTTGTGTTTTTCACGTGTGTGTTTATGCATGTCATTATGTCTGTCTGTATAAAGAATTAAATATCTATGCTGCAACTCACAAAGCTGCTGACAATCAATATAGCACAATTAACAATATTATTAACCAAGGATAATGAACTTTTGAACACAAGGAATATCATTAATTGGAGTACATTCGACAAAAGACTTGTAGAAAATAGATTTTGACTAATCATCATCTCATGGTTAACTTAAAAGTGTTATAGGAGGTTTAGGAATTTAATTGGCATTATTTGGCAGGTCTACAGTGCTTAAAAATTTACCTGATGCAACAGAATGTCTTTTATCAAAATGGGTCTAATGTCAAAGAAAGTCCATTGTCAAAATAGACCAGATATAACATCACAAGGTCCATTGTCAAAATAAGTCCTATGTTGCAGCAGAAGGCCTCAGTTTCACAATCATTCCTTAACTAAGATTTTCCTGAACTTAAATCTGGCAAATTTGAAATTTTCATAATTTTGTTAATTGTTGAGATATTCAGAAACTTAACGTGTCATTTTAAATAACACTTCAAGATTGTAACATCTTTAATTAGTTTTATTACAACTATTTATTTGATAGAGATTGCTAAAATTTACTAAATTTAAGTTAAGGAAAATCTTCTTTAAGGAACATTTGTAAAACCGGGGCCTGATGTCACAGCAGAAGGTCTAGTCTTAAGTCACAAAACGTATAGTTTTAGAATTGGACTGCCTTTGGTTATATCACATGAATCCATTGAGTGCCACAGTGACCATTGTTTTACAATAGTTTTTGAGGCATATGAAACTTTGATGTTATTGGGAATAAATGTACCAACAAGACATAACATCTGGGTGGGGAGGCAGGTGGGTTTGTAGAAAGGAGAGGTAACTACATGTACAAACAAGTCTTAACATCTGGATGTGTAGTGGGGGGTGTTTGCAGAAAGGGGAGGTAACTACATGTAATATCTTTCAGTCTTTCATCCTGTGTAAATGCTATTCACTTGGTGTTGGAAATATATACATTATACATATCCTATCTTATTTTCCTATCTAACTTTCATTTCACAATATTTAATCCTCTAGGAGACATATTTATAAAGTTCATATATTACCCTCTGCCTGTGATAAAAGATTAAAGCTATGCCTATAACCTCTGTGTTACTTGTCCCAGTGGTATAAGTGACGGTATCACTATGACAATTATGTAAACAATCACTGTCAACATTTTCTTCTTTATTATACCTTACCACTGTCAGATGAAATGGTGAAAAAATGCAGTGGTCAATTTGCACTCCAACCTGAAACTTTCCCCATTACCGGTACATTGTACTAGCCATTCTTGATAAATTGTTGTCAAGATTAGTAACTGTGACATTATTAGAAATCAAATCACATAATCTTGATTCTGGAAAAGACATCAAGACACTCTACCTTTCTTGGTGTTTTTCATTAAAATCAAGATTACACTCAAACAGTTGGACATTTTGGCCACACCCCTTGATTCTTGTCTACCGCACTATGTATGAAGTAAATGGCAAAATATAATATATTTGAGTTCATCAGCGCACCACACAATATATATCACATTGGTTTGTGTGGAACAGGTATGGAATCTCGCAGTTTACTGTTTTCAGGTAAAAATGTGACAAAATTCTGTATTTTGTTTGTTTCATGAATGTATGCAGTATCCATTGTAAATAATTGTCTGAAGGTATAATAAGTTGGTAAGCTGGTGAACTCTAAAATACGTTATATACTTATATTTTTTAATAACCTCATCAAGTTTGAAAATCTTAACATTTTCCGTTCACTGTGTGGTCTGTAATCTCACTGATTGGACAAGGAAATTGATATTATTGATAGCTTAACACATTATTGATTACTAAAAAGTATATCGCTTTATTGAATGTATTTATTGATCATTTGTTTAAATTTTCAACAAAATACAAAACTCTCCGATAATTTTTTGTCTTGTGATGTTTGATGTATTAAATTCTTTAACGATTTGATCATTATGTATCTTGTCAGGTGATATATTTTTGTCTAATTAACTGTCACTCACCTGAGGAGTACAAGAAATTACTCCAACTTTACAATACAATCTAGTCAGTTTTATTATGTTTTTTTTAATTATTTTTTTTTTACCTTGTGTTTATTGTGTCATACCTTTGTTCAGGTGAAAACAAAGATATATTCTATAATTTTCAGTTTCTTATTTGTGTACATAAATTGCTATAAATCTGTTTTTAGACTAAGAAAGTTAATAGTTATCAATTAATTTTTTTAAATTGAATTTAATTATTTATTTATTAATTAATTTATCTAAATTTATTAATTAATTAATTTATTTATTTATTTTATAATGTTTTAATTATTGATCGAAAATAATTAATATGTTTCTATAGCATCACACTAGCCTTAATGTACCACCCAAGGCAGCATTAGAATGTTGTCAGATTGAGGTTTGAGGTTTGAATTTAAGCATGATATGATGGCCTTTGTGGTGGTGTGGTTTGTATGATGGCCCCTGCGGTGGTGTGGTAAAAGTCTTAATGTTTAGACACCTGAGTGCACACTAGTATGAAGCAGACCATTATATGCACTCTCACATCTAGCATACACAAATTTGTACAACATCACAGACACACAAATATATTTCAGCTGAACAAAGTTTACCTGTGTTTAAAAACACATTTTTCATGAGTATTTTTATAAAAATTTTACTATAAATATCTAAAATTCCCATAATATTTAAAACGAAAAATTGACATCTTAGGTCTCCAAGTTTGTTTTTTATTATTTCATATATTGTTATTTTGGGAAAAATAAGTTAATCGAAACACATATATAACACATATACACCAGTAATATATATATATATATATATATATATATATATATATATATATATATATATATATATATCAATCCTAACATTGACTGCTGTCATGTTTTATTACAAAGGAGAAAAAATGGTACAAAAAAGGTGTGGAAAAAATACCTGAGAAAACAACGTGTTTATTGGCTGTACCTGACTGACACACCTGCACATTATTGCATAATTAAGAGTTTTGGAATAGGGGAAAATAAATTTAAATATATTTATGAAATTTTTATTTTTGTGCCATAAACTTTATTTACATTTTTTTTTTTTTTTTTTTTTTTTTGTTATGTAACACAGATAATTTTAAAATTAAACAAATGAAATGAAAACTTAAATATAGTGCATATTAAATAGATAAATAAATTATTTAACAGGTACATTGTAACAGGTGTTATCTATCTTATAATTCAGGTGTGGCATAAATATCCTTAAATTCTTATTTTTAAAAAAAATTATTTTGACCTAAAAATAAGAACCATCTGTTAAAAAAATTCATGCAAAATATTTCTGTATTGGAAAGTCTGCTATAAAGACCACCTCTGTATAATGATTATTAGCTAACAAAGGTCAGGATCCCAAATTTTCTTTTACCTGTGTATAAAAACCACTTGCCCATTAAGTCACTTTAATAGGTTACTTTTGGGTATTCATGATAGACAGGTTTTGCTACCCTTATTTCTCAAAAGTGGCCTAAAATATATTGGAATGTCCCTGTTTGAATATTGCTTTATCAGTTACAGGTGAATCTCAACATTTAAGAGCCTCTGCATATTAAAATCACCTCATCAGGTTAAGATTGTCTTTATAAGACACCGTTGACTGTACTTGTATATATAGACCCATGTCGTTTTGGCACTCTGGTTTCCTCCACCATACCAGAACTCACCACTGAGAATGAAGAATCTTCACTGGGTGTAAATAACATTTCTTTTTTACTCGCCAAATAAGTAACCAATTTAATATAAGAATTTGGCTTCCAAGATCAAATTTAAAATCTGATTGCTTGATATTTCAAAATTTTCAAAGGCCCCTTAAGATGTTAAAAGACTCGCATGTGTAAAATATTGTATAACTGATTGTTAAATTTTAAAACCTTAAAAATTCTGAAATCTATATCAATTTAATTTAATTGAGTTTTTGACATTTAGAATCATAATGAAATGACAGTTAAAATGCATGTATAATTTATGACTCGTAAATTTCGCATTAGCATAAAATGTAAATATCAGTTACATGTTTAATCCCATTACAGGAAGTGACTGAATGGGATGATGTGTATTTTGATGACATCATTTCATTGTTAAAAGGATTTATTGGATGATTATGGTTTAATTTGCTGTCTTATTTATTTATTTATTTATTTATTTATTTATTTATTTATTTATTTCTTGTTGTATTTACTTGTGTAGACAGATGTATACATCACTTGACAGGAAACATAATGGTCTGTTCTGACTTTGATAAATTCAGGTATTTTTTTAACATGCGATTTAAATATAAAATTAAGTATCATTTTGATTATTTCAGTTTAAATATACATGTATTTGGATTGTGGATTTATATAAACTTTAAATGATGATGATAATAAATAGATTCACACTCAAAAATATATTTGACAATATCGGTAATTGATTTATCAATTATTCAGATGTAAAAGTTCTAATATTTGACCTCTACTTTCAGTTTCAGTGAGAGTTATTTTGCTGTCAAAGGTGCTGCCCTGATCCTGCCCCAGAGTGATTCAGAATGTACCTACAGTATTACTAGAAAGATTAGCCGCAATGGTAATGAAGGTGAGTACATACAGTGATATGATCTGTTAGTCGTGTACTAGTAAATGTTTGTAGTTTCCAAGTGTTCAAGAAGTCGTCGTCAATTTACAAGTTCACAAGAAGTCAGTGTGAGAGATTATCTGTGAGAGTAAAGTTTAATACAGTAAAACCTGTTTATAAAAACCACTTATGGGAATCTTTGAAATTTGGACTTTATAGACAGATGGTCTTTTTCTAAAACTTATGTTTTACTAAAACTCGTGTATTGAAGACCAATGACAGAACCCATGAATATTGTACTATTTAGACAGATAGTCTTTATATAGAGGTTCTGTTTTAGTTAAACCTGTTTGTTTAAAGACCACTCAGGTGGCTTATAAAATTTGGACTTTATATTTAAATAGACTTTTTATAGAAGTTCTGTTTTAGTAAAATCTGTTTGTTGAAGACCTGACTCTTGTGATTTATGAAATTTGGACTTTATAGACAGATAGTCTTTATATAGAGGTTGTGTTTAGTTGAAATGAAAAGCAAGGGGATTGGCTTTAATAGACTGGTTGTCTTTATATAAATGTAGATGCTATCCCAGGTTGTACTGTAAAGACAGGTGGTCTTTATTTACAGGTTCTTTGTGTTAGATGTATTAAATGATGGGACCTTAAAACACTGGCTTTATTTGAAAGGTAGTCTTAATATAGAGATGAACACTATGACAAGTTCTACTGTGTGACAAGGATAATTTTTTTGATAGAAAATGTGATTTGCTTAAAGTATTTTTTGATGGATAACTTGTACAGGTGAGCTACAATGAACCTCTGACATCTCTGGATTTTTTTCCCTTCATCAACATTGCTTCTTATTATGATAAGTTATTAATATATTCTCAGGTGTTATACAATTATTTATAAATATTTACACAATTATTTTTATTTACATTTCCAGGTGATATACAGAGTCATCTACAATCCATGTTTTATTTGTTACGGCCACAGGATACCATTAAAGTGGTTTGTATTATATGTAACAGTATATATATTTGGTTTGTTTAACAAACCAGTTGTGTTTATATTACTTATATAAAATTAGGATGGTCGAGAAAACCAGAGTGCCAATGAAAAATTGCAAATATGCTTTAAGAAGCATTAAAACTTCATTAAATTTTTATCTGCCATTAGCAGGATTTAAACTACAGAGGTTAGAGGCACTGGCCCCAATTTCACAATCATTCCTTAACTAAGATTTTTCTCAACTTAAATTTGGCAAATTTTGGCAACTTTGTAAAGCACAAGAGATGAAAATTTAGAGAAATAATTTAAAATTCAATAGAATAAGCTTGAGGTGATCTTCAAAATGACGCTGAATTTCTGAATATTTTGATAATTATTGGGAGCTAAAATTTTACAAATTTTAGTGAAGGAAAATCTTAGTTAAGGAATGATTATGAAACTCAGATCTGTATCTGTAGGGCTAGGTTACAGTTTAAACCATCATTGTCATTATCCTGTTTAGTTTATCCAGGCCTTTGATTATTTGTTTCCAAGGGTGAGGTTTGGCTGTCCACTCAAAAATGAAGTCTCTCTCTCTTCATGCTCGGCGATCCAGTGGGTTAGTATCACCCATTCTCAGGGACTCACAGTCCTATTGCACTTGGTCATCCCAGGTCAGTTTTGGTCTACCCAAAGCCTGATGACCAGTGACATTCAGTTTCAGAAAATTGTTTACCGTAGCTTAAGACCCACACTGCAAAATACCTGACTTTTCTTATGTTTGTGGTATAGATTTTTTGTCTCAACAAACCATATGTAACAGATATAAGCCATTGTCATGCTTAGTGATAAGATTTGTGGAATTGTTGTTGATGTTACATTTTCAGCCATTTTTTTGGATTTACGAATCTTTTATATTATCTTGTTTCTGCATTTTGTAGGCTGTCAAATTGGAAAGTTTAAAAGGTGGAGATCGTAATCGTTACATGGCAGTTGTGTCGACCAATGGTAAACAAGATACTGAAGAGTCTGTCATTCTAGGCATTGATTGTGATGAGAAGGCTACAATAGGATTAGTGGTTCCTATTTACGCCAACACGACATTGAAGTTAGATGGAGATGGGTAAGTGTCTATGGGAAAGTTTAAAATGCTTACATTTGGATGTGACCCATGACAATTTAGAGATTCTTTTTTAAAACATAATTTAGGTTATTAAGAGTTAATTACTCAGATGTCTTCAAGACAAAAACTAAAGTCCCTGGTCTCATTGTATGCTAAAGACATTTCTGTAGAATTGGAAAAAAGAGAAAGGATCACCTGTGACCCCTAAAGAGGACAAGAGGATGTTTAAATTCTGAAGTGATTAAAACAGACTTGATAATGTCATGACCAAAAGGACAAGAAAACAAGAAAAGAAAGGACTGAATAGATAAGAAATCCTGTGATCTTGGAAAAGAAAAAAATAAAAGGATCTCTTTGTCATGAACCATGCTGGAAATCTCTGTTCATGAGGTGAGAAAAAACAATTTACTTACACTGTAACATTTTTTTTTCATTTCAGAGGTTTTCAGATAGTAGCAGAAGGTCATCCTTATGGCTTCAAACCTGTGTCTGTTCAGGCAATGTGGTAAGTTAGTGATTTTAACAAGTTCAATATCACTATTACACAGGGCTCAGATAATCAACTTGTCCTAACAAGTAGATTTTATATTTGGTAGGTAGGATTTCCTACTTTACACAGCATGATGCTGAGGTAAATTTTTGTAATAATTTATGTAAATATTTGAATCCAGCATGTGTGATTAGGACCCATGAACCATTCCTTTGGTATTTTGGATTGAAGTGAGCAATTTAACGTTAAATGTCCTACTTAAGGTTCTAAGTCAATAAATGAGGAATATCCAAGAAGGATTTTACAAATATTTTGTAATCTGCTCTGATGAAGATTCCATTTTTGGATGGTACATTGTGAATACATAGAGCTTCTCTTTAGCTGTTGAGAGACCTAGGTGGCTGAGTGGTCTAAAGTGCGCACTTACAAATCACAGCTCCTCTCGCTGCCTTGGTTCGAATTCCACTCAAGGCAGATTCTAGTGTGAGAAAGTTTGCCAGTTTCCTAGCTAAAGTTCGGTGTTTTTTTGCGGGCACTTCAGTTTCCTCCATCATACCAGAACTGAAAGCCTCGAAATAAGTGAAAAAATATTGACTGGGATGTAAAACACCATTACTCCACTCCACACCACTCTTTAGTTGTTGATAACAACATTATTATGGTTCTATTTTAGGTCTGCTCTTCAAAGTTTGAACAAAGTACTGAAAATAGCCAGTGATAACGTGTACCTTGTCAGGGGCCTCACACATACATGGATTGGTTACTACAAATCCAGGATTAATTCAGAGAGGGCCTATATAACTGAATGGTGAGTACTTTATATAGCTTCTGTATTTACCAGTTTATGTTGCTATGGAAACATCTCATTTTGTCACTCCTGATCATGAGTTTTCTGAGGGCATGTTTAATATTCTCTGGTTCTTCTAATTTTCTTTCCTCACATGACCTGTTTAATTTGTTCCTGAACAAATAAGCAAGGATTAAGTTTATGTTGGTAAGAAAACAATTTAATCCCTTTAGATAAGGCAGGTTTTTTTTTAGGAAATGTTTAAAATTTTCTGTTTCAAATTTCATTACTACAAAGTTGCTTCCTCCTCAAATACATCGGACAGCTTGTTATAATTTCTTCCCGAGGATTTTTAGAGACCTCAACAGCTGTGTTGATTTAAGTATTGGGTCATGGAACACAATGGCTCCTAATGCCTATGTTCAAATCCCATTCCAGCAGATACTTGTTTTGGTAAATTTGTCAGTTCTCTTGCTAAAGATTGGTATTTTTTTCTAGGCACTCTGGTTTCCTCCACTACCCTGAACTAACCAAATAACCACCTCAATAAATGATAAAATATTGACTGTAGACTGTGTTGTAAAACTATAATACTCAACTCCATTTCAAATTTTTTTTTTTTTTTTTTTTTTTTTTTTTGCTAATCTTTTGAATTTGACAACATTAAAATTTATTTATCATTCCAGATACAGGAATTGAATTATTTTTAACACCAGGTCCCCTAGTCTTGGCCTCAGTCAGGATATGTGTTGATTGGTTATTTTATTTAATGTGGTGTACAACATTTTCTGTTATATATGCAGGTTTTTTTTTTTTCATAATTGAATAACCTTTCCAACATGAATTTAGTATTTTTACTTTTGATACCATCACCTGCAAATTTAAATATAAGTATATATATTTATTATTCAGGAATACCAATGAAGACATTGAATTTTTCCGATCAGTACCCATCGTCTTGGAAACAGATGAGTTAGTATACTTCAAAATCATCATGTATGATCATGTATGGCAGATCACAGAATGGTGGCATTATTATTGCAGGAAGGATTTTTCAAGAATATTTTATCTCACCAATTTAAACTAAACTACTACTTTGAAGTAGTTTGACAGTTTAAGACACATAAGCTTTTTTAAATAAACAGTGAAATTATAAATAGTGGGAAAGAACTCAAGTAGTTTTCGCTGGTAAAGATCTGGTGTGTTCAGGATTGTTACAATGAATTTAAGTAACATAAATAAACAAATTAACCATAAATTTATTTAACATAGACTAGAAAACTAGTTGATCTGATAAATACTACCTGGTACACATATTGTTGAGTTCTTTTCTGCTATTTATAATTTATTATTTATTTAGAAATTTAGTATTTTGAAATACTGTTACAACCCCCCCATCAAATGTTGGGTAGACCTATCCGAATAGAGAAAGCATCATGTTTTAAATTAAAGCAACAACCACAAGAAGAGATTACTGTAAGTTATTTAACCAATTGCCAAGACTAAGCCACCAAAATGTATATTCCCATAAAATATTGGTAGACCTATCTTTATAAGGAAAGTGAAATATCATCATATTTAAGATATTTCTTTCTATCAAATATTGGTAGACCTATCCTAAAAGGGAAACAAAATGTCATGTTAAAAGCATAAAGCCACAACCACTAAAAACAGATAACTATAAATTATCATAACAAAATGCCAAGACCATCGATAGACCAAGTTTTTTTTTTTTTTTTTAATTTTAGCTCGTGAATGTTTTTGCCAAAAAGATTTTTGAAGATACCTAATCAAAATTATTATCATGGCATTTGTATTGTTTATCATTAGGTTATTTTGTTTGTTGTAGTGAAGAAGCAGCTTTAAAGAAACAGATTAAAGTGGAATTAAAAAACGTCATGATGAAAGTGGATTTAGATGATGTTACTTCTAGATATGTATGTATAATATGAACAATAAATAAATGAATGAATAAATGAATAAATAGATAAATAAATAAATAAATGAATGAATAAATAAACAACTAGATATGTATGTATACTTATGAACAATAAATAAATAAATAAATAAATAAATAAATAAATAACTAGATATGTATGTATACTTATGAACAATAAACAAATGAATAAATAAATAAAGCATGCTGCCATTTTCTAGAAAATAGATTGATTTCAGCAGGTGTGGATAGTGAAGAAATTTTTATAAGTCAATAGTTAGGGATAGGTAGTATTAAGTTTCTTTTGTGACCTAGATAATAATAATTTACTAATATTCAGACAGTAACTGGTAAAATGGTGGGTAGAAATGTGTTTTGTTTTTTTTTTTTACCTATATATACAATTATTTCACTTATATCGAGACAGTCTGTTGCAAAATGCTTGAAGGACCTAACCAACAATCTTCAGCAAGAGACTTGTTACACGCTATTGTTATTGGATTTTTCTCAAGAGGCACTATATTCTGTAAGCCAGTGCTTTGACTACTTGGCCACTTGTCATAATTTTTTGCATATTAGAATTGTGATGAATTTTTGTTATCTACAGCTGATAAATTTGTTAAGAGAATATAGCAATGCATTCTGTCCATCTGTTCCCCCATTGTGTTACATTTTTAATCCATTCCATTTCTTCAATAATGTTAATTAGATTTTGATGAAACTTTACTGGAATGGTCAGTAGAAGGTGCTGTTGTGTATATTGGTTTCTGTTCTGGTTCATTTATTTTTTTCTAAGCGTTATGGCCCTTTGAAATTTTATAATAATTATTTTTTATTCAAATGTATTATTTGAATTTTTTACAGTTAAGAGAACAAGTAGAAGAAGCTATGGGCATTGACCTGAAGGAACATCGAGGCTTTATAGATCAACAGATGTTACAAATTCTAGGACAGATGGACTCACCTACTCTTATTAAGGAATTCCTGTATCTGGGATCTGAGTGGAATGCATCTAATATGGCAGAACTACAGAATAACGGGTATGTTTAATAAAAATTTTCCATAAATGTTTGATTGGGATGGAAAGTGGTAAATTGATTGGTTGAATGTTGTTTTACACATGTGGTGCTTAAGTCTTCAAGTGTCCCTGATCTGTATTGTACTAGTGTGTACTTATAGTGATCTTTAGAGTGATAGTACACTCAACCACAATCTTGCAAATAATATCACAGACACTTAGTCCTTTATAATGGGGGGCCTTGGTGGCCGAGTGGTCTAAAGCCTGTGAATATGGATCACAGAGCCTCTCACCACCTGGGTTCGAATCCCACACGAGACAGATCCTAGTGTGAGAAAATTTGTCAGTTCGCTTGCGGAAAGTCGGTGGTTTTCTCTGGCACTCCAGTTTCCTCCACCATCCCAGAACTGAGCACCTTGAAAAAAGTGAAAGATTCTTGACGGGGGCATAAAACACCATTACTCCACTCCACTCCACTCCACTCCACTCCTTTATAATGGTGCCAAGTAAACCAGTCAGGGCCTAAAACAAGGAAAAACTTTTCTCACTTGCAGTCGACAAGGGTGGAATCCACAGCAGTGAATTGTCATGCGATTAAAGGGATATTATCTTTGCTACAAAGAAAAAAAACACTTTTGTACATTATTTCATTCTTTTTATTCTTATCATTGTTTATTTTACAGAGTCGGACATATTTTAAACATAAGTAAAGAAATCGACAACTTCTTCCCGACAGTATTTACGTATATGAATGTCAGAGAGTGGGACTCGGAGGAGACAAATTTACTACCATACTGGGAGGATACCTATAAGTTTATTACTGAAGCTAGGTACTTAGCTGTCTTGTCATATGTGTATCCCTTAGTACAATGCATAATCTTCACTTTGATGTAGTTATTTCCATTGTGTCTTCTTTGTCTGTTAAAAATTTGCATATTTTGCTTTTCCTGGGAAATTGTCTAATTTTGCAGTGAAGATTTGTTGAAATAAAAGCCCTGATGCTTTTTTTAAGTAAAAGACAATAAAATATTCTATAGCCACAACCTCTTAAGAAAGACCACCCTGGCCTGTTCATTAAGACCAGCCTTTTAATATCCCTTCGCTTCTTGTTTCAACCAAACCATTCTTTCTTTAAAGACCAGCTCTCTATAAAAGTCCATGTTTTTCTTTACATACATGTTTTACTGTATCTTCATTAATAAGTTTCAGAATTTTTATTTGCTTCGTTAAAATCTATGTTGTTTTTTGTATGAATGGTATTGACAATATAATATTACCATTTCCTGCCAATTTTTTTAAAAAATTTATTTAAAATTTATTTATTTATTTATTTATTTATTTATTTATTTATTTATTTATTTTTGAAGTTACTGTTATTCAGGAAATTTTTGCATCAGTTAATTTTAACTAAAGCAACATTTGAAGTTATAAGTGAAATTTCATTTTTGCATCAGTGAATAAAAGCAAGTCAAAATGTAAGTAAAACTTCAGTATTCTTGAAAATGTGATTTTCCTGTCGTGTTACTCTCACCTATTGACTCAAAAATAAAAAAATAATTTTTTTTTTCCAATTTGCAGTAATTAAAATCATTAAATGACACCAAAAATTTAATATTTTTTCATTTTAAGATTTGTGTATTACTGATATATTTACTATGGTAATTCATTTACTTTTGTTTCATTTCAGGGCTAATGACTCTAAAGTACTCGTTCATTGTAAGATGGGGATAAGTCGCTCAGCATCTACAGTAAGTAATATTGTTTATTGTGAATACTTAGTTGCCAGAAATTCTGCTGAACCTAAGTCTGGTTCTGTCATTGTAAAAGGTTTTTTCAAAGGTCGAAGCTCCATAAAATCTTTGTAAAAAATTTCCAGTTTAGGAATTTAGTTCCATATAACCTTTGTGAAAAATTGAAGTTATAGGAATTTAGCCCCCTTAACCTTTTCTGAAAAAATCAAATTTAGGAACTAAGTTCCATACACTAGTAACCTTTACGAAAAATTCAGTTTAAAGAATTTATCTCCATATAACCTTTGTGAAATATTCAAAAAGTTTAAAAAAAAAGTTTACCTACCATAATATTAGCACCCCTTTTGTACAACTTTCAGAAGATTATGTTGTATGCACAATGTGACCATTGACAACCAATATTGAAGTTTTTGATTTTTTAATTCTTTGAATGACAGTATTGGAATTTTTTTTATTGTTAAAAAGTAGACTTTGTTAACATTCCATTTGTATTAGAGGATAATGACAGATCAAGTTGTGGACTGATTAAGAACTAGTAACTTAGTCTTAAAATATATATTCATATGCATCAAAGGTCATGAACCCAATTGTATTTCACTGGGAATTGCAATAGTTATTTCTGTATATTTCATCAGAGAAGGATATAGTTCTATTGTAATACATATATATAATAAAGTTCTATATACTTAAATTGTAGGTGATAGCCTTCTGTATGAAGGAGTATGACATGTCAAGACAGGAAGCGTATGATTATGTCAAAGAATTACGAAGTTGTATCATGCCTAATTCTGCTTTCTGGCATCAGTTAGAAACTTACGAAGGAATCCTAAAAGCGAGGTTAGAAATTACTTTTTAATATTTTCCGGGTTACATCATAAGAAGACTTCAATAATTTAAAAGTTGTAACACTTAAAACTTTTTGACTTTCCTTGGACCGACTTTTTTTTTTTTTTTTTTTGACCAATACATTGTTAAAAAAATGAATTTAATCTTCAATGAAATCACAAAGAACAAAAGAGTAGAGAAATGAAGTTTTAGGTTCCAGTTCAGATTCTTTCACTTATATCAAGGTGTCAGTTTTTGGATGGTGGAGAAAACAGGAGTGCCTGGAGTAAACCACCTACCTTTCAGTATGTAAACTAACATGCTTTCCAAGAACAAAAGAGAATTGTTAAGTTACAACGCTTTTTAATAAATTCACTATCTTTGAACACAGATTTTAGATCTATATTTTTAACCTAATGATATCATTTTATATTGAAGTAATCAAAGACGAATATTCAAAGTGAGGTCAGAACAGAATATGCAGAAACCACCATCAAGATCTGTTCCAGAAACTCCTGAAGAGCCAATGACTTTTTTAGGGCAGAACCTTCCTCTGTTTGACTACAGCCATGTTTGTCATTCCGCAGATCTGGATGAAAGTGTCTTTTGGCACCCAGGTACGTTACATAACTCTTCAGTTTTTCTGCATTACTCTCAGATGGATACAGGAATTTTTTTTTTTTTTTTTTTTTTTTTTTTTTTTTTTTTTTTTTTTTTTTTTTTTTTTTTTTGGCATTGTAATGTCTTACCTCAAGACATAGGCATTTTAGTACTAGAACAGCGAGTTGGTTGTTGGGATAGGCTGGTATAGTTTCTTTTACTTCTGTGTATCTTGAATGCAAGTTTAAAAACCAACAAACCAGAATAAATGTTAACTTATCCAAGATCTCGAAGAATCAGAATTTAATTTAACTGGAGGTTTACAAAGTGGAATATAGAGTAAGTTATTTCTGAATAAAAAGCTTCAATATATCAAAAGTTCTGACTTATCCAAGTTAATAAACCAACAATCCAGAATTAACTTTAATTTATTTATTATTTCGAATTTTGAAATTGAATTTGAATTAATTGGAGGTTTAAAAAGTGAAATACTGTATAAGTATTTATATTAGTGTGTATTATATTTGGCGGTCCCGAGAGTCTCAAACATTTAGCATGTATTAATATTGGCACTGTCATAGTTTACTCTTAAACAGGTGAGCTAAAATTAATGTTGAAGTGTTTAATATTAGCGAAAGTTTATTTAATGCCAAAAGCACCAATATTAATACACAGACAAAATAAATACTAATACAGTATATAGTTACTAATTTCTGACTAATTTAAAAAGCTTTGAGACATCCAATATTGTATCCAAATTCCAGATAATGAGTTACCTGTACATGTATAAAATATATACAATATAAGGTTATAAGTGGTTTACAGTTGGAGAACTCTTCTGTAAAGAAGTTATAAAAGCTAGCCTATAGTGTAACAACTGTCCATATATTTTGCTATTTTTTCAAATTTGTAGTATAATCTAGTTAACTTTCTATCATTTTAGATAAGAGATCTGATGAAGATGGTAATCATAACACTTGTCCCTTAGAACCAGACTTTGAGATAAGTTCACGAAGTGCAGACTCGACAGAGGAATTACTACCCGATAATCTATCTCCGACCCCAGACACAGCGTCGGGGATGCTCAAAACTGCTTCTGGAGTTTATTATTTTAAAGATCCAATCATTTCCAAAGAAAAGACGGATTCTGATGAGTCTGGAGAAGAAGGTGTAGATTCAGGCACTGATAAAAACTTTTTAAGTTTAAATGTTGGGAAAGAGTCAACCTGCTCAATAGAAGTGCCTTCTTTGCCAAAAATTAAACCTGACAGAAGCTGGATAAGAGAAAGTAGTACTGATGACCTTGACCCTGGTGGAGGCATGGAGAATATAGATCAGTCAAAAATGGATTCTGTGGAAGGGGCTGAGGCAGTGGATAGTTCTGAAGAAGGAATGATCTATTTTAAGGCCCATTCAGCTGAAGTTGATGATAAAAGTAAATTATCTGATTCAGTTTTCCTCCATGATGCTACTGTTTCAGAATCAACAACTGATGATTCTCCACCAGGAATAGATCATTACATTAAGGAAAATATCCCTTGGAACCCTGGGAAAGTTAAAAAGCAAAAAGAGGATTTAGAAGGAAAAATGAAAGATTCAAAGTCTGAATCAATTGACAGTTCAGACGGAGTTATCATTCTTGTTGATGGTGTTCCATTTGTTGATCAGACTAGTGCCGAGAAATTGGCAAATAAACAGGAAGTAGTGAAATCACATGATCAGAAAAATGGAGATGAAACTGATCAGATTTTAAAAGAGATCAAAACTGAAAAAATATTTTTAGGGGAGTCATCGACAGGAGAGCAGGATCCGCCCCTTCGAAGGCCAGCATCTGTTTATGAAATGGAAGATATACAACTTCCTGAAGGAATTGTAAAACGAACAACTCAAGAAATTGAAGACAGAAACAAGTACGTATTTTGTGGGGGGGGGGGGGGGGGGGGGGGGGGGGGGGGCTTTTGATTAGTCAATTTTCTCTCTATGTAAAGATATTGATCACAAGGTCACCGACAGACCTTGGTTCATATCCCACTTAGGGAGATATAGAGTTCGGTAGTTTGTCATTTTCCTTGCTGAAGATCATTGTTTTTCTTCAGGTACTCCAGTTTTCTCATTATGTAGAACTGACCAGCACTTGTTTTGAATCACTGTGTAAAAAACTTTTATGAAGAAAAAAGTCAATGTGTAGGCATTTTATCTTATAAATACAGGTTTTAGATCTTTACAAAAGATTTCGATAAAAAAAAATTGTCTGAAAGTATAGAGAATGAATGGACCAAAACATTACAGGAACAATGTTATTGAAAAGCAAAACTATCACTGATTTTATTGGAGATTTTTCTTCTGGTTGGTCACTTTGAGATACTAGTATTTTTATGGGCAATTGAAGTGTTTGTTTTATAATAACTTTTGAACGAATGATATAATACCCACATTTTGTTAAGGAGCCCGAAGGAATCACCTTGTTTGTCTGTTTTAGACAGTCCTTCATTAAGTCCTTTGACTTTGTTTCTGAGCCATATTTTCAAATTTATTGAAGCTAGAGCTTGGTATACATGTACATAATTATTGACAAGGTGATAGCCAACTTATACCAACCAAAGACCCCAATTCTGTGTTCATACACTTATCTCCCCTTGACCAATTAGGACCAAACAGTTTTTATCTCTTTAAAGCAATTCGTATTTGGTAGGATTGGGTAATTTCTATACATGTTAGTTTTTACTGTCAAGTAACCATGGTTAACATAACTTTGTCTATTTTACAGAAGTACTGATGACCTAACACAATCTGAAAACAGACCCCTAAGGCGGTCATCCAGTCTAAAAGATGAACGGGTCACACCAAAGAACAAGCGAAGTTCCGAGAGAAGGAAAACCTGCACACCAATACTCTCACCTACAACTCCCTCCGATACCAGTCCGGCCAAGGATATATCCAAATTGGAATTGGAGAGTTCTTTCACAAGGGACACAACTCCACAAGACTTGCCAGTAGATTCCCAAGACATTGATAATACTCATAGTAATGATATATGTGATAATAAAGATAGTTTTTTTGATAGTGACAATCAGGATTTGGATTCCCCAGCTACTGATGTAGCAGTGTATAAATTCCTAGGTGAAGAGGTCTCAGTAGAAAAGGGCATTGTAAAGAAACAGAAAATGGGCAAGTTTACTTTGTAAACATAATAACAGACTTTGATAAACTCAGATTATTATTTCACAAGAAAATTTTATTTATGCTTTTCAATAAAAAAAAAAAAAATAAGAGACAGATTGTTGTCAGTCTGCATTTCTTAAATCTGGTTTCAGTAAGAGTAATATTTAATTTTAGCTAACTTTTGCAAATTATATGGGAGTGTTCTAGTCTGGTAATTAAATGCAATATATTCTTAGAATTTTAATTTGAATAAAATGTTTAGTTTTGAATTGTTTTGTAAACTTGTCTTAAACTCAATTATAGAGTTTAACAGACAAATTGCAGTGTCACACAGTATGAAATAATACCGATAGTTTATGAATTCAGTAAGTTTTTGAATGAAATTCTATTGAATTTTTCAGATTTTGAGCAGAAAAACAGGGACAGAAAAGAATCTGAAAGTAAGGATAGTGGAACAACAGCAGTCAGATCAGAAACTAAATCTCCCACCTCAGAAAGCATGCCTGATAGCACAAGTGCCTTACATTCTGAACAAATGTTGCATGCCTCAGGCAAACAAAATAAATTGTCTGTAGAGGGCAATATACAAACCTGTGACAATATAGGTGCTATGCTACCCACCACTTCTGATAAATCGGAAAATAATTTAAATACCGATAAACACAAACAAATTAATGTGATAGGTGATGACTTTCATGAAATCATGAAATCAGAACCACTGGTTGAATGTGATGCAAAAAGTCCAAGTCCTAAATTGACAAAAAGAGAACAAAAATGTGTGAGTCCATCATCAGAAAAAAATGAGTCCCTACCAAATATTGTACAATCAACCCCAGTGTTTTCTAGAAAGAAACCAAAATCAGACAGTGAAAAATCAGGACGTTTTGATGCAGAAACTTTGGAGTTAATTCGAGAAATTGGATCAGCTTTATTAAATAGTCCGGCCAAATCTGAGCTGGATGAAGACGAGCAGGATAATCTGGAAGGGATTGGATTGGTTAAAAGATTTGTCAAAAATATTGAAAAACAAACCAGAGCTGTTAAAAAACATAAAGCAAGGGAGGTAATCATCATTGATAAAGAAAGTCAAAGTCAAAGAAAGAAACCCTGGAAAATGAATACTGCAGAATCACAAGAAAATTCTGCATTTTCATCTACATCAGTGACATCCCAAAGTGCTACGGAACCAGTGCCAAATATTACTATGTCCCGTTCTACAAGTAGTTCTACTTCGTTGCTAGGAGAGAAAAAATCTTTGGAACACGAAAGTCATGTACATGAACAAAAACATAAAGTCCCTGAAAATACTAGTGCTAAAGGATTATCCCCCTTTGAAAAGGAATCGTCTTCAAAAAGTCCTGATTCTCATGATACTCAATTAATGCAATCTGTGATTAGTTCAACTTCTCAGGGTGTCAGTTCATCAGAAGACAATCGGACAATTGAGGAAGTGAAAGGGGTGAGAACTCTTGTAGGTAAATTTGAAAGTACAGATAAGCCTGCTGTTAAGCCTTTCTCTGTGCTTTCTTCTTCAGAAGAGATTAAAAGCATCCTGTTACCACAAGAAGTTGAAATAGTATCCACTACGCCTACCAGTCAAAATGTAGACAAACACTTTATAAAATCTCAAACTGGTCCCCATTTTCTAAGTGACGATCAAAGTTCTTGGGAAGACATGACTTCTGACTCATCAACAGAAGGCACAGCACAGTTACGACATTTACGGCAAAATTTACGAAAAACGCCATATGTATCATCAAGGCCTAAATCAGCTGAACACTTTTATAGTAAAAGTAGTTATGGGCATGGACATTTTATGCCTGAATACCGGAGATCTAGATTTCATCATTCTAGAACTATGTCAGAAAATGCAGACGCTGGTACTTCCTTTTCCTGGGAAGGTAAAAAAATACGCAAAGTCCATGGGAAAAGTCACCCACTTACAAAATTAGAAAGTAAAAGAAAAGGTCCATTTTATAATACTATGTAAAATTACTAAATTTACTAGTTTTGTAATTACTATGAATTGTTATTGTAAATTAGTAATTATTGGTAAATTTCAGCAGATCAAAGCTGTCCCATCAATTGACACACTCCCACCTACATTTTGACAAATCAGGTTATAGCATATCAGTTACTAAAGTAACCTTATTCTTTTGATTGGCCAGATACTGTTTAATCCAAAAAATCCTGAATTACTTTCCTAAAAAAAATTATAATTTCGGATTTCTTTGTTAGAAACTTTTGTTATAATTAAGAATTCTGTATTAGAGAACTATAGAAGATTTCCTGAATACTTAAAACAAAGTTTAATACATGTACTCTCAACACCAAATCATACTGAAAAATATTTTAATTTTTTTATAATGCAACATTTCATAGTATAATCTTATTTCTGGACTCAGTTGTTTGTCGAAGTTTAATTAGTTTAAATAGTAACACAACATTAAAATATCAGTTAAAACCAGTATAACTTCATTGTCATGTGCAGAATTTTGAATATTTCTTTTTGTAAAATTTTGAAATTCTGCATATGACAGCTTAACTTTAGTTTAGTGAATTTTTATTTGTTTTTGACATCTCAAAATTAATTTCACATTTTTAAAATTATTGCTAAATTCAAGTTTTTTATTTATTAATTAAATTGACCAATCTTAAAACAACTGATCCCTTGTAATTAATTTGATGTATGTAAAATATTTGATTTAGATTTTCTGACACCTGCTTGTTATTTAAAAGCTTTTGAGTTGTTGTTAGGACTGCTGGTGAATTTTGTCCGCAAAAAAAAAAAAAAACTGTGAAGCTGAAATGGTTTTTTAGAGATTAAGGGTCATTAAGAATCATGTTATTTCCACATTTTTACAATGGTTAGATAACAATCCAGAAATGTTGTTGTTGGGATCATAGTGGCTCAGGCCTCGAGAAATTGGAGGTCATGTTTTAAATACATGTAATTTGGTTGGCTCGATAAAAAAAACTTTTTTTTTTAATAAAAGATTAGTATAAAATCAAAGGAGAATATATAAATTAGTAAGTCTTGTCCATAATCTTTGATTTGAGCCCAGATATAAAAGTATATTAAACAAATTGGTGTTGGCTACATCTATTAACCGAATAATCACTTCATTTGACATAACCTCAAATTAAAGTGATTAATGCACTAGCATTTAAACTCCAGGTGTCTCACCACTGTAGGTTTCGTTCCGGTCGACCAAAAGTAAGAGAGGTTTCAGCTTTTCTTAGGATTTTACTGGTTGGCTCAGTACCAGTATATTGCATATCAATTTATTCCCAGTAATCAGTACAAAACATTTTCATATCAGAAGCATTTTTCCAAAGCAAAAATTTGGGGTTTTAATTTCTACTGTTCATGAGAAATAAAATTATCACCTTGTTTTTTTACAATTAAATTTATACAAACATTTTTTATCTGGATAATAATTATTACAAAGCTATTTCAGGTATGCATAAAAACTGAAGTTAATGTTTGACATATATTCCATAACTAGAGTGGAGTGGAGTAATGGTGTTTTTACCCCCCAGTCAAGAATCTTTCACTTATTTTAAGGCAGTCAGTTCTAGAATGGTGGAGGAAACCGGAGTGCCTGAAGAAAACCACTCCATAACTAGAGACAACTGTACTGTATTTTGCAGAGTTATCTCCTCTCCTGGATTTTTCACCCATCTTCTGACGTATTCAAGGTAGATTTACTGTTATTGGTATCCATCATTTAAAGGACGTGACATATTTGCTGAGTTATGCCCCTTGATAATTCATATTCACGGTGTGGATGAGATTTAGGGCTTCGATCATTTATGATGTTCAAAATATTTGACATTTTGTGGACAATGGTAGTTTGTAATATAATGATCATTTGATCAGATCACTAGACCAGTTTTACTTTTTAATATGGACAAATAATATTTGTGATATCATTGTTGAGTTTTTTCTTGGGTGGTTTATTTGTTTGGTTTTATTTTTATTTTTTTATTTTTTTTTTTCTTAGAACTTCATTCTGTAGTAAATTTTGAATCGTGTAATAGTTGTTTTAAATTATTTTTCATAAAGATGTATTTTTATATACATGTATTTGTAAAGCTACTTGGTGGATAAATTATTGTTTTATTTTGCATAACAATCATATAGTATGATTACCATGGTTACCAGTACCATGTAAAACAGGGTTCATCAGCATGTCACATGATACATCATTAGGTTTGTGAAGGACTGTTGTTTTATTTAGATTTAAAATCAGTGCGGTTTTTTCAGTAAAAAAAAAAATTTTATTAAGGGAATTTATGATGTATACATTTTATATACCATTCCGCACCAGTGTTATGAGTTTTTTACATGTAATTCACTGGCTAACACATTGATTAAATTAAGTAAAGTTACTTTTTCTAGCCACAGTTTCATAATAATTCTATAACTAAGATTTTCCTTAACTTATATCTGCAGAATTTAAAATTTTAATCTCTTAATTTTTTTTACTGTAATTGTATAGTTATAAAAGAATTTAAAAAGCCATTTTGAAGATTTTTTTAAGCTTATAACATCAGTAGTCAAAAAATGCCCTTCATAGTTCCAAAAATGATTGTCAAAATATTATAAATTTAAGTTAAGGAAGGTCTTAATGAAGGAATGATTGTGAAACTCGAGCCAGATATACAGTCTGGTGCATTTCATTTCTGCAATTTGATACATTTCAAAAAAAAAAAAAAAAAAAAAAAACAGATTTTATTTCTGCAAGAAATTAATGATTTTTTTTCACATTTTTATGTAAATATAATGTAACACTTGCTTAACAAGATTTGACAGAGCTACATCTGTAGACAACATCACCTTTTTTTCAGAGTAAGCTCTGGCTTTTGAGCCAGTATTTATATTAAACAGTTCAAGTGAACCAAAGAAACTCATTATGAATATGTTGAAAATTTTGGAGCAAAACTATTAGCCAAAATAAGTATTTTGAAGCCAAAAATGATAAAAATTAGCTATTAGCCAATGGCAGAGCATGCCTGCTTTTTTCAACACATGAGACTTTTTATTAGTACATGTATATCCGTCAAATATCCAACACAATTCCCTCTATTTGTCTCAGAAATGAAAGATCCATGTTTACCATGTGCTAGGAATACTGAAAGTGATTAAAGAAGTGAGTAGATTATAACCTAATGAAAAGAATTAACCTAAAACATGTAAATACTTACCTGTAAGGCAAAAAAAAATAATGATTGCAGAAATATAAAAAAATATGCAAAAATGAAAACATGGCTTTTTGAAAAAGTGTGGAAATGCAATGTGTCCATGCAGCCAATGATAATCTTAAGAGTATTTTCTGTTCATTTTTAGATGTTAAACTTTTAACAATTGCATATACATGCAGTTTAAAAAAAACCAGTCGAATCAAAATGTTATAGGATAGTACTTTGGTAAAAATACTAAAAATAGAAAATGTGTTTGCTGAATCAGTACATGTACTCATTATATGTGATATAGTTTACTTTACGTCGGACTAGATTTTTTGAAAGTCATTAGCTAAAATATATTTAAATTGGATATTTTTCAAAGTTATTTATCCAACACTATTCAAAGTGAGCTTTCACAAAGCTTATAAAAGTCAGTATAATGGAGAGTGGAAATCAGTTTTTACCCCTGATATACTTAAAGTTTTTTTTTTCTGAAAAGTCTTAAAAATAACTGATTAGCTAAATTATTCTGTGAAACATATTTTCATAACTTTTTAATTTTTTTCTTATTTTAATTGGGGAGAAGGGGGGGGAGGGGTTAACTGCTTTCTACAAAAAATATTATCAAATTTGATCATATCAGTAGAGTGATTTACACAATATTACATATCTGTATAACAACATATGAATTTAGCCATTAAATGGACAATTTATTTTTGTGTAATGTTTGAAACCCACCTGTGAATTACAACAATCAAGGCCAGTTATCCTGCTTTTAACAGGTATGGATCCACTGTCTATGGTGTTTAGAAAAGTGTTATCAGTAGTGAGGAATTATTATCAACCGAAGTTTGATATACATGTATGTACATTTTGTCCTAAATTTCAGTTAGAATTTCTGTTTCCCCAACTAGGCACATTGAAGAAAATCTCAAAGAGTTATCCCCCTTATCACATGTAATATGGCATTGATTCTTTCAACTCACCAAATTTGGTTAATTTTGTCCCAAAGGTTAAAAGGTGAAAGAAGTCAAGTGAAAAGCATTGGCAGACTTCTTATGATCCAATGATATGATTAACCAATGAAAACCATTGGCAGACTCCTTATGATCCAATGATGAAATATACCAATGAAAACCACTGGCAGACTTGGAATGATCCAACAGTAGGATTGACCAATGAAAACCATTGGCAGACTTCTTATGATCCAAAAGTAAAATGAACCAATGAAAAACATTGTCAGACTTTTTATGATCCAATAATAATATTGACCAATGAAAAGAATTTTTAGATTCATTATTCCATGGTTACTGTGGTAGATCATTTGTAAATGCCAATATAAATAAAGCACAGTATAACATTCACATTGTAAATATCATAAAAGGCATGATTTCATCTTTGAATTTAATTAAAAATTATACAGTATTAAATTCATTCAGCATCAGTAAGCTAAAAAAGGCAGTGAATCTAAAACTTGAGTGTAACTCATGGTGAGGCAACACCCTGATGAAATGTGAAAATTTTGTATATCTGAATTAGTGAGCTTGTCTTAAATGTGTACAGATCAGAGAGACAAGGTGGTAAGCTGATGGGTGTCAACATTTGGTATGCTTGGTCAGTTATCACTGTGTCATTTTAAGTGGCTAGTCTGGTTACCATACATTACTTTAGGGCTAGTCTGGTTACCATACATTACTTTAGCAAGAGTAAATGGTGCTGATGTAATCCACAGTCATACCACACTGTTTGTTCATGTTTCTCATAAATATTTGCCATGTGCTACAGGTTGTTCATGATCTAGTGGCTGAGTGTTCATAAATTTGGGTATTATGTTGAATTTTTTTTTATTTCAATGACATTTCAAATTTTGTGAACAACAGAGCACAGGTGATTAACAAAAATGATATTTTTACTAGTTTCTATGATACATTTAAAATTTTTATTTCAATTTTTCACTAATTACTTTGGTTAGACTAACGAAGCTATGCACATCAGGGCCTAGATTGTGAACAACCTAAACTGTATGTTATTGAATCTTAGTAATGTGACATATTAAATATTATAATTAATTATGGCATTTTAATTTATATACATGTAGTAAATTTACTGTAGAATATTAGATAAAGAACATTTGGTGATCCATTATGTATCGAAACAGCTTCTTCTCCAAAAAATGTTGGTTTCCATGGAAATCAATTATATTTTCCGATAAATGCATTCTTTTCTGTCTTAGTTTGGTGAAAAGTATGCATAATGGTGTGTCTTTTTCTCATTTTACAAATGGGAATTGTTACAGCCGACAATTCAGCAGAAGGAGCTATTCTGATTCAAAATGGTGGCCGATGTTCATCATTGCTTTGTACAAAGTGCGCGTTTTTAAATACTGACCAATGAGGAGATTCGTTTGTTTAGAGTCTATTTTTTGCAGCATGCCTGTGGTAAGGTGCTTAATTATTAATTAATGATGTGCAATTAGTATTTTAATATCATCAACTTGTAAAAAGTTTTTGATTAACAAACAAAATAATTGTCTATCTCTATTATTAAATAATTTTGTTATAATAAATTTGTTATATTGTAAGATTTCAGTGTTCTGTTTAATTTTAGCTCATCTGAGCAAAAAATGAAAAGAGTGAAGTAATGATGTATTACACCCTATACAGGATTCTTTTACTTCTATGGAGTCCATAAGTTCTGAAATAGTGGGACCACTATGGTAGCTCAGTTTGTAGAGTGCTTGCTTCATATCTGGGAGGTTGAGGGTTCAAACCCTGGTGGGGTCTGATCAAAACTTGAAAATTTGTAGTGACTGTTCTTTCGCCAACATTTTATATAAAGAGTAAATATATAGATCATATATATCCATTATATACTGATTAGATTTATAGATCACCTGATCTCACTCCAGTATATACTGAATAGATTTAAAGATCACCTGATCTCACTCCAGTATCAACTGAATAGATTTAAAGATCACCTGATCTCACTCCAGTATCAACTGAATAGATTTAAAGATCACCTGATCTCACTCCAGTATATACTGAATAGATTTAAAGATCACCTGATCTCACTCCAGTATATACTGAATAGATTTAAAGATCACCTGATCTCACTCCAGTATCAACTGAAAAGATTGTAGATCACCTAGTCATACTCTTCTATATGTATAGAACAGTTTCATGGAACACAAGCACCGGATCTCAATCAATATGCCAAACAGGTCTATGGACCAAAAAGCCCCATTCCTCTAAAAAGGGAAGTGTTTTGAAGCAACCCGCCTCATTTCAATATTATATAGATCATTTTAGAGCATGACCTTATTTCAAAGGTGACCCTATTGTCTAAAGCACACACTTACTGCTCACATTGTCTGTCACTGCCTAGGTCCAAGTGTGAGAAAGTTTGTCAGTTCGCTTGCCGTATGTGAGTGCGTTATTCTGGATTTCAGGTTTCTTTTACCATCTGCCTGAATATAAGTGCAAAAATCTTGACTCAGACATAAAACACCATTACTTCATATTACTTTCTCTTGGCCTTATTCCAATATTAAGAATGGATGTACATGTATTAATTTATGTAGTAAATGCACATGGTTTCACCTCCGTTTATTAAAAATATCAGTTTTATAGAGCACCTTGCTTCAATATGTATGGAGCACATTATCTCACTCCAGAATATGGAACATATGGAACATATTACTCTGTTCCAATATAGCATGTGATCACACTCATATACTGAACAAATTTTGGAATTTGATCCATAAACTGGAATCTGATTTATATAACATCTAACCTCATCCAAGTACACATAGAACAGTTGTATGGAACAGGTATATGGAGCAGATGATTCCACTGACTCTATACGTATATAGAACATATTGGTGTCATTCCAATAAAGAGCTGTTTTATAGAACATTTAATTCCACTCATTTTAGAACATTTGGCCTCAATCTGATATACCGGTATACAGACCAGGTTTATGGAGCAACTGACTTCATTCTAGTATGTATGGATCACACTTTCTGATTCCAGTTGAATCACTTCAAAGCTCATAAGAATATGGTAGGGATCCTAGTATCATATCTAGTAAGATGCCCTTTACATATATGAAATGGCACTCAGTTACAGTATGGTGGGGAATAACGGAGTAACCAAGGTTTTAAACTTTCCTTATACAACATATTGACATGTTCATACCAGAGTTACCACACAACCATACACATCAAACCTAGATATATAAATAGATAAATAAATAAATAAAAGTGATCCAATGTTCTGGGAAACATTGAACAGTGAATGCTCAAACAAACATTGGTGTGTTTTTTTTTCTTATTTATTTATTTATATATTTATTCTTTTATTTATTTGTTTGTTTTTTGTTATTTTTTCTTTCAAAATTGTTTGTTTGTTTTTTAATGTTGGATTACTTATTACATGGACTCTAGAAAATCGTTTAAGACCAAAAAAAACCAACCATGTTTTGGAATATATTTGTTAAAGTCTGGCACATAATGAAATTCTACTGTGTAGCTCCAAGCGACATTTGTTCTCGAAAATATTTTATAATTGTTTTCAAGTGCTGAAGTCCATGAAATAATTAAATTTCATCAGGGCGCTCAAGACGACATTCGCTCTTAAAAATATTTGAATTACTTCAAAGTGCTCTAGTCTTGCAAATAATTAAGTTACATAAGAGTTCACATAGCGACATGTATCCTTCACGTACTCTTCTCTGGCAAATAATTGAAACAACAACAATGCGCTCAAAACGACATTTGTTCTTGGAATTTGTATTGTCTTCAAGGGCTAGACTGGCAAATAATTAAATTATTCACTTTATATAGCGCTTATAACGAGATTCGTCGGTTTTTTTTTTTTTTTTTTTTTTTTTTTTTTTTTGCGTGTGTTAAATACGTGCTCCAAGCAAAAGTTTAAATTAATTATTTTAAAATGCTTAAAATATTATGTAAATTTTGGGAAATATCGGGTAACTTCATTTTATTTTAAGCGCCGCAAGCTAGCTTACCCTATAGGGTTTTAGCCAGAAAGAGGGTATTTGTCAGAAAAAGGGAATTATCAATAAATACAAGCCCCTGTGGCTTACCGTAATCAGGTAATGGTAATGTAACATTTGAGTTGATTCAAGTTTATTAAATTATTTAATGCAATGCATTAATAAAAACAATTAAATATAACAAAACACTATTGATAGCATTCTATAATCGTAATATTTTCTGGCATTTATAATTTTTTTAACTGATTCGTTTATTTTACTCATAGAAAAGATCTCCGGGACTATATTCCCTCACTTTTTGTATTTCGAGGGCGTAGTAATTTTTATTACTGGAACTACTTTTGTTAAAGATGGTTGGCGAAAATGGAAATGTCAGATAAATGCAACAGGGTATATCGCGAGTGTTTATTTCGGAACTGGATATTTTCCTGTGAATAATTTTACAATATTCAAATGTAGGATATTTTTTCAAGTGACCACTGGCTTTAAAATGCCATGGGCAGTGATTTTAAGAGCCATTTTTGGCTGGACACTAGTGCTAGGTGAGTAAAAAAGAAGATAAAGAATCGAATGATGAGCCGTGTGTATTGGAATACATCTAAATTATGTATTCGTGTCGGTGGTATTTATGTGCACTGTTCGACGAGTATATCTAAAAAACGAAATTTTCAATGCTTTATTTCTGTATATAACGTTTTTTAAGTACCAAAAAATAAACAATCTTGTAGTAAAAAGTTGTAAATAAATTACCGTGTTTAACCAACAAATTTTTAGCTACCCTGTAGGTCTTTTTACACACTTTTCGGCATTATCTAACATTTTAATTAATGATTAGCGGATTAATCGACATGATACAAATTTTAACACGTACGGGATTAATCGTTAATCTTTTAACCCCCTTTCTTTTATCTCTGCTCGTTAAAGGGTCACGTGTGAAATTATCCAATTAACCTTGTCTGTCTGAGCTACCGTGTGGTTATGCATCATTTGACATTTCTTCAAACACTTGAAATTTGTACATAACTAGGTTACAAAGTATAAAAAAGTATACATATGTATATATCAGTAAAAAAAAACTCCAGTGTTATTTTTTAAAATAGACCATGTAACTTGAAAATGAACATTATTTAAACTCTCTCTCTCTCTATCTATCTCTTGTGTAAAAAGAAGAGACAATTTTGAAGATAATTCCAGCATTTTCTCTCTCTCTCTCTCTCTCTCTCTCTCTCTCTCTCTCTCTCTCTCTCTCTCTCTCTTCTCTCTCAAAGATAATTAATTCAGTATTTCATACATATTTAATTTTTAAATTTCCATCTATATTAAAACATTTTTTGTGAAAAAAATAAAAACATTGAAAAGATAAACTTAATTGCTATTTTGAAAAAAAAATCAACTCTGAAAAAAAAATCGACTCAAAATGCATACTGTTTTCTGAATTAGACTGTCTAAAAATGAAGTGCTTGTTTATTTCATTCTGCCATGAAAGCTCTTCTTTAATTGAGTACAAGGGAAATCTGTTAACATATGTTGATGATATTATCCTACTTACAACTTATTTTGACTTCATTTCATCAGTGATCCTGTCTGTATTAATATCTGTAATGCATATTATACAAGCCAATTATCATTATACAAGCCAATTATCGGACATATGTCCGTTTATGAATAATTACATAAGGTCATTATACTTGTAATGAAAATATGCTTGGATGTATACCAGATTGGACTGGACATTTACTGGCTCAAGAAATGTCCTACTGGAAATTCATTGTTTTACAAAACAAAAAATGAATTATATTAAAAGAATAAGAAGACCAAATTTTTACAAACAAAGTGAATTATATTAAAATTATGATTATCATATTTGGAATTATAAGACCGAATTTTTTATAAAAATGTATTGAAATGTTTGAAAAATTTCTGTTGATTTACCTGGTAGATTAGCCTTTTATTTTGTTGTTCTTTTTTTTCAATCCAGTGTACCATTAGGTATATAAGTTTACTCTACTTCATTTCAAATAGAATGATTTTTTGGTTGATAGAAACAAGATACCATGAAAAAAAATTGACCACAGTATTTTATAAAATACCATGTTATATTTACAATACCATGGTACACAATGTATTGTCATGTGATACTTTTGAATTTTTATGAAATAATGCAATTTAAAAGTAGCACATGACAACACTGTAGTCAACTTTGACTTCCTGAAATATCTTTGAATAATTTCAGTGATTTTTTTTACAGAATAAGAAGAAAAATGAATTGGTGTCATTAAAAAATTGTATAAGAATATTTTGTATGAAAAATAGTTGGATAACTGCAAAATCACTTCAACATGTGTCTTTTTTTACACAGAAAAATTTAAATACCTTAAAAAAATTGATTTTCTTAACCTGGTATGTACCTTCAGAGAAAAAAGTTTACCAGTAATAACACATACTTGTATAGAATTTGAAATGGATATGTGGATATGTAATTCGCTTGAATTTATTTAGAACAAAAATACTGTATTTCTTATTATAATGTCATTCTAGTATAATCATATGTGCTTGTATTGAAGATTATTACTTCAATAAGGAAGATACCTGTTGATTAAGACCATGTCTATCAAATCAGGATGGTCTTTGTAAACAGGTTTTTATCTTCAAAGAAGTTGTCTCTTTACCCATTTCCAGGGTTATATCTGGCTCTTGAAAAGTAGGAGCCAAAAAAATAAGCCAACTGTAAAAGTAAGGGCCAATTCATATGAAATAATTCAAATTAACCCTAGAAACTAAAATCTCGTTACAAAAATGATGAAAATTTTGAAGCAAAAATATTGGAGCCAGAAATTATTAAAGTTAGCAATTGGCAAATGACAAAACAAACCCTGCTTTTCAGCTAAGAAAAACAAATGAACATTTAAAAACTGAAGGTTACAGTTTAAAATGAGATAGATAGTCTATTAAAAACATGTCTTCTTACAAATTACACAGATTTGTGTAATAGACACAGGTATTTTAATTTTTTTTTAAAATTGGTGCGTAAATGTATTACACGAAATGAAAAGATAAAAGTGACTTTAGAATTAGTGTATTATTGATGTTACCAGTTTTTTTTGTCCCGTGTTTAAATGAAAAACGAGCTAGTATGATCATGTACATGATTATTAAAGTTTTACCTGTTTGAGAATTAATTTTAAATTGGACTATAAATACAGAAAAATGAAGCTTTTGATGTCTTTGTGAAGTGATCAAATTATTCATAAATAAAATGGTTATTTGGTGTGGTTTGAAATCATCTGTTATCCACAGTTCACTTACATCAAAGGCAATCATATCGTTTATGTAGGCAAGTTTTTATGCTCTTTATTTAATGTAGAACTTGTTGGAGCATAGTATGTATTGCCTATGATTATATATATTTATATATATATATATATATATATATATATATATATATATATATATATATATATATATATATATATATATATATATTGTATATACATGTAGAAGTACTTAATATTCATCTTGAGCTCCTCTTTATTACTGATGTAAATAATGAATTTTTCATTTGTTATTGTTAAAACATGAAGTGAGAGAATGTTTGCCAAATAAAAGAATCTCATTTTTAGAAAGTGCAGTTTCATGTTTAATTATGAATTTACCGTTAATTGGATTCTCGACAAGTAAAATACACTCATGTACTTTTTCCCCGACAGGGATTTTTACATTGTTTTGAAATGTTTGATTTTGGGTTGTTTATATAGCAAATCTAAGTTGATGGTTGAAAGCCAAAACAAAGTTGATGTTTTTATGCCCAGTCATAATTTGTTTCTTTATCATCATTTTCTTGGTTACCATAACAACTTTATAACTTTGATTAATAATTTATTATGTATCTGTAATATAGTCTTGACCTTAATCATACATTTCACTGACTTAGTTTGAACTCCTCTTGGGCAAATCCTAGTTTGAGAATGTTCATCAATTTGATTGCTGAAGGTTGATAGTTTTCTCAACAACGATTTCCACATTGGCCGCAAGTCTATATAGGCTATATAAATGTTAAACTTGATGAATGCAGCCAGCTTTTAGTCTCTGTCCATCCTCTTCCCCCTACCCCCCCCCCCCCCCCCCCCCCCCAACACACACACACACACATAATCATTATCTCTCACAGGCAGCCTTGTTATCGATAATTATGAATGAAATAAATTTGTCTGGGTGAAATAAATTTGTCGTAAATTCCAATTAAGAAATGTATTTGAATAGGTTTCTTTCCCTTTCTGCATGTTTTGATATAAGAAAGCTTGTTATTAAGGGTCACTCTTTTTCTTCAGCTACCAGCATTTGGTTTTCTCCACGATTCTAGAACTTCTCTCCTCAATATAAATGAAATAACCTTGACTGAGGCATAAAATCTCATTTGAGCTATGCTTTTGAATTTTGCATATAAAAACAAAGTACAGGTCAGTGATTATAGTTGTTTTTATACATGTATGTGACGTACATTTTTTCCAGTTTGTTTATTTGCTGTATAATGAATTAATTTTCTGTTATTTTCTTCCAGGTGTATATGGGACAGTTGATATAAGTTTCGACGGAGTCAAAGATGGTTACTTTTTGAAGCCATCTTATGAGAAAAACAAAAATTTAGATCCTTTAGTGCATACAGAAAACTTGATTTTAACTGGTCCATCAGATGTATATAACTTGAAAGCATCTAGCGGTCCATTTGAAGTACATCAGGTTATCCAAAATGACCTTATTGACACATTTCTAGAATCTGACGAAGAAAATAAATACTCTCTGGTACATAGGGATGTCGTTTATAACGCAGAGGTCAGTGCTCACATAGTCTCAGAAAAGTTATCTCTGAAATGGCCAAAACTTCAGGTGTTAATTCATATACGACATCGGACAAAAAAGAAAAAGGGCAAGCTAAGTGACCGACGGTCGGGTCCCGTTTTGTGTGGACATGTGTATGTGAGGAATAGATTTAGCGAGTTGTCATCCATATGTGTTCTTAATTATCCCGAAAGTGCTTGTGTTAGTGGCATTGATTTACCGAAAGATTGGTGGCAACAAAATACCACAGCTATCAAAGTGTTCTACGCATTTTCACATGCAGAGCAGAATCAGGAATGCTGCGAGTGCTTCTAATTCTATTGTTCCAGGAAAAGCATTTGAAAATCCACTGACAAGCAAAAGGAAATTTATTACAAATCTTTATCTCTCTCAGTTAACCAATGAATTTAAAAAAGTGAAAGATCAGCACATTTTGATTTATGTTCCCATGGAAACGTTAGATTTGGGGACAGTATTTGAAATTCCAGTAAAATTAGAGGCTGAGTCAGATCTACAGGGATTTGTTATGAGGTGAGTTTTGTTGGTGCATGTATATAAGACTATAAAATATATTAGCATTTAATTCTCTAGAGAAGTTGATAGACCAGGGTTTGGGAAAAAAATTCATTTGAATCCAAGCCAAGGACTTTTGGATACAAATGATTTAAAGCCCACAAATATTTTTACCATGCCCATAGATACATGTACTTAGCAATTCACCATTGTCGGAGTATTTTCTACCTTTTCTTCCAGTGATTGTTTGTGTTATAAATTTCAGGCAGATCCATAACTTAAAAATTATTACACCGAAGTAGCAATTTTTCAACACTATCAATAAAAGTTTTTATGATAGTTGCAATACTGAAATGTGTCAATTCTTCTGATTGAAAAATTATCAAATTGCCTGATTGTTATTTTTAAGTCCCTGGGCTTGGAATTGGGGGACACCCATCCTCTTTAGAATGACCACAGTGCCTGTCACCTGAGATCTGACACAAACTGCCACCAGTAGGATTGTATTCTCTCTGTGAAAGCTGGTCATAAAATGTGCTGAAATTATTTCTAAAATGACCTTGTTGAAGACTTGTATCAGATTCTCTTTGCAGCAGAAATATGGATCTGTCTCCTGCGACTTCCACCAGACAGAAACCATTAAGATCAAACTGAAGCTAAATTTTGTTTAATTTGTAAATGAAGTTTATATATACATATGTTTAAGTTGGAAGGGTAAGATGTTACTGATAGATGTTTGTTTAAAGTGTCTTATCGGAACATACTGGGTGTTTATCAGTAAGATATGTCGATATTAAATGTAAACTACAGGTGCACTCAAGATTAAATTTGTAACGAAGATGTACAGTAAAGATGCTGATGCACTGAGTTTATTAATTTTTAAACCCCAAAGAAAGAGGATTTCATTTGAAATTTTTAATGAGATTTTTTCATTTGAAAGGTTGCTAGATATGATTTTGGTCATCAACAGGAACTTAATTGGTTTCCATTCCTGATTGCTGAATAGATTTAGTTATCATTTTAAGTTTATCAGAAATTATTTCATTTAAATTTGTATTTTAATAGACAAGAAAAATTTTGTAACTGAAAAAAAATGTACTTGATGACAGCCAACACATCCAAGAACACGGAATGATACAACTTGTAAATGACAGAAACAGCTAGACAACACAATACATAAAAATAAAATCTTGGGACCTTGAACTCCTGACAACCGTAGACACCTAGTATCTAGGTATAACATGAAAAAGCCCACAATGATCACAAAGTGGCCATACTATAAGTACATTGATTTGTAATGTTGTTTAACATCGCATCAGGAATTTTCCAACTATTCATGATGAAAGAGCAAGTATTGCTCTCTGAGGATTACTCAAGAACAAGTTCATGTTAGCTTGAAATTTCTGAGTGGGTATCATTTTCTGTCTTATACTAATGCACACTCAGGGTGACTTTTGTGTTAAGGTGCTAGTTCATCAAGACAGGATGCTGCAGACAAGCAGAACCCTTCCCCCATCACATTATCCTGGCACCAGGTGAACCAGTAATTCTTGTCCTATATGTAATATCTAATGCCAAGCCTGTTAGTACATGATTGAATATTCGCAAGTTTTGATACAAATGAAATATATCTTTAAAAAATAAAAATATATAAATATCTTTACTTAGATGTAAAAAGCCTGTTTTACTAATGCTGTACCATAAAATGTCAAAAATACATCAAAATCCTAACCATTATACAGTTCTCCATGCTTAGTACATTCATAACTAATGATCTTGGTTTGTAGGAACCTATACATCAAAGTTCTCAAACTACCATTTTTAGAACCTGAGTCAGGGTCTTAGTCATTCAAAATTTCCTTTTAAGTTCTTTAAAAATAATTAGGATATTGGTTTAATTTAAAAGATTAAATGAATAGACCACTGATCTCAATATATGTATCATATACCGGGGTAGACACTCAGTGTTGTATGGTCAATGTAGGGGTTTGTTTGAATAAGAAAGCTAGTACAAATATAAACTCTTTAAAATGAATGTAACTTTATGATTCAGATATACAGACCTGTAGTTATGACATACATCTGAAAAGTTTACATTTTAACCTGGGTAATTACTAGATAATAGGTGTACAAAGGTAAAATTCTGGTACACACAGTAGCTGCAATATCAGATAGTCTGATGTTTACTGTAATCCTCCTAGTCATAGCTTAGGTGCCCTATGTACAAGAGTACTCAAGTATTTGAGATAACAATTTTTTATAATGATTTTTGAAAAATTTTTAGCCATTTTAAGATAAACTTGCAGGCCCAGCTCTGAATTCCTAGACCTAAGACTTTTCACTTTTCAGTTGGTCCTGTGATATGAACTTCTGGTTCTTGTATTGAAAATTTTGTGTTTTCAGACCAGTTACAATTTTGGCCAACTTTGGACACTGTATATGTGGGTATCTCCATATCACAGTTTCTGTATGGCTTTACATTTATGAAAATGTCACTTAAATTAAAAAGGTACATGTATCTATTCATATAAGGACATTTTATGGTAATAATTGTCCATACAGTATATACAAAATGTACATTGGTAGTGTAAATTTTATACACCAGTTTGTACTATATAATTTTGTAGGGCAAAAGTTCGACATGGTATTAAAATAACTGGTGCCATCGCAAAAGCAGGGAGTCCATGGCAGATACATGTCGACATCCATGACAGGAAAAAAGTTGGAACTGTTACTGCATTCTTGAGAGATTCTACCAAATATTCTAAGTCATCAAGGTGAGTTTTACAATTATACAACTTGTATACAAAATGCCTTTTATATATTATATACACTGTACTAATATGTTCATATGTTGTAAAATATACATGGCCTGACTTTCTTGTGCCTCTGAATGTTAAATATATTATATATATGTTCCCAGAGATATCTTTTAGAGATCTTTTAGGTAATTAGTGAGTTGAGTTGATTAATGCTGTTTAACGTCTCAGTCAAGAATTTTTCACTTATATTGAGATGTCGCAAGCCATAGGCGAAAAGTGCAGAAATTTACATAATGATTTTGTCAATTTGAATACCTGGGTAAATTTTAATTTATTTTCAGAAAATATAAAAAAAATTGTCAAATAAATAATTTTATTGGCTTTTCAGAAAAAAAAACACTTTGATATTTTATTTTTCTGGGCCTCCTTGATCTATAAAATCATGATTTCATACGATACAAGTTTTTAGCAAAATTGATTTCTGCATTGAAATAATGTTATACAATGCCATATACACATACAGATATATATATATATATATATATATATATATATATATATATATATATATATATATATATATATATATATATATATTTAGACTTTTGTTCTAAATCTTGTGTATCAAAGGATTGAAATATTTATTACAAATTATATATATGGATGAAATGCCATTTACCATTTTTATCCCTATTTTGCTATTTATGGAACAGAAAATGTTAATAAATGCAATAAATGTGAAATGACACAAAAACATGAAAGTAGTAGAGTAAAGTACATTTGTACATGTAATGGTGTTTTACCTCCCACCATGATTCTCTCACTGTTATTAAGAGGGTCAGTTTTCAGTTTTTTAGAGAAAACCAAAAATGCATGGAAATAAAAGAACATGATTCATTGGCAAGTAGGCCGACATTGCTCTGCCGTCGAATAAATTTTAATATTTGGATATTGTCAAGTCAATTTCCAAATATTAAAATTTATTTGACGACAGAGCAATCTCGGCCTAGGATCTGCCAGAGAAGGATTCTTTCCTAGGTGGTGAGAGGCACTGTGCCAATGTTTGCACACCACTTGACAACTAATTTCTTGATAAAGTTTTACGTATCAAAAAACAACACAGACTTGACAAAATTTCATGTTTAGTCTGTTTGATGGACTCGGGGCTAAACTTGTTCTGTCCATCAGCTTCTTAGATAAGGGAGAAATAACATTTCAAGTAACTTATAATTAATTACACCATTTTGATGTAATAACTAGATTTTTAAAAGTGTCACAAATTATGTCCTGATTATATATATATATATACATGTATATAAATAACTATTGTGAGAAATTTGGATTGTTTGTAAATAGCCTAAAGATATTTTCAAATTACTGCTGTCAAATATAACGGTAGTAGGTGTTGTATGTTAAAGAAGGAATGTTAAATAACCAGTTATTAACATAATGTTATTTCAACACATATATTTAGTTATGTTTCAATTTGGCATAATTGACTATCATGCCTGGAGTTAAAAGTTTGTTTGTATTCAGAATTTTTTTTTCTTTTTTCAGTCTCAAACAAAATTTTCAGAATTCTTGACATTGATGAAATTAACAGATTTTAGAAGTGATAAAAAATGTTTATATAGATCTAGTTTCCAAAATATTTTGAATTCATTAAACTGATGGGTGTATTTTATTTTTATTTGTTTTGGGGTTACAGAATATGATTGTTGTGAAATACTGGATAATGTTGAAAACAAGAACTTGAAGAAACACTACATTTTATACTTTTTACCCTATTAGGATGGTAGTTAAGCACAGTTTGAAAAAATATTTAATTTTTGTTTTTATGTAATGAAGAGAAAATTTGTCTCGCCTTGAAATTTGTTATAGCAAAATGGTGGTATTTAGCAGGGTGATGAAATTTAAATATTGAATGTCTGTAATAGTGTCACAAATTGATAAAAAATTACTTACATTTTAAAAAAGTAAAAATATTTGTTAAAATGTACTTTGAAAATTTTATAAATTGTGAATACATCTAGGGTTTAGCTGATGGTATTTAGATATAAGTGTTCAAAATGATTTGATAGCTGGTTTATGTCAATTCCAGTGAAATCAGATTATAAACGAAAGTTGTTATGGACATTACCTCTCGTCCAAACAGAAATCCAATACATTCCAGGATTTCTATTTCCCACTCAATTCTGCCAGTTTTTACATTGAACAAACCCCCATATTGAGGATGGGTGTATTGATAAATTAATGAAGTGTGTTAGAAGCTTAGCGTTTATTTTTTGTCAGAAACGTTGACATTTCTGTATTTCTAAATCTTCATAATGAAGCATTAGTCCAGAAGAGCTGGCCTTTTAATGGTAGTATATATGGATCAATATATATACACTTTTTGCGTGTGTACGTAATTGATATATTTTGTTGATGTTTTTTAATCGACTAGAAATCATTAGAATTTGTTGTAATAGAAATAGCATTTTTTCCATCAGAATCAATACATTTTTCTATTCGTAATTGTTGTCAATTATTTTAGCATAAATATAATTGTAGATCATTTGTATATCTATTGATAATTTTAAATTTATCCCATGTTTAATTTACGAGTGCCCTTTTTTGTTAATTTCACGTCACTGTTTGTTTTCTCGCTGTGTGTTCATGAAATATGAATAATTCTCTGTGACATGCAACATGTTTCTCGATATTGATAAAATGAAAAAAATAGTACATACCAGTAATACATGTATGATAGAAAAATATTTTAAAAATATACAATATCAAAGATTTGTATTATGGTACTTAGCTGAATGAAGAATGCACTTAATAGATTTTTAAAATTCCCTGAATTAATGAGAAATGATAATTTTCAAAATATAATTTATGCAAGCATTATAATATTCATTTCAAGCACTTGTTTTATTCCTTTTATTTTTTTTATGGTTTTGGACAGGGATGACAGTTAGCACATGTCCAGTAGCCCTTTCATCTTTGTTCCTGAAATTTAGATGTATTTGCCGTTTATTGCTATTTTGATTATATGTACCAGTATTATCTGGAATCATGTTAGGTCCCAAAACTGTAAAAAGGTTTGTTTAATCCATCAGGTACACGTAAACTGCTACAGAAATCAAAAGGCACTCCACACTTTCCTCAAGGATTTTAAAATTTGATATTTTTTAATTATGATTTTTAGCTCAACTGGCTAAACCCAGCTGAGTTTATGGCATGGCCAAGTGTGCCTGCACGTGTGTGTTGCAAAGTAGGCTTCAGTGAAGCAAAACTGGTCATAAGCTCAATTTATTTCCTATCTTTAGCTGATGAACCAATTATGGTAACCACATCACATTGTCTTACAGGGGCCACAGTGGCCGAGTGGTCTTAAGCATTCAATGTTACAGATCACAGCACCTCTCACCCCTGACATTGCGCATAAACGTCCCAGTGGCGCTAGCACTTCATCTTTGAAAGTTTGTCAGTTTACTTGCTGCTTGGTCGTGTTTTTCTCCGATACTCCAGTGTCTTCCACCATGTCCTAAACTGACAGCCAGTTGAGCATCACAGGCCCTATATTGGGCCTTTTGTTATTGTGGCTATCAATCTATTTAATGCTATCATTTAACTGTGGTTGTACTCTACATGTAATTTAATTGTTTTGTTATAGAAACTGAAATCCTTCAACAAGCTTTAAGAATAAAATCAATCATTGTTTAAAAATTCTAACTTGGTACACTTGTACTAAAGACATTGGATTTAAAGAATCATTAAAGTGATGGTTGGATGTCATGATTTATAATAACCAATTTTTGTTTTTTGAAGAAAGGAAAACCAAAATAATAATAATAATAAAGTGTAAACTTAATACATGTCTGTTCTGAGGATAAATTATTTCTGCCCTACAGTTTCTGTCTTTGTTAAAGGCCACAAACATTGTTTCCAACATTTTTATTATCATCAATATGGATAAAAATAGATTTACATTTAATATTCTCAAAGAAAGGGGTAAACAGGGCACTCGTAACACTTGTAAGCTAGCCATTCTGCAATAAAGTAAAATATTCAATCCTGTGTTTTCTATCTTCATTAAAAGCTAAAAACATATTGATTCGATCCATGGTGCCATCGTCGGCATCTTCATCATCATGGCCCGAAGCTTACAGGTATGCTGGGATCAATATTGATGCTTAAGTTAATTATCGCTTGTATCTCGGTGTTCTCTGAACTCCTTGGAGGGAAATATATTTATACCAGTAACAAGCACTTGTCATGGAGACCTTTACCGATATATTTTATTGTAAGGGTTTGAATGGAACAATCGGTCTGGGTCCTGGCGAGGTGAATTATTGTCAGATAATGCCGGGGATTATATGTTTGTCATGGCTCAAATTACAATATAGACAAGGGAAATCTGAAAAATGATATCATGGATTGGTTTTAGATGAAGACAAGGAGAATGAACAGAAATAATTTCATGGTCTAGCTTAGATGTAGACAAGGGAAATCATCTGAATAATGACGATATAAATGGTTATTGACTTTTTTAACTAATGCTGGATTGAAATTAAAGCTTAATCAAACTGGTACATGTTATGTTAAGTTTATGAGGCTTAATGAACTTTAATGAAAAACTGTATTTACTTTTCAATCATCGGTAATACATTTAGTAACAAGGAAACAATATTTACTTTTCAATCATCATTAATACATGCAGTATTTGTATTCAATTCTCGAGTGAAATGTGCAGTTGTTTATAAAAGGATGCTTAAAGTCACATTGACTAGAATTTTCAATAATTTATCGTAATTTACAAGATCTCTAATATATCTGTAAGCTTGTGAATTTCTATTTTGCACTAAGCAGGATTCAATAGTAGGGTGATGAAAGGCACTCTGATCCATAAGAAAACACAGTAATAAAGAGGGACCCTAAAGAGGCCCTTAAAGGTCTCAATAGTTATTCTGTCTTCATTGGTATTGTCACTGACATTGGTGACATTGGTGCTAACATTTTGGTTAGTCTGTTATTAAACTTGTTTGTTTTCTGGTGAGTGAAAAGGAAAATGAAAAAAAGGGTTTTGCTATGCAGGGTGATAGTTTAATCTTGGGTGTTATTGACAAGCTTTTCAGGCGAGACTTGCAATCATCAGATCTGTTGTTTACTGAATATAATTTCATCATGTTAACAGGGTTGATACCAATGTAGTAATTGCAGATTAGCAATCGGTCTTTATCCTTTATCCTTCTTCTCTGGTGATTGATATTCTGCAATTTCGTGTATTTGTGACATTATCACTATGTATCTCTATTTGTAAACAGTAATGGCATGTCATTACTTACTGTATGTAGCTAGGGTCAAGGATGTGATGTTGTGTATGTGCCAAGTATTCCTTGGGCAGTGGACTTCCCTCATATCCAAACAGCCAAGTCATGTCGTACAAAAAATAATTATTGGTGCATTGGGGATCCTTGCAGTTCTGTGATTAGTTTGTGGTTGAATCCAGTGAAATTTGTTAAAAAAAAAAAAAAAAAGAACCTTGGTAAACTGAATCCTGGTAAACTGAAACCCCGTCCAAACTCAACAATAATATTACATGTATTATAAATTGTTCAGTTAACTATGTAGTTAGAATACTTTGAATACCAAAATACAAAATTGTCATTCTTGAAATTTAGAAAAGTTTTACTGGAATTTCACCTGTTGCTGGTGATGCCACAATATAAATAAATAAGTGTTTTCTACAATAAACTGTAGGGAAAAAAAAGGGGGGGGGGTTTGGAATGGCGTTAAATACCAAGTCTGATTTCTTTCCTGGAGAAAACAATCAACTATCTGCAAGCTAACTTAAAGTCATTGCATATGATTCAGTGAAAAGGTTGGAAGTTAATATTAGTTTCCAATCCCATAAGTTAAATATTCATAGCTGTAAACAAAACATTGGCAATTTACCAGTCATGATTTACCTGAATAAAACATCGGATCATTAATGAGAAATTAGTGAAATAAAAACTTAAAACAGATTTTTTACTCGGTGAAATAAATTTGCATTTTAATATGCTTCACAGGGGTGGGTCAGTTTTTGTTTAAAGCAGCTCATTAGCATTACTGAAGCTTTTTCTGGCTTTGTGCTTCACATGGATTAAGAATAAGAAATTGTTACATTTTTAGCAATAGTTTATGGTTCATCCTGCTCTGGTTTCAGAATTATTTATATTGGCACTTTAAACGTTAAAATTACGAGATATAATTGAGTAAAATCATTGATATACAAGGAAGTTAGTCTTATCATGCCATGATGATCAGGAAAAATATAATTTGATTGAAGTTTTTAAACAAATCCACAGAGGAAACTAAATATAGCTATTGATGATATTTATCAGTAAATCTTCCAATCATCATCTAACGAATTCGCGAGTCGAGTAGAGACAAGTCGTAACAACCACTTTTATTACATCTATCTACTTTAAAATAACAAATGTGTGAAGAAACATTTTATATTTTGGTACATTTTCAAATATCAGTTTATTAGGCACTTCCTATGAATATCTGACATCGAGTAATCTGTATTAGAATTAATATGTTACCATGGTAACCCATAAGTTTTTTTTTGGCATAGCACCTCCTATGTATACTGTACCTTGATATTATTATTTGATGATTATTTAACACTTTGTATGCATTGGCTTGCCACTGTGTAAGTTCTTTTGAAATTGTTTTCTTTTTTCTTATCCAATCTTAGTTAAAGGCGATCAGTATCCATTATTTCCATACACTCTTAACATACACATAACACATATAAAGTTCTTTCTAAATAAGGTAACTTTTTAATTTTATAATGAACAATGTTATTCCAATCATACCTAAAAAGAATATTTGAATATTGGTCTCTCGCCGGCATTCATTTGACAAAGAATGACATCACCAACAAATGCTATCAGTAAGTGGGGATGACATTTTATTTCTGTCATGTCTTCTATAACACAAGGGTGATACATTTTGTGGGTCTCAGCCTACCAGTATTTCATGACCTCAGTTTAGGCAGAAGGTAAAATTTGATTTAAAAAGTTCCAAGGCTTTGCTTTGTTTGTACCGAGTACCCTTGAAAAAGAATGTCTGAGACTGTGATCCTGAGTTATGCTCCTCCCTAGCCCCTCCCCAGGCATAGAAGTATATAGACAGTAAAGGATTTAAAACTCCAGGTTTCTGATGCTGAAACAATGATACTTCTGTTTATTTTTGAGATGGATAGCTGGTTTCTTCATCATCTTAATTATTATAACTACAGTAGGTGCTTTGATGCTGTGTTCAAGGCCATCTACAAAACATAGTTACATGCACACACACAACACTCCAGGGCTCTAGTTTACAGTCTAGCTGATAAATATACTGCTTCTCATGATCTTACGGATTAAAATCAATATTTACATGTTATAGGTTATTTTAAGTAATTTTTCTTTCATTTGGTGTACAGTAAAACCTGCATTTTCTGTCACCATTTTGTCCAGTTGAAAACCTTTTTAAAAATATAGGGAGACTTGTGAAGAAAAACATGAAACTTTTTTTTTTTTTCAAATTGGCATTAAGAAAAAAGCAACACAATTAAAAGTTGAGAAATTCAGCAGCACAGACAATTGCCTGAAAAAAGCAAAACAAGTAGAGAATTAAGTGTTCTAAGTTACAGTCGAGATTATTTCATTTATATTAAGGTGGTCTGTTCTGGGATGGTGGAGGAAACCAGAGTACCCAAAGAAAAACCACCAACATGCAGCAGGCAGATATGATTAGGCTTTAGTTTCTTTATAATTATTGCCTAATTTTCTCACTATTGAGTGTTTTGACAAAGCAATGATGTTTCCCTTTTATAGTTTTTTTTTTTACCATGCTTGTTCTATGCTTGATTTGAAGTGCAAATACTTTGTAAAAATTGGCATGAGATTATAATTATGTAAATTAGTATTCAGATTATCATGGCACTTAGATTAAGACAAGATTTTCCAGAATGGCTCATGTATGTATAATATATTATGCTTGAAAACAACAAAGTATTGAATCACCCTCTTATAAAATATGAAGTATTTTTCATCATTTACTCATTAGTCGAGGGGGAAAAAAGGTACTATAGCCATTATTACTACAGAGGAGATACTTTGTATGGTAAAGTAGTAGATCATGCAAGGCAGAAGAGATAATAACTTTGAAGGATTTACACAGAGAGCCATTGACCTTTACCAAGATACATGAAATCTTATCTCAAAAATTGTTCTCATCAGCTTATAATGTATTGTTATGGAGAAGTGAAAGAGGTAATTATTGTTTGATAAATAACTCGGGAATTAGTATCAAGGGAGGTAATTATTGTTTGTTTGAAAAATAACTAAGGAATTAGTTTCAAGGGAGGTAATTATTTTTTGGAATAAGTATCAAGGGAGGTAATTGTTTCGAAAAAATAACTAAGGAAGAAGTATCAAGGGAGGTAATTATTATCTGGCTTCATATTTTTTAGAATAGTACTTAGGGGGGTAATTAGAATTATGAGGAAAACAGATAGCATAGCAATGTCCTGGAAGGGATGCAACTTTTGGTAAAAAAGTTTGTGTTTACATTGTTTCTATTTCAAAACTTTTTTTTTTTTTTTTTTTAAAAAACATACTATGTATTTGATTCTTAAGAAATAAGAGAGTTGAATGGAATAATCAATAATGGTGTTTTATGTCCCACTTATGATTCTATCACTTGTAAGGTAGAGAACAGTTTAATTGATGGTGGAGGACACTTTAGTGCCTGGAGAAAACCATAGACATTCCACTCGTGAACTGACAAACTCGTTAGCATCAGAATCTGAAGAGTGAGATTCAAGGTGGATGGAAACAATGTGTTACATAAGGCAGTGCTTTATACAACTTGACCATCAAGATCAAGATCTCTCTCTCTCTCTCTCTCTCTCTCTCTCTCTCTCTCTCTCTCTCTCTCTCTCTCTCTCTCTCTCTCTCTCTCAAAAGCTTAAAGTTAAGGATAAAAGTTGATATTTGGTTTTGGTTGGTGATCTGTACAGTATATGTATCAGTTAGATTTCTGGAAAATTCAAATTTTAAGCTACATTTTTTAAATAGCTTCTAAATTTCTGAATGGTGAAAGCACGTCTTATTTTGAAGCAGATACTTAGATAATGAAGCTGCTTCAATACTTTTAGTTTTACCATTTAAAATTTGACAGTCATAATTTAATTAAGAAACCTGGAATTTGTCTTCTTGATATGTAAAAGACAAATATCTTGAGTTAGCAACTAAACAAGTAATCTTTGGAGTGTGTCTGTATAATATGATTGATTTCCTAGCTTTGTAATTGACCTTGGACATTCTATCATGTTAGCATGTTATTTTTACCACTCTACCTATCGCTCTCAGTATTGAGATGGAAGTTAAAATGAATCATTAAGTTGGCTGGCATTAAGCAAAGTCAGAACAGCGTTTAATGAGATTATTTATTTACTACGAACAATTAATTAAGTTAGTTCTGAAAATGAAAGCCTTGTATATAAAACCTGATGGACTGGTAATACTGTAAGAAAAATTATGTGTTGCCATACGGGCAATTTCTTATATTGAATTATTTGAGACATTCACCAGTTCTGAAATTATTTCTCTAAATCTTATAACCATTTTTGGTAATGTATTTATCTTCTAATATAACTATTGATAAAGTGTTTGAAAGGAACAGGGTTTCATTAATCATAAACAATTATGTTATATTCAGAAATTCAAGACATTTTTTCTCTTTAGTTTTGCTTCTTTATTGTGATTGTGAGCACCACATGTACAGAGCCAGAATAGAATCAATGGTATTGTTGTTGTTGTAATATTGTTTGCGCTGCATAAGCAATTTATCAGTAATTCCTGGCCAGAGCAAGGTTATTAATTCATTATGGATTAATCTTAAGATCAAGTTTGTGTATGTGTGAGATGCAGACTCGGGGTGATTTTTTGGTGAGGTGCTAGCTCAACAATTCAGTATGCTGAGAACAAGCATACCACTCCCCCAGTCACATTTTCCTGGCACTGGGTGAAGATGTCGATACTCTGTACCCTTAATGCCCAGTTTCAGGGCATGGAATTTTAAGGTCTGACCCATTCAGAGTTTCAATCCACAACCTCCTGCTTTTGAGGCTGATGCTTTACCATTGAGACTCTGAGGGGATTAGAATAACTGATGATCAAAAATTGAAATCAATAGGTAACTCAGTTGGCAGATGAGGACCAGTTACACAAAGTATAATTAAAGTTGATTATTAATTAAATCACAATTAACACAATATGGATTTCTTTGCTGATTAAAAGTTGATTTTAATGTTTAACTTTCAATAAACTTTTTGCAACTGGGCCCTGTTCTATTGTTGAAGATCATTGGTTTTCTCTGAGCATTCTGGTTTCCCCCACTAATGGATCTTGACAAGCGATTAAAACATTATTATTCCACTCTAACTCATTTGGTAGAATGCTTAATATTCACTCTGGTTATGTAATTTAGAGATCGTTAAGATGAGGAAACATAAGCCATAGGTATGGAATATGGTCAATGCAACGTCATCTGTAACTGGTCATGTATTGATATAAGGCAAAGGATTTTGACTGCGCTGTTTGATTTCTCCCTCACAGTTATGGTATTTGAATTTTAAAAAATTTGGGGATAATGTTATTATAAAATTTTTGTAAAATTTTTGGTTTATAATCTAGGATCTGAAATTGCAATGTTAATGATTTGATATGTTTGGTAGATATCTAGGGACTGAGGAAAAAAACTTTTGGTGAAATTGTTGTAAATTAATTTTTCCACATATGAAAAAAGATACTAGTTATCATTATCCAATCAAAATCTGGGTGATAATTGACAGACTTTGAATAATGGTACATTCACATAACAACTGCCCAACTTGATTGAACAGTTATTATTAGGTACAAGGAAGACTGTTATGTTTGAATCTGTAATTGAGATCACAGTCTTCTCTAAGTTTAAAATTCATTTTCTTCAGTCTCTTTTTTAGCTGCTTTTCTTACAAGAAACAGATAACTCAGAAATCTTGAATTTCATACCTCTAGACTGATGCCTAACTTAAGTGTTAATTTTGAAATGTAAGAAAGTGCTATATAGCTGAAAGTATGGCCATAGTCACCACAAATAAATATCAACAAGAAGGAAAAGAAATAAGAAAACTAGATAAACATTTTTATTTTAAGGAAAAAATTTTTATGTAGACTTAAATAATAAATTTGTTTTTAGTAAATATTGTTGTTAAAAGATCTGATTTTTTATTTTTTTAAAATTAAAATAAAACTTTACTTTAAGTTAAAATAAAAAAAAAAACAACATCGAGTTTAAATGAAATGAAGGTAATTTTGTTATCACCATATTATATACATAATGCTATATTGCTTTCTGTTAGGAAGAGAATTATGGAAACCAAATCTTTCATTTAACTGTTACTCTTAACTTAAAACAGAAAATGTATGTGTTATCAGGCTTGGGTAAATAAAACCTATCCTGGTAATGATGAGTTAAATATTTAATACCCTGCCTAGCTGCTATTAATAAGATTACCCTCCGACTCTGTTGAAGCTCGGATCAATACAGATTGTAGATTTTATTACTACCCGTACTATGGCAATATGCCTTCTTTTTTTTATTTCTGACTTATGTTGATTGATATTTACTATGTGCATGTCTTATATGCACATAGGTTGTATGGTGCTGTCTGGTCCTCAAACTGAAGGGTTGTGAGTTTAAACCCCAGTTTTCATCTTTCTCATACAATTCAGCTACAAAATTTTGGATTTGAATTCTCTTTTAGGTTAACTTGAAACCAAGTTCTTATTTGTCAGGAAATGCTCAGTTTTGAAAAAAAAAAGAGTATGTTACCTGTGGTCACTATAGACGGTGGATGAAATTTGGAAACTGAGGTCTCGTATCTCAGTGCATGCAAATTTTGAAAAAGAAATATCTTGCATATTGTCATTACTTACTGTTAGGAGAAAACCAAATGTTAAACAAAAGTTAATTAAATGATAATCTTATAAAATTTCCTAATTAAAAAAATGATTGGCTGTGTATATTCCTTATGGGATAGCTAGAATTGGCTATGTATATTTCTTACGGAGTAGACAGAATTGACTGTGTATATTTTTATGTGGTTGCCAGACTTGGCAATGTATATTTCTTATGGGGAAGCCACAATCGGCTATGTATATTTCTTATGGGGTAGCCAGAATTGGCTGTGTATATTCCTTATGGGGTAGTCAGAATTGGCTATGTATATTCCTTATGGGGTAGTCAGAATTGGCTATGTATATTTCTTATGGGGTAGCCAGAATTGGCTATGTATATTTCTTATGTGGTTGCCAGAATTGGCAATGTATATTTCTTATGGGGAAGCCACAATTGGCTATGTATATTTTTTATTGGGTAGCCAGATTTGGCTGTGTATATTTTATGGGGTTGCCAGAATACAAGTTTATGTGCTATATATTAAGAACATTTTTCAAAATTTTATAACAACAGTATATAAAGGAAAAGATGATTTATCAATGAATTAGCAATCCAACATTTTTAGTGTAGTGTAAGGTGTTAAAGCATTCAGACTTTACACATAAGGATGTTTTGTTTGGGTGTTTAATGGACCAATGTCCACCATTTATTTACAGTTTAATTCACCTTTTTACCAGTCATTTAATTATGTATTCAACTTGTGACCCATCATAAATTTATCTGGACATAATTGTTGTAAAAAATGTCACAACTCAGTAAACTTTATTTGATTCTGACCCAGATAAACTACCAGAGTTTAGTTGTATAGTATACATCTAGGCTTGGCCATCAAAATGCTTGTATCAAGGTCAGAAGTTTATACTTGAGACAAACATGTTTATGAGTTTGAAGTTTGTTGCATCTCTTCTGTACATTATGTTGGAAATTCAATCTAACTGCAGAGAAACCAAGAAATAGCTTCAGAGATGCTGCCTGTGGTCTAGACCTGAAATAAATGGTTTGGAACGGCTTTTGCCGTTCTGAAATGGTAACCAGAGTATTACAAAAAAAAAAGCCGTTCAGAGCCATGTATTTCAGGTCTACCTGTTGTCGGGACATCCTTGGAAAGCAACAGAAAAATAAATGAATAAACTATATCCATATGTGTGTGTGTGTGTGTGTGTGTGTGTGTGTGTGTGTGTGTGTGTGTGTGTGTCTTTACTTTTGCTGTTGACAATTTAAGATTATATATTAATTATTTATTTCTCCACTTCTCCCGTCACTCTTTTCTCCATTTCTGGCAGAAAATTACAGTCTTGTCAAGAATATCTACCGTAGTATTAACTGTAAATCTATGACAAATTTAGATCTAAAAATAGCACCAACTTAAAAAAAATCACATTATTGATTGCTTCTTGGTTTCAAAGTACCGGTTCTTGTATCCAATATCAAAATAGCCAGAAAATAGATATGTGGGTTGTTCAGAGGGATGTATTTCCTGCATATTAGAAAGAGAAATACTGCACTCTCATTATGTTACCAGTTGTGTGTGTGTGTGTGTGTGTGTGTGTGTGTGTGTGTGTGTGTGTGTGTGAGAGAGAGAGAGAGAGAGAGAGAGAGAGATTGTAGGAGATAAGTTGATACAGAAATTTAAGGATATTTTGAAGGATGTATTTACTGTATATCACGGAAGAAGAAATTCAGGAAAGCAGTTCAAAAATAGTGATTTAGGTAATTTGTAGGATTTATTTCTTGTAAATCAGGAAAGAAGGAAAAATACTCTCATTAAGAATATCTATATCGAATCACATAACACAAATTTTGTTCTTAAATCATACATACTTAAAAGCATGTTATTGATTGTTTGTCACTTATAAAGCATCTGAGATCCTTATGATTTCCCAAAAATGCTGGAGTAAAATATATTACTGGGTCTTGGAAAGTGTTTTGTTTATTAAGGTTATTTTCAATCTGTGATGCTGATGAATATATCTGCTTTAGTTGTGTGGGTTGTCAAAATCAATCTTAATGCATATATGCATGATTGATTTTAAAGGATAATGGTTTTCCAATACCCTGATTTTTCTGAAAAAATGATATATTGCATAATGGTACCTTTTCAGTAGAATATATGTTACAACTGTAATAAATATCACCAAGATGGCAGTAAAATAATTTTAGAAACCTTTCTAATTTATGGGCATAATGTCTATTTCTCTATACCAAGACTCTTTTAGCAATCTCTTGTTTCTTATCAAAATTAGATGTTTGTATAAAAACATGTACAATATGCCAATATAAGCCATTTTCAATTCCTTGCAGGTTTATAGCTTAGGTGTAACACCACACTTTCCTCCCCTCATAAAAAGGTTTTTCTTCACATAAAACATTTTATATGTATGTAATATGGAAATAATCTACAAAACATTAAAATTCAAGATATAAGATACATGAATTTGTGTAGAAAATGAAAAAATAATGAAAAAAAAAATATCACCAAAATTCGCAAATGTATTCCAGACGTGGATACACTTATTTTAAGGTGTTTTGTGTGTGTAGCTGTAGAGTAACTGATGAGTGATGTTACATCTAATGTGTTTTTAAATAGAGTTGAACCTTATAGAGGTGAAATGTAGCCTATAATATTAAATCTATAAATGCTCCAGTGAATCACAATATACCAGCCTGCTTAGATACTTATTTCTTCACCCAGGTGTAATGTAATATCTCAGGTGGATGACCTTTGACCTTTGTCTACTGGTATTAAAATATTTTTTGAACACATTTTGGGATTACAGTTTTCTGGCACATTTGAGGATGATAATGGCTAGAAAAAATTGTATAAGTTAAAATTTTATACAGCTTGGGAAAAATGAATATGCATTTGTATTTTATGTGGGACAGTTTTTAATAAAGTTATTTTGGGACTATTTATTCATGATGTGTCTTATAAGACATTGTTCCACAAAAGTTTACAGATTTAAAATAGCAAAAAAAAATTATTTTTTTTTAGATATTTTGAATTTTTAAAAGAATTTGTAAACAAAATTAAAGATTATTATTATCAGTTTTTGTGTCACATTTTAGGTAACAGTTATTTGTTTAATGGTTTCCATACTTTTTATGATGCTGTTAAAGGGGTGGTACTGTTTTCATTTATCAAATATTTCTGTGTCTGCCTTTTGTCACTCGGACACATTTTGCGTACATGTAAATTATAAGATTTGTACCCATTTTGCAGAATAATTGCCATTTTGACTAATAATAGTAGTATGTCACAGCCACACCTAACAAAGTCCATAATGATTTATCTTTTACTGAAATATAACATACCAGTAATTTGTCTTGTTCTTTGAACTGCCTTGGTAGAGTGTCTGCCTTGAAAACAGGAGGTCATGGATTCGAACTCTGTCTGGGTCTCATACATAAGACTCTAAGATTGAGATATTGTTTCTTCACCTGTTGCTTGGCAATAGATAAAAGCATCAACTGGTACTAGGATATCAGACTGGGGAGTGGTATACTTGTCTGCAGCATACTCACTCAGTGAGCTAGCACCTGATAAAAAGATGACCTAAGTGCACTCTAAAACAAAAAAAAAGAATAAAAATAATAACTTAAATAGGTGATGACCAGAGGATTCTGTTCAAAGGGGCATTTATCACTTTTGATTGAGAATTTCTTTAAACTCATCAGTGTAAGGAGCACGAAAGCACCCATGTTGAACCGTTTGGCATGACTTTAAACATCATAGTCCAGTGTTGAAAATTTTGGGTTAAATTGTAATATTGAATGTACAAGCAAGCTAAACTGTTCTCTTTACAACACCTTCTGCCTAACATGATGTTCTGTTTCTGTTTTGGGCATTCTACAGATGTTTATTATTGTGTGACAAAAGCAGTTATATGTAGTAGTTGGTAAACAGCAAACACCTAATGAACTATGATCTATAACGGCACATTCTGGTCAGCACAAGTTGTACCTATGGAAGGGGGAATCAGTTTCACTCATGGACATTATTATTATTATCTGTAAATAATGTTTTATTTCATTATTTTTTTTTTTTTTTATGTTTTTTTAGTGTTCAGGATGTGTTCAGATGGCAGATGGAGGTTGATGATGAGGCAGAAACTACAGAAATGGGACGAGTCATCTGGGGTATTGAGTATGAAAAAGGGTATCATGACGAAAAATACACACCACATGATTCACGGATTGTTTCCCGAATAAATATCAGGAGAGGTGAACAGGAAAGACTTGTTCCAGTTATCAAGGTAGGCTTTTTAAATTAAAATGATTTATTTTGGATGAATTTGGGCAGTTTGATTGGATAATATGTGGGTTTTTTTTTTTTGTTTTTTTTTTTTTTTTTTTTTGTAATTTTCAGGTAACATAACTTCATTACAGGATCTGTTTGCTGTTGTCAGAATTGCATATGCAAAGTATTGTGCAGTACATATTTCCATGTATTCCAAATATGTGCGTAAAAAAATTGTTATTTTTCACCCCAAAAGAAACTAAATTATAAAAAAAAGGACACTTGATAGCAAACATGTGCAAACTTTAAAAAACTAGGTAGTTTTATTGTGGTGGAGTGAAGTGGAATAGTGATAGTTTTTGCCCCAGTCAAGTTTCTTTTGCTTATAATGAGGCAGTCAATTCTGGGATGGTGAAGGAAACTGAAGTGCCTGGAGAAAAAGGAACTGACAAATTATCTAACACTTTGATCTGTCCAAGCAGAATTTGACCATAGACATTGAGAGGCACAGTGGTCCTTAAGTGGCTTATTACAACTTTACCACATGCTTTGGATCACTCTGCCATCGAGGCCCCCCACCATATTGGTGCTTGGACACCAGGATCTCTGTTACTGATGTGATTTTAATCAGCTAGAACAAAAGGAAGATTTACTGTGTATTAACCATCTGTCATTTAGATTTCTTCTTTTATATAAAATGTTGCACTTTAAAAATAAATGACTTCAGCATTATTTCACATCCAACTGCAAGTTTACATGATTTTATTCTTATTGATTTTTAGCTCCAATTTAATGAAATCGGATGTCGCTTTTTATGCCATCAGTCAAAAGAAGGAAAATAGATGTCATTTTGTTAGTGCACTTGTACTAAGTTCAGGGTTCTTGTTGGTTGAGTGGTCTCAACAGCATGTTGACAGATCGATCCCAATTGGGCAGATCCTAGTGTGAGAAAGTTGTCAGTTAACCTGGCAAAGGTCAGTGGTTTGCCAGAGTTATAGATGGTTTTTCTTGAGAATTCATGTTTCCATTACTAACTTAAAGTGAGATGTTCTTGACTTGGGTGTAAAACATCATTGTATGTTTCTTTGGATACTTTTTTTTTTTTTTTTTTTTTTTTTTTTTTTTTGAACCATATCGGAATTCAATAATAACATCTTTGGACATAGGACATCATTCTTTCTGCTTACCCATTTGTTTTTGTCTCAATTGTATTGAAGTCTATTCCATAACTTTCTTTATTGCATTATTTTGTTGTTATTTTTTCAAAAAATGTTGACCCAATAACCTCAACCTTTGTTGTTTTTCATTTATGAGAAAGATGTCAGTCAATGTATTGGTCTAAATTCTGTATTATAAAGATCAAGTACAAGCAATTTATCAAAACAATTATTTTAAAATTGTATTTCATCCCGGAAAGATGAAACCAAAAAAAACAGTATTTCCTGGGTAATTATATCTATCGCCATGGAGATAATTTTTTTTATCAGATGAAAACTGATCAGTCATTTATCAAGAGATTTTGCTAATGGAGACAGCAATCAGCAGGTTTGAATTGAAATTAGAGAGGCATTAAATCTAATGTTTCGTTGGGTGTTAATTTTCATGAAATTGATAAAAACGCAGTTAAAATCTAATGAACTTCAATCATTTCAGTATCATTAATCTGTTACACTGAAGTTTAGCTTTCTTCATTGTATCGGCTACAGTGGAGAAACAAACTTTTCACCCCTATGTTTATTGTTTGGTTTGATCTAAATCCATTGAAATAAGATATACCATTATATAAATGGTAAGGATGAAAGGCATTTTGTAAGTAGTTCATAATTTCATATTTCTGCTGATATAACTAAGAATTATTGAAGGCTGATAGTTTCAAAATTGCTGAGAATGGACTTTGAAAAAAAATAATTTAGTGTCATTGGAAGCTTTTCAATTTAACCACACTACTGGACTTGTAAAGGCCTTGCAATCAAGACTGTTGTTTTTATCCAGACACTCTGGTTTCCTCCACCATCCCAGAACTGACCACCTCAATATAAGTGAAAGAATCTTGGCTTGGGGCGTAAACAACCATAAATCCTATCCATTTCAATCTTAAATGTTTTAGACAATCAGACTTTTCAGTATCTTTGGGCAAGTCATTGTTAAATATATTTTGGAACATTTCTTTTCGTGTAGACACACAGCGACTTTGGTAAACATTTTGATAAAAGATGGAAGCAAAATTTGTCGTCTTGTAGAAAATAACAGACAGTCTTGTCTTGATGATGTTTACAACAGACTCTCATTAATCTGTTGATCATGGTGATAAATTGTTTTACAATATAATTATTTGTTGATGGCTGTAGGTTCACAGTAACAGATAGACTTTTACACAGTATGGCTGTTAGTAAAGGTCAAGGTCGTGTGTTAGGATTTAATCATGGGTCATATATGATATTAGTTAATGACAACCCTTGGTCTAATGTCAATTGATTTTTTATTTACTTTATATTTCTCTGAGATATAAACTATTGATTTACAGATAAGATATTGTCTGTCTGGGAATTGTTAAGGATGATTATATTTGATGAGATATGGGGTTTGGCACATTGGACTTGGCACAACTGTTATATATACATCAACTTAAAAGGGGGTGGGGGTAGACAAAATTGTTATAGACCAGTCCTTAAGGTTTTAGGGATCTTGGTGGACAAGTGATCTAAAGTGCAAGCTAACAGATTATCGGTATATTGCTTCTCGCTGACCTAGTTCATTTCCTGCTTGGGCAGGTGTAGTGTAAGAAAATTTGTTTGTAAAAGTGGTTTTCTGTGGGTATTCCATTCCAACCACTCCCACCCCCTCCACCACCACCATCCCAGAACTGACTGTTTTGATATAAGTAAATGAATCTTGACTGGTGCAATAATATCATTAATCTACTCCACTTCCATATGTGTTTTAGGGAGTTATTTCAGACTTAACCAAAAGATTTAATGCAGCTGATTTAAATTTAACCAAAAAGTTTTCAACTGCAGTAGAACTTGGTCCCTAGTTTTTTTTTTTAAAAAAATGTACTTGATGTACTTTGGCATGCTTTATATCATTTGGTTGATGCTCCAGGACTGCAGTGGCCTAGTGCTCCAAGCTTTAGCCTTCAAACTTAAGGTGACTCTCTCCTGTTGGTTTAACCTTTGTCACCAGAAAGTATATGGATTTTCCTTGTAATAGGCCCTGACTGTTGAGTGGTCTGCTGTATGTATCTGCAGCATTGAAGTCATGTAGTCTAGCACTCTACAGGTTGCCATAAATACAAACTAGTACAATGCAGATAAGAAGCACATGTGAAACACATTCACACGCCGGATTAACTTGTGTTAAAATTAATCCCAGAGGTTAATAAAATTGGTCTAAACATGAATCACTGAATAGTTGTTGATGTGATGTAAAACAACAAAACAACCAACCAACCTACATTATTTTCCATAATATATAGCTCCACATAAACATGGCCTTTATGTTGTACACGGGTGAGCTTAACTTAGTGACTACAAGCCCCAGTTTGAGGACATAACTGTTTTGCTATTTCCTCATTTTATGTTAAATATCTGGAATTAAGAAGGTAACATAAGTTTAATAACATCTTTAATGTTATGGAAGATTAGTAAAATAAAATGTTAATTACTGTGTACATACCGGCCTAATGTATAAATAGACAGACCTTGTATGTTGTATTAACTGTATTTCTTTTATGACTAAAATCCCTGAAGGTAGACAGCATAGTTGTGAAAGTTTTTGTAATGTACATGTTTCTAAAGCATTGATTTATTCTTACAACCCTGAAGGCCTCAGATAAACATCTCAAAATTAACATGCTCTGTTACCTTAACTTTGAAGTTTTATTGAAAACAAGAGGCTCCACAAAGGATGTTTTTATTCCAATATCATATTATTTCTCCTATGTTGATTTGGTCAGTACTAAAATAGTGGAGGCAACTGGAGTGCCAAACAAGAACATTTTTTAACCTTAAGAAAGTGAACTGACAATGTTCTCACATTAGAATCTGTTCCACGTTGGAGCTTAACCTAGGTGTTGAAATTGGTTGGTGGGTTGGTTGATTGATTGTTGTTTGATGTCACATCAGCTATTTTTCATCTTTTCTTGATAAGACAATTTTTATTAATCTCAAGAAAATATAAAATCAAGTTCATTTGGTGTGTGAGTGTTCTAGTTTATCTGATCTGCATTGTACAAGTGCACAGTTATGGCCATCTTTAAGAATGCTAGTACACTGATCTGCAATGCTGCAGATAAGCGAATCAGACCACTCGGTCCAGTATACTGGTAGTATAGGCCTGTTACAAGGACTAGATGATAAGAGGCACTACTGGACTTTTGACCACAGAAGCAACCCAAATATACTAATAAACATCTCAGACATCAACCTGATGTGTTTCTTGACTGAAATTTTTATTCAGTATATGAGGCTCACAGAAGAATTTTTGGAAACATAAAATTTTGTTATTGATGAAAGAAAACATAGAAAATAGTTATGCTTGTAACAGCGTAAAGCAGTTTTCCCATCTGTCTGCAGATTGTTCTGCAGATTGTTTCTGCATAGAATTGTATTCTCTTTTAAAAGTAATAATTGATTCTGCACAAGCAGTTAGAACTTGAATGTAGATTCCATGTGGCAGTTCTAAAATGCTTGTTTTGAAGGATAAGGTCAAAAGTTGATATAGTGTTGTGAAACTGTACCTTGTATTTTTATTCTGAAGGTTATTCTCTCTCTCTCTCTCTCTCTCTCTCTCTCTCTCTCTCTCTCTCTCTCTCTCTCAAAATTTTGATAATTAACAGATAGAGTTCAACATAGAAGGTATCCTGTTTCTCAGAGGTCTTACTAGCTAGTAATTTATAGAGCCTGCTGGTATTTCCTAGTATGAAAAAGTTTGTTAGTTCATTTGCCTAAGATCTGTAGTAAAATAACTTGGGTACTCTTATTTCCTCCATCAACCCAAAACTGACTAACTGCCTATATGAACATGAGTGAAATAATTCTAAATAGTGATTAAAACACCATTCTAACTATATTGTTCATTTAATTGCTTATAGATTAATAAATATTATTTAGTTTTTGATTTTGAAAATTAAATTTAACAATTTAGAAAATTAGAAAAATTTAAAATAGTTTCTTAACATTTTTTTTTCATGCTGAGACACTCCGTCCAAAACTTAATTTAATAAGAAAAAAAATCTTATCTTAAAAAAGTACTTTCTGCCTTTGGATGTAACTTTGTTTACAAGAATTTATGAGACCCTGATTGGTAGAATCAATGGGTTAAATTGCCTAGTATAAAAAATCGTGTCTGTGGTATGAAGCCAGCCAATGTTTGATGTATTAAATCTGATCAATAAAGAGCCTTTGATAGCTGTCTTTAAGATTGTGGTTTAAACTGATACAAGTGTGACCTTGTACCTACGATAACAAGCCGACTACAAAGACTTGCCGAGAGAATAACACAAATCTCAACAAACATTGTGATAACATTAAAAACTACATGTTTTTGTGTTAAATGTCCCAAAATAGATGGCTTTTAACTGATAAAAATTGTCTAGGTTCACTTCATTTCTTGTTGGTTGGAAAAGGATTTTTTTTTTACAAGGATTTCTTTTATACTTATATGTATATAAATAGGGAGGGAATTTTTTTTAAGTCTTCTTTTAATTTTTTTTTTTTTTTTTTTTTTTTTTTTTTTTTTTTTTTTTTTTTTTATGTATTTGTTATATAATTTTCTAAGTCTTTTTAGTTTTATTAAGTGCTTATTATTTTGTAAAGAGTGCAGTAGAATAATCATGCTTTCAAGTTCACAACAGCGGTTGATGTTCATTGAATTAGTGTAAAATTCTGTAATTTTAAACATCAGCATGTGACATCTTGATGTAAGTGAAATTGTCTTGATTTGTGTACATACTTTTTTTAAAAAAAAAAAATCCCAAAGATCCTTTGGGATTTCTTTGTTTATTTCCATACAAGTTGTAAACAGATTTTAATACACTTAAAAATGAAGAATTAGAGAAAAAAAGTTTTGCTTTAAAAAAAATCCCAAATATCCATTGATCATTCATTTAAATTTCCCTACAAGATGTAAACAGATTAAAATACACTAACAAATGAATATTAAAAAAATGATTTATATCAGAGCTGACAATTTCATGAATTAATATTCTGTATGACAGGTAATATGGAGACAGTCGCTAAAATCTTAATAATAGAAAAATTTTTAATTTGATTTTTTTCTCACTGTATGTATATATAAAACAGTTAACTAAGTACAAGGTCATTCATCATTTATAGTGTGACAGTTTTTATTTATATCTAAAGACGCTGATTGGATATTAAATAGTCTACTTATCTCGGAAAATATAGTATTTAAATTTATGTCAGTTTCTTAATTTTCAAAATTAATATACTGAAAACCAGTCTGAAATCAAATACATTTCAGACTAACTATTTTGTTTAGATCCAACTAGTGTTTGGTAAGTGAAAGGTTGTGAATTTTTCTCCTTTCTACAAAAGAGCTGTGCAAGCTAAAACAAGGACCGAGTACAGAAAAAAAATTTATTATAAAGATACTTTCTTGCATCCCAGATAGAAAAACTGAAAAAAGCAATATTCATCTTAGAAAAACTGGAAAAAAAAAACAGACTTCATCTTGCGCCCCCTGTGAAAGATGGATAATGTAGTCTTTTTCCCCACTAAGATTTATCAAGAAAATTAGAGGTGTATTAATAGGTTGATCACCAATCTGTTTTCACTTGAACTACGAAAGAACACTGAAGGGCAGGTGTAAGTAAGAGAATCAGTTACTGCAGTAATTGTGGTCCCAGATAAGAAAATCTTGACCCTCCTTGTAATATATACTTGGTGTAGAACTTGGGAAGCCTGTTTCTGGACCATATACATGTATATTAAATCTTGTGTTGTAGAATTGAGTAATGGTGTTTAACACCCCAGTCAAGAATATTTCACTTATATTGAGACGTCTACTGTGACACAGGACCTAGTTTATTTTAAGTTCCCATCCAGAAGAATCGTGACTTTCATTTCATAATGCTGAGTGCTTGGCAAAAGAACAGTCACTACCCACTTTCAAATCTTGGGTTGGCCCCCTTGGTTTGAACCCACAACCTCCCACTTACAGTGCAAGCAGCTGCCTTGTTGAGATTTCCCTATCCTGCACCAGAAATAGCAATAGATTTCATTTTTCTAATACAAGTATTATCAACTGACTGATAAAAGTGATTTATCATTAATTTCAGAATTGCTGTTTCTATTGGTAGAAAACTGCTGATGAATCTGAATATAAATTTTTATATTACTGATGAATTTTATTCTTGTTTTTTTTTTTTTCAGACTGGTGAATTGTTGAATTTTGCTGTATTAACTGGTAAAGAACAAGTATACCCACTAAATGTATACACAGTCTCCGAGTCAGATGTTGTTACTGATGTGTCCCATCATACAGTTTGTCATTCAGCAGAGGAAGATGTCTTAAAGGTAGGCTCACATCAGGTTATTGTGAAAGAACAGGGTGAGATAGGTGTTTCATACCTTTTCAAGAATGTGCCTCGCAGAATAAGGCTGTATGCTTGAAAGTGAATATGTAGAAGAAGTCTTGGATTTCAAAACTAGAATTTAGTTGTGCAAGCTTGAAATTTGTGTGCTTTGTGCAAGCAGTCTGCTTTCTAGTTATATGTGCTTTTGAAATGACTTGGAGAGTGTGAGTAAACTTGCACACAATGTGGCAGATAAAAATTGACTACTATCCAACCCATTATACAAAGAGCCACCCAATAGAGTGAGTAAATGAGTGAGTGAGTAAGTGAGTTTTTGTTTAGAGCCGCATCAGCATTATTGCATTTATTCATGGATAAAATATGTTAAAAAAATATAACTTTCTAAAAAAATTAAATAGATGTAAAATTAAAAACAATAGAAGATTTTGAAAATATTACTAAACTGATAAAAACCAGTAATATCAAAGAAGAGTTATAAATGTCCAATAGAGTCTTACAACAAGAAAAAATATTTTGCATGTGTATCCACAAGGGTCGAAATAACAGCAGTGAAAGCCTTTGGTTTTAAGACAAAAACGTTGACCACTTGGTCATCTCAGATCCTCGGAGGCTTATGGAGAAAGTTGTATACCTTTTATTACCTCTCATTTATATTAAACAATTTTGAAGTACTTTTCTGTCACCAAGCCCTTCCTGTTATCCTTGGCAAGTAGACATTAAACTGTAGAGGATAAAGAGTTTTAATGATATATATAAAATAAAAATTAACAAAAAAAGGAAATCATAATTGAGAAGGTTTTACATGAACAAAAGACTGTTAATACGAGTTAATAGTTGTTTGAGTGTTGTAATATCTTAATTAGGAGGAAATGACCAGTGCCTAAATCTACAGACATGTTATCTTAAAAAACAAGATGTTAGGCGGGCTGCCGGCAAACGAGCGGACAAGTATATTACATACCATCTTCTTAGATCATGTTGCTATTTGTTAAAAAATAAAAATTAATGAAAGGAAATCAGTCTTTTGTTAGATCAGAAATTTTCCTCAGATCATTAAAATCATCGTTTACATAGTGCACCAAGATAAACCAAGGCTATTATTTGTCTTGTAACGCGTGTTACATATTTGTTAAGAGCGATTTTGTAATTCAGATAGAACGTGAATAAATTTGTTTGATCTTTTCTGAAGTGAATTGAGTTAAAGTTTGATGTTTTATTGATATTCTGTTTATTCTTGTCAAATATTACCAAGCTATGAAGTATATAGATTAATAACACTTTGTTGTTGGCTCATAAACTTTGTGTGTTTTCATATCCCCGTTTTTTTTCTCTATCTCTCTGCTCTTTAGTAATATGCTCTGTTTAATATTTGTTTCACAAAATAATTTAATTTATGATCTTCACAACGTTGTTAAATTCAATATCAGTTCTGCTGATATAATATAGTTAATTTATTTCAAAGCTTCATAAAGTTTTAAAATATGCTTAGTTATAGAAAGTATTTAATTTGTAATTTATAGTTTAATGTTCATCCTGAAAAAGTTAAGAGAGTTTTTAAAAGTTGCTTATATTGAAATGTAATAGTAATGTAATAGTTTGTTTTGATATTTTTCATTTGCATTTACACTTACCAACACCAACAATCTGAATGCCTTATAATGACAATTGTTGTGCAAATTACTGGTAACTGACACAAACATTTTCTGATTTACAGTATCGTTTGTTTATTTACATTTGTTATTAACCTATGTAAGCCAAAAACTTGTCCTATCCAAACACAATCTCCTGTCTGGAAGGCAGTTGGTAGAGTGCTCATTCTGTAATTGGGAGGTCGTGGGTTCGAACCCCGACCAGGTCTGACCCATGACTTGAAATTGGGTAGTAACTTTTTTGCCAAGCACTCAGCATGGTTCTTTCAGATGGGAATTTAAAATAAACGAGGTCCCATGTCAGGTAGGCATGGCACAATAAAGAATCCTGCTGTATGATGCCATAAGTGCAACACACAGGCAAAATTTCTGCTCTTTCGCTTAAAGCTGGCAACTTCTTGATATAAGTAAAATATCTTTGACTGGGACGTTAAACACCATTACTCAACTCTCAACTCCTGTATTGAAGTTGTTTGGTATAGACAGGTTTTACTGTATACAATATTATATTCTATATTCAGGTTGCTTCAGACTGTTCATCTCTGTATGTTGATGGAACAGAGACCAGGGGTTCTCATAACGTAACGGTCATTGCCAAGTCTGGCCGTCATACAGCATTTACTCATGTTAAAGTTTGGATTCCGTATGACCCACTGGACATTCAGTTGTCGGATGAGAAACTCAGCCAGATCCGAGGATGGAAAGTGTCCAAACATACTGAGAAAAACAGAGGAAGGTATGATATGGAAAAAAAAATTATTTAATGGGAAAATGAAATTGAAAGATTAACTTTAGCTGTAAGGGAATATTTTTAGCAAAGTGAAATTCATTTTGTTACTTTCCCCAGTTCAAAGGTCAAAAAGTAGAATCTGCCATTATACTGTTGAATGTTGAATTTTAGTCTATAATAACTGCAAAAGAATCTTGACTGTAAAAGACCATTATTTCACCTATACTGTCATTAATTTCTCTGGGCACTCTGCATTTCCCCCACCATTCCAAAACTGACTGCCTCAGTAGAAGTGAAAAAAAATCTTGACTAGGGCATAAAAGACCAATTATCCAATCCAAAATCGGTTTTAATTATCCAATCCAAATCGGGTTTTAATTATCAATTCAAATTGGGTTTTAAAAGGGGAATAAATTAAATTTATCCAGATCCAAGTATTAGAAAGTTTGTCAGTTTGTGTGCCAAAGATCAATGGTTTCTATGGGAACTCTGCATTTCCCCCACCATTCCAAAACTGACTGCCTTAATAGAAGAGTAATAAATCTTGACTAGAGCATAAAAGACCAATTATTCAATCTGTATCAGGTTTTAAAGCATGCCTCTTATAGAAAAAAAATTAATTACACACTAAAATGATTTCATTATTTATTTAGTATTTTGTTTCCTGTTTGAAGTTTGTTATTATAACATCCACTGGTTATATCTTTACATAACTTATATAATAATTATAATATCACAAGGGTATAATTGTGATGCATCTGTTTTCCTCCATGTAGCTTATTTAGGTGTTACCTGAAAGGTGTTCTTTAAGATTTCTTTTATTTATGAGTTTGGGAGTTGTTGATGAATATCATTGCTGTGAAGTCTTGTCTTCCATTGAAGAATTTCTGATTGAAACAAAACAGCTGTAACAATTTAAGATTGCTTTATTTACTGCAGGGGGTCACCAAGGGGGCATTTTAGACTTGGGATTTTTAATTAATGATTACTTTATTTACTGCAGGGGTCACCAAGGGGGCTGTTTTAGATTTTGGATTTTAATTAATGAATTTTTAGAAAACAAATGAAATTCAAAATTACTTTTTAATCATAAAACAAATAAAATTTAGTGTAAAGACTACATGTAATGGTTGGGTGTCGAGACATTGAGTTGTGTACACCTCTCAAGGGGCCTGAAGTGCTTGCTTAGGGACCACATTGACTTGCACTGTCTAGGTTTAAATGTCCAATTAACAGATCTTAATTTGAGAAATTTTGCTAGCTTCCTTAATAGTGTTTGATGTGGGTTTCATTTTTTTATTTTTTTTTTCCAGCATTTCTTTTTTCTAGTTTTTTCCATCACTCCAATAAACCCTTATAATCTAAATGATCAGGATATGGTCTTTATAAAAACAAAATATTCTGAAACATAAAATTACTTTGACATGGACTCAATATGGTCTGAAACATAAAATTACTTTGACATGGACTGAATATTTTCTGGAACATAAAATTACTTTTACATCCGAAAACATAAAATTACTTTTACATGGACTTAATATTTTCAGAAACATAAAATTACTTTTACATGGACTTAATATTTTCAGAAACATAAAATTACTTTTACATGGACTTAATATGTTCAGAAACATAAAATTACTTTTACATGGACCTAATATTTTCAGAAACATAAAATTACTTTCACATGGACTTAATATGTTCAGAAACATAAAATTACTTTCACATGGACTTAATATGTTCAGAAACATAAAATTACTTTCACATGGACTTAATATGTTCTTTATCTATGTTTGATATGTATGGTTGTGTGGTAACTCTGGTATGAACATGTCAATATGTTGTATAGGGAAAGTTTAAAACCTTGGTATTTAAATGAAGGATTGAAAGCCTCTAATTTTATCCTTATTTGTAAAATTATCTTAAACATACATAAAAGGTTATTATATCATTTGTTGATTCCAGGGTTTATTTTCTCTGGATACCAAAGGAATTTAAAATGATTAATTATAGAGCTAAAATGTCTTACTGAATGTATGTTGTGCTCTTACTAGAATGATAAAAATAGCGTGAAGTAGAGTGATGTAACATTGCATTACACACCAGTCAAGATTCTTTAACTTATTTTGAGGCGGTCAGTTCTAGAATGGTGGAGGAAACTGGAGTACCTTGAGAAAACCACTGACCTTCAGGAAATGAACTGACAAACTTTCTCGCACTAAGTTATACTTGAGTGATAGTTAAACCTAGTCAGTTTGAGGTGCTGTAATCTGTAGCTCGCACTTTTGACTACTCAGTCAGAGAGAGAGAAAGAAGGAATCTTTAAATTGGTAATCTTGTTTTAAGATTACAGATTATTGCTGTATAAGGCAGATATCAGTTGTGCAGATTTGGGTGATGTGGTTGAAATCTTTGTTGAATTGAAAGGGTCTTTGTTGATAATTGGTGTGTGTGTGTGTGTGTGTGTGTGTGTGTGTGTGTGTGTGTGTTGGAGGTCCTCTCTCTCTCTCTCTCTCTCTCTCTCTCTCTCTCTCTCTCTCTCCAGCTGAAGTAAAAATTTCCAGTAGTTGTTTCATTTAAGACATTTCGAGCATGTATCACTTTTATAAAATGACATTTATGAAGAATGATCGGTTTTGAAATTACAAAGTGTCAACTAGGGCATTACTTGTAGCAGTCATCATGTCATCATATCCAGTCATCTTTTATGTGTAAATTACTTGTAATCCCGTAGGATGTTTGACCCAAATGAACCGTGAGCAATTAAGTTAATCCTTTGGACAATTGACTCAAGACTCATTGCTCCAGAAAAGAAAATTATAAACTGAAAGTGATATTGTAAAAAGCAAAAACATGTTCATTTCAGTTCACTTGATTTTGACGTCCTAGAAATACAACATTTTCTATTTATCGTAGATTTCTGACTGGATCCGTTTCAGTATTTATTGATTCAGAATCAGAAAAAAAGTTACTTTTTACAGTCTAAATGAAGTTATATAATGCTAGTCTTTGATGTGGAAAATACAAGTCAATATTCACTCAATAAGTGATGTTTCATACGTACAACTATAGCAGAAACCATTGTGTGCCCGACAAAAATATCAATAAAATGCCGTTTGAAAATGTCTGATTAATTATATCAACTGTAATTTTTATATATCGAGTGTGACTGTTAAAACACTATCTGCCTCCTCATTGGGCATTTTTATACCGGATTGTATGAGAAAATTAGAAATTTATTGCAATATAAATAACATTATCACATTGTCAAACATTTAATTTGAGTTTTGGTCAATAGCACAATTTTTTTATGAGTTCATCTCATGCATTTGAAATGCAGGTTTTATTTATTTTACAAAAAAATCATAATTGAATTCTGTTTTTCAACACTTGATGTTTTAATGGGTTTTTATGAAGATGAGTAAAAAATACGGAATTTAGTAATTGGGAAAATTACTGTTCAACATTTGATATGTTTGATTTTTAATTAAGTTGTTTTAAAAATTGCCTAAAATACAACTTCTCTGTTTAAGCACAATTCTGAATGGAAACCAAATATTTGATTTTGCTTTAAAATGTTGCTGGGTAATTAATACTAATTTTGTAGATTTCTTTGGAAAAATAGATTTCTGTAGGTTTATGATTAACTGATGTCAGTGTTTTCAGGATCTTTTATTGGCCAGCTAAATGATAATTTTCTGGGCAGAGATCTAATTGAGTTTCGTGTCAATATTTCAATTTTTAAATGACATCATTTGATTGTTATTTGAGTCAGTGTTAGATCTGTTATATGTGGGAAATAAAACTACCAGTAAATTGTGCTAGCCAAATGGCTTCTGAAATAAAAGAGAAAAATTTGCAGCAGAAAAAATTGTACATTTACTTTGCAATGCAACAAAACACAGGGACACAATATAAGTTAATGCGAGAAACAGCCATACAAGAAAAAAATTTTTAAAAAAATAAAAAATAAAAACAGAATTTTTTTTAGACCACTGTTGCTAAACTCCCGACTATGGATGGACACTTGATTAAATTTTATAAGTTTGGTTTTGAGATTTTTGAGGGCCCTGGACCAACACTCAAGATTTACAATTATTGTTCCATAAATTAACAAAATAAAACTTCATTGATAAAGATTTTTTTTTCAAAAACAAGAAATTTGTTTTAAAAAAATTATGTTAACAAAACAAAAAAAAAAACAAACAAAAAAAAAAATAAATAAATAAACAAACGAAAACAAACAAAAAATACAAAAACAAAAACCAAAACAAAAAACAAAAAATTGAAATTTAAAGAAATTTTCTGTCCATTTCAGATCCAGAAACAAGAGGGTTGTAGATTTTGGAATACTGACTCACCCTAGTGTGTATCTTAATAAAAAGTCCAAGAAATATGGGCGGAATGCACACAGTTGTCATCTACGTTTACAACAAGCTGAAATTAAAATATATGCCAAGTTTCACATAGTGTCGCCCAAGGGTAGAGAATTCTATAAAGGGAGACAAGCCTCTTTGTTAGTTACAGATGTCCTTCAAAATCAACTGAGAGTGTCTGATTCTAGGATAGCAAACCTGGAGGGTACTCTAGTGCAGGGTCAAAGTTCAGGAAGAACTGAGATACAGGTAAATGGCTTGATATGATCTGCAACTTGTTGCCATAGGTTACCATGACATTTTTAAGAGTCTTGAATGCAAAATAATTGTTGTCTACAGATAAAAAGTTACAACAAATAATTAATTATAGTCAACAATTAATTATAATTAACTGTATTGGCTATTTTCTTTTGGAGTTAAAAATTGTTAGAAATTATCACTTGGCTAAAAGGCCTATGAAAGAAGTCTGAGTATGAGGGATTTGTTCTCAGTTAAAAATGACAGTTTTAAAATTGATTTTCACAGGCTTACATAACTCCAAATGGAAATAAACATTTTACAGTTGATTTGCATTATTAGAGAGCTTCAATTTTAGAAATGACTTACAATCTAAAACTATTCTCTAATTTAGGCTTCAATTTTAGAAATGACTTACAATCTAAAACTATTCTCTAATTTAGAGCTTCAATTTTAGAAATGACTTACAATCTAAAACTATTCTCTAATTTAGAGCTTCAATTTTAGAAATGACTTACAATCTAAACATATTCTCTAATTTAGAGCTTCAGTTTTAGAAATGACTTACAATCTAAAAATATTCTCTAGTTTAGAGCTTCAATTTTAGAAATGACTTACAATCTAAAAATATTCTCTAATATATAGCTTCAGTTTTAGAAATGACTTACAATCTAAAAATATTCTCTAGTTTAGAGCTTCAATTTTAGAAATGACTTACAATCTAAAACTATTCTCTAATTTATAGCTTCAATTTTAGAAATGACTTACAATCTAAAAATATTCTCTAATATATAGCTTCAGTTTTAGAATGACTTACAATCTAAAATATTCTCTAGTTTAGAGCTTCAATTTTAGAAATGGCTTACAATCTAAAATATTCTCTAATTATATAGCTTCAGTTTTAGAAATGACTTACAATCTAAAACTATTCTCTAGTTAGAGCTTCAATTTTAGAAATGGCTTACAATCTAAAAATATTCTTAAATGTCACAGTAATGAATTCTTGTGTGCTTTAGGAACTCCACAAATTTTTGTCATGCGATGATTAGAATTCCTGTTGATTATGAAAATTTATTTCCTGTCTATTAATGATAAAAATTTGTCAATTTTTTATTAGTATTATGCATGATCAAAGAGCGTATTTGTATAAAGTAAAAAAAAAAAAACACTTTGAATGTCTAAAAAAAAAAAAAAAACAAATAGGTTACACCCACTTTAAATAAGAAATTTTTAGTAAATTTTTGATTTATTTGTGACCTGAATAATGATGATTTTTGTGTTACGTGTACTTTTATATGTTAAATAATTGATATATATATATGTTTATTTTATGAAGGTTTTGTCCCCTAGTGGACGAGTAATGGCTGCCAAGGAAATACGAGTAGGAAATGATAAAGTATCCATTGAACGACTCGTCATACAAACGGTAGCAGGAATATCCTTACAAATCAAACAATTTCATGATATAGAGGGCTCTGTCACTGCTATCGTACATGTACAGGACAAATTACATACCAAATATCAGGTCAGTATAAACTTTGTAAATTTGTTGGTTCTTGACATTTTCAGGGTTCTTGGTTGCAGAGTGGTCCAAAAAAAGAGCTTATGGATTACAAACCTTTCTCTGACAGTTTGTTATTTTGTTTGATGGTCCTTCAGTAACCTTTTTGCCTTCACCATCCCAAAAATGACTACCGAAGTGTTAGTGAAAAAATCCTGACTTGGGGGAAAAATATCCGTACACCACATCACTAGTAAAATTGCAGACCTGTTTACAACTACGTTTTGGGCGTAGTTACTACAATTTTTAATGAAAAAATACGCCCTATGCTTTGAAATCCGATTTTCTACTATCTCTACTTTAGTATCGTTTCACATTTTCTTTAAAACAAATCTTGAAAATTCCCAGCGAATATAGCTGATTACTTCCCATGAACTTAGCATATTTGCATTGTAAAATCGAAAGTTAATGGGAGAAATTATTCAGTTAAGGTTTTGGTCAGTGAAATGTTTGAAGGTATTTTTGGGGTCGTTTGACTACATGCAAACATCGATCAGATCTAGAGCAAAAAGCGCCATGCCGAGGAAGGGCATGAAGAGACGTGGTGCAGATCTCTTAAATGATGATTCAGATTGCAACACGGCAAAAAAAAACCCTGCCAGAAATATAAGCAGTCAATACCGGGAGATGTGGCCTTGTCTCCGTCATTCTCTGGGGGGGTGCATGCCCCCAGAACCCCCTAGACAGATGCGCCTGGGGCGGGTGAATGTGCCTTTGGCACATTACTACACTCAATCAATACAAACTACACTTTAAAATGACTACTGTCCATCAATAATGGTAACAGGTCTGAAATTGTCCCAAAAATTACTGCCTCAGTGAAAAAAATCATGATTTTGGGGGGGGGGGGGGAAATTCATATACATGTACACTAGTAAAATTGTCCCAAAAATAAATGACTGCCTTGGTGTTAGTGAAAAAAAATCAACTGCGACATGAAATATCTTTACACCCCATCACTAGTTAAATTTTGATTTTTACATGTTTGTCCTCAAAGCACCATATTTAATTCAGATATATATATTGGTCTTTGTTAATATTATCACAACATTTATATTTTCAGAAAGCTATATTGGATATTGCCCTTCAGTATTCAGATGGCACCAGATTTCCATTAAAATATGTTGACCCTGATGATTACTTCTTGGATGTATCAACAGCTGATCGTAATGTTATAGGAATAGCTATGTCTGAAAAACCCTATCAACCTCAGATCGTTGCTATGGCTGAAGGTCGTGGAGATTTGGTCAAGGTCATTATGGAAGTTGGTAAATCATGCATTAAAAAGAGATCAAGAAATTTAGCATTAAGTTTTGTTTCAGTGATTGCTGATTTCTCTTTGATAAATAGGGCATTTAACGATCCAGCACAGAGGGATTTTAATAATGAAAACCGTGCTAGTGATCGCCATGACAACAATGGGTATGGCGTAATCGAAAAACCTTATGATTTACAGCCAACTAAAAATCGTGATAAGGTACAGAAATCATATGATAAAGTGAAATTTTCAGAAAATGTTGATACAAATCAACCTGTTATCCCTATAGGCATTGATCTGGCTAAGAACTTGAAACAAGAGAGTCCTAAGACAGACAATGGACCCTTAAAACAGCCTGCTACTACAGGGTTAACTCCCTTTGAAATTGGAATGTATGTTATTTTAGCCGTTTTCTGTGTTGCCATAGCTGTTTTCTTAGTTAACTGTGTTGTGTTTATGGTCAAATACAAACGCAAGAGAGACATCAAGGGTAGTAAAGAGTCAGTGTCACAGGCCAATGACTGGGTGTGGATCGGTCGCGCCACCCTTGAGCGGAATGCGATTAATACTAAGTGTTCACAAACTCTAATGCCAGTAGAGGATTTCAACGGAAATCACACTAGACCTTCTTCGAGTCAAGGTAGTAGCAGAGACAGTTCTGCCCAGAATAGTAATCGTAGTAGTTTTGTTTCCACAATAAAAGGGTCGGAATGCAGTATTCGAATTACTGCAAATCCACTTCCAGAAACGTACAGTGAAAATGAAAATAATAATAATCCACATGAGCCCGAATGGGATTACGAGGCTATGGGTATGACGTATGACGAATTGGTGGACTATTTTGACAACTTGAAGGAATCCACTGCTTAGTAACCATTTGTTATGATTTATAATTGTTATTATATGTGTGTAGTTTATATTTATAGTTACCTCCCCCTGAGTGAATGACGGAGAAAGGATGAATATAGAACTCATTTAAATCAGTGATGGATGGTAATTGCGAGTTATGAATGATTTCTTCCAACCTTGTTTTGATTGTACATTTCTTATACATGAATTATCATGTGAAGAATACATGTATATGTATAAACTCAACTGTAATTATACCAAAGTTTTCATGTTGTATTTCGTATATCAGAACACAGAGCATGAACATTATGTACTGTACAAGAAATGGCTTTTAAGGCATTATTGTATCTTTAAATCATTTTCTTCATTATCTTCATGACAGAATTAAATTTTAACGATGACTTTTAATGTTTAAAAAAATGCATTCTTTGTACAAGCTGACATTTTTGAATGTCCTTTCATAAGCTTAGGTGAATCCTGTAACTGACCTTCCTGAAAGAATGTCTGTAATATCAAATTTTATACCTGTCTCAGGTGAAGGTTTTTTTTTTTTAAAAAATGTTTTCATTAGCCTAAAGTTACAGTTGTTATCATGAGGAATATTGCTGCATCCCATACAAATTGGGAAACAAGTAAGTTTCTGATGCTATCACATGGAACCAATATACCACTGAGCAACAATGAAAAACATTTTTAAAAAATGAAAAAAATACCATAATTTTACATGTTTTGGAAAATTTTGACTACAAAAAGTTTGTGGGACCTAGGAAAATGCTTCACTTTTTTATATTCCCAGTTCTAGTTTAAATTTGGATTTTAAGATTCCCTTGTATCTGCACAAAAATTTAATTCTGTCCAGTGAGAGAAATGAGTCGGAACCACCGAACAAATTTGTCATATAAGTGACAAAGAATGGGTTGTAAGATTATATTTGGATTTTAAAAATCATTTTAAAATTGTAAATATTGATGTTACTTATTTAAAAAACAAAACATATTGTTTTTGTGCATTTTATGTTTATTTATGAAAATAAACCAATATTTATGGTTGTTTTTTAATTCTAGTAATCTGGTGGGAAATGAAATAGTCAGTAATGTGTGTTCAATGCTGTAATTTAAAGTTTTTGGCAGTGTAATATACACTGCATGCTACTAGCATTGGTTTCATATATTATTTTACAGAGGCAAAAAAAAATTAAATGATAACCACTGGAACAACTCTTACATAATTTTTTTCTGGATCGTTGCAATAAAAATGCAAACACAAGTTCTATAAAGTGAAAATTTAAAAATAATGAAACCCAAATTTAATCAAAATTCAACAAAAATAAAGGTGATTTTTGTTAAAAATTATTTACTGTAACCTTTCACTATATATATATATATTTATATAGTTTTAGGAGAGTGAAAAAGTTCTCGCTTGTAACCTCTAAGTCCACTTATTCCGATTCCAATCTAGTGTAGTTAAATATTTCTGAAATAAACAAGTGTTCATTTCATTAAAAGTTTACCTTCATTAAATACTCATGTCATTTTAATATATCATTATTATTATTATTACCATGGTAACCACCAGTGATCATATTTGTTGTGTTGTAGAAAATTTAAATATTGTGTATTATAATATATATTTGCAAAATTGTATATTATATATGTTAATATCATTTATGATGATTATTATTATTATTATCACATGTTAATTTTTATTCACTTTTATTGTCCTTGGGTGCACATTTCTTATTGATTTCTTTAGTTATTCATCAATGAGTTATGTCCCTTTCCTTGACTGCACCTTAGTTTGACTATATGGCATGATCTACCAACTATTTTGATAAATTGGTGGTCTTTGTATTACCAAATTTGCTTTTTGAATTGGCCTCTTAAAATTAAAAAAATTGAAAAAATTCTTTAAATTGGAATGGCAGTATTTTGACACTAAATCCGATTAATGATTATCTGGTTTAATAAAAGTTACATGGTACTAATAATTAAAAAATATATATGTACCTTTTAATTTTATGGCTAAGTTTTTTTATTCTCAAATCTCTTGAATTAAATATGATGAATCAACTGTTAATTTTGTCATATGGCTGTTTTTTCCACACACCATTTGAGTCATATGAAATACATTTTAGACAATATACTAATTTTAAGCAATATTGAAATTCATTACTTTTTTTCCGGGGGCAAAAGTCTGTTTCGTTTGAAGTTTTCTTCTTTTTTTTTAATATTTATCACCTGCACTATGTGTAAAGGGAGGCAACTCTTGTCTGTAAATGGAGTTGTTGACCAAAGGAAACTTTTTTCCTTTAAAGAATCTCACCCCCATTGGCACAAGCTTACATAGAGACGGTGAATGTCCGTCACATTTTCCGAAGGACAAGTGCCGATACTATTTGTTCTAATTTTTAATCCACTTTTTGATATGTTTTATTTATTAAAGTCTTGCCATATTTTTTATGTTATATATTATATTTATATATAGATCTGATGTAAGTGTACCTGAATTTGTTTTTGTAAAAATTTATAAATTTTTGGGGCAGATGTTTGAAATAAACCCCTTCACTGAAAATACAAGAAAACTTTTTTGTTCCCTGACTATGTAATCATAAAGCACCTTTAATGTAATCTCATGATGTAATAATTACATTGTGGACCTGCAAAGATACCTTGCTAGTGATTACAATTTGTGAATCATAAATGACACCTTGTGACAAAGAAGCCATGATTTCTTTGAAGGGTTTATTTTACAACATTATCACTTAATTTTATCTGATATTTTGTATCTGTACCTATAACCCTTTTAATTACTTTTCCTTTTCACCTTGAAGTAATGTAATGGTATGGTCCATTTTGGATTTATGAAGAACAGTCCATGTCTTTATAGGGTCAGAGGGTTTATTTGCCCTTCTTTCTTTTTTGTATGTTTTATGTTTAAAGCAGAATATTTTTATTGCATTATTATGAATAAACCTACCAAATACAATCCACCGACATTGAAATACCAGTATATGTTCAGTCATCAATCATTGAAATAATACAGGGTTAATTATTAATCATGATATCAAAAATCATATAATAAATGCTCCCAGACACAACAATTTTAAAAGAATCCATCTACAATTCAGTGATTTTTCATAATCTTTTCTATTTCCATCAGACAATTTTATTCAAATTTTTGACATATTGATGAAAATTTTGTCTTTAATTTAAAAAGTGTTTTGATTTATTTATTTAATTCAACATCAAAGTGTTGACATCAACCTTTTCTAAAAGGTTTTGTAATGTATTTTTTCTGAAAAAAGATACTGCTGTTTTAAAATGTACATTTCTAGATGTTCAAATTCTTAATATGTACATGTAATTCTTGTACCTAAGAGTTTTGTTCATTCTGAATTTTTATTGGATTATTCAAAATCATGGAATATGAAATTATTAAACAATTTAAAAAACAAAATTATCATTAGTATTCTTATTCGGACAGATTGAATAAAAGAATTTAGATAGGAGAATTTCTGTCAAGAAACTCAAGACTGCTGTAGTAGGTGCCATATTATTTATATATGTAAAGGAATGAGTGTTGAGTATTCTCTCTCTCTCTCTCTCTCTGTTGCAATAGTGTCTGCCTATACATAACTTACACATAAAAATAATGTCTCTCTGTTATTTTACATTGAATGGCTTAATTGTTATTTTTGATATTATTTAAACATTATTTAATATAAAATTTGATTACAACTGAACATGCATTGAATATGTCTTCTGTGTGATAATTCTTTATTTAAACATGCATTTTAAAGATTGGTACACATGTACTTAAGTGGTATTTTTTATGTACTACTATCCCACCAGACAGAATGTTAAAAATAATTTTTTTTTTTTTTTTTTTTTTTTTTTTTTTTTTTTTTTTTTTAATCAAATTCTTTGTTAAAATTAAGATACAAGCATTTTATAATTTATTTGAAATTTTTAGAAACTTATTTTGACATTTTGCCAACACTGCAGTATCCATGATTATCATTAAGGTCTGTCGACCTTTATTTGTGCAAAATGCCTAAAATTATCTGCATTTCATCCATAGGCTTTACAACTTCATTTTAAAAAAAATTATATTAAAGATTGAAAGTTTTGGATATTGTAAAACCAAAAATCTTGCTAAATATTACCAAAGCTCAAGGTCATTCAGAGGCTGTATCATATTTGACCTAAATAAATCAAATTCATCACACAAGATATCAAAAATATGTGTTACCAGTACAACTCATATTTAACATTAACTTATTATACCAAAAAATAATGGCATGTTACTATAGCAACATAATGTAATTCTCATCAAAATTGTTATGAACTTCACAAAACCATAATGGCATTTCACCATGTAATGTCAATTTTGTTCAGTATAAATATAAATTGAATGAGAATTCATTTATCACGAAATTTTTTGTCACATCTTGGAAGAAAACCTCCGTCAAGGGTTGTTTCAAGTTTTCTTTGTAAAGAGTACACTGCACTTTTGGGTTTGGAGAATTGTTATATACTTATTTCAAGATATATAATTGCAAAAATAATGATTTGAAATGGGTTTTCAAGATTCAGAGTGAACTAGAAATCATTTAACCTCCCTGGTTCAGAATTTTGATCCAGAAATTATAAATCCCTTACTCACACATGAATAAATATTGGGTATATGAATGAGGCTTTAAAAAGTTGATTACCTTTCTTGACACAGAAAAAGATGCTCACTTCTCAGTTCTATAAAAAGATGTCAAAAATGTAAAATTCCGCAAATCTGGTAAATAGCTGTTCATAATTATGACATCTTGATATACCTGACCAAATGGCTTTATTCTTTCTATGAAACAATAAGATAAAATAAGTTTGCATAAACATTCAAGTGCTTATTGTTATCTGAAATAGATTTTTTGGGCTGCTTTGTATCAACTCTGATATTTTAATCTGTAGTTGCGACAATTTTAATATCATTTAAATGTTTTTATGTTTTATTGCAGATATTAAAATAGTTATACATTAATTATATGAATACATATATCTATATTCTATATATATAAGAACAAAATAATAATATAAAACAAATCTATAGGTTTTTTTTTTTTTTTTTTTTTTTTTTTTTTTTTTTTTTTTTTTTTTTTTTTTTTTGGTTCATCTATGTGCGATATTTGTTTGTATTATGTGTACCATTCATTGTTATGTGCTTTGTGTAATGTTTTTATTTTATTTTGCTTTATCAATTGTGTTTTATGAAGCATGTAGTGTCCGTTATTATTATGGATTTACATGAATAAAATTGTTAATTTACACAACAGATTTTCTTCTTTTGTTGTTTTTTATACCCTGCACAGTCAAAAAAAAAATATTTTGAGGGTTTAATGTCTATTAGGGTAGGTGGTATAGTTGAAAATTTTGGACTGAAGATTTTCAAGTTATTGCTAGTGTCATTTTAATGAAACCATAGCATTGTGTTCAGTATTGCCTTGTTAGCTCACCTGTCTAAAAATTCATGTGAGCTTATGAGATCATAAAAAGTCATGTGAGCTTATGGGGCCATAAAGAATCATGTGAGCTTATGAGATCATAAAATGTCACATGAGCTTAGGAGGTCAAAAAGTAATGTGAGCTTATGGGGCCATAAAATGTCATGTGAGCTTATGAGATCATAAGAAGTCATGTAAGCTTATGGGGTCATAAAATGTCATTTGGGCTTATGAGATCATAAAAAGTCGTGAGCTTATTTGGCCATAAAAAGTCATGTGAGCTTATGAGGTCATAAAAAGTCATGTGAGCTTATGAGGTCATAAAAAGTCGTGGGCTTATAAGGTTATAAAAAGTCATGTGAACTTACAAATAAAATAAAGCAAAATTCTAGACTGGTGTCTTATTGAATTCTGATTCCCGTTATGTACCCTCATTTTCGCTATTATAAGCAACATATCTAGATTGTAGTTCTTGTCTGCTAACCCAGTGAAACAATGAAGTAGTGAATCAAATGTTAAAACCAAGCTTAGACTATTCTTAGTTGTTATAGTGCTTGCACAGTTTGTGGAAGAACCCCGTCGGATCTGACCGAAACATAAAAAGGTAGTTGTGTTACTTCGCCAATTACAATTACTAGGCATTTAAAAATGAATGACACACACGGAGTCCTACAGAGGAGACATTAAAAAAGCGTGGCACATCAAAGAACTCTCCCTGCACCTTGCCCTTCCTGACAGCACTGCAAAGGTAAAAAATTCTGTTTCTTCATCTATAACTGGTAACGTCTCGATATTAGTGAAATATTCTTCACCGGAACGTAAAACCTATTTAAATCAATGAATCAACCTTGGATTATTCTCTGCAAAATGGAAAAGCTGGAGACTTGAGAACAGTGAAATTCCAATACGTTAATTCCTACAGTCCCCTACCTGAACGGAAAGTCTATAAGTAAATTAAATCTGATTGCAAAAATTGGTAATGAAAATTTTGCGCGGGACCATCTTTCACGCGGGACATTAATCTGTCAAAAATCTGCAGGACTGTTGACACTGCTTTTGGTCTATTTAGCATTTTGTTGCCAGGTAACCAATGCGTTCGATTGTTGTTGGGTTCGATTTGAAGATGGTTCAGTATTTTTTTCGGAATTTTAATAAAAAGTTCTCTAGGCTTCACACGGTGATCAGCTGATCAACCTGCTGAAATATGAAAGTTGAGGTTTTCGGCAGATGATGTTAATAACTGAGAACTCGCCATTAACATATCTTCATTAATAAATAAATAAATAAACAAATAAACAATCAGTATTTTTAAAAAAACAAAGGGACCACAACTTACAAGAGTACTCTAGTTGGTTTGATTGGAGATGGATCACGCCAACCGTTGTACATCTTGTTATTCACTAAAATATTTAAGACACCCGAATGCATTATTAGCGAAAAAATAGAAAGAAAAAATAAACGTTTTTGAGATTATAGGGTCAATTCAAATATGTAATTTCTGTAAACATTCGACTGCGTAGTTTTTATAAAATAAAAAATAAGAAAAATAATGAAATCAAATTCATCAAAACATTTCTTTTTCCGCACTTGACGTATTTTTCCCTTCAAAAGATGTTCATTTCATGATTTCTTACCATTATAAATTAAAAATTGAATCTAATTTCTAATGAAAATTATCATCTAAATATAGCTTTTAATAAAATCCATCAAAAACCAACTGCAAGATTATTTCCAGATGTTCATGTTTTCTTGAACATTTATATTCTTCGTTACTTCACATTTAAATTTTAGTTTTTACTTTTTAAAGTCCTTCATTTGGCCTTTCGAAGATCCGTAAAAATGATTTACGTATCAAACGATAGATGGCGTTACGTACAGTGTTTGAACTCACCATGACAGTTTTGACCAATTTTGCGTCGTTTGGCGTATGAAGACGTCATATCCGCTTCCGACGTAAGCCATACCAAAAGATGTAAAGTTGAAACACTATCCTGTCCAGAAGTAAGTAAACTTATGCGGTTTACGAAGATTATTGATTCCAAAAGAAATGTATGTATAGTTTAAAGAGACTGTAGGAAAAAATCCCCAGAAAAAAAGCTCAATCTGTCAAAATCTGGTGTGAATGGACGTAACGTCAACAGGTCAACGTGACGGCACAATCTTTTTTGCCTACCTACATGGGCTCGGAAAATATTATTTTAGTCTATTGTGGTGTCAAAATCGAATAACTCTCTTTAAGAATTATTCGATTTTGACACCAATATAGACTAAACTAATATTCCCCGAGCCTCTGTGGCCCATCCGGTTCTATCGCTGATAGTTTGGTCAGCTTGATAATTACGTCAGAGATAATGACGAAAACTTTAAAACCCAACTTTCTTGTTCGTTCTTATTTTGAGCCCATAGTAGTGACAGAAATAATTACTGTGAAGACACAGTTTTGAAATGTGTAATGGAACTGACAGTTATGATGATGATGATGATTTTATTATTTTAAAATATTTGATAGTATGCGATATTTTTATTTTGACTAATCAATCGTTTCATCTAATCACACTTCGACCAGTTTGATTCTGTACCGTTTGTTTTACCCTGCTAAACCGCGCTGTGAACACTAAAATTATACATTCAAAAATAATTTTATTCATTGGTTTTTCTTGCTGACATCTAACATCTTCTCACCTAAATTCACTTATAAGGCACAAACATGTCTTAAAATAAGTTGATAAATTATTCAAGGGAGAGCAAGCTAAAACATTCATTATCTGACAAAGAAGAATATCAAGGGCATTTGTTGAAAATTTCAACAACACCAAACGCACCACAATATTTTCATGACTATTTTATCAAGTCACCCAACAACTTAATTTTTGTCATGAAATACATACGTTATATGTCGACCTCTTGTATTTAATAAGGCGTAATGTGATGTGCATCTCCAATACTATCAGTTTTACTGGAGTTACGTAAACTGTAAGTGTTTCCGATGAGAAACGAACGCAAACCAGTTCAGGATATTACAATATTCTCTTACAGCAGTTTTTGTTAAAGGAAACCTCAAGTGACTTCGTATACATTTTTTTTGGGTTAAACTTGTTTGATTCAGAAATTTTTACTTAGAAATAGAAAACTATTCAGTTCAACAGTTATTTTAATTGATAAACGAATTGATGTATTCATCAAACATAAAAACCCATTTAACAAGAAAATTCTAAAATATAAATGCATACCGTTGCATTTCATGTAAGGGATACAATAGTAACGTATGTGACGCGAAAAATGATAACAGTATTTTAATTGATTTGGTAAAAATAAACAATTCAAAATGAACTAATTGTTAGTTTTACATATTTTCAACGAATCCAGATGATTTGATTCTTAGTTTTTCGCAAATATTTAGCATTCGAATTTATTTGGTAACGTATGTACTTTAGAGTTTAAAACGTTAATTGTGCAAAACAAAAATATTTTCAATCACATCTCTATCACCGATCGATATGTTAAAGAGGCGTTTAGACCTTCCAACAGCAACAGGTGGTTCAATCTGGCACAGTATGTCCTCCTCATTAATCCATACCATGTCGGGTGGCGAAGGCCACTTGAACAGATCCTTTGCTGGTTGAATGCAGCTGATTTTACAATCCTTGTCCGCCTCATCTATTTCACATACTTCTCCGGGGTACCATACACCATCGTAAATAACGGCTACAAAATTCCCCACATTTAGCTTTGACAGATCAACATGTGATATCTGTGTCTCTGAATCTAGGGTTGATGTAGGCAACAATACTTGCCTGTCTGTTGTACTATTCATGGCTGAAGGCAAATCAGGCTCATTCGATGCTTCAACTGAATTTGATGATACAGGTCCATCCGCATACTCCAACGAAGCTGATGGAGAAACATTTTTACTTGACGTGAATAGCTGGGTTGACCAACTATCGCAGTAAGCACCGGTTATGCATATATCGCAATAGCAGGAAGTCTCACGAGTCATTAGTTGATTGGTGTTTTCGGTCATTCCGACAGCATGAAGTTTCATCGTGTTTTTCAAAGGCTTCAACTTTAACAACTTTAATTCATCTTGCTTCTGCCTGGTGGTCTCACTGGCTACATAGACAAATCGAACTCCTGTCATACCGGAATCGGTGGCCCAAGCATAGAATTGACGTGCGTCCTGTATTACCACCTTCCCTGTGCGTACGGCTTCATCCGCCATGCGCTTGGTTGTGCCACCCAGCCCATCACAGGGCCCCTTGCCATGACCGACCTCGAAGTAGTTCCATCTAGCTGATATATTGTATGCATTGCTGTGCTGAGCTATTACATTGAACATGAACCTGTTCCTGTATTGGCTGGATGGTGAATCTGTCCAGTAATGAATGCGCTTTATATCTGGATTCAACAGCTTCAATGCAGGTATAAGTTTGTCAAGGAAAGCGGCAACTGTGCTGGATGAATGAGACATTTCATCACTTATAATGGCAAAACTCTGATGTTTTAAAGTACCATTTACTTTGTAGTAGGCAACTACAGGATGCAAAGTTACCATTGTCTGGTTAAAGTATGCCGTCTGTACTTCATCTAATGATCTACACGAATAATTTTCAGCAAAGTCCATCTGAACAATCATTTCGTTTGCTGGCAGCGTTTCTTTTAATACTTTTATTTGTCGATATTGTTCTCGAACCCTTTCCACATGCTGTTCAAATAACTGCAATTGATTCTTAATTTCTTCTTTGAATGTTCCGACTTCACACTCTATTTCAACTATTTTCATTTTTGTTTTTCCGTTATCAAGAACTACTTTTTTCCAGATCCGGTAGACAACTCTATTTGGCAAATTGCAGAGTAGGTTATCGATGTCTTCTACGTGTGCTATCAGGTGTTCAGGATTTTCACTGATCTTAACGCCATATTTTCGGAGACAATGTACCTTTAACGCCATGTTCTGGTGGTGAATGCATTGACAAGAATTCCTCGATATTTAAGACGCTAACAATATGTTCTTCGGTCTTAATCGTCCAAAAGTGCTCAATGAAATTTTTATATTTGGATTTTCACATATATATTTATAATGCAGGTTCTTCAAATAATCAGTGAATACACGTGTCTGAACCTTTTCGCCGTTTTCTACCTTTTTAGCATCTGCTTTCCCGGGCTGTACACGACTGTTGTCATCTCTAGTCATAAAATCGATAACTGAATCTCGAAAAGAGCGTGAGAGGCACTTTCTTTTTTCTTTAAGACTTCTTAGGGACTTGTCACTGGTTCTTCTTAGTGAACGCCAACTAAGCCCCGTGTTTTGACTCAAATTATTTAGGCATCGGTATTTTTGGTGATTGCACCGGATATAACTTGATGCAAAACTTGGCGGTTTTTCCGCGGATGTACTTGCTTTGTTGCCTTTATTTCTGACATGACGGCATTGTACACTTCAAGTTTACGCTTTACTTGTTTTCCTCTTTTTGGTGTCAAATTTAATTTATTTACATCAATTTCTGCTTGCTTTCCAGGTGATAATTCTTGTGGGGATGACACATATTTTAATTTTTTTGAAAGACGTTCAATCTTCTTATTCTTTGTCTTTATCTTGCGCTTTAGATTAGACACATCTGTTTTCAGTGACGCTATGCTCTTATGTGCTCTTGCTAATGCCCTTTTACGTGTCTTTTGTATTCCTTTACTTTTCGCTGATTTTATTACCGATGGCAGTTTCACTGTCAGTTTATTGTATGTCCTGTCACTTTCTTGAGAAATGCCGCTTTCATAGCCACTTGTTTCATCTTGACTTACTTGGCCTTCAAGTCTTAGTTTCTTTCTTAGCCTTGATAATCTGTTTCTCATCTTGTTCTTTGTATTCCTTTCTTCTCGTTTTTTCTTACTTAACTGTGATGCTGGAACATAATATTCATGTTGTCTAATTCTCTCCTTTTGAAGAAAGTGTGGACCTAAAGCTTTTTGCCTTTCTCTATAGGCTTTTTGAATCTCTGCCCTTGTTTTAGCCATTCTGAAAATAGAAATGTAGGTATTGATACACACGTTACTAAACCAATGTATGGTTAGTTTAATTATCAGTTAAATAAGCAGTTAGTTCTTTTGCTTTTTTTCCGAGAAACGTAAATTTATTAATGTGTATATAATTTTTAAACATATTTTACCTGTGTTTACAACAAATATTCAGTTTTCATTTTCAAGCTCCCTTTTTTATTTAGCTCTAATATCTGCATGAATTTAACTCTATTTTTATCAATATTATTTATTTTTCGTAATTATAAGTACACGAGAAAATGTATTTTCGAAAATGTTTTGTTTGTATAAAGCATAAAAAGTTGAGATTCTATCACAATTAAATCAGAACACGTCGTTTGTAAATATCGGTACATACGTTACCTCTACGTTACCAGAGGTAACGTATGTATCAGGACTTTGGATCATCAGTGTATCACGTGTGACGTAATGACGACCTTAACATGATCACTTATGACATCATTTATACATTTTCTTTTCATTTAAACTAGTTTTGATTGGATAACTTGCGAAATATTTTGGTTTATTTCAGAATTAGTAACTCACCTTACGTGGTAACTCTGAACTTCATTCAAAAGTATATTTTCATGCTTCATCAATGTTACGCGTGTTCATTTCGTAAGTTGGCGGGTGCTGAACTCAACAACATGTAAAGCTAGCTCCTTGTTGCCTGGTATTTTGTTGTTTCGTATCTGTTGGTAACGTTTGTATCGGTACCGTATGTATCATTTGTTGACATCTTTGTTGAAACTTTGTTCATCTCTAGTTCAAAGTACTAATTTTATTTGACTTTTAAATATCGATGCTTTCCTACTGATTATAAAATGGCCACATGTTTCTTACTGAGAGTATATGATCATGTTAGTGCACGGTAACGTTGGTATCACGCATTATATAACCTCCATGTGAAACGCCTTCTCTCGTCAAGAATATTTAAATTCAGGGAAACACCTAATAAATAAGTGTAGATTATATATTTTAATGATCCGTTGTCTTGTCTAAATAACGGGAACTAGTTATCTGTAGCTTTTTAAGTTAATAAAAACGTTTCCAAACAATATGGTATCGTATGTATCACATCGCTAGCGACATTTATTTCACCACGTCATTTAAAATCATATTACATAGACAAGTTAGCTAGTGATTACTAATATATGTGTTGCTGTGTTAGGAAGTGATATGTATATCACCTGATTACAAAACTGTTTAACATTTCATGTAGGAAACAAAAATCATAACGTGACTTAACTTGGCGACAGTAACGTATGTGTCGATTTGCCACTTTCGTGAATTTTATTTTATTGGAATGCTTGTATTTTGATGTAATGAGAAATTGTATCATGATTGTATGTTTGCATTAATATGATAAACGCTTATTTACAACCAAAACTGCAGCATTATAATACAACTGTACCTTGCGACACGTAGTTGTGCCTTATAAGTGAATTTAGGTGTTCTATCTATGACAAACTCATGGTCACTTATTGATTATAGTTTTCCCCCTTTTTCTGCTTTATTTCAGATGAAGCTGGCATTGGCAACAGTAGTTATACTGGCGCTCCTTGCTACTGTGACATTGGTATATTCCTGGGCAAAGAAATCAGAGGTAGTTTCACTTATTAAAATATTGGAGAGAGTTGGGAAATAAAAAAGTCAGTGAAAATAATTACTGCAGATTAATTATGATAATTATTGTTTAGAAATATTGACTATCTAATTTTATAATTTGTAAATATTGTAAATTAAGAATGTGTAAATACTGAATAAAGATTCAAAAATGTGTGATGTGATCACACAACTCAAATATTCACATTTTTCTCTCACCATTTTACAAATTTTAAGGTTTTTGAGACAATATTTTTGTTTTGTTTAACAAATCTACACTAAACAATTTAATGAATGATTGTGATTCTCAAACATTTTGCCAATAAGGAAAGTGACAACTAACACAAAGGAAATACCTGAGAAAAATTTAGTATCTCTTAAAACATTTTACATGCGTCACGTGCTTTTTTTTTAGCTCCAACCTGAAAGTAAAAATGATAGAAGTAACAGCGATGTTGGAGACAATAAAGAAATCACAAATAAAATAAAAAGATCACTCGATGATGAAGCAGTATATGGTAAGTTATCATTAAAGAATTGAGGGTGTCGGACAATATCTTAGTCCGTTCAATGACGTTGAAAACTTTTAAAATGTTGATGGTTTTGTCATGTGCAGAATTTTGAATATTTCTCTTAGTAATGCAGAATTATTAATATTTCTTTTTGTAAAAATTCAAAATTCTGCACATGACAGTTTGCCTAAAGAAAAGCACAAATAAATCTGTGAGATTGTTCTTGAATTGTCCTTTTTCTTGATATATTTCTGCAATTCGGACATCACTTGTCAATTATTCTCTATTCATTTACCCTATATATAAATAAATAAATAAAAAAAAAAAAAAACAAAAAAACAAAAAAAAAAAAAAAACAAACAAACAAACAAACACACCCCAGTTTAAGCTAAATAAGTTAATACTAGCCACATAAGACAGGAAAAGACAGATGCATATGGCGACCATTGGGTATATTACTCCCAACTTTGGATGGGTACTGTTTTAATGACAGGAGAGTTTCCAGTGATGAGGTTAAAGTTTCATCGAAGAGTTACGATCATCTAACCTTATTTTAACACAAGTGGTTCATAAATGTTCTTAAATGAGTGGGGCAATGGTGTTAACGCCTTAGTCGAGATTCCTTGAGGCGGTCAGTTCTTGGATAGTGGAGGAACCTGGAGTATCCGGAGAAAAAACACTGACCATCAACAATAGACGTGACAAATTTTTCACACTAAAATCGATGAGAGTGGGATTCGAATCTAGGCGTTGAGAGGCAATGTGACCGTGAGCGCGAGAACAAAGAACCGGATGTTCTTGATTCGAAGTAAAATTTCATTATACATGTACTTTCACTTCTAAAGCTATTAATAAATAATTTAATTTCGGTAAGACCATACTACAATACATACGCAAACTCATGGGATAGACTCCAATAAACTACGCTACCATTGCACATTCTCGCTAGCCATCGGATTATCTACGCTTCGTGACGGCGAGAATGCCATTGCAATGCTAAACGTGAAGGATGTAGCTAATATCTTGTCCCATTTCATTGGCGAAAATTGTATGTTGATGACAGTTCCAACGGGGATTTTATTTCATTTATAAGAAAATCAATGAAAACGAAACAAAACATTGATTTATGTTTAAGTGTTTAAAATTAAATTGTAAGTAGCGCGTTATGAAAAAGTGTGCACACTGTTTTCAGGTTATGACTCAATAAATTTGTTAAAAAACACAAATTATTTCTTCTATATTCAGGAAATAATTAAGATTATTTAGTTCTTTAAATCTTTCCTACTTTGCCATGTGGTCATCGTTTTATTGGAGATAATTATTCCCTATTTTTAGGTCCAAGTGGTTTAGAATCAGATGTTGATGATACACGTGACGCAGACGTCCACGACCGGCGGGAACTTTTAGGAGAGGCGGAGTCAGAGGTGGATTGTTTAGATGGCTATCCTTGTAGAGAAAAACGTGTATGTATCTGTAGTTTTTGTTCAATATAATAGGCCTATAGATACCAGTTTATCACACAAGCATTTGGGGTCAGGTTTTTTTTTAATGTTTTTTTATTTTATTTTATTTTATTTTATTTCACCTTATTTATTTATTTATAAATTTATTATTTTATTTTATTTATGTTGATTATTTTATTTATTTATTTATTTATTTATTTATTTATCTATTTATTTATTTGTCTTATCAAACAACGTTCTGAACTATATATTTTATATAGCACTTTTTCAAAACTGGCAGAAACTCCATCTGTTACAATACCAAGAAATAACCTGGTCATTTGGAACTGTTGCATGTAACTTTTTTTATGAAAAAAATGTCTTGAATTTTTTTAGCGGCGCCATAATATGCACAATAATGTCTTTAAAAGCGGTTTGTTTATTATAACGTTGTTTTTATTGGCAACCCAATCGACACTATGGTGCCAATACTATGCTAAAGCTCCGAGTACCGGTATATAAAGTGAAAGAGTGGAGTGGAGTAATGATGTTTTACGCCCCAGTCAAGAATCTCTCACTTATTTAGAGGCAGTCAGTTCTGGAATGGTGGAGGAAACCGGAGTGCCCGGAGAAAACCACTGACTTTCGGCAAGCGAACTGACAAACTTTCTAACACTAGGATCTGTCCCGAGTGGGATTCGAACCCAGGCGGTGAGAGGCACTGTGATCCGTAAGCGCGCGCCTTAGACCACTCGGCCATCGAGGCCCCGATTAAAGTGAAAGAAAAAAAAAAGTGAAAGAAAAAAGTCTGATCCTAAATCAGATGAAACCATTTGATTGCTTGCATAAAGAAATAAAGTAAATATTGTTTTGCACCTGTTGGAGTGGAATAATGGTTCTTAACGCCCCATTATAGATTCTTTCAGTTTCTATCGAGGTCGTTAGTTCTGAAAGAGTGGAGAAAACAAGTGCCTTGAGCCAACCACAGACCCTCTGCAAGCAAACCGACAATTTTTATCCCGATATATTTTGCTCATGTAGAATTCGTCTTAAACGATGATGATGATGATGGTGGTGATGATGATGATGATGGTGATGATGATGATGATGATTGTTATTGTTGTTGTTATTGTTTTTATGTCTCTTGAATTGTATTTTTCAGTCTGTTACGAATAATGATATACCTAAAATAACTTTACCAAACACGAAAAATGACGAAAATGCTAAAAGAGATACCAGCGATGATGCCAAAGATGAGTTTGCCGAAGCAAGCAGTGAAACAAACGACGAAAACGATGACGATAAAGAGGAAGAATACGATGGTTACGAATACGAAGGGGATGAACCAATCAAAATTACTAAACGATCTTACATGACAGAGTTTGATTTGAAAGATTTAGATAAGTTTGAAAATGGTGAATACCCGGATATTGACGACGACGAAGATTTCGCTGAAAAATACAAGCGAGAAGCCAACGGTGACGACGATCAAGATGAAGGTATTCACGACACTGATGACAAAGAAATCGACGAGGATGTTGAAAGTATTGAGGGAAATGGAGCTGATGACGAAGAAAACGAAGGTGATAACGATGGAAAACATCGTAGACATGCCGAAAGTTCTTTCCATCACATCGACGAAAAACTACACAAAAATGCTCAAGACGATGACTCTATTGTAAGCGATCAGTTAGAAGAAGAAATGTATAATCCTCCTTATAACCTTGTATCGTCCGAAAGTCGTCGTCGAAAACGAAGTTTGCCACAATATGATGACGACAATGAGGAAAGTCAAAACGAAGATTTCAACAACGATGACGATAATGAGGGCGAATCGGACGACGAAGATGACGATTCTATGACAAAAAGAGAGCTTGATGAAATTGACAACGATAGCAATGACGAAGATGATGATGAAGAAAGTGATGTCGACGACGATGTTGAAACAGAATACAACGAACAGCGGTATAAGCGCGATGGTGAAGAAGACGACAATGACGAAATTGAAGAAGACGATGAAGGTGATGATGACTACGCAAATAATAATGAGGGCAGCGATGACGATACTGATGATGAAAACAAAGGTGATGATGACAGCGGTCAACAGAAAAGAACTACAGAAGACAAAAAGACAGATTCAGGTGGCGGCGACTTTAAACCAATATCTTCTGTAAGAAAAACTAGAGGTTTTGAATACCCAGACGAACCCGAAGCAAGTGATAACGTGGCATATGATGAAGTAGACAAAGATCCTAATTCAGGTAAAAATGACAAAAAAATAAATAAATAAAAAATAAAAATAAAAAATAACCAACAAAAATCATTAAAATTTTGATATCACATTTTCTTGGTTTTTATTTTAAATTCGGCTACTGGACAATATTGAAGAGTTCAACATTATTCAAGTTCATATGAAATTGACATCTATTTAAATCTGTCAATCAATGGTAATATTATTTTAAGTGTAAGGTTTTTGTTCAAAATGCTGGTGGTTACTATGGAGATCAATGGGGAAAGTTATGAAATTGACATCTTAGTTCGAGCCCAGGGTTTGACAAAGACTTGAAAAGACTTGAAAATAGGTTATGACTCTTCTGAGTCCAGGGTTTGACCAGGACTTGAAAATAGGTTATGACTCTTCTTTTGCTAAGCACTCAACATTTAGAAATGAAAGTCACGGGGTCCTTAGAAGGAGACCTTAAAAATCGAAGTCCCGTGTCACGGCAGGCGTAGCACATTTCCCTAAACGCACTGCAAAGGTAAAAATTTCTGCCACATCACCTACAGCTGGTGATGTCTCCTACTTAGTGAAATATTCTTGACTGGAACGTAAAACCCTATAAAATTAAATCAATCAATCATGCCGAAGCGAATTTTCAGCGCCTTATGAAGACGTAAGATTTCCTTAAAACAAATTTTTTCTTTGAATCTTTTTAGGATACACGCAGTGGGAGTACTGGGGGCCGTGCAGTGTCACATGTGGCGTGGGACGATCGGTTAGACGGAGGACCTGCAATGATAAAAGATATTGTCTATCAGGGGACTACGAAGAAAGAGTTTGTTTTCCAGAAGCTTGTGAAACTGATGACAACAAAAAATAATTCATTGGTCATTCATTTGTTAATAAAATTTGTTTAACGCAATTTACAGGCTTTTTGTACAAAACATTGATTAACAAGCACATTGATGCAGCATTGCACCGCATGTGTAATATCTATAATATGCATTAAATAATACTTCTACTAACAAATTGACTCGGTAGTTCAGTGGTAGATTGTCCTCATCGAAAGCGGGGGGGGGGGGGGGGGGGTCATAATTATATGAGACTAAAATTTGAAATATTGCTTCCTCGCCTGGCTCTCGGGATTAGGCATCAGGAGTATATAGCATCGACTGGTTTACTCGGTGCCAGAGTGGTATGCTTGTCTGCAACATACTGGCAAAGTGAACTAGCACGTTACCATAATGTCGCCCTGGGTGCGCACCAGTTCATAACGAACTTTTAACGAATAAATCCACAGACTTTTTAAAAAACTTTTTTGTCGCAAATAGCTGGAAAATTGCTGGTGCGACGTTAAAGAACATTACAACACTTTCCACTTGCTTTGCATTGCTAGGGTCGTGTAGTGAATTAAATGTGTTTTGAATTTTCGATAGCGATTTGATAGTTGAATCTGTAATCAACACAAAAATAAGTATGCCAAGTATTAAAATCAGTTAACCAACTTTTTAGTTGCTTTCTATGACTCGGTAGAGTGGTCTAAAGCGCGCGCTTACGGACCACAGCGCCTTTCACCGCCTAGGTTCGAATCCCACTCGGGACAAATCCTAGTGTGAGAAAGTTTGTCAGTTCGCTTGCCGAAGGTCGGTGGTTTTCTCCGGTTTCCTCCACCATCCCAGAAATGACCGCCTCGATATAAGTAAAATAAGTGATGTGGATGGTTCTACTAGATCTGACGATTGATGTTTCGGAACTGGTTATAGTTGTGTGGTTTTTTTTTAAAATTAATCTTAGAATTACTTACACACAACACACACAGAGAGAGTAAAATTGGATTTTATATTATAACATTGTTTTTATATGAATGTGTTGTTGTTTTATGTTTTCAGTAGCGCCATGCATTCATTATCATTAGCGCTGCGTATATCTATATTATTATATTTATTTCACAGTTACATAAACATAACATTCATATGGCCTACTCTTGTTTTATATAACTTTCCGGTCACATGACTTTTTGGACGCTAACTGACCATGGCGGACTGTAACTAGACAAAGGCTTGAGAGTTGAATGTAAGTGAAATGCAATTTCATTATTATTATTATTATTATAATTATTTTTTGTGTATTTTAAAATGAAATAAGCACTTGTAAATAAAAGTGCAAATACCAACGTATTGTTCGAGATACCTGTGTGTAAAACTGGTGCAGATGTATAAGTCCTGCATATTGTAAGAGGTATTATTAAAAGGCCATAAAGAAAAGAATTCCATGTGCGCACGTGAAACCTTTACGTGCGTACGTAAAGTTTCCATGTGCGCAATTAATAGGTCTACGTAGGCACGTTTAGTTTCTACATGCGCACGTAAAAGTTCTACGTACGCACGTAAAATTTCTACGCGTGCACGTAAAAGTTCTACATACGCACGTAGTTTCCATGTGGATTTTTTTCTGTATGGCCTCATTCAGCCACCGTTGTATATCCGCCTCTGATCAAATGTTTAATGTGGTTATGATGTGGAAAATGTCTGATACTTCATATTTGTAAATTTCTTTTTTTAAAACCATAAACTTTGCATTACAAAACACAATGTGAATAGTGTCTTTAATTATGTCAGTCTGCACGCTATTAATACAAATAACGTTGAAATTATTTGTTGATTCGATTTCTTCCTTTAAGATTATTTCAGTTGAAATTAAAATTTTAGTGAACGGAACAAAAGGAATTCTTTCCGTCACTGTATCACCAGAAGTGTTTTTATCCCCCACTGAAAGTTTTAAGGTTTACCAGTTTTTCGCTCAATGAAATCTATCTCATATCAAAAAGAAACAAATGAGCTTAGACAACAGTAGATTATTATATAATTTACTGTTTCAGTTTTAAAAATTAAAATTTATGTTGCACCAAAGGGTAGGGCTTGATAGCTGGCCGGGTAGCTCAGTCGGTAAAGCGTCCCGCTAGTATTGGGAAGGTCCCGGGTTCATTTTTTTCTTTTCCTGTTACGTTTGGGTGCTTATTCTACCCAAGAAGATGGCTGGCCAGTGGGTTGGTCCCAGTGTGGAACCTGGTGGTTCCGATTAAAAAAAAAGGGGGGAGGAATGTAGCGGGCTGGGCTTGGTAGGTGGAAGGGTAGCTCAGTTGGTAGAGCGTCTCGCTAGTATTGGGAAGGTCCTGGATTCGAGTCCCTGTTTGGTAAGAAAAGTGCAGGGAGTGGACTTCAATATAAATACACCAAATAAATGACCAAGGCCACTTTATCTGAAGAAAACATATTAATGACGGACATATAAACAAAAGATTCTAATTGCAATGAGGTGGAATGCTCAACAACAGCAGCAACAACAACGGCGTCAACAGCATCAGCCACAACCTTTGCCGGCACAACCGGCATCTCAAGTACAGCAAACTGCGCCGCAACTGTTTCCAGTAACAGCGCTGTAACAACCTGGACAACAGCAACAGCAATAACCAGCGCAATAACAGCCGTAAGAACCAGTTCCACCAGTACCTCTACAACATATGCCACCCGAACAGCCACAACATCTACCAGCAATCCCTCAACAACCGGTAGCGGTTCCAGTACAACAACTAGTATAAGCTTATCAGGTAGGTGTTATGGCATCTGCTGTCACTTAAGATAAATTTTCGGACAATCAGGGTCAAAATCGGATTGCTTTGTTGAAGTCTTTTGATAGGTGGGCTGAATTCTAAGATCACCTGAGCCAAGGGCTCAATTACATATTTTCAAGTTCTTCTCCAGAACGACTGAACCAATGATTGTGAAACTTTACATGGATGTTCCTTGACCAAAGCCCTACCAAGTTTGCCAAGTTTATTAACCTTGACCTTCTTTCAAGGTCATAGTGATTTTGAAAAGAAAAAAACTTTAAATTTTCTTGTCATGAACCGAAAGGCCTAGATGCTTAAAACTTCTTATATGACATCACAGCACTAAGCACTACAAACTTTGCAAAGCTAGTTAACCTTGACCTTCATTCAAGGCCCCACAATCCCCAGACTCTGGAGTTGTTTTGGAAAATAGCAATATTGGCAGAAAAGACGTTACAAAGTACTGCTTTGGATCCCTTTTATTCTTTTTTAAAAGAATAACTGATAAAGGATTGGGAATTAAACTTGATGAATTTGACAGTTCTGAATGCATCGTTTGTGTCGATAAACACTTGTTCTATACATGTTTCTTTCTTCGCCCAAATCATACCCTCGGTTGTTAGATCTTTTTCGAAACTTGGAAATCCTTATCCGTTTTGTAGAGGACATGTGCATTTAAAAAGTGTTGGGAGTGAAGTGTGAAGTCATATCAAAATCTACACCCACAGTCATTCTCTCCCTCCCAATTGCCTTCAACGGATGGCTCTGTAAGCTAGCTTTTTGCGGATGGCTCTGTTAGCTAGCAAAATATTCCCAGTATCTGTTGAAGAAGACGTATGTCCAATCCTTCTTTGCTCAGTTTTTCGTCGGTTTGTGATTGGTGTTGCTCCTCCTCAAATGTTGTAAGCAGATAGCCATTTAATTTTAAAGTTTTCCTCATAATTATCGGAGGAGACCCCTTTACTCGGGGGTGGCCTGACACCGATTGCTTACATTGCCTATGGTAAATTGAGGTTCTCGTCCTAAATTGCACTAATGGCTTCTTAAACCTATTAAATAAAAGATGTAAATTTTTTGTTTAAATTTTTTATGGGAGTTTAGGTGAGACATGGTATTTAACGTCCCAGTCAAGAATAGTTTACTTAAATCGAGTCATCGCCAGCTTTAGGCGAAAGTGCAGAAATTTACCTGTGCATTGCGCATATGGCATTATACAGCAGGGTTCTTTATTGTACCACGCCTACCGTGACATGATTTATTTTAAGTTTCCATATCACCATAGTCACATGGAAGTGACTTTCAAGTGCAAGGCAAAAGAACAGTCACTACCCATTTTCAAGTCTTGGGTCAGACTCCACGACCTCCCACTTACGGAGCGAACACTCTACCAACTGAGCTACCGCACTGGTAGATTTTTTATGGATAGAATAGATCAAGAAATGGATCAAGAAAGTTTGGCCGAATGTGATTTCTGTTATAGTTTGATTGAATATTATGGTCAACATCACCGATGCCCGGACTCCGAAAATGATGAGGGATTTAAAGATCATTTGGATCTCGTAGCAACAGAAAAACAAAGAAGCTAGAGCAAGAAAATTATTGTAGTATAATTATTGGTAAAAGTGTGTGTGTGTGTGTATTCATAATTAATAAAATATTTATAAAACCAATCTTTGTTTCCATTGGAATTCGCCAGTTTACCACGTGATACCTCATAGCGTTTGTGCGGTACAATTATTTCTACTGGCAACTGAATGCATAAAGTGACATTTTCCCGTAAGAACGACGCTTTTTCGGGTATATTTGACGTAATCGTTATCCATTTCATTCCGCACAAACGTTAAGAGGTATTGATCACGTGGTACACTGGCAAATTCTATTCTTTTAACATCCAGCTTTACATAGAGCTGCAGTATATATTCACGGATGGTTTGACCTTTCGATAGTTTAGCAGGAATCGTAAAGTTGGACAGGTTATCTTTAAAAATCCTTAAGTGTATCCTGTGGCTACGACCACTCCAGGTACCTGCTTCGTAGGTGTGGAATGTTTCTTTATAGGTTAAACGTTTATGAGGCGTCGTTTCTATATTTATTCACTATTTTAGCATATGCATAATTCATTTATGGATATTCATAAATCGAATTTAACATATGTAAAATTATTTAAAGATATCCAAAAATAATTTTGCATATGTAAAATTCGATTTATGGATATCCATAAATCGATTTTTGCATAAGCAAAAATACATTTTTACATATGTTAAAATGCTGGCTATTTTTGCATATGCAAAAATCGATTTTAACATATCCATAAATCGCGAGTGTGAAATGATTTCTCCCCAACTATTTAGTGCGGGTCTATTTCGTGTTTATTATTACGTCGGCTTGTAACATGGCAATTAACTCAATATCTGATATGATATCGGCAGCTTTGTCGTCAACATGCCGATCATCAATTTCCAAACACCTCAATGCGTTTGATATACTCCTCTGATATTCGTTCTTTCCGTTTATTATTTCTAGCAGCCATGCTGGATTTTGTAGCGCGAGGCGTCGCGTGGTAATGTAATGAATCGTAATGTAATAAACACTTTAGTTTTTAAAAATGCGTAGGCTTATATGCAATAGTCGGTATTTTTGCATATGTAAAAATCGATTTTAACATATCCATAAATCGCAAGTGTGAAATGATTTCTCCCCAACTATTTAGTGCGGGTCTATTTCGTGTTTATTATTACGTCGGTTTGTAACATGGCAATTAACTCAATATCTGATATGATATCGACAGCTTTGTCGTCAACATGCCGATCATCAATTTCCAAACACCTCAATGCGTTTGATATACTCCTCTGATATTCGTTCTTTCCGTTTATTATTTCTAGCAGCCATGCTGGATTTTGTAGCGCGAGGCGTCGCGTGGTAATGTAATGAATCGTAATGTAATAAACACTTTAGTTTTTAAAAATGCGTAGGCTTATATTTTTTCAATAATTTTGAAAGTGCATTTATTAACCATAAAGAAAATTAAAGATTTTTATTTGTTACAAGAGAAAAATATTACTCTCACAATATACCGGAAAGTATTTACTTCGGGATTGATAATTGGGGAGAACACAGTATTTTCAAATTTTACAAATTTATTTTTGGATATCCATAAATCGATTTTTGCATATGCAAAAATGCCAAATATTTTTACATATGCATAAATCGATTTTTGGATATCCATAAATCCTTTTTGGATATCCATAATTCTATTTTAACATATGCAAAAATACCGACTATTTTTGCATATGCAAAAATCGATTAATGGATATCCAAAAATCGATTTATGCATATGTTAAAATACTGAATAAATATAGAAACGGCGCCTCATAAATGTTCGCCAGCTGTAACTATCTAACTTGAGAATAGTCGTAACCGAAAATCGCCAGTCGTCACGAAAGATTTCTATGCGCATCTGCGATAACCATTAAACATTTCTGTAGAGAGAAAAAAAACTATTGCTGCTACGGGGTTTTACATGTCAAAAATGTCGATGTTTAGATCGGAAATGTGGTTTTTTGGTGACGAATTACGACGGATGCACAATGTATAGCGATTTTCGGTTACGACTGTACTCAAGTAAGTGAAAAATACCACGGTCAAGTAATACAAATTCACTGTCATAAAACAGTGACACAAAAAGTAGTGTAAAGTTTAAAAAAAATTGTATACGTATATAAATCTAACCAACCTGGAAATCCTAAAATTCTGCTTCTGATCTTTTTCAGGAAAAAAATCAACGTTTATTATACTTAATATGAGTCAGATGACCAGTCATCTATTGACCAGACCAAACAGAAAAGGCATATTCCAGTTTTCAATTGCAGTCACAGATGGCTTTTCGTATGTGTAAGGCACGGTTCACCAAACAAGAATGACTCGAAAAAACGTCACGCCCACCTTATAAAGCGCCAACACGGACGTGATTGAAAACACGTAGCAACGCAACTAAGTAAGCACGTGATTTATCGCTCTTTGCTCCTTGTTGTGTTTATGATTCGGACTTTTGATAAAGAATGTAGAAAAATGTTGAAGTTACCGACAAAATGGGTGTTATATATCAAACAATTATATAATTGTTTATAAGTCGGCAATAATAATGTCGATTTTAATTTATCTGTTAATGGTTTACGTATTAATTTACTCGTGGAGAAGCAATATGATGTGCAACCGTGATAGGTTTTTTCTTTAAATTTGTTGAAAAATGGATTTATTTTTACCAATCATTTGAAAAAATTGTACAATATTTATCTGTAAATATTTAAAAATAAGATTATTTGTTTTCTTTTTAAACATGACGAGAAAATGAAACCTCAAGAATGATTTGAAAAACACGCCTTTTACAGCCTTTGCAAGCCTCGTTCCAGAAACAAAATCACGTGGTCCCTTTTTGCAAATATACCTCCAACCAACAAACCACTGATAAATAATAATAGATGCTAGTAGTCATATCTTATTAAAGAAATATCTAAATAATACCAAAATGTTCTATAAATAAATTAAACCTTTAATGTATTCTGTATCTGACACCAACTTCTCGTAGACAGAAGTTTGGCATCTCACCCAAGGAGATTTTAAAACGAGACTTACTAGGTTGTAGATGGTAACAAATGGTGTTTTAATAAGAACTTTTGAGCATTTATCCCTCGTCTTTTACAAGAGAAAACATTACAGTTTTATTTTCAAAATAAGAAAAGAATTAAATAGTTTCATTTCCCCAGCAACTTTGCTTAAAATATATAACAATACGGAATAAAATTAAGGAAAATTTATCAGGGATGTACATCAAATGACTTCTTCGCTGTATAAATTCATGCAGATATAATTAATTGAAAATACAAAAGCGACATTATTATTGCTGAGTCATAAACAAGCATATGGTTGTTCCATTTGAAACAGACATTTTGTCGGTAATTCTATATTTTTTATAAAATTTTATGCAAAAGCCGGAATCACTAACACAAACCAGAAGCAAAGAACGACAAGTCACGTGTGTACTTGGTTACGTTGCTACGTGTTTTCAATCACGTCCGTACTGGTGCCTTATAAGGAAAGCGTATCGATTTTTCGAGCCATTCCTGTTTGGTGGTCTGCTTGTAGAACACCTAAAAGGAAAAAATTCTAAAAATGTTGATAATATGTTTTTGTAAAGTTAGGCAAATAGTTTATGTATTTGCTAAACCAGTAAAACATTATAAAGAATATCTGGTAGATTTATTCCGAGTGTACGCCACATTTAAAAGGGCAGTTTGCAGAGACAAGATATACCAGGTAAGTTATAACTATTTTTTTTTTCTAAAATCGTCAGCACGTTTGTTAAGCTTAGTTTCGTGTGCAAAATTTTGATTTTTTACAAAAAGAAATATTCAAAATTTTGCACATGACTTGAATATTTCTTTTTGTAAAAAATCGAAATTTTGCACATGACATTCGTATTATTTTTTTTCCAGGTTTAATTTTTCAACATTTAGGTATCAAACACAAAAATACCAGTCCATGTCAAATCAAAATCCCAAAAGCAATTCAGTCATTTACACATGTGAACTTATTTAGGAAGTGAGGTCAGGTTCTCCGGAAGGGTAAAGACCACCTTACTAGTAGGTACGTTACACAAATTACGTCAATAATGTTTGAAAATGAACATTGTTTTATTGAACAAGTTTTGTTGAAATTAATGAAACAAGAAAATGGGATTTACTGGCTGTGAGGAGTAAATGTTTTGAGTATGCCCCAGTCAAGATTCTTTAAATTTATATACAAGCGGTTAGTAATTGCATAAGTGGAGAATACCAGAGTGCCATGGGGAAACCATTATCTTTTAGATACCTTTGACCATTTTTAAAAAGAGTTGAATAAAAAAAAAATAAGATAATAAAAAAAACTTTGCCTTTTGAAGATTAATTCCGTCTTTTCAGCATTAACAATGGCCGAAACATTCCATGGAAAAGCGCAGAAAAAGGACTCATGTTGACATATAGAGTAAAGCGAAGTAATACAGTCAAGACTTTTTATCTATAAATTAGTTCATTGATGTTGGAGGAAACTGAGTCCCTGTAGAAAAACACTCTCAGCAAACTGACACACATCATCACATTATTATCTGTACATGTTAGATTCAAACCGAGACGAGAGGAAGAAAGAACATCTATTGTTTGCTTATCTTTTCAACACAGAAATAAAAAATTAGAATGCCAAAAAGAAACATTGATGGCTTAGAGAAAAATTTATAAATATTTGTAATTTGTAAACTTAGCCTATGGTATAATCTTTTGAACTGGTTGAATAATAATAATAATAATAATAATTCATTGTAGTAATAATAATAATAAAGAAAGAAGGAAAGCAAAAACAAATGAACATTAGAATGAATAAACAAAAGAAAAAAATATAAAGATGTGTTAATTTTATTTGCTTCCTTAGCTTTTTTCTGTTCCTTAAAAGAAAGACAATTTATGATGCTATGTGAGTATGGGTATTTTATAATTATGCCTGGCTGGAAGCTATCGGTTCTAGAATTCAGGAAGAAACCGTAGGGCATGCCATTGAGTAAAAGACTCAAAGACACAGTTACGTAGGATGGGACATTTTGTACTTCATCATATTCCACTTCGACCAACTTTCATGGCATGCAAAATAAAGAATAATAATAGTAATAATAATAAAAAAATTGAAAAATAAATAAATAAAAAATTAAAAAAAAAAAAAAAGCTAAGTGTGGCGTTTAATTAATTGAATGCGTTAAAGAAAAAACCTTAACAAATGAGAAAGTAGGAAAAAGTTTACTTGTAATGACTCTCATATCATTCCTTAAATTTCATGACTACTAACTTGTGAACAAGACTAACCACGATCTTATTCGACTCCAGATAATAAAGTCTAGGTAAAAACAGAAAATGTGTAAATGGAATCATATTAACAGTTATTATGTGGATCACTGACTGAAAACCCTTTTTGAAATTTGGGCCATAGTGGCAAAGTGTTACCCTTCAAATTCAAGACATCTCACTACTGTTGGTTTCTCTACTCAGCTGCAAGCTTTTCCTTGATGTAGGCACCTTTTGGTTCACTTGCTACCATGATAATCAGTGGCCTGCAATGTTTATCTCCAAAATTGTGGGCAAATGAAATGGTACTCTTAAAGGTTGCCATAAGTGAGTACTAGTACAATGCAAATTAGATGCACACTCATACATCACATGAACCTGTGTTATGATTAATCCTCGAAATTAACAAAAATAAAGTGTCCCATTGCAAATAGCTTAAAACATTACTGATGTAATGTAGAACAACATTCAACCTACCATCCAAACCTGTATTGAGATCAGTATCTAAAAATTCTATGAGTGATAGTCAAGTTGTTAATTAGTACATCTGCCTTCAAATTAAAGGTGTTCTGTTGCTGTGGGTTCCCCGCTGGTGGTCGTTACTGGTAGCTCAGTAGCAGTATATTGGACTCCGACTGACTAGTTTACAGTGTTTATCTGCAACATTGCAGAAGTTACTAGCCCTCTAAAGGTCACCATAAGTGTGTACTAGTACACAGCACATGAAAAATATTTGTACAAAACTCAAGCACTATATAAAATTGTTCAAAACCCAGGTATCGCATAAAATTTTGTTTCCATTAATTAAGATAGAAGAAAAAGTTGTTTGGTCAAAAAAATCTGAAATTGCTGATATGACATAAAAAATATAAAAAAATTGATTGATTAAAATGGTGTTTAACATCCCAGTCAAAAACACTTCACTTATATAAGTTTAGCATGCTATGCCTGTCATTAAATGGGGGCATCAGTTTTTAAGGTCCCCTATGAAGGGCCATCTGACTTTCATTTCTAAATGCTGAAAGAACAATTGCTGTCAATTTTTAGTCTTGGTCAGACCTGATCAGGGTACGCACCCTGACCTTACAAAAGAAGCAAGCACTCTATCAACTGAGCAATCACAGTGGTCACAAAAACTGACAATCCAACACACCCCCCCCCCCCCCCCCCCCCAAAAAAAAAAAAAAAAAGAAGAAAGAAACAAAACAAAAGTTCAGAACAATACTCTTTATTTATATCAGTAATTAAAAAAAATTATTGATAAATATCACACTTTTGGCATATAAGTATTTGTGCTATATTAGAAATAAAAACTTTAAAAGTGCATATAAAAATACAAAGAAATAATCATGTAACAAGGCATAATGTATTTACACTTCCAAAGGTCAAAGGTTACCATCAAAGGACAAAAAATTCTTGAAGCATTTAAGTCCAAGGATTCAGCTTTTACAAATAAAACCCTTGTTGGAGTGCCTTTCTAGAACTCTTTCATTTCAAAAATTACTGGCACAGCATTTTGAAATCAAAAATTCCCTTTTTAGCATTTCCTATCGTATAATGTGATTGAAGGGATTTTCAAATCAATGGTAACCTTTGAATTCCCTTTTCTTCCTCAGTTTTTATATATAGAGATAAAATTAAAAGTAATGTACATTTGCATAACTTAAAAAACTCATTAGTTTGCAATATAAATTTTATTCTATCACAGCATATATATGTTAATAAAACATATTTTATCAAGAAAAAATCACTACAAAAAAAAAATTCTTTCCTCTAAAATACTGACATTTAAAAAAAATTCCTAAGCAGAGTCATGAAAGTGGAGTAGAAGTTTTTCACCCTACAAAGATTCTTTCTCTTATACTGATGTAGTCAGATTAGAGATGGTAGAGGAAACAGAAGTGCCAAGAAAAAACTACAAAACTGACAAATAAACTTTAAACAAACTTTTTTTTCAGATGGAGCTGACCCCATAGGAATTCAACATTAGACACACTGCTTCATACTTCCCGAATTACAGTGTTTCAACCAGGAACCTTTATATAATGACAACCTGTCCATTAAGACCACCTTTGCTTCAATTTACAACAGAATAACAACCATATATCGATAAAGATGATATTTCTTATGTCCTATAAATGGTCTTCGAATACAGCTTTTACTGTATAAAGTTATATATATAATTATATATATATATATAAAACAAATTACATGTACAACTATTAATCTAAAGACTGTACAATGAAATTAAATAAAATACATAACATAAAATCTCATTTTAACAATATCAATTGGTCAATCAACAACATAAAAAAATTAATTAAAAATGTCATGGAATTATAGTGTAAAATGTAATAAAAATTAAAATCTAAATTCTTTGGAGCGGAGTGGAATAATGGTGTTTTACACCCCAGTCAAGAATCTTTCAATTATTTTGAGGCAATGAGTTCTGTGATGGTGAAAAAACCACCGACCTTCGGCAAGCGAACTGTCAAACTTTCTCACACTAGGATCTGTCCAAAGTGGGATTCGCACCCAGGCAGTGAGAGGCGCCGTGATCTGTAAGCGCATACTTTAGACCACTCAGCCCCCTCTAAATTCTTTGGATATACACAAATAGATATACACTATTAAATCATGGAAAGGGCTTCATTTTAGTTCTTGATTAGATTTTGGGCTCTCGGATTACAAATTCAGTTGGACAGGTTTATCAATTTTTGACTCTTGATTTATAAATTCAGTTAGACATGTCTATTAATTGACCCTTAAGACCATATTTTGAACTCTTTGAATTCAAAATTGAGTTGGCAGGTGTTCAAACTGGCCCTTTAGTCTTTATCTGAAACTGTTAGATCCCAAATTCAGTTTGACAGGTCCATCATTAATATTGTCCATAAGACTGTTTTTTGGAATCTCCTAAATTCAAAATTGAGCTGGATAAGGTTTCTATTATGCCCTTAAAACTATGTATTTCACATTTTAAAAAAGCATTCCATATCTCTTAAATGAAGCAGGAAGTAAATAAAATATTGACCTTCATTTTTCATCTCTTTTCCAATGTGGTTAAATAAAATCATATTACATGTATATTCATTTCTGAACAGTTGAATTCAAAGGTGAATTGAACAGGGCTTTCAATCTGACCCTGGAAATTAGGATTCTTGAATTGAGTTGGACCTTGATTCCATTTGACATTTTTTTTAAACTCTCATGATGTATGACTCTTTTCATTTCATTGGCTGAAATTGTTTTATGTTTTATTTAAGTGTTTAAAATTAAATTATAAGGAAAGGAAAAACTTGTGTTTTTAACAAGTTTATAGAGTCCTAACATGAAAGACGGCATGCACACTTTTTCATAATGCGCTATAATGTAACAAAAAGAATCGGGCAGAAAATGGTAAAATGTTAGATTTTCATATTCTATCTTTACCTGCCAGGCAGCTAGGAATAATTATCATGAATATCACATAATGAAGTATTATATCGACCAGCAGGCAAAAAATGCCATCAGATATTCAGCCTGTATAGATGCATCATTTTATTTAGCATCATAAACTAAAAATTAATTGGACCACGATGCTTTTCAAAATGTCATTGTGCAAAAATAGTTAATTTTTAACTTGTGCAGGTGAGCTTATAAACTTTATAAATATATAACAACAACAACAAAAAAGTTTAATATATGATAATAGTACGAGACCAGCTTCTATGCATACGAAAAAATCACAGATATTTGAACAAACAAAATTAAATTGCATTTTAAATTCTGAAATCATCATCGATACCAATAAACTGTTACATGTATTTTTTGATAATAAAAATCTATTATTTTATTAAAAGAAAAAGTTAATAAAAACTTGAAATGCCATTGAAAAAATGCTTACCGATTTCAAACAGTAGATCAACAATCAAGCACATTATAAATTATAAAAAGTAAATCCTTTTTAAAATGCCTCTCAACAATTTTGCCAACTTGCTTATAGTCACAATTCTGAAGTCCCAAAATCTTTTTATGTACATGTATTTTCTTTATAAATCTCCCTCATTTTTTTTTTTTTTTTTTTTTTTTAAGTTTTTATTTTTATTATTATTACAGTAGAACTTCGATGGCTCAAAGTCCACGGGACTTTGACTAATTATTCGAGCCATTGGGGGGTTCAAGCGATCGAACATCAAGATATGATTGGAGGTTCACGTTCTCATGTTTACAGACCTAACAAGAATCTTTAAATTTGTTTTACTTGTAAATAAACTAAAAGGTCAAATTATGTAAAGTCCAAATAAAAAATTCCATTATTTATCACGAAATATTTAAAAAATAATAATAATAATAAAAAAGAATAACTTGTCACATTAATATATATACATGTAATTCATTTCAAATTACATGTTGACCTGCAATCTACACATTACTATACATATTTCAAGGGCACGTAAATTACAGAATCCTGATGTGCAATTATAAGGTACGAGCGACTGAGGTGTTTTAAAATAGTGATCAAACACTTCTGCGTGTGGTAATCAGATTAGGAAATTAAAGAACTGAGCATATCGACATTCTCTAAGTAGGTTAATTAATCATTAATTGTTTATTTTGGGTAACTGTCTAGATTAATCATTTCGTTCCACTCTATTACTTTTGATGAAATCTGTAATATGGCTTCAGCTTGCAATTGTGTTTTGTTTACACTGACCAGGACCACATGTCCTTCTTTCGAGCGAAAGAAGTTGAATTTTCACTAACTTTTGGAAAAAGTGACTTGTATTTTACAAAATTTCATGAAAATTGTTAAACATATGCTTCTTCACATAAGAAAATGATGTTTGGAAAAAAGAATTTCACCTAAATTTATTAAATTGTAATTTTGGTAAAAAAGTACTTTTTACAATGTATAAAAAATAAACGCAAAAAACACGCAACCTAATTTTTCACAAAATTGTTGGAATTCACAAACTTGGTTTATAAGATACAAAAAATAAACGCAAAAACGCATAACCTAATTTTTCACAAAAATTATTGAAACTCACAAGATATAAGTATATATAAGGTATATAGGATGCCATAGATGCCAAATATCACATCAGATTTTATCTCAGTGAAGTTGTTTTTGAGAAGATTTTTTTTAGGTTTTTAACTATGTAGGTCATTGTACCACATTTGGTAGCTATGGCAACCAAAAACACAAATCTGAAAGGCAATGTTCTATAGATGCTTTTGACCAAGTTTAAACAAAATGTGACCAGAAGTTTCTGAGAAGAAGTCGTTTGAAGCAATTGTTGATGGACGATGGACGGACGACGGAGGGTCTGCCCTTTTTGATACCAATAGCTCAGTGCTCAGGTGAGCTAAAAAAGCTGTTCTATGAGTTGGGTTGTATCCCATTAATCAACAATAAACACTTAAAACTAATCTCAAAAACGATATGCAACTTCAATTCTAACATAAACATCCTTTCAAATAATGAAATGTCTGGTTAATTTTTGCCTATAAAAATTTTTCTGTACTTCATCATTATAATTGTATTTTAATTTTTAAAACATATTCACTGACATGTAATCTCATGGGTCCACAAAAACAACAAACATTGGATTGCCACAAATATTAATGGATTCACAGTATTTTAAAAAGCAGCAAGTGAATCAAGGTTTAATCACAAAAATTCAACATTTACAGTATAAAACAAGAGTTCCACATGGCAGAGCATGATACGCCCGTCAAATCTGCAAGTCATTTATGTGGATATTTTGTTTATTATGAACTGTAAAGGGACTTATACAGTTCATATGAGCTGTTCATAATCAATAAGTCAATTCAATTACCGGTATTCATCACAATGATACAAAATGCAGTGCACAAGTCAACAAGTACAATAAAAAACAATAGTAATTATTGAGATTTTGGTATTATTTTCAGTAACAAAATAGACTTACCACCAGCCACACCATTTATATAATTTTACCATCATGTTCTTGTAACCTTCATCACAAAATTGAGGTAATCTCTAGTATACTGGGTTGTTTCAAAGACAGCAAGTTCTTCAGCCTACAACTCTATGTGTATCTGCTTCCTGGTAGAATAAATTAAGGAAGCTAGAGTTACGGTTCCTGAGCACTGCACTTTGGATCATCGTGGTAAGTAAGCATTCCAAGTTTCAAGTCATTCTGACCATAGATGTCAGAGTTATGGGCCAGACAAACCCGCCGCGTACTCTGGCAGCACACAAAGGGGAATAACTCAAAAATTAAGGAAGCTGGAGTTACGGTTCCTGAGCACTGCACTTCGCATCATCGTGGTAAGTAAGCATACCAAGTTTCAAGTCATTCTGACCATAGATGTCAGAGTTATGGGCCGGACAAACCCGCCGCCAGTACGCCCGCCCGCCCATCCGCCCGTCCGGACGCCCGCCCGCCCGCCTGCCAAGGGTGATCCCATAATATGCCCCATCTTTGACGGGCGTATAAAAAACAACATCCAAATACAATAACCATATAAAAATATATTCTGAAAAAATTAACATTTGAAACAAACTAAAATGTGGAATCTAAATAAATATTTTTAAAAAATTATACTTGAAATTATTTAAAAATGGAATCTGGATTATTTTTTATCTTCTTCTGTTAAAAGCCCTTTCACATGACAAACAATAAAAAAGACCTGTAAGAAAAAAAATTAAACCTGTAAGTCATTGCTATGACAACCAGAGGTAAGATTAGTTTGTGCAAAAAGAAATGGACATTAACTGTACATACAATAGGGTAAATTCTAATTCTGAGTCCAACCTCAGCTGAGAAATGAACATCTGAGGGCAGGAAGGAGGAAATTTGATGACCAAAAAACATCATGACATCACACTTCAACAACAGATACTGGATTGAAATCTTGAAGGTGAAGCCAATATTTTGCAAAATATAAGTAAATGAAAAGAGTTAGAATTTTTCTGTGGGGTGCCAAAAGATGCAAAGTACAAAAACACATGTAAGGTTACTGAGGTTACAGATATAATAAAAAAATCCTGAATGTAAGCTAGCTCAAGGACAAACAGTCTCAGATATATATCTAAAACTGACCAACCAAATTATCTCCATAAGGAAAACTTTATTGATAATTACCTATAACATATTCCCAGAGACATAATCAGTAAAATATTGCAAACAGAAAAATTTCAAAACAGGTGGAAAACATTTACTCCTTTACCTTGTTAAATTTAAACAAATTATGCCATAATTTGGTATAAATGACAGTTTAGCAGCTTTATAGGTGCATAAAGAAAAAACTCCATCCATGTAAAATCAATGCTTAAATCAAAATTAAGATACTACTACTACTCTCTCTCTCTTCTACCTCTCTCTGTGAAGGAGAGAGAGAGAAAAAATGGGTGGGGTAGAAGTTGAGATCTGCCTGAGCTGTATTTCTGTATTTGAACGTAGATGAACCTAGTTGTGATCATTAAACTGCTTAAGAGGTGAGGGGAGGGGGGGAGGTTAGAACTTACTTCAACTCTTAAAGCCAATAATCTTCCAAGAAGGAGAATGAAAATTCCAGTATTTTGTATCCATGGTAACATTCCTAAATAGTTACTAAATAAAGCCTTCTCACATCCATACAACCATATAGGCAAAACATGAACACCTGCCATGGCAACAGCTCCAAGTGGAGTTTTAAATCCTGAAAAAATGAAAGAATTGTATATGTATGTTTGTATTCATTTAAACTCTTACAGATTTCTTATGCACATCGACCAATACATAAAACTTCATTTTTAACACACACACACACACACACACACACCAGAAACTTGACAAGATGTATCCCTAAGAACATGTCTGTTTGTATGGCCTATAAAGGCAAAGATTCATAATGTTTGCTGCAGATTACATCGAAATTATATTCATGTGACTCAGGTTATCCTCTTTGTTTCATGTAGAGTTTAAATATCAAGTTTCAATTTGTGACTCGAGTAATGAAGACTCAATTTTTGTGTTTCACCAAAACAAACAATTATTCCAACAAGGGTTTAGAGAATTACAGCCATTTTAAACTAGGAATTATGTAGCTCCCTTGGGAAAATTTTTATGAATTCTTATAGTCATTGTATAGTCAGGCATGTCTTCAAATGTTATTTCCCATCTTGACAATGTATATTACCAAAATGTCATCCTAAACTTCAGAAAATTGTACTAGTATCTCATTTTATTCTTGTTTTGGGTTCAAACCCCGACTGAGTCTGATCCAAAACTTGAAAGTGGGTTGTGACTGTTCTTTCACCAAAAACTCGGCATTACGAAATGAAAGTCATGGTTTTTTTGGACTGGAACTGAAAATAAATTAGCCATTAGCTGAACACACAGGCAAATTTCTACACCTTCATCTATAGCTGGCAATGTCTCAATACAAGTGAAACATATTTGACTGGGACATTAAACACCATCACTAAACTGAACTCATTTCATTACTCTCATAAACTTAAGCATTTTCTTTAACTTTTATTTGGTCTATTGAGAAATAACTTGAATGAAGACTGTGTGCTTTGCATAAATCCTATGTAGCGGGTTTATGCAAACAAGTGCACAGTCTTCATTCAAGTTGTTTCTCAATAGACCCAACAAAAAATTAAAGGCAATGCTTATAATTAAATGTTACAATTCAAAAATACCAAAAAAAAAAAAAAAAAAGCTGAATACATTTAACATTTATCAAACAAATTAGTTCAATGTGAACAACAATGAAAAGAGCAATGAATTAATTCCGCCACTGTTTACAAAAAAGTAGTTCCAACAGTAGTAAAAAAAAGTCTATGAGAAAATTACTCCAACTTTGAAGCCAATCAGATTGCGAGAAAATGGTAAAATTTAATTATGAATAAATAAACCAACCTTTTGACATCACCATTTTTACAATGGACGGGAAATCTTCATCTGGTATCTGCCAGTTGGATCCCCGATAATGTGTACATACAAATGTTAACCACTCCACCATTATAACCACATAACCCCACTAAAAAGTAAAAAGAAGCATGTTAACCATTTTGTCATGATAACTCAGGTGAGCAATTCAAGGCTCATATCCCTCTAGTTTGTTACTCACACACTAACTAGTTTTGACATTCACATTTACAAAAATTAAAAAAAAAAAAAAAAATTTGAATAATTAAATAAAAAATAAATAATAATAATAATAATAATAATAGCAACAACAACAATTATAATAATAACTGGGTAGCTCAATTGTAAAGCACTCGCCTATAGTGCGGGAAGTTCTGGGTACGATCCCCTGGTTTGACCCTGCATTTTTTCTCCTTCCTGTTACGATAATAATATTAATAGTAATTATAATAATAAAAATGATAATGAATAAATAAATAAGTAAACAAAAGACTAGAAAAATTACAATACATAAATCAATAAAAACTGTCAAAAATTAATATAATGGTGCTTTGAACTCTGAAAGTGTTCTTGTTCATTTCACCAGGAACCATACTAAGTTGTATCAGATATAATTGTTCTTCATAATTCAAGTCTAATGGCTGGGAGCATTTTGGAATGTTCTTTGTATGAAGAATAATGGGCTGAGAGACATGTAAATGTAACTTTATTTATGTAGATTTATAAATTTTACAAAAAATAAAAATTATTTATCTAATGGAAATTCCACCTCATGCATATGTATTACAGATAAACCATGACACATGTTGCATTGTGAGTTGTGTATCATAATGTAAATGTATCAGATGTAAATGGCAAAGCTATTATTGATCCACCCCTGAATATAATCACACTACATCACCAAAGAAAAGAGGAAAAAAATGCAGTGATAAAACATAATTAAATTATAAGTATATACTATTATAAAATTAGTTCCCTGATTACATATGTACTATCTACATTTGTATTAGGATAAAAGTGTACCATGATTGCATTTGCACTATGTTTACATATGTTCTATGTTTACATGAAACCACTGCTATGATTACATATGTACTAAATTACAAGCAGACTTAGATTAAACTTGTTCTATGATTACAGATGTGCTGTGATTACATGTGTACAATGATTACATACAGACTTAGATTAAACTTGTACTATGATTACAGATGTGCTGTGATTACATGTGTACAATGATTACATACAGACTTAGATTAAACTTGTACTATGATTACAGATGTGCTGTGATTACATGTGTTCAATGATTACATACAGACTTAGATTAAACTTGTACTATGATTACAGATGTGCTGTGATTACATGTGTACAATGATTACATACAGACTTAGATTAAACTTGTACTATGATTACAGATGTGCTGTGATTACATGTGTACAATGATTACATACAGACTTAGATTAAACTTGTACTATGATTACAGATGTGCTGTGATTACATGTGTACAATGATTACATACAGACTTAGATTAAACTTGTACTATGATTACAGATGTGCTGTGATTACATGTGTACAATGATTACATACTGACTTAGATAAAACTTTTCCATGATTACAAATGTGCTGTGATTAAATATGTAATTTGATAACATACAGCTTAGATTAAACTTGTACTATGATTACAGATGTGCTGTGATTACATGTGTACAATGATTACATACAGACTTAGATTAAACTTGTACTATGATTACAGATGTGCTGTGATTACATGTGTTCAATGATTACATACAGACTTAGATTAAACTTGTACTATGATTACAAATGTGCTGTGATTAAATATGTAATTTGATAACATACAGACTTAGATTAAACTTGTACTATGATTACAGATGTGCTGTGATTACATGTGTACAATGATTACATACAGACTTAGATTAAACTTGTACTATGATTACAGATGTGCTGTGATTACATGTGTACAATGATTACATACAGACTTAGATTAAACTTGTACTATGATTACAAATGTGCTGTGATTAAATATGTAATTTGATAACATACAGCTTAGATTAAACTTGTACTATGATTACAAATGTGCTGTGATTAAATATGTAATTTGATAACATACAGCTTAGATTAAACTTGTACTATGATTACAAATGTGCTGTGATTAAATATGTAATTTGATAACACACAGACTTAGATTAAACTTGTACTATGATTACAAATGTGCTGTGATTAAATATGTAATTTGATAACATACAGACTTAGATTAAACTTGTACTATGATTACAAATGTGCTGTGATTAAATATGTAATTTGATAACATACAGACTTAGATTAAACTTGTACTATGATTACAAATGTGCTGTGATTAAATATGTAATTTGATAACACACAGACTTAGATTAAACTTGTACTATGATTACAGATGTGCCGTGATTAAATATGTAATTTGATAACACAGACTTAAATAAACTTGTACTATGATTACAAATGTGCTGTGATTAAATATGTAATTTGATAACATACAGCTTAGATTAAACTTGTACTATGATTACAAATGTGCTGTGATTAAATATGTAATTTGATAACACACAGACTTAGATTAAACTTGTACTATGATTACAAATGTGCTGTGATTAAATATGTAATTTGATAACACACAGACTTAGATTAAACTTGTACTATGATTACAAATGTGCTGTGATTAAATATGTAATTTGATAACATACAGCTTAGATTAAACTTGTACTATGATTACAAATGTGCTGTGATTAAATATGTAATTTGATAACACACAGACTTAGATTAAACTTGTACTATGATTACAAATGTGCTGTGATTAAATATGTAATTTGATAACATACAGACTTAGATTAAACTTGTACTATGATTACAAATGTGCTGTGATTACATATACACTATGATTACTTACATATTTTTATATTTACACTATGATTACATTTTGTACTATGAACACATCAAAACAAAGGAAATTAAACTATACTTTTTTAAAAATACATTAGTGATATGATTACATTTGTGAGTTTATATTTCGTTTTTTAGACAAAGAAAATTAATTTAATCATAGTATATAATTTAATTATGTATAATTAACTGCTTTTGTTTTTTTTTTTTTTTTTTTTTTTTTTTTTTTTTTGTTGTTTTTTGTTTGTTTTGTTTTGTTTTTGTTTTTTTGTTGTTTTTTTTTTTGGTGATTCAGTGTGATTACCAGTAAAGTCTTTAGTTTTCGGTCAAGGCTATGAAAAAAATCCAATTGGTATGTACTATAGTACTATAACTAAATATTAGTTAATCGAAAAAATCTTAAATAAAATATTTACCTGATACAGATGGCACCACAACAAACCTCTACTGAACAAGTCAATAACAACATCAAACTGTCAAATATAAAAATTAAGAGAAAAAAAAGAAATACTAGTAACATGAAATGCAGTACTTCTGTAAAAACTAGGGGGGAAATTTATATGTATCCCATTTTTTCACCAGACCGCCTTGGTGACTCAGTGGTAGAGCGTTCACCTTGAGAGGGAAAGGTCATGGAAATGGTTGTATGTTCGATCCCAGGTGGTCATACATAAGATTTTAAAATCTTAGATACTGTTTCCTTGTCTGCTCCCCAGGATTATGAGGACAAAATATCGACTGGTTCACCCAGAGCCAGGATAATGGACTGGGAGTGGTATGCTTGTCTGTAGCATACTGACACAGTGAGCTAGCACACCACCTTACCAAAAAGTTACCCCTACTACACAGCAGACCATAGTACAAACTTGCACATTTCACACATACATGACCTTGTTCTGAGATTAACCAATAGAGATTAATAACCTTGCTCTTGCTGTGGATAGCTGAAAAATTGCTGATGTGATGTTAAACAACATTACAACAACAACATCTTTACACCAGGATTAGTTGTTCAAATAATAAAAAATAATAATAAATCTGTAAGGAAAAGCATTGACAAAAGCAACTGACTTTTGCTAAATTGAAGAAAAAATCAAAGAGATGTTGCATTCTGGGAAGTTTATTTGACATAACATCTGTAGAACATTTGCAAGTTATTTATCAAAGATTTTTGGATTTAAAATGGGGGTCGTAATCTGTATTTTTCTACTTCCTGTTACATATATAAGACCTACCCATGCTCCAAAATCTGATGTCTGGTTTAATTTTCTGGCTAAGAATCCATCCAATGCTTTAAAGTAAGTAAAAAAAATAAAAAATAATTTATAAGTAAAAAAATAAAAAATAATTTATATGCCATGGTTAAATTATATACTATGTTAAAAACATGATAATTTTGTATTATACCACTCAATTTAGCAGGGGCTCAGTGGTTGAATGGTCTCAAATGCAATTTAGCAGGGGCTCAGTGGTTGAATGGTCTTAAATGCAATTTAGCAGGGTCTCAGTGGTTGAATGGTCTTAAATACAATTTAGCAGGGTCTCAGTGGTTAAATGGTCTTAAATGCAATTTAGCAGGGGCTCAGTGGTTGAATGGTCTTAAATGCAATTTAGCAGGGGCTCAGTGGCTGAATGGTCTTAAATACAATTTAGCAGGGGCTCAGTGGTTGAATGGTCTCAAATGCAATTTAGCAGGGGCTCAGTGGTTGAATGGTCTTAAATACAATTTAGCAGGGGCTCAGTGGTTGAATGGTCTCAAATGCAATTTAGCAGGGGCTCAGTGGTTGAATGGTCTCAAATGCAATTTAGCAGGGGCTCAGTGGTTGAATGGTCTTAAATACAATTTAGCAGGGGCTCAGTGGTTGAATGGTCTCAATGCAATTTAGCAGGGGCTCAGTGGCTGAATGGTCTTAAGTAAGCTTAAGTTACCAATCACAACACCTCTGTCTCCCTAGATTTAAATCTTACTGACACAAATGCTAGTTGTAAAGTTTGTCAGTAAGATTGTTGAAGATCTGGTTTTCTCCATGTACTCAAGTTTCCTCCATCATCTCAAAACTAACCACCTTTATATATAAAAGTGAAAGATTCTTGATTGGGACATAAAAACACCATCCCTACAATGCATCCCACTTTTATTTTAGTTACTTTTGATTTAAATTTGTAAAAACAATCTAAATTGGATTTAAGCTTCCATAAATGACAAATCACTTATATCAAGATGCAACGAACCATAAAGTTCTTTATCATAATGAAATATATGTTTTTAAGGGCTTTTCCTGATTTATTTAAAGATTGCTTGGTAAAACAACAACTAAATTTTAGTATGGAAACAGTTAAATTTAATGATAATCACTGAGTAATGAACCCCAAAGACTTGGTATTCCAGGTAAACACTTACACTGTTGCACAAAAATGGTATCAAAGTTTAACATTTACAAAAAAAAAAAAAAAATGAAAAAGTTTCATTCAAAAATGGTATCACAGTTTAACAATTAAAAAAAAACAAAAAAAAAAAAAAAAATAATAATAAAAACCAACCAATCAAATCTCAAGTTAACACACTGGTTAAAGATCTGATAACCAATGACATTATACCCGCCAGTGACTAAGGTCAGAGGTTATCAGGTTTCAAACATTTGATTTGTAGATTTTTTATTGTTTTAATTATCTGAATCAAAATTTGTATACAACAGGCATCAGTATTACATAAGGCTTTGACTGTATTCCATATTTACAACTGGTATCTATGATCAGTGGCTTTTGCCCATACTTCACATGCATGAGACAAAAATCAAAATTAGAAAATACAAAATTGATATCCATCTATTTTAATATATGCAAGAATTTTAATACAATTTATAATATCTTACCATCAAGCACATTTGAAACACTGTAAATTGTTATGAACAGTAAAGGCCATCTGTCAAAGAATATTATACTGATGGTAACCAATAGCAACCTGACATATCCTGAAAATACAGATGACACAGACATCAGTTAAAATATTTTGAATATATTTCATTCCTGACTGGTAAACCCAATCATAATGGGGAAATTGAAATGTACATCAGCATTACTGACAAGATTCTGCAAAGAGAAACCCATTGACACTCTGGAGTTTTACATGTTGAATAGTCATGGTGGATCCCTCTGTGCATACATCTGTCACCAACGAATTTACTTCTAATGTAAACAACACCATCTTTCACATACAAATTCTCATAGCGGCAAAATGTTTTTTCTACAGAAATATTTTATGGTAATCAAGGATTTTCTTAGCAATTTTTACTTACTGTAGTGGGGCTGAGCTAGGATTATAGAGTGATTTACTGCTAGACTTTATGGTCCAGATCTTTTTTTTTTTTTTTTCAAGCTTGTGATAGAGTGCTTGCTTATCATGCATAAAGGGCCGAGTTTAATCCTCAGCCTTGGCATAAGGTGAGGATGTTTTATTTTTTTCCCCAGATGTTTCCTCCTTCTTGTTACACTTACATTAGCTAGACTAAGTGAGGACTACCAAATTCTATTTAAAGTTATTGTATTTACATAATTTTCTATAAGAAACAAGGCTGACTCTGACAATAGTCAGACTCATTCAGACACTTATGACTCATAATGTTGAATTGTTTGTACATGTACATCAAAATAAAGAAAATCACATCTGCCCACTCGATATATGCTATACAATACAACTGCTGTATAGCATATATCAAGTGGGCATATGTGATTTTTTAAAAATTCAATTGATAAAAACAAGTGTCTCTGATGTACATGTATCAATAATGTCACTAAAAGTACAAAAACTGGAACATTATGCACCCCAAATGTAATGCAAAGATCAATGTAAATTTTAATTTTATGATACAAAATGAAGGTTTGGTTTATATCGCAAGTTTTGCTATTTTTCCTAATCTTATGAATCAATAAGTACAACAAAATGTATTTCATTAGCATATTTTTTTTTACAAAAACCAGTATTAATTCACCAATTTTACAACACTTGAACACAATAAAATATATGCCATAAATTATATCATATATTCTCTGAAGATGGTTAATGGTTTTTTACTTCTGTCAAATGCTTCATACTTTACTATTATTTTCATACCAGTGTACATGACTGGTATATATATATTTATATACTTGTATTTTTTATTGCTTTACACATGACATAATTAATCTGTCTCTCCATACCGGTTTAAACGTTGTATCCGGGTCAAAACTCATATTTATTTGACTGACAGACCAGGATCTTTGAACGCCACGGTTTGACAATAACATCCTTTCTCCCATTCTGGGAAGTTGGGCCAATCAAATAAGATAGAGAGTTTTTTATTTTGATACTAAAAAGTTCTTATGAGATATATTATTTCATTACCAATTATGTTTGGGACATAAAGTAAGATTTCTTGTCCCATTTCATCAAAAACCAGAAGGTACTCTTACAAAATTTTTAAATGTCTCTTCTACTTTGACAGATGGGAAGTGCATGTGCTGTTTGTTTTTATTTTGCCGGAAGTGCAACTGTACAAAATACGGAATGTCATTAATAAAAATTCTGACTTTTTTAAGAAAAGAAAATGTAATTATTTGAAAGAAATTATCTTTTGTCTAATGTAAAGGAAAGGTTAACGATTTTTCTTATACATGCACTTGTTATCTTTTTTAGTGTTTGTTAATTATTTTACAAAACTTGTGAAAATTTTAGATATTCCTTTTTAATTATTATCATTTCTATTCTGTAATTTTGTTTACCCAACCCGGAACCTCCACTTCATCAATCATGGCGACGATAAAGACGGTAACAAGCTGGACTAATTTTAAAACATTTTTAACAGCTGTTTTCTTTCTATTTTCCTGTGTATCTTTTTGCAATTCAGTTCATATAAATGAAAGAAGTATAGATACTTCTAAATATCACAATTTTGACGCTTTAAAAAAGTTTTTAGAAGATCAAGAACAGAAGTATCCAGGTTTGACAAAACTTCACAGTGTTGGTACAAGTGTACAGGGTAGAGAGTTATTAGCGTTACAGATAACTGACAATGTTGATAAAGTGGAGGCAGGTGAACCCATGTTTAAATATGTCGGAAATATGCATGGCAATGAAGCAGTTGGTAGGGAAATTTTAATATTCTTGATTCAATATATGCTGGAAAATTATGGAAGAGATCAGAGAGTAACAAAACTTATAAATAATACAAATATATACATCATGCCAACAATGAATCCTGACGGATTTGAGGAAGCTCGAGTAGGAGATTGTACTGGTGTTCAAGGGAGACCAAATCATAACTTAGTGGATTTAAATAGAAATTTTCCTGACCAGTTTGTAAAAAATTCCAGAAGTCAAATACAGAAGGAGACAAAAGCCATCATTGATTGGATAGAAAGTAACAAGTTTGTGTTATCAGCAAATTTGCATGGTGGAAGTGTTGTAGCAAGTTATCCTTTTGATGATTCAGCCAATCATGGCAATAATGTTTACAGTGGCGCTCCTGATGATGAAGTTTTCAGACATTTGGCTACAGTTTATTCTAATGCCCATAAGACAATGCATACTGGTAGTCATTGTGGTGACACATTCCCTGGTGGAATTACTAATGGGGCACATTGGTATGATGTACCAGGTAAATATAATTATCAGAAAACACAATAATTTCAGGTTTAGTTATTTTAGAACACCTGTATGAAGAGATTATGTAGCATTCCTCTACCTTTTTTCGCTCTCTCCAGTTCTAATTTTTTTTTTTTATATAGAGTAGATTGAGGTATAGATGACCTGTTAGTAAACTTTTGGTTCCTACAACACCTACCTACCATTTTGTATAAAACAACTGTGAAAGCCAATTTACTGCTGTATTTTGCTTGTTTTGTAAGTTTCATACATGTACTATAAGGTTATGGGATTTATCCGAGCAAGATCAGACCATCTCGGTAGAGTGCTTACTTTGTATTTGGGAGAACGAAGTCAGACCAAGACTTAAAAATTGGTAGTTACTGTTCTTTTGCCGAGCATTCAGAAATATTCTTGACTTGTAATAAAACCCCATTAAATCAATCAGTCAATCAAACAAATCAGACCAAGACTTGTTTTATTTGACTGTTTTGATCATAGACTTATAACAACATGTTCTATATTTGCATTAGCCATTGTCAAATACATTTTTTTCAACAATGTCACGATTTATTGTGAATTTGAAATCTTTGGTTTATTTTGCTTTCAGAATATGTTTTCATAAACTGATAAAGGTCTAGGGTTAAATAATGAAATACATACATGTATTATGCATAGGTGAATTTACAGTAAAAATGGTCAAATTTTCTTTAGAGACCTCTTTAAATGGACCACTTGTATATTAGGATCAGTGCTTAAAGGTTCCTTGACCTAAAAATAACTTCTTCATTAAGACCACCCATCTACAAAGTCCATATTTCTTAGTTCCCATGGGTAGTCTTTATATTCATGTTTTACTGATGTTGATGAAATTTTAATATGAATATGGTAAGTATAATGTATACCCCTAATCTGTTTACAGTCAGAAGTATTTGCATCTATGATTTCATAAGAAATCTGAGGTTTAGAAAAGAAAACTTAATAAAGATATAATACAATTGTCTAATATTCTAAAAATCTAATAAAATTTTTCTTGCTTTTCATATACATGTATATATATATATATATATATATATATATAAAATAATATATATATATATATAGAAATAAAAATGGAATTAGTGATTGTAGCATATGTAGCAATGGGCATATTATGTGTAGAAATTAGAAAAAAAAAATTAAATCATTACAAACCGGACAATTACATAGGTACATATGTATTGGGATATACATAGATTTAACATGACATGTTTACATTAACAGAACTAGGCTTCAAGGTTAAAACATTATTTTACATGTATGTTATTTCAAGCTCTTATCATAACATTTGACAATGTGTATATATATATATATATATATATATATATATATATATATATATATATATATATATATATATATATATAAAATGTTTAACTAAACCTGTATGTTTGAAATACACATTAGGTATATTTATAAGTTCAGTTTAGTATCATTAGAGATCATTTTGGTCTTTAAATAGGAATAGTTTCCCATTCTAAAATGTCAGGATTTTTAAACTTCTATGTAAACTACTGATGATTTAATTGGCTTATTTTTTTTAATGCTCTGAAATGAATAACGTTACTCTTGTTTGTTTGTATGTACATGATAACTCCCATCTTTACATCTCTCTCACTTACTAGTGTTGGGCAAAAAATTATTCTACATCAGTTCTAGTTTTTAACTGACAACCATTTTATTTCAGAAGACAATTGTACATATGTCAAAGATGTTGTTGTGATTTTTGCCCATGTTTATGAAAAATGACATTTTTTGAACATATTAAACCCTTCTAGCATAGTGTATACATAAAGAGGCAATGGTTTGTCCACATAACTATATACCTGTACTATATTTGCTGTTTTTAAGCTCCAATAACTTTTGGTTTGGTTCATATGGCAAAAATGTGTGTATACATGTATTGAAGATGTGTATATATTTGTGGATTTTGCTGTGAATTTAATTGGGGAGTCATGGTGTGGTACACCCTAGTCAAGATTTTTTTCTTTTATAAAAGTAGTCAGTTTAGGAATGGTGTAGGAAACCAGAGTAATAACATAGTACCCAGAAAAAAACTACCGTAACAATCATTGGCAAAGTGAACCAACAAACTATCTCACACTAGGAATTGACCAAGCAGGATTGAAACTTAGGTGGCAATAGTTGCTGTGAACGATTGATTTTGAATGTTTAACAATTTTAAACAAGACTTGTTTCATCCATATGTTGCCAACCCCTAATATATTGCCATGGTAGGGTGATTTGTAATTGTTGTATTTTTGAATATTTTAGAATACTAATTGCTGAAGATCAATTTTATTTCATGACGTTAGATTTATTTTTGATGTAAAATTGTGAATAAATTCTTGTATCCAAAATTGACAAATTTTTGCCAGATTATAAAAAAAATTTACATTCAATTTTTTTTCCACTAGAATGGAATAGAGTATTATTATTTTATTTTCAAGTCAAGATTCCTTTGCTTATAAACAGACAGTCAGTTTTTGAAATGATGGAGTAAACCAGAGTTCTGTTTGTTTAGCAAATGAACTGAGAAAGACTTTTCACACCAAGATCTGTTAATGGGACTCTAACTTGAGCTGTATTGGCATTTTACTAGGTACTGTGATCCTGTTAGCCCTATTTTCTAGTAGTCACTTTTTATACAATTATGATATCAGTCTGGTATAAAAAAAAGCAAAATTCTTGATTAGTCATAAAAACACATAAATTGACAATTTTCAGCTATGTGTTTTTTAAAAATTAATGAAATAAGTGACTTATTTTGTCATTTGTCTTTTTTTACATATATTTGTATGACAATTTATGATATTAACATACATCATTGAAATTGACTGTGAACATTAATTTCATTATACAGGAAACATCTGTATGAAATATACAACATTTCATAACATAATGGTAACAAATTTATATATACTGTAATACAGTCCGACTTGTATAAACTGACATTGGTTTCAATTGGATAATTGATTCTTTTTATGCCCCAATCAAAATTTTTTTCACTTACATTTAACTTGTCAAGTTTCTGTTTCACAATCATTCTTTAACTCAGAATTTTGACAATCTCTTTTTGATTTAAAAATTCATGTGTACTTATTTTGATAAAACTTAATACAAATGTTACATGTTTTGAAGCAATCTTCAAAATGGCAAATAAAAATACCTAATTTACTTAACAATTTTAAAAAAATCATTTAAGAATTCAAATTTGTCTTATTAAGTTATAGGAAATCTTAGTTAAGGAATACCGGTAATTGTAATTGCTTGTTCTTGGTTAGTTGAGAAAACTAGAGTGCCTGTCAAATGAACTGACAAACTTTGTCATATTAGGATCTGTCTGTGTTTCCATCCTTGGTAGCGAAAATCATCATTGGCTACTAATTTCTGAGAAATTCTTTCCAAAAGTAACATATTTTAGCAAATATGTGAGAAAATACTGTAAAAAAGACTATATTTTCACAAATTTTTGAATGGCTACTAGTAATTTTAAATTTATGGAAACATAGATCTGCCTTAGTGGAATTATAACCTAGGCACTGAGAGGTACTGTGATCCATCACCATACCATTTAAAACAACTCTGTCCTAAAGCTTTAGTTTAGTTTAGATAGGCGTTTGGTTTATTTCTATAGTTTTAGTACATGTAGTATGTCTTGGTAAAATTTGTTGAGTTTTGACAGGTTTTCATTTTCTCGGTGTTCAGTTTTCACAGGTTCTTATTTATCACTGGCTTCAACAGTCATAAAATTATGAAAAAAGTTAAATAGTAATAATCATATTAATGAATGGATTCAGTGCAACAAGTTTAAACTGAACAAGCAGTTATTGTTGTCATGTAGGTTCACCTGTTGACCTTTGGTCAGATACCAGATGTAATGCCTGGGGTGAAAACCGTCCCTATAGTATGGGTCATTTCACTGATTTTGAGATATTTTTGTCTACTAAAACTCATTTAAATATTGATACAGATAATAGATTAAATTAATACACAAAATGTTAAAAACTTAGGCACAGGGATTTTGAGATAAAAATGGACTGTATATCAAAATGTTAAAGCTGTTTTTTACAACCATTCCGAGCATATTATTTGCCATATGAGTTGGAAAATAATTTGCAATATTTCATTTCCTAATGAGGAAAGATTTTCTTTTGTACTCGTACCCTCCTTTTAGAACTATTATTTGACTAAAATGGTCTAAAATGATGAAATTAAGCCATTTTGGACCTTTTCTTGAACACATTTTTTTTTTTCAAAATACTAGTATTAATTGGGGGAGGGGGAGGTTACAAAAGGAAGTACCATATTGTCCATAATGGTATTTATAATTATCAACTAAGTTTATTTGATTGCGTATTTTACATATATATATACAGTCAACACTCTTTATAACGGCCATCTTCGTATTCACCAATTTTGCTGTTGTAAAGAATATGCTGTTGTAATGAATTTAACATAACTTTGTCGGAGTTACGTCCCCTGATTCAAAGAGTGGTATCCAGGGTTTTACATCTGTTGTTTGTGTTTGTAATTTATGTTTGTTATAGCTGTCATATATATTGAATATTTTAACTATTTGTATAAATACAAATAATTTTTTAAATATTTAATATTTAAGACAACTTGTTTAAATGTTTGATAAAATATTAAATATTAAATACTGTCGTTGTATTTTGTAAATACATGACCGTGTACAAATGTATTGTACCATTTCACTCATCACCTTGATATAAATACATGTATTAAGAATCTTGACTTCAATCTTGACTTGGGTGTATAATACAGGTACTTAACACCAATCTTGAGTAGAAGAATATTTGAAAGAAAAACAAAATAAGTTGATTAAATTTATTACAGTAAATAAAAATCAAGAACAGGCATTAATTCAAGACAATTATGATAATGTATAAATTTCAATATTGAACAGAGTAAAAAGCACTAATGATAACCAGTCACTATTAATTCACTTCAATAATAAGGAAATGATAGAACACAAGCACTAGATTACACAGTCACTATAATTACTCTCCACAATAGTTTATTAAAATAGTCACTTTTTTCTTATAAAATCCATAATTGATCTCTGAATTGTAGTTGCACTAGTAAAACAGTCAATACTGCGCAGGGCGCGCCACAGTGATGGCAAATGTTCTTTTCCAATCTCTGGATTGTTTTCAAAGTAGGAAATAGCGCTTTCTAATCCATGTCTTGCTTCGACCTTTGAAATTGGCTTGTCATCAACATCATCGTCATCACTTTCAATGTCACATTCGCGAGAGTCAGACACAATTTCTATTATAGTCTCATCCGTCAAGGATTCACCTGTTTCCACAGCATTGTCAATATCTACAAATTCCTGCGCATTCATTAAGTTTTCACTGGGCATTCTCTGTAGCAAAAGCCTAAGCTCCGCAAGGGGCATATCATCCTCATCATTACATTCATCAGAGTCTACTACAGCTGGTGGCAAAATGTTTGTGTGGCGCCAACAGTTCACAATAGTTGATGGCTTAACCGATAGCCAGGATTCCTTCACAAACGAAATGGCTAATTTAATTGTCACAACCTGGTCTTTCTTATCCTCAATACAACGTAGAAAATGGTTAACTAACAGTTTCTTATAATGTCCCTTAAAGTTGCGTATGATTCCAGCATCCATCGGTTGAATATGAGACGTTGTGTTAGGTGGTAAAAATTTCAATGTCACATGTGAAAGTGTTATTCCATCACTAGAATGACTAGTCGCATTGTCAACTAACAGTAATACGCGTCTATTTTGTAATCTCATCTTTCTATTAAATTGTATCAACCACTCTTGAAATACACATCCGGTCATCCAGGCTTTCTTGTTAAAACGATATGTGACATACACGTTAGGATCAAATGTCTTTCCAAAACATCTGGGGCGTGCACATCGACCTATCACCAAAGGTGTAAGTTTATCAGTCCCGGTGGCATTTGCACATAAAGCAACAGTGATTCTATCTTTCTGTCTCTTTTGTCCGCGAACGGGTCCAGTCGCTAGAGTTGAATTTGGACCAAGACGATAAAATAAGCCGGTTTCATCAAGATTGTAAATGTCCTTCGGTTCATACTGCGCAAGATCCTGTTGTAATTGTAATCGACCTTGATGAACTACTTCCGGGTCGGCACTATCAGCTTCACCATGTGTAACGTGATGCGCGATTTTATGTCTCTTTTTGAATTTTTGTAACCATCCAACAGAATACTGAAAGTCATTATCTACATTCAATTCACCTCCAAATTTTTTGGCCTTTTCAATCAACATTTCATCAGTAACACACACATGTTGGGATCTAACGTCACTAAACCACATAAATAATGCACGTTCTAATTCCTCAAATTTTCCACCTCGGTTGCGTATGGACTTGTCACTGTCAGTTGAAATGTTCGAGTATTTTGATTTATCCCGCAATATATCTCCAACAGTTGATCGTCCAACAGTTTTACCCCATTCAAGTGTAAAATATGATGCAATTTCATCTTGAGAAGATTTTGGGTGATCATTTTTATAACTAATTATTTCCTTCTTTTCTGCAATGGTAAATTGAGTCCGTCTACGTTTCGCCGGGGGTTCCGACATATTCCAATTTTCACACTTACGTACACCCGTCAATAATACGATTTAAAAATGAGACTAAAATCTACAAGTTTCATGTTTTTTATTTCTAAAATTTACTCAACTCAATGTGTCATTATTTTGACATGTTTATTTGTGTATCAACTGTATACACCGTCAGCTTGGACAATACCACGCGCACGACCCGGTGTCTCTTACAAGAGTGATAACAACACCGTTAATTACCGTTAGGTACAGGTAATGTTGTGTAACTATTAATTAATGACCTAGACGCGCACAGGTGTTACACTGGACAATCTAGGTCACCTGTATAAACAATCGGTCAAGCACAAGGAGTCATGTGCAGCGATGCCTGAAGGCATGATGTGTTAGATATTGTGTGATCTTCTGCCGGTTAGCTGTGCCGTTATATCGAACAAATTTAGTGTTTATTTTGTACATTCGTTCCCGGAATTTCATTGCCGGAGCCGGTAACCGAATATGCCGTTATAAAGTGTTATAATAACGTTGTGACAGATTTGTTCCCGGCAATTTTTTGCCGTTAACCGAATATGCCGTTATAAAGGGTGCCGTTGTAAAGAGAGTTGACTGTACATGTATAATGTGCATTGTGGATTGTCAGTAAGTAGATGTATATGTAGCAGTTGAAGGTTCTTTCTTTTATTTGTACTTAATTATGAGAACAGGTGGTTTTTTCTTGGATAGAATGTCCATAATTTTTAGAGGTCATTGCCTCAAAATGTCACAATGCTTCCTGTATGTTGGTGGTTTTCTCTGAGCACTCTGGTACACTTCATCATTTCAGAACTAATTGTCTAGATATAAGTGCATACATCTTGACTGGTATATAAAAAACCATAACTCCAAAAAAAACCACCCATTCGTATAATTTCCCTTTAGAAGTGTCACAATCCATTTATCAGATTCAAAAAACTGTGAAAGTTATTGAAATACATGTACAAATTGTGTTCACAAGGGTGTACACATATTGTTTGTTTTCAAATTTAAAAAGATCCATGTTTTTTTTCAGTACAATTAATTTTATTCCAGGAATATGTGATGTAACAGTTATTTTATACTCCACATTTATTGGAAGTAATACTGTAAATTGGGCAATTTTTGTGTCACTTAATATTTGCAAAACACAACATGGACATCTATTTGTGTACTTTTAATATTGCACAATCTGATGATCACCAGTACAAATAATGAAATAGTATTGACTCTTTATATTAGCAATAGTCTTATTTTTGTGTCTAGCTTTACTTGGGAATCAACACAAGAATTCCCCAACTTACAGTAGTGATGGGATATCACAGGATTCGATAATGCATAAACTACATTTATGTTGCATATAACACAATCAGGGTTTTAAATTTACACTTACTGTCTGATTCACATCTGCTGTAGCACTAGTTTTTCAAGGATTTAGGAGAGATATCAAAAAATTTTGTAGCATGTCACATACCGTTATGACGTATGCATTTTGTCATAATTAACTGACACCAAAATAAATACCATCTTAGCTGGAGTATAAAATGCAGAGCTTTTTAAAATCCTTTTGGGGATTTAATATGGTAAAACACACAAACACTCATTCCGGAAATACATCGCTGTAATAATCATGTGGGTTAGGGTAGAAAATTCTGGAATAGTTCATTCAGCTGTAGGTAAGATCACTATTGTTAGAACCACAGTATATTCCCTTTTGCTGTCAAGCTAGCAGACGATATTACCTGGCAAGCGAAAATGAGAAAGTCGGTCATGTGCAGTTCTATTTTCTTAAACTGCATGATTTTATTATTATAAAATATTTTGATGAAAATGTTAATAATTAAAATTATATTATATTTCAGGTGGTATGGAAGACTACAATTATCTACATAGTAATTGTTTTGAGATCACGATTGAATTGTCTTGTTGTAAATATCCAACTCCAGATAATCTGGCTACAGAATGGGACAACAACAAAGAGGCCCTACTCAAGTACATGGAAGAGGTAAGTAGAGAGAGCTCGATAGATCCTACTGAAGTACATGTAGGAGGTATGTGGCTACATTGTAAACAATAGTGGAGCCCTGCTCAGGTACATGAAGGAATGTGGCTGTGAAAAAAACATACAAAGGCACTGCTGAAGCACAAAAGGAAGGTTTCTTTCGATTTTGGAAAATTTCCCATTTATTGTTCAGGAGTTATGTCCCTTTTTCTGTTATTTTGAAGTTTTACCCATTTCCTGATGACTCCAGAACCAGTGTGCCAATCGATTTCATATTTATATGCAAAGCTTATGGTCATGAAAGAAAGGTTCTTTTCCATTTCAGAAGAATTCTTCATTTAATGTTCAAGAGTTATGACCCTTTTTCAGTTATTCTGAAGTTTTACCCAGTCTGCAAATTGACTTCATATTTATACACAATGCTTATGGTCAAGTAAGAAAGGTTCTTTTTTTACCCATGAACTTTGTGTTATTGTCTGGAAATGGGAAAAACTTCAGGATAACAGGAAAAAGCTAATTCTTATAATTCTTATTCTTTCAATTTCTATTATGTACCTGTATACATTCATGGGTGGTTTCCTGAGAGGGTGACAGGGTATTAGTTATCCTTTGGATCACCAGTTTAGTTTTTTTTTTTTTTTTTTTTTTTTTGGGGGGGGGGGGGGGTTCTTCTATGAAGAAGATTCCTGTGCCTGTTAGTATTTAAGAAAGATAATAAACTTTATGGTTGGATGGTTTTTATATGACAGACAAGTGACCATGAAATTCACACATGGCTAAAATTTCAGTTTCTATGGTTACAAGTCACTTTGGCATGTTGCAGTTTAATTTGCCAGTCACAGACCACCATTAATATAATTCATCATTGCATAAATGATTTGCACAGAGCTTTGATATTTTTAGAAAAGATTAAGAAAAATAAAAGTCCTGCATTTGCATCTTTTTTGTTATAGGTTCACAAAGGTGTTAAAGGCTTTGTTCTGGATCAGGGTACAGGTGAAGGTATACCTGAAGCAGTCATCATGGTGGTGGGACGAAAACATAATGTCACCACAGCTAGTTATGGAGATTTCTGGAGATTGCTCACACCACATACAGAGCCTTACAAGATAATGGCAGTGGCTGATGGGTTGGTATAGATGTTTTTGAGTATCATAGCTTCTATCACCGTGTCTTTACAGTCATGTTTGTTAATTTTGTCATTCCTATCTCAATCAGAGCCATACAAAATGGTTGACCACTACTTTATTACACTAAAAATCTTGTATATAAATGGGACCTCAGCATAATAAAAATAATTCTTGGACATGGACAAATTACTAGTATTTTGTATCCGGATTGTATAAAGGGAAATTAAGTTCTCTACTGTCTGATTCACGTCTGCCGTAGCACTAGTTTTTCAAGGTTTTAGAAAAGATATCAAAAAATTTTGTAGCATACCACATACCGTTATGGTGTATGCATTTTGTCGTAATTAACTGACACCAAACTAAATGCCATCTTAGCTGGAGTATTAAATGCAGAGCTTTTTAAAATCCTTACGAGGATTTAATATGGGAAAACACATAAACACTCATTCCGGAAATACATCGCTGTAATAATCATGTGGGTTAGGGTAGAAAATTCTGGAATAGTTCATTCAGCTGTAGGTAAGATCGCTGTTGTTAGACCTACAGTATATATTCCTTTTGCTGTCAAGTTGCAGACGATATTACCTGGCCAGCGAAAATGGGAAAGTTGGTCATGTGCAATTCTATTTTCTTAACCCGCATGATTTTTCAGCGATGTATTTCTGGAATGAGTGTTTGTGTGTTTTCCCATATTAAATCCCCGTAAGGATTTTACAAAGCTCTGCATTTAATACTCCAGCTATGATGGCATTTAGTTTGGTGTCAGTTAATTACGACAAAATGCATACGTCATACGGTATGTGGCATGCTACAATATTTTTTGATATCTCTTCTAAAACCTTGAAAAACTAGTGCTACAGCAGATGTGAATCAGACAGTAAATTGATTGGTTTATTACATCAGTAAATTTTGAAAACACCTGTTTTAAATATAGTCACTGAAAGTTTATTTTGACTTTGCATTTGGAACAACATTATCTATATGGTTGCCCATGACAATGATCAACTGTTTTGCATCTGCAAAAGAAAAAAAAAATTAATTTTAAAAAAAAATTCCTTGACAACCTTTTGTAAAACATCACAAGTTTGACATTTATATTTTTTTTTACTGGAAAGAGATCTGGGAAAAATATGTAAAGCAGCGAGAGAAAAAAAAAAAAAGAAAAGAAAAAGAAATAAATAGCAATGCCTCATTATATTGAGATTTTAATAAATACTGAAAATAAATCAATCTTTATATGGTTTTAATAGTCGTTAATATTTTATAAAGATATTTTCGATTTCAGATACGAGAGTCAGACATTGGATGCTAAAGTAACTGATGGACCAGCTACAGAGTTACAGTTTAGACTCAAGAAAAGAAGTATAGAGTCTATATCAGAAAAGTATATTGTTCTTATCTATATATTATTTTACAGTGGTTTTGTTGGCCTAAAATTACTACCTAATAAAGGTTCTGCAAATGTACTTCATTTCATGGGGTCAAATTTTTGTGGTTTTTAAATTTCCGACCTGTTAGCAGGGTGTAATATTAACAGATCTATGAAATTGAATATAAGTTCAAAGATCCAAAAACGGACTATAACACAATAATGAAACAGACTATTGAATGTAGTATGTATATATATATATATATATATATATATATATATATATAGTGTTTTACTTACTAGTGAACGGTTGATTGAGCTCTATGAATTGATTAAATTGATTAATTAACATGTAAATAGTACTCAGAAATTATTTTAAAAAAGCTCATGTCTGGTTAAATCAGTAAACGGTCGGGAATACAGTTGTGAAAATATTGAAAAAGTGGCTTTAACAGGGTACAAAAAAATCTACTACTGGCAGATTTTCTGCCGGATCCAAGAAATTCCACAACTTGAGAAACGCTAAACAAAATGTTCTTAATTCAAAATAATTCTTTGTTCATTAAGTTTGTTAATAGTGTACCAGTTATGGTTTTATTGTAAATAATTGGATTAAATATAAATAACTGAATTGAGAGGATTTTGATTAAATATGCAGCAGAAGTAAGTTTATGTTATTTTATTCACTTTCATCAGGTTCAGTTGACCGAGAAATAAGCGAAAACAAGTACCTATACACCTCGAAAAAATCTACACCTACAGTAGTTTCCCCTTGGGAAATATGACAATCAAATTGTTGAAGTTACATCCAGAATTGTCCTGACTGACATAAAATGTCAGATATTGTCACAGTATTAAATCTTTGCAATGAACTTCAAAATCCTGAGTCGAAATTTTCTCAATTTGAAAGGTAGAAGGTAGTTTTCAACAACCATGGCATAATCATTGTTTTATATTGATAGCTATGTAAATATTTTTTTTTTTTTTTTTTTTTTTTTTTTTTTTTTTTTTTTTTTTTTTTTTTGTCACATAATTTATATACAACAATGAAAAAATAATAATTATACATATTTTAAGCTTGGGGGGATCTTTAAATTGATACCTTTAATTTCTGAATATCTTAAAAATTAATAACGTGACTTAGATTTCAGATTTGCATAGGGAAAATCTTAGTTAGAAATAATTGTAAAACTGGGGCCTTGGACACTAGTCAGAACAGTTCAGACAGGTTTCACTGTAAGATAAGCATTAATTTTAACCATTAAATATCAAATGTAATATTTCTTTATATATAATTAGAAGTACATCACAACAGACACCTACAGTACCACAACAGACACCTCCCATGCCTACAACACCCAAAGAGGCAGACACCTTGGACGTTCTGGTCCAGCACATCAACAAACTCCGAGATGCTGATCATAGAGAAAAGTTGCAGTTTATTGAGCCTAAAGCATTTTATCACCATCACTATGACAACATGTCCGATTTTCTGAAGCAATACAGTGAAAAATATCCTCATATCACCAGGCTTTACAGTGTAGGACAGTCTGTTAAAGGAAGACAACTCTGGACCATTGAAATTTCTGATAACCCAGGTGTACATGAACCAGGTACATTATGCCTTTTTTCAGTTTTGACATTCAGACTAGACTCCAGAAGCCCAAAGCATGTAACTTTTCAGTTAAGCTTGTATTACCGTGTAAATTTTCTTATATATCTTGATAAGAGCATTTAAAATTTTTAGCTAATTTCTTACATTGATCCTAATCCACAGCAATGAACCTGAGAATTAGCTGTATGGTGATTTACATTTAAGTCAAGTTTCTGTCACAGATAAGATGGTAGACTGTCTGAAATACGTTGCAAGTGAAGTGACAAACTGCTGTGTAAGCCTGCAGTTAACTTACAACCAGTTGGCTGCTGAGACTGCTGTTTTCACTACACCTATAGGCCAATGCTAATAATTATACCTCTGTTGTTGGACGTGTATTACTGTATGTATTTCATTGCAGGTGAACCTGAGTTTAAGTATATTGGTAACATGCACGGTAATGAGGTAGTCGGACGTGAAATGTTGATATACCTCATACAGCTGTTATGTGAGAACTACAATCATAACCATTTTATATCATTAATGGTAAATTTCACAAGAATACACATCATGCCTTCGATGAATCCTGATGGTTACGAAGAGTCCAATGAAGGTAAGTAGTAGTATTTAGTTTTATGAGAAAATAAAAATTATTTTAAGTAGAATAATTTTGATTTTTACACAAAATTACGTGTTACCATTTGAATGAATATTTCTAAAATTGACAACAAGTTTTAAAAAGTTTTACAAGTTAACTGTGATAGAGAGATTATGATTTTGCCCATCAAATGCAGGTGTATCGCAGCAGAAAGATTATGCCCAGTGGAATTACCAGAAAGAAATATTTTATCTCACCTGACCAAAGGTTGGAGAAATAACGTTATTGGTGAAATAAATATATTGACTTTAAATAAAGTTTTGAGATGGAGGTTTCATTTATCATGTAGTTATCCAATATTTTACAAAATTGAGTTAAGGTCAAAGGTCAAGTGAATATATAAATTTGTACGCAAAGCATTTCAACTAATCATTAATGATCAGGTGATGCTATCAGGCCTAAAAAATTTTAAAAAGTGGCCAAATTGTCATAGATAATATTTGAAACGTTTATAAATTTGATCTTTCATTTCAGGAGATCGTCAGGGTATTAGAGGTAGAACTAACGCTGACGGTATTGATTTGAATAGAAATTTCCCGGACCAGTTTGAATCTACATTTCTGAATCGTAATCAGGAGCCAGAGACAGTAGCGGTTATAGAGTGGCTGAAACAGTATCCATTTGTACTATCTGCTAATTTACATGGTGGCTCTTTGGTGGCTAATTATCCATACGATGATTCGGTGTCCGGTACCACAGCCTACAGTAAATGTCCAGATGATGCTATATTTAGACAAGTATCAGAAGCATACTCACTTGTAAGTATGGATATACTTAATATAGGACTTACACTATTGTTTGATCTCAACTTGTTCACATAATTTTTTTACTTTTTACTTAAACTACACACATGGTACTGGTATAACATTTCCACTGGCATCCATTTGTCCGTCTGTCTGGCCCCAGTTTCACAATTGTTTACTCATTGATTGTCGGTTATGTCAGATATTACCATTTTTTCTCATCAATATTTAAAAAATAAAGTTTTATGAGACAATGTTTTGTTGTTTTGTTTTGTTCAACACACCTACACTGAACAATTTAAATATAACATAAATATTCAAATTCAACTGTGTAATGTCTTAAATATCAACATTGAATTATTCCTTAATTTGATTTACACATAATTACGTAAATGATTGTGAAACCGGGGCCTGAACAGCAATCATCTTTTGTTTTCAGAGTGATGCAATTTTAAATCATCAACAGTTGTTGTTGTTGTTTGATAAATTGAGATTTAACTTAGATGTCACAGCATGTAAACCATGTTGCCAGCAGTAAGTGAAAACGGCTAAGTGGTCTCCAGTGCCTCATTTATAGCATCTCGGATTGCTCAGGTTCCATACCACTTAGGCAGTTTTCTTGGTGTAATCAGCATTTTTTTCTGTTTACTTTTTTACCAGAGCTGGTGGCTTTGCTATTAAAAGAATCTTGACTGGGACATAAAACATTATTACACTGTAACTGAACCACCATGCTTACTGAAGTTCTGTCGTTTTCTCCAGGTAGTCCGATTTTCTTCTTGGCCACCACAGAACTGACTACCTTGATAGAAGAAAAAAAATTGAGAGTTTAACACTATTCCCAACATTTCTGAACCACCATGAAAATTTAATACATTTGAAATTATAAGAATTTGGTTTTTTTTTCACACCAGGCTCATTCCACCATGCATAAAGGACACCCATGCAGTGCATCAAGTAATGAATATTTTCAAGATGGAATAACAAATGGTGCCCATTGGTATAGTGTGTCAGGTAAGTGATTTATTATTTTTATATCTCATCACAAAAATGCTGGTGATTTTAAGTCTGCTATTCTGAGTATCTGCTTTGTTCAGCTGAATGTCTTTTCTCTTCAGATTCATCCATATTACATTGGTTATTGAGCAATAACATATATCATTATGCCCAGTGCAAACTTAGTTTGAAGATGCATAGAAATCATTGTGCCTGCCTGTCTGTCTACATTGTCCCACAGTCATATTCTCTCTCTCTCTCTCTCTCTCTCTCTCTCTCTCTCTCTCTCTCTCTCTCTCTCTCTCTCTCTCTCTCTCTCTCTCCATCCATCCATCCATCCATCCATCCATCATTCATTCATCTATCATTTTTTCAGTTTTTTTAAACTCTCACATTTATGGATGGATTTGGATCTAACCTAGCATGATTTTTTACAAACATGAGAAAACGTCTTGCATACCATATTTACTTGTTTAAGTCAAAGATCAAGGTCACAGGTCAAATGCAAAAAGTTTGGGGTTGGGGTATTTGTATCAACAAAGACAGACAGATGTAATTTTCATTTTTTAAGTGTGATTGAAATCCTGATGTATATTTGATATATGTTGATAACTTACAGGTCAAGTTCGAATTTAAGCATTTTTGTTCTAGAGGGTTCTAGAGTTTTTTATCTCAGCTGGGGATATTTTGGACACTCTAATGCTCTTGTTTAACATTTTGAACAGTGGAAAGCATTTAAAATTTATGAATTTTGAATAGCAAATATTGCATTTCCATTTAGTGATTGCCTTGAGATACATGCTATTTACAATGTTTATTTAGCACTTTGTATTTAAAATGCTTATTATAAACAATTTATTAAGCATTTTATATGGAAAATATACACTATGTTTAGCACTTGGTATTTACATATATGTAAGATAAACATTATATGTAGTAGTTGATGATTTTCCTTTTAGGTGGTATGCAGGACTATAATTATGTGCATACCAACTGCTTCGAGATAACTATAGAACTGGGATGTTTTAAGTATCCGAGGGCCAGAGATTTACCTAAGTACTGGGAGGCCAATAAATACCCACTACTAGTCTACATGGGTCAGGTAAGTTAATAAACTGTCTAACTAGTGTTTTAATAGTCCGATCTTCTTTTGACTCTAACAAAATTTATGTCGGGCAACTCCACTTAAATAGTCTGAATTTCTTCTGACCCTAACAAAATTTATGCCTGATGGCTCTGTGTAGGGTCAGGTAATCTTTGAAGATCTTCTTTCTGTGATGAACAAAGAAAATTTTTTAATTTGATAGATGTTCAACAATTTTTCTCAGGTAAACATATTCTTGTAAATTCTCAATAACCAAATGCTAATTAGCTATGCTCAAATCCAGTATTGAATGGTGATGATGGAAATGAAGATATACTAGTATATTTTTCAATTTTTAATCAGAATAATAATTTATTTTTCCAAATGTGCTCCTAAATTAATATGGAAAGAATATTTTCAAACATTTATTGTAAATGTCTTGGAAAGTTTTATTTGCATGGTATCATATACATTTCAAAACTCTTGTCATTTATATTTAATTTAGGTACACAAAGGAGCCAAGGGCTTTGTTATGGATAAAGCTACATGGTCACCATTATCTAATGCTAGCATAACAGTATCTGGTATTAATCATACTATCTATACTGCTAAAGATGGTGACTTTTGGAGACTTTTGTCACCAGGAACATATACAATAACTGCTAGTCACCCAGGGTAAGTACAAGGTCACCATTATCTATTTCTATGAGATTTAATACACAAAATTAATCACGGTATCTTGCATCATGTTGCAAACTGCCATTGAAATGTGTAATTGGTTACTCCAATCTGTTACTCCAATCACCATTTGATAAGCCGTTTGTCTTGTAATTGAAAGGATTTCTGTCTTACCAGAACAAAGAAACAGAGATAAGACACATTTTTACTTGTCTTGTTTTTGTCTTAGCAGTTTGAGACAATTTATGTCTAGCTGTCTTATAGAGCAAAAAATAAATTTGTTCTTAACCTTTTCATACACTTCTGGTTAAATTGATATTTTTTGTGGGAAAAAAAGAGTGTTAAGGCTATCTTGTACAGAGGGTGCAAGATGAAGGTCTCCTACCCTCCCTCTGTTTATCAATTATTTTTTTTTTGTGGCTGAATAGATGTTTTTGATGAACATTTTTTTGCTTTATGTAAGTTTATATTTTGTCTCAAAATTTTTTAAATTTTATAATGGTTTAACAGTAAATAATAAACCCTATTTCTGCAATTCTTCAATGTCCGGGTTGGAATGGCAAGACATATGATTACAATAACTTCTTGTTTAATAAGTTTCTTTTTCTTTCATTGAGAACTGTTGTATGCCATGTTAGCTCTGTATTCTCTATTTACAGACATAAACCACAATCCAAGAAAATAGAAGTGACTTTTGATAAAGCTGTAGAGGTCAACTTCACTTTGTCCAAAAATGAAATAATTGAGTGGTCGAAGAAGAATGATTTCAACATCATGAAAAACATAAAGAAAGATGCATATCTGACTTACAAAGATATGAACAATGAACTACTGGAACTTGCCAAAAATTCTTCAAAAATTATGGACTATACAGTGTTGGGGACATCATCTGAAGGTCAAGATATCCCATTGGTTCATCTATCCAGTGACTACAAATCACATGAAATGAAAGAGCCACATGTGTTGCTGATTGGTGGTCTCCATGGGAACGAGCCTGTAGGGGCGGAGATATTGATGAGATTTATCAGACATCTAACTACAGGTAAAATAGCCTGTTGTGGCTATAGTTTGTTGGTTTTTTTCAACAAAAAAAGTAAAAACTTTGTATTTGTTGATTGAATAAAAGAGTGGAGTGGAGTGGAGTAATGGTGATTTACACCCCAGTCAAGTAGCTTACAACTTACAAATGTTTGAAATTTGATTAATTCATTCATGATTTTTGTGGAAATTCCTTGTGAATACCGAACAGGTTTCAACTGCCTCAAACTGGGTTAGCTACGCCCACCCGTACTCAGTTACCAATGTATTCATACTTTCCCATGATGCAAAACCACGATGTCAGAATGCGAAAGGTCGCATGTGAAGCTTTCGGTCTATGCTGTGATAGATTGAATCACTCATCAAAAAGTTTATTACAGAGAATTTGATTTGTATTGTAAATATTGTTGTATAGCCTAGTCAAGATTTATTCACTTAATATATTGAGACAGTCAGACCTTTGATGGTGGAGAGGAAACCAGAGAGCCTGGAGAAAACCTGCAATCTTTGGCAAGCAGACTGACAAACTTTCTCACACTAGGATTGACCTGTTGGGATTGAAACCTAGTTATTGAGGAGCACAGTGAACCTTAGGTGTAAGTTTTAGACCACTTAGGCACTGAGGCCCTGATTGAAAAAAAAGAGAGGAAAAGATATGTACTGTAGATGAAAAACATGAAATTGACATTGGTCAACACAACCTGAACACATAACAAGAGATAAAGGAAACAAGCAACTAAATCATTGATACCTATGATTACAAACTGACTGACTTAAAATGGACATTGGATTTTATGACAAAATGTATTCAGAGGTGTGGTTGAAAAAAAAGTGGTAGATAACTTGGTGGTGCTAGTTGCTGCAATGTATAAGCTGGTATTATGGACAACTGCTTCATTGAAGTTCCCTTTATTGTATAACAAATAACTTGAGCTTTTCTTTGTTAATTTGTAGCTGTTAATAGCTGTAAAAAATGCTGATGTGGCTTTAAACATCAGTTAACTCACCCTTGATTAATATAGATGTAGTTTTCTGTTGTTATCAATTTTAATGATTTATTTTTTAGGATATTCCATGAATAATCCTGGCACAGTCAAGTTTCTTGGTGATTTCCATATTCACATCATTCCATTCTTAAACACAGAAGGATTCAAACCTAATGCAGGACCCTGATTGTAAAACAGATGTCATAGAAACGCCATCCAAACAACTGGATTTGAAGGTAACTAATATGAGTGGAGTGAAGTGGATTAATGGTGTTTTACACCTCAGTCAAGATTCTTTCACTTATTTCGAGGCAGGTCAGTTCTGTGATAGTGGGGGAACCTGCAGTGCCTGAAGAAAACCACCGATCTTCAGCAATCAAAATGACAAACTGTCTCACACAAGGATCTGTCCCAAGTGGGATTCAAATCCAGGCGGTGAGAGGAGTTTTGATCTGTAAGTACATGCCTTTAGACCACTCGGTCCCATAACTAATATGAAAAATATACCTGTATGAGTTTTAACTAATGCAAATGTAATACACCTGCAATTTAGTATCAGACATTTATGAAAAAGTTCTAACTGTAAAAAATATATGCATATTTATAATTACTGAAAAAACTTGCAAACAGACAAGTGTGTTGTATTGAGAGTTTAAAGAAAAATAAAATATTTAAAGACTATTGATATTACTCGTAACTTAGATATATTAAATTTGAAACATTTGGTCTTTATTTAGAGGTTGGGGTTGAAATATGAAGCACAGCAACCTTTGACATTTGTATGACTTGACAGGAATTTGTTTTTTATATATAAAAAGATGAAATGAGTGCTATGGCAAGTTTAACTGTATACTTATGAGGATATCATCAGGCTAGTAATCTATTTGTTTTACATTATAGCTGTTGTTGTGTTTCATATAAGATATTTTCCTAACTTTCTTATTCAGTAATTATTGATTAATTACAGAGTCCGTTGATGACAGCTTTGTTCAGTCAGATATCTCAACATAAGTTCAGTCCTTGTCCTGAGTTTGGACAGTGGTGGACTCTTCATGATGTAAGTATACAATCATCAATATTCATTTGAAAAAAGAGAGTTTTCATCTTAAAAGATTACATGTAAATTTAAATTCATTGCAATGAATGTTCTAAAAATTTGACCAGCTGAAAATATCAAAGCGTCTAAAGTATTGAAAAACCATATCAGTATTGTTATCATTATTATAATTTCCAGGGCGGGTTTTTGTGTTTACATATGTAATATAATCATGAAAACCAAAGTAGCGAGCTACTTATACACCTAGCTTAGGTTTTAACATCTTTGAAATAGTGAGATATATATACCACCCTAGTTAATTTAAAACAACGTGTCATCGGCACATGAAAATGTACCCTTGGCACCCCTTGTTAACTGTTTATTTTAATAATGTCTACAGAAAGTTTGTTTATAATGTGTTTATAGATTAAGGAAGACATAATATAATAATTTCTGAGTCCATAATTTAATGTTTATAATTGTAAGATAAAAGATTGGCAAAATTTTAAAAAATTGGAATTAAAAAAATCACATTAATTTCAATATGCATTTTACTTCAAAATCGGCAATTTGCATTAATTTTCTGATTAACAGTATATATATATATATATATATATAATGCACTAGATATACCTGTGGGCTACATGTACATCATTCTTCTGACAGTTCTTTTAACAATGTCAAACCTCTCATTTGTGCATATATCTTTAGCGTGTTTGAAAAGTTGGTCGACCATTACCTTTATTTATGATCAAGGTATTTTTAATTAATTAACATTCATACAGCTTATTTTTTACAATTTGAAATGCCCAGAATGTTAAAACATAAAATAAAGCATTAATTTATGAAGTTTGTTCAGGTATGTAAATGATTCAACAATAATTCATGATCACATGCCTTTCCATGTCCTTAAGTCTTCATTTAAAATGTTAAGTTACTTATTATTTTCCTCATGGAATATTTCAGCCTTCCTTGGGAGAAGAAAGTTAACAATTTACCATTCACGGTGGATGAAAGCATTCTCCAATTAATAGCTCACAGATTTGCCGATGCTTACCCCTCTATGTATCAATCCAATGACTGTCAAACATCTAGACAACACGGAGTTTTCCATGGCACCGATCTTAATAACAACCGCAGTGGAATCATGGATAAAGTGTACTCAGAATATCACAGCCTTATGGTAAATATTTGTATTGGATATTTTGACATGCATCATGTATTGGTATTTTAACACCTTTCATTACTTATAAAATAATAAACTTTTGATGTGTTTCAATTTTTGGCCTGCAACATTTGGACTGATTCACTGGATACCAGGATGATATGACTCGGGGATCGGTATGTTTGTCTGCAGCATACTGTAACCACAAACCATGAGTTTACTAACTCACATAATGGTATTTTTTCTTAGAATGGTGAAAAATTCAAGTTACATAATTGAGTGATTTCATGGTATTGAAGTCACTGAATTTGAATCCAGGATATAATTTCAGCAGTTTAAACATGTTTTTCTCCAACATCCCATAATTTGACCACCTTAAGAAAAGTGAAAGAATCTTGACTTAGGCATAAACATGGTAAGATGAAATCATGTCAGATCAAAACCTGGAAATATGGCTTGAAAGTCTAATTGATATTGTAACTGGATATGAAAGTGTTTCCAACAATATTAGACCCGGAGAACCGATAATGGTGTCATTTACTTCAAATAATCATTTATTAATGATTTCTTATCACACACATTGTTCTTGTACCTGTGTGGGGCAGTATTTACTTATGGATCACAGTGTCTCTCACTGCCTAGGTTTTCAATTTAACTCTGGAAGATCAGAAAGTTGATTAGTTTGCTTGTCAAAGGTCGGTTGTTTTCGGCTGGATACTTCGTTTTTATTCAGAATCATACCTGAACTAATCGCCTTGATATAAGTGAAAGAATCTTTACTGGGGCATAAAACACCAATATTTCATTCCATTAAATCTAATGAACTGAATCAAAGAACACCTTAAAGTTTACATTGGTCACTGAAGAAAGTTACAGAACTTTGTGACTAAGAAAAAATAAAATTTTATTTGCAAGCACATTAACCCCAGTTTAAAAACTCGTTTATTTTCAGATATCTGCTCATATAAGTTGTTGTAGATTTCCTCCTCCGAGTCAGTTACCTGAGTTATGGAAGAAATCACTACAGCCATTGATGGATACCATACTTAAAACCAAACAAGGTAAATGTTTAACAAAAATACTGTTTAATTTTAATATGTGCACATTTCAGAAATTCATTCCTCATCAGTGACACTAGGGGTCGAAAAGTTGATAGATAAAAAGGATTTCTCATCATTGACACTAGGGGTCAAACAGTTGATAGATAAAAAAGATTCCCCATCAGTGACTCTAGGGGCCAAAAAAGTTGATAGATAAAAAGATTCCCCATCAGTAACACTAGGGGTCGAAAAGTTAATAGATAAAAAAGATTCCTTATCAGTTACACTAGGGGCGAAAAAGGTTGATAGATAAAAAAGATAATCCAAACTTTTGAAGATAAATGAATCCAAAGTTTCAAAATTTTTTGAATCAAAAGTTCTAAAATTATATAAAACCAAATCCAGCTAAGGAATACTTTGCATGAGGCAACAAACCTTAGTTTTAAATAAATTTCAAACAGTAAGATAGGTGAAAATTTTGCTACACAGTACATTTTCTGACAAAACAAAGTAACTGCCTACCAAGTTATGGATACCCTATGGAAGTAGATAAATAACAAACTTTAAACACTTGTCTCTTAGGGCTATTCCATTTAAATCGACATCTTGGGGGTGGAACGCGCTCTTATTTTTTTTCTCGTGGGTGGGGGGGTAATGTTGATTTTTTTTTACATCGGTTGGGGCTATTTTGATAATATATTTTACTGTGGTGGGGGTAAAATCTGCACATTTTCTCTACCATCGGATTGGTAAATACCACATTTTTTGTTGCGTTTTATCGGAAATAAAAATTAAATCCGAACGCCAGGAAAAAAATCTGTGTTCATGTTTTGACTACTTTTAACCCGAATAATAGACCACACCAGACAAACAAATACTGCATGGTGTACAAGGGAGCTAATCAAAACGGATTCGATAATGTCCAATGAACAACGAAAGCAAACTGATAAAGGAAAAGTCCAAGGTGTCAAAATGACAGGACACAAGGTGCCTAGTTCTAGCCAGGTGTCTGGCTGGTCATGCATCCATGTTTGTGACTGGCTAAACCGTATTGGTTAGGTGCTTACACATCCATATTTAAAGGTAAGAACAAAAAAAAATCTTTCTATCAAGGCAAGTTCTTAGGATTTCGTGGGATAAAATTGAATTCATAATTCAATTAATTTTCAAAGAACTGCCCACAAGACACATTTGGATACTTACTTTTGCTTAATATATTTATATATTGATTAGATCTTGTCCAAAGCTTATTCCTGGTATCATCATTTTGCAAGACTATAAATAATTTTTTTTCTGTTGGTGGGGGGTTTTTGTCAAAAAGAAAAATCATTGGTAGGGGATAAAAAATTAAAAAATTTCTCTTGATGGGACTATGCAAAAAAAAGGAGTTCCACCCCCGGGTGGTAAATTTTAATGGAATAGCCCTTAATAACAAAACATATGCATGTAACTTTTTTATCTTGAGGTAGTTGCTTAACTCTTTATTAATCATAGATATAGTATAACCTGTGTATAAAGACCACTGTAGGGACTGAGCAAAAATTGTCTAAATAGACAGGTAGACTTTATATAGAGGGTTTTACATACTGTATAAGTATTTTTTTGGCTGTGTGTTAATTCTGGCACTTTTGGCACTAAATTAATTTCAGCCAATATTAATACACTTCAACTTTAATTTTGGCTCACCTGTCTAACAGTGCCAATATTAATACAAGCTAAATGTTTTAGATCCTTGGGAGCACCAAATATAATACACACTAATATAAATACTTATACAGTATGTTTGAATTTATTTGGGTATTTCAAACTGATAGCTGTTAACAGTCAGTCTTAAAATAGAGGTTGTAATGTATTAGCTCAAGACTGGCTGCTTCTCACTGAAGAGAAGTATAAAACACTATTACTGCTTAGTTCTACAATGTAGATAATTTCTTTTGTTTTTGTGTTAATCTTTAGTGCACCAGGGCAAAAGGCCATATAAGCTTATTTCTGTGTGTTGTGTCTGTATTTGGTGCATGCCTTAATGGTGCATGAGCACCTATTTTTGACTTCTTTATTTAATAAACTACTGGGCAGATTTCAGTGAAAGTAAGTAAGAAACATGTCTTGTCTTATCTCGTCTCGTATTTTCCATCACTATTTATCAGGTTTATACGGTAAAGTTGTAAATGCCTCAGGAAATCCCATTGAAGGGGCAGTAATAACATTTGATCAGCCACCAACTACTGTAAATACCTCCAGTACAGGAGAGTTCTACACCATCATGATAGGAGGAACACACAGAATCAGGATATCAGCTGAAGGTAGGTGATGTACACTTGTCAGGTGTTTGTCTTACAGAGGTGAATGGCAGAAGACATTTGTGTCACTTTTCCTGTCGCATAACAAGTTTAATTCTAGAAAATATGTTCCAGTTATCAAAATTTAACAGGTATTTTTGTTATAAAGTTACTTAATAAAACACAAGATTTTAAGTGTATATGCTGAATATACACCCTACTTTCAGTTCATTTGTGTGAAGTACGGAATACAGTATCCTAGGTATATTCAAAAGTGTTGGTTTGAGTATTTTTCTCTGAAATAGATGTCCAGGTGAGCTACACTGTTACTAAGACAGGTCATGTTTGCCAAATCAGTGGAATATTTTGTCATTGGTATTAGCTGTAAATCTAGTCGTACTTTCATCACAATAATATGGTTATATTGTTACCTGTCTGTTTTTGAAAGGTTTTCTATTTAACATTTCATAAAATGTTTCTAGTTTGTGTTTCAATCTGTCAAGTTGTTCTGTTATTAATTAATTTATTTATTTAATTAATTAATTTTTTTTTTTGGTGGGGGGGGGGGGTAAAATATAAAGATACTTTTTTTACATCAACATTTGTAGGATACTTTAAATCCTTATTATACTCATCATCAACACATATAGTTAAAGTTTAAACTTTTGCCACTAAAATTTTAAACTGACGGAATTGTTGTATATTATGTATTTCAAGTAGATTAACTTAAAATGTAATTTTTATGTTTCTTTTTTAAGGTTACGAAACACAGACACAGAAAGTGGTTATAGATTCTGACACATTGTCAGAGAAGGATATCGTACTGAATCGTGATGTCTCAGTGGTCGATTATCATACTCCAGGGTCGATGAAATCATTCCTTACCAACATCACTGGACAGTGTAAAGACCTGACACGCCTACACAGGTAAGTCTGATCACAGCCTACATTAGTGATGGAATGTCTCTGTGATTGATTATCCTACTCCTGGGTCGATGAAATCATTCCTTTCCAACTTCACTGGACAGTGTAAAGACCTAACATGTCTGATCGCAGATTTAGTTAGTGATTCTTATTCTTAACCACAGGACAGACATAAAGAGTGGAGTAATGAGTTTTATGTCCCAAGTGCCTTGAAAAAAAAAAACCATTGACCTTTAGTAAAGTGAACTGGCAAACTTTCTCAGATAATATTGTATCTTTTACTTTTTTCTAGCTGCAGAATTGCTGATGTGGCTTAAACCAATAACTCACTCCCTCACTCACATTAGGATATACAGTACAACCTGTCTACAAAGGCCACTTGAGGGACTGGCTAAAAGTGGCCTTTGTTGACAGGTGACCTTTGCAGACAGGGTCCATATTCTGAAGACCAGTTATGTCCCTTGATTTGCATTCGCCATATAACTTGTCCAATGTAAAGTTATAAAATGAATGCAGAAAACACCAATATTAATGTATATTATTAAAATGGAAAATTATTTTTATTTTAATATTTTAGGGACTCTTAAAATGCAAGAAAAATTATTGGCTTTGGGTCATTTATTGAAATAAATTTTATATGCATCATATATCTTTTTCAAAATATTACTGACAAAACCAGTTTTTCAGGTGAGCTTCAAAAGCCCTGCATTGGCATTTGTACCATTTTTACACTACCTAAACCCCTAGGCTAATAATCTGCATCTCCCATTTCTAGAAGTTGTCCTGACAACTTTCAGTTTTAGAAGGGTTGCCAATAAGTGGATTTTTTTTTTGTTTATAAAAATAAAAAAATCTGGACAACTTAAACTTCAAAAATAATTATGACTGACAAAAAAATACTTGTATTTAAGAAACAAGAGGGCTAATAAAATATATAAAAAAAGGTTTTACCGGTAATACATGTCCAAGTAACCTAACCCTTTGTGAGCCCCACTGAGAGGTGATAAAAAAAATCAATACTTCACCTTGAATAGCCAACTTTTTGACAGTGTTAAAATCTTTACCTGTAACAGGTACCGTTAATATAGGGCTTAATTGTGGATAATTGATGAACAATCTTTCAGTCTTTCAGAGGATTTTATTATAAGCTTCTAATTCATGGATTAATTATTGTCAAGTGTTAATTTTATAAATTTGAGAAGAAATTGGCAAAAATTTCTAGTCCTGACTTCTATGTAAGACATTTTTATTTCCCGATTTACAAGTATTCCATAGAACACATAGATTGATAAAATTAATATATTATTAGTTTTTATCATTATGTCTTGATAATAATACTATTTTTTCATTGGATTTTATGACTGTTTTCCCCCAAAAATGTTCCAGAGAATGGGATTGGTGACCGTTGTACACGGGTAATTTTACCGATTTGGTGGCCGTTAAGGTGACTGCTGACCGCGTCAGACAAGTGACCGCTCTACAAAGGTTCATTTTATAGTAAAAACGTTAGGGACCATTTCAGACTGACCGTTACTGACAGGTGACCGCTCTACACAGGTGACCCCTACCACAAGTTTTACTGTACCAGATTTGAATCTGACCTAACAAAATTTCTCACATTTAATCTTTGTAAACTTTTTTCTGTTGGGTCATTAATTTCGATGACTTTCATTGTATATGTGCAATGTTTTAGTCGTTGTCATGAAAATTGTATCGTTGTAATGTTTACAACATTCCTTTGATTTTAGCCTCGGAAAGTCAGCTAAAAACCAAGATATATGGATGTTAGATCTGGGTAGCGTAAGTGAAGACAGGAAAAAGTCAGCATCCCATATTCTACTTGTTGCTGGTATCCATGGTAACGAAGCTGTTGGACCTGAATTACTACTACAACTGGCATTTGATTTGTGTGAAAACTATGGAAAAGATTATGAGATAACTTCGGTAAAGGAATTGTTTCTTTGTTAAAAACATGGGATAAGTGTTTACCTGATTGTTTCTTCTAAAACAAAAGGGAAGAGGGAGACAGCTATAATTTCTTTTTGTATGAGTTATTTCTAGGCTGAACATAAAATTTATTACATACAATCACCAACTTAAGCGCATTGATACGGCTTGTTTACATGTATTAGATTTAAAATGTATCTGATTGCATACTAAGCACTAAATCAGAAAATTTTAATTTTATTCTTTTTTTTGTGTAAAATTCATGAAATGAGAAAATAAAATTTCTTGTAATATTTTAATTTGATATATATCACTTTTAATCACTTTTATTTGCACTTGCTATCATCATACAACATAATAAAAAAGTTAGATTATGACTAATGTTATGATAATTTACAAAAATTTACTGATGTGAAAATTTCCAGATTTACTGTGTAATGGAATTCCTCAGTACACCATGTTGTACCTTAAAGCCCTTGTGCAGAACAATTATTTCTGTTGGCAATGGAATTGCATCAGGTGATGTTTTCCTGTAATAACCACGTTTTTCAGAGAATTTCAAACGTAAACATTATCCATTTCATTCCACATGAACGTTAAGAGGTACTGATCAAGTAGTATGCTGACAAGTTCCATTGAATACAAGATAAATTAACATTTATTGTTCAAGTTTTTGAACTTGGATTGTCTTGTAACAAAGAATCTTTTTCACATTGTTTGTGTTTAAAATGTAACAGGCAGAATCTTTAAATAATTCATTTTAAAGTGGCATATTAACTGATAACTTTTATAGAGCAGTAAAAGGTGTCAAGGACAATCAATAAATTGAACCCCTTTAACCATTTCATCTTTTCAATTTTACCTAGATTTTAAATGAGTCAGAGGTACATATAATTGCCTCTCTGAATCCAGATGGTGTGGTTAAATCAAAGAAAGGAGAGTGTAAGGGAACAGATGGATTAACTAATGGTAACAATGTGGATCTAGATCAAAACTTTCCAAGTAAGTTTTCCAGAGAATTTTTTTTCTTTTTCTTAGTGTTTACAGAAGTCTATTAATATAGAATATACACAGATAGAAAGCTAACATTTTATTCATTATTTTCTGATAAATGATACAGACTTGAATGGTTATACTTTGTCTTTTTTCAGATTCAAACCACATCACAGACTTGAATGGTTATACTTTGTCTTTTTTCAGATTCAAACCACATCACAGACTTGAATGATTATACTTTGTCTTTTTTCAAATTCAAACCACATCACAGACTTGAATGGTTATACTTTGTCTTTTTTCAGATTCAAACCACATCACAGACTTGAATGGTTATACTTTGTCTTTTTTCAAATTCAAACCACATCACAGACTTGAATGGTTATACTTTGTCTTTTTTCATATTCAAACCACATCACAGACTTGAATGGTTATACTTTGTCTTTTTTTCAGATTCAAACCTCAAATGGATTTGAAGATAAAAACTGATGTTCCATAAATTGTTTTTGGAGCAGTTGAATCTGCTTTATTTGACACTGGTTTCTGTGTCAATTTCAACATTTTTTTTTACCATATCTTGCTATTACAGATCAAAACAGTGGCACTAATAGAATAGATCATCACATGGTTTTTTGAGATAATAAATCTTACTCTTAAGGTCAAGATTTCAAAAAAAAAATGTTTATTTTTATGATAATTTAACAAATTTGCCTAAATAGAAGGTAAAAAAGATTAACATTTTTTTCAGGTAAATTTGTAAACAGTACCAGTGAAGTTCAACCAGAAACAGAAGTATTAATGAAATGGATGGAAGACAACCAGCCATCTTTGGTGGTTATTTTACGAGGTGGTTCTCTGGTTACCACTTATCCATATCATACACACAGTAAAAATGGTAAGTACATTTATTTATAGCTCACCTGAAAACAGGCCTTCTATGGGGGTTATTTTATGAGGTGGTTCTCTGGTTACCACTTATCCATATCATACACACAGTTAAAATGGTAAGTACATGTATTTATAGCTCACCTGAAAACAGGCCTTGTATGGGGGTTATTTTATGAGGTGGTTCTCTAGTTACCACTTATCCATACCATACACACAGTAAAAATGGTAATTACATGTATTTATAGCTCACCTGAAAACAGGCCTTCTATTGGGGTTATTTATGAGGTGGTTCTCTAGTTACCACTTTCCATACCATACACACAGTAAAAATGGTAATTACTGGTATTTATAGCTCACCGAAAACAGGCCTTTTTTGTGGTAATTTATGGGTTGTTTTCTGTTAATTACCTATCCATAATGGTAATAATAACTATTTTGCAATTAATTATTAATTTTATTTTTTTTCAGCAATTCTTGGTGTTTCTGACTTACTTAGTTTCCGACATCTTGGATCAGTGTACATCAACTCTCATCCTGTGATGAAAGATAACAAGTTTGGTTGCGATGAAACAGGTAAGATTTTTACAGTAAACCCTTGTCTATAGAGACAAGCAGCACACATGTATGCATATTTTTTCTATATGACAGGTTACATTTTCATGCAGGCCTGATGATAAAGATAGTGTAAATATAATTATAGGGGTACATGTATATAAAGTTTGGAATAAAGATAGATTTGGGATCTTTATTAGTAGGTAGATTGGAATCTGTGTAAATTACTTGTCCATGAAGTCCACTTGATGGAACCTTTTAAATTTGTATTCGTCCAATATTGAAGGCTTAATACATTAATGAAGAGAAGGAGAAGAATATTGTAGAATTTTGCCCCAGTCAAGAATCTCTCACTTATATATCTAGGCAGTAAGTTCTGGGATGGTGAGATAAACTGGAGTACCCAAAGAAAATTACCAACCTTTAGCAAGCAAAATTAAAAACTTTCACACATAAGGATTTGCTGAGTGGGATTTTAACCTAGGAGGTGAGAGATATTTTGATATGTAATCATGTGCTTTGGACCACTTGGCCATTGAGGGCACAAAGGTCACCAAGGCCACCAAGGTCCATTTACTTTAAAGAAGAAAAAACTTTTAAAAATTTGTCTTTATGAAACAAAGATATGGTACTAGTATAAAATAAGTTTCTGATGTTATATTAATGCAAAAATCAAAGACATTGATGTATTAAAGCAAGATATTTTGTATTCAATAAAGCATGTATATATATTTCTTTTTAGGTATAGATTTTGGAAATGGCGTTATACCAGCATCAAAGATACACAGTCATAATGGAAGTTTATTGGTATGTGATAGTATATAACACAATATAATTGTATTACAAAGGCTGTTGTGGTATTATATCTATCTACTCGAAACTGCTTTAAAGTTTTTTCCTTTTATTTTTTCAATTTTACTATAAATGACAAATTTCAATTTTCAAATTTACAATAAATCTATACAAAACTTAACAGTATCAACAATTTGTTATAAAAAAAAACGTGAAAGAGTTAGATAAAAAAGTACATTTTTATCAGAATTAGATATGTTTTTGGATCAGTTTCAAGAAAACAAGCATGTCTATATTTTTCCATTAAAAGCATAAAAAGACAAACTGTTTTTTACAAAAATTAATGAATTCTTTTTCAAAGAAAAGTTTTTTTTGAGCCTGGCATCACCATAAGGCGAGACTTCAGTGTTACTTTTCTAGTGTTGTTGTAGGTGGCTGTGACGGCATGTCACAATGTAAAAGTTTATGTTAAAGTAATGTATTTTCTACTCGATCGAAAACTAACCAGGCGAGATATTTAAATCCGTAAAATTCTTGTTTAAAGTTGTTTATACTTATTTGGTCATTAATGTTATATGATTTGATAAGTGTTCGTTATTTGACCAAGTTGTTTCTTATGTAAATCTGCAACACTGTGGACCAATGGCTGGCTCTGTAAAGTTGTCATCAACTTATTTCTGTATCGGACATATTTGCATTAATTTATACAACTAATAATAAATATTCCTTTTTGATCATTAAAATTATATTTTGTTAAGAGAAGCTGCACTGTCTAAAATTTTTAATTTTGTACCAGGCTAAAAAAATAATTCCTCACGATTTGAAATTAATAAATAAATGTTTCCATTATAGTTGAGGCAACTTAAACAATTCTTTTTTTACCAAGAAATTTCAAATTCAGGCTGGTCACATGATGCTATTGATGATGTGAAAAACCGTAAACCACTTTCAGATTTTTCTGTTGTGTACAATCTCGATGGTACCAATTGGTGGTCAGCATTTTATGTCACATTGTCTTTGTTTATAATATCCTTTTTAAAATGATGTTTGAATAAAGTCCCTCTTGGAAAGGGGCCTCAGTGGCCAAGTGAACTGAAGAATGCACTTACCAATCACAACGCTTGTCTCAGCCTAGATTCTACCCTACTCAGGCTGATCCTATTGTGAGAAGCTTTGTTAGTTCACTTGCTGAAGGTCTGTGTTTTCTCCAGGTTCTCCAATATCTTCCAACATCCCAGAAATGGATAACTCCATAATTCTTGACACTGGCATAAAACGGTATAATTCCATTCTACTCTCTCATACATCTCTAGTTCTTTTTAGTTGCCTCCTGTTTTCGTCACTCATTGTTTGAATGGTAATTCTCTTCGTCTTCTTTTTTACGGGATTATGTGATGACTTTATTCATGCCTTTTCTTTTTTACGGGATTATGTGTATAACTTTATTCATGCCTTTTCTTTTTTACGGGATGATGTGTATGACTTTATTCATGCCTTTTCTTTTTTTTACAGGATTATGTGTATGACTTTATCCATGCCAATGCACTGGTAGTATATACAGGATGCTGTAATTATCCAGATAGTGAAACATTACTGACCACATGGCATCAACACAGAACCTCGCTGATACAAATAGTTAAAGAAGTAAGTGTGTGTGTGTGTGTGTGTGTGTATATATATATATATATCAGGGGTCCGGAAACGGTCATATTTGCCGGACATGTCCGACAAAAAAGTATTTTTGTCCGATGTGAAAAATCACTTGTCGGACATTTTTAGTTAATAATAGAATTCAGTTAATCGGACACGTAAATACGTTTGTCAGTCATTATTTTACTCTCGAGTATTGTTTGCAATCACCTGTCAACCGTTTTCAATTAATACTACAGATCTAATAATTAGGCTTTTGTTTTTTAATCAGTTAGAATCCATGGTCTCAATCTGTTCCTTTTGTTTCATCGTCCGAACCCTCATTAATTTTGTTGTTAATTAAGTAATCACATCCCTTGACAGACGGAAGCCATAAACAGCTGATAACGAGGGTTGAACCTTGAAGGTCATGGTCGTCAGACTATATCAAAGAGGTTCCACGCGGGATGTCAAATAAGACTAAAACGCGCATCGTATGGTCTTGACAAACTGTTTAGTTATAAATAAATAATTTTTAAAAGTCAAAATACAATCAAAGAGGTCTCGAAATAAGGTTCAGTAAAGTTCGTGTAACTTCGGAAAAACGAAAATGCACGATTGTCAATAAACAAAGATGGCCATCAAACCTTGTGTCGTCAACGCCGACAGTACAAAAATCGACACTATGTGGACACATGAGCCTGACCACATGTACCAAAGTAACCTCTACATAGTAGTTAAATCCTTTTTCAAATCTATGAAATTAAAAATTAAAATCTATTTTCAATACATCGACAATAACAACAGTGGTTTGTTTTTTTTTTTTTTGTTTTTTTTTTTTTGCTTTACACAGCATCGGTGGTATGGTTCGGTTGCTTTGAAAAATGTCCGACACCCCAGTCAAAGTTTTCTGGAGCCCTGATATATATATATGTTTATACTCTGTATGGGCTCTGTATTCTCTGAGCAGTAGTGACGGGCCTTCGGTGGCCAAGTAGTCTAAAGCATGCACTTACTTAACACATTGCCTCTTGTTGCCTAGGTTTGAGTTCCGTCCTACAGATCCAAGTGTGAGAAAGTCTGTCGTTGCTAATGCAGATAGTTGGTACTCCAGCTATGCCATTTTTTTTCCCACCATCCTAGAAATAACCGCTCTTATATAAGTAAAAAATTCTAGACTGGGGTGTGAAACATCATTACTCCAAGTTACACCACCCTGAACAATGGTTGTCAAGTGGTTCAAACAACCGTCTTAATGATCATAGTGCCTTTTACTGTCTTAGAACTAACCCCACTCGGGCAGGACCACCATAAAATGGAAAATTATGACATCAATTTAACATTTGCAAGACGCAACATTTCAAGTTATTTGCAAACTTTTTATTTTAACAGAATCAGATGATTAAAAATGCCACTGAATTTTATTTTTTTTAAAAATTGACTATTTGCAACGTTTTTGTTTTTGCATCTAGTTACTCTAGTGAGTCTATGCCCCCAGAAAAAAAACGTACAAAATACAAAAGTTACTTGTATAATTGTGAAAAGTCTGACATTCCAAAAAATGCTCATAATATTTTATTTTTTACCTAATATTTGCCTTGAAGAAAAAAAAAATACAAGACAAAAAAATCACTTTAAGTCAAACAGTCAATTTAGACATTTTGATGAATGATAGAAAAAAAACTTATTTATAATAAGCCTAAGTATATGTATTTTGCTATCTCCCTTATTTCAGCAGTCTTCAAAGTCTCAAAAATCCATTTCTTCTTTGTCTTTTTTATATGACCTTACCTTAATTTGTCACCAAAAAATTTTAAAATGCTTGATCTGAATGAACACATAGTGACAATGACTCCATGTTTCACTGCACTCATCTCAACCAGATTTTTTCTCATCTAGGTTGTTAGAGGTTTATTACAGTTTTATTTTTTTTAATTACAACTTTTGTTTTTGTTTTTGTTTTTTTTTTCTAGGGAGGTCGGGGTATAACTGGTTTGGTACAAGATGGCAATAGTAATGCTATGAAAAACGCAACAGTGACTGTGGAAGGATCACGACATAGCTATCCTGTCGACACAGATGGACGATTCCATATATATCTACCTCCTGGTCATTATACATTAATAATTAGTTGCCATGGATACAAAGATAGTAAAAAGGTTAGATATGTTTAAGAAAAAGTAACAAATATTCCTGATTTAGTTTTTCAGTGAAACCCTTCAAAAATGAATCCTCAGGGGTCTTGGTACCCGAGTGATATGAAATGTGCAAACACAGATCATAGCACCTTTGAATTCCATTCAGACATATCCTGCTGTGAGAAAGTTGTTCAGTTTGCTGAAAATGATAATTTTTTTTCTCAGGTTTCTTTCACATCATCATCATCATCAACATTATCCTGTTTAGATTATCCAGGCCTTTAATTATTTCCTTTACAAGGGTGAGGCCTGGCTGTTCAGTCAAGAATGAAGTCTTCCCCAACATGCTTGGTGATCCAGTGGATTTTTATCACCCATTCTTAGAAACTTCCTGTCCTGTTTCACTAAGTCATCCCAGGTCAGTTTTGGTCTACCTCGGGCATGATGACCAGCGACATTCAATGTACAGAACCTAGATATCTATCCTTTACTGCGCTCTACAAGGCCAAACCATCTCAGCCTCTTGTCTTGAGAATTTCTGAGACATTTCACAATACAATAAAAAATACCGTTTAACTGTGATGGAAAAAAAAATTATTCCTCACTACTCCATTCTCATATGAACACAGTTCTGGTGGCATATTAAAATCAGTTGTCTAATTTTTGGACAAAATACAGTAGACTCTGGTTATAACAAAGTCTTATAACAAAATCAGGCTGATAAAGAGTTCATGAAATTATTCGTGGCAAGAAATAAAATTTTGCAGTGCTTATAAAAAATTTACTTATGGCTATAAAGCTTGTCCCTCGACACTTTGTTTTAGGCAGACTTCACTGTAACACTTTTTTAAGTGTTGGTTAATTGTATTTTACAACTCGGTTCAAGTAACTCTGTCATATATTTCAAGTACCTGTATTCAAGAAGCTCAAAACCAGACTCAGTTGCACTTAAATATTCCAAGCGCTCTAAATCAAAATTTATTACACTAAAGATTTTCCAAAAACTCAAAATCTATGTCAATTTCACTTCTGAAAAAAAAATGTGTTTCACTTTGTAATTTTAATGTGAAAATTATCTTTTTTCAGAAATAAATTGTAATTTTAAAGCGAAATTTTTTTTTCAGAAATTGATTAAATTTTTTTTTTCTTTCAGAAATTAATTATAGCTGAAGACAAAGTAGATAGGAAAGATGTTGTAATATTTCTAGAGAAAAGAGCGGAACTGGGATTATCATCATTTGGTATTGTTTTTATTATTGGTAAGTATGACTGCTTAAAATTAGTTTAAGGTATAAGAGCCAAGCAGTTGTATTAATCTTTTGTCTTTTTCTGCATTTTTTTTTTTTTAAAACGTTTCAATACTTCACACAATCATAACGTAATGATAGCTTAGGGTTGTTTCTTGGATATTCAAAATTTCAAAGTTGGAGAACTTGACCTTTATTTATGTTTCTTGGATAGTCAAATTTGCAAAGTTGGATTACCTTGACCTTCATTTATGTTTCTTGGATAGTCAAATTTGAAAAGTTGGATTACTATGACCTTCATTTACGGTTACAGTTGCATTCAGTAGTAATTATATGTCATTTGACAATGGTCCTTCATTCCTGGTTGCAATGACGGAAATCAACCATTTAATTGTATTTTTTCTTTATACTTTTCAGCTGTAGTTGTGTTGGTGGTGGTAGTAGTTATAACTATTCTTCTGTGTGTACAAAGTCGGAGAAGTTACAAAAGTAAAGGATTTAGTCGTCTTAATTTTGACGATGAGGAGGACGAAGATTTTGCCATCGCTTCGTATCATTCTAAAAGTAAATTATTAAATGGTGGAGAATACCGTGATTATAGCACGGATGAGGACGAAGAACATAACTTATATGAACAACAAAAATCAAAGCACTAATGTATTATATCAATATGTGATAAAACATTCCATAGGTTATGTGTGTGTGTGTGTGTGTGTGTGTGTATGTGCATATACTATGTATGTGGGCATGTCTGATGAATTTGGTTTTGTTTGGTGTGTTGGGGGAATGTGTGTGTGTGTGTGTGTGTGTGTGTGTGTGTGTGTGTGTGTGTGTGTGTGTGCATATACTATGTATGTGGGTTTTGGTTTGTATATGTGTGTAACAAACATTATATCACTTATTTCTTAAATAGTTTTTGTAATTCAAACAGACATTTTAAACTTTTAAATTAAGTTTGTTATCAAATGCAGTTTTAAATGTTTTTTTGGTTTTTTTTTTTTTTTTTTTGGTTTTTTTTTTTTGTGATTTGTCCGTTTCACAGCATCACTTGCATTGATTTTTTTTGGATTGATAGTAGTAAAATGTACAATTAATTTATATTACAACATTTACCATGGTAAAGTATAGGTCTTATCAAGTTTACACATATAGTGGAATCAAGTATTTAGATACCTTTCAAGGGACACTACATGTACTTATGTTATTTGACCCCTTTAGTCTCAGGACTAAGTGGTCTCATGCAAGTGCTCAAGAATTCAAGACTAGAATCAAATCCCAACCAGACAGATCAATCCTTTGGATCTGTTTGATTGCTAAAGGTCAATGGTTCTCTTCAGGTACTTGTGTTTCTTCCATTGTCCATTGATCCCACTGCTTCCATATAAGTGAAGTAATCTTGACTGGGACATTAAACGCAAAATTCTTTTTGTTCAGCCTAAAGATTGTATTACAAAATTTTAATGACATATTTTTTATTTATATACAAATAATTTAAATTTTGTATCACTTTAAAAAAAGATTGTGCAGGGAAAAGTTGCAAAAATGTTTATTTTCTTCTCTGTTATATTTGGTGTATTAAGTTGTTTATTGTCATGGTGACATATCAGTTTTATGTAGAATGAATCTCATACTTCTTTTTTTACTTTTTTTTGCTTTACTTCCGATATTCCATTGCCACTGTAACCAAAACTGATAAAATTAGTTGGAAACACAAATTTTAGTTAATACTCTTCAATTATATTTAGGTTTGTATCAGACAGAATTAACAGAAGACTAAGAATTTTTTTTTTTAATTAGCAGTGTTGTACTTATTCATCAGAAAATCCTGAGGCTTAAGGGGTTAGTAATGTAATAAAAAAAATTAAAAAAATTAAAATTAATTATGAAACACTGTAATTTAAACATACTAGTTGGAACAAGTTAAAATACTGTAAATCAGGGAATATCACGAAAATCCACCAGATAAAAAAATGATGAAAATGTAAATTTTGTCATAACCTACTTACATATGCATTGAATTTCAACCAAAAATGTTATGAAAAATTGAAAAATTAATTGAAAATATCACTTCTTGTGAAGATTCAATAATTGGAAAATTTTCCTATTTACAAAAATTGTAGATTCTTTATTTTCAGATGGTTTTAGAATATTTTGCTTTTATACTATAATGAAATTTGCTTAAAAATTTTGCATCAGGTTTAATTTGATATATGGATTATTTTTGATGTTGGAAATTGTTATTTTGCATATTTTTTGATACTTTAGGTTTTTGCACTGTATAGCAATAACTAACTATGTACTGAAAAGAAGAATTCATGTGTCTAAAAAAGATAATTCAATAATACATTTGTGTATTTTTAAAATGTTTGTTTTATATGTACGTTTTTACTGTTATATAGAATTAATATTTTATCCAAAGTTGATTTTTTGTTGTACATAAGCTTGTTCTCATTTATGTAGTTTCCACCAGTTCCACCTAGGAGCACCTAGCATGCACACCGTTTTTCCTTTTTACTTGTCATAGTAATCAGATTTTTTTTGTTTAATTCTCTGTTTTGTCTCCTTTTTCATTATTTTTAATTTATATATTTATTACATCATTTGCCATTAATGTTTGCAAAATGACCCATTATAAAAATAAAACCATTTAACATGTAAATCAAACACTAATGACCCTGTTTTGTTTAGTATAGTTACCATAGTATTCTGTAATTGCCGGTAGAAATGACCAATAAAATTGGAGAACTTGTTAGGTTGTGTTCTTTAGCTCTGGTATTTAGAGTAATGAATTGAGTATAAGTGTTTTATATGTTGAAGTTTAATGAAAATCGAATCAAAATCATTAATTATCAGAACTACCGTAGTTTGTTTTCATGAGTTTGTATTGCTATTTTAAAAGTAGCATAGCATTTTTTATGGCACAGACTCCAATTTTACAATCATTACTTCACTAAGAATTTCTTACTTCAATTAAGAAATGATGATTTTTTTTAATAGTTTTCACAGAAAAAGTATCTTGATCTTATGTCTCTTAATTGGTGTCAATGGCCGAGCCGTCTAAATTGTTGGCTTGTTAATCACAGTGTTGGGTTGTTGAAAACCATTTCTCTACTCAACTCCATCATCCAGATATTAGTCACTGTCTAAAAGTTGAATAATCTTGACTCGAGGGAAACACCATTGCTCAGCTCAACTCTCAACTTTTAATCTAAATGATGGTTTTTTTATTATATGAGACTGTAAAAAAAAAAAAAAAAAACCAAACCCCTGCTTTGTAGGCAGGGCATAAAAAAACCCATAATGTCCTTTATTAGTACATTTGTTTATTTGAAAGGTTTAAATTTTTGTACCTGTAGTTAATGACATCTTTAACAGATCAACATAATAGAAAGCAGTTCATTCTGTCCTAATTTGGATGACTTTTCATTTAAAAAAGTGGATTTTTGCACAAATAAAGATTTTTGTAAATATAAACTTCATAACCTCTACCTAGCTAATACTTTTACAGATGAAACATTTTTGTGACATTTTGTAGAATTATAAATATTTGTTGAGTTAAAATTTTGTGGTTTCAGAATTTTAACAAAAAATTCACTGGTAGAAATTTCTTTTTTTTTTTTTTGAAATTAAATCCCATTGAGGTAATGGTAATTAAAAAAAAAAAACTTCCTTGAAATTAATATTCTTGAATTCATTAACTAATGAAAAACACAAAATGTAATTTACAATATACCTTATGTATATTTTACGTTGTTTAAAAGCACTTTAATTTGTCTATATTTAAAGGGTGATTTTTTGGCAAAATTTGAATTGTGCACCATTTTAGATATTTTGTTATTTTCACATTTAAAGAAAATCTTTAGTAATGATTGTAAAATTGGGTCAAAATTGTTAGTACTAATTGGTTGAAAACCTGCTAGATTAGGTATTGGTAGATTATTATTATTTATAAAAAAATCTTTGTAGAATATAAACAGAAGGACTTTGTTTCCGATATTGTTAGAGAAAAAATAAGTGTTTTATTAACATACATGTAATATATATATATATATATATATATATAATGTATATAATTTTTGTTGTAATTTTCTTTTTCTATATTTAAAGATCTAAAAATTTATTTGTTTTATGTGAAAGGAAAATAGTGATTATTTTTTTGTTTGATTTGCTTTAGTTACTATATTTCTAGCCCTTCATGGGGAAATAGAAAATTGTTTCGTCATCAGACATCAGCTTTTTGGCAGGTGTAATGGCGGTGGAAAACGCATGTATTTTTCTTGTTGATACTGTCCATCTGGTCTTGATTTTTTTATTCTCTGTGTTTTACTTTAAGTTTTTGGTACCCCATGTCATGTACATATATGTCATGCCTGCCACTGTCATACAACTTGGGAATTGGGAACTTGGGTAACTTGAAGCTTCTGGTCAATTACATATACTTTACACATATGTATTATATCGCCATTTCTTACTTGTTAGATAAATTGCAGTTACCCGGCAACGAGCAATAACTTGAATTATCTTTAGTTGATTTTAATGAGACTTTGAATACTGCCGTACAGAATGTATTTTATTTTGAATTGTTTTATTGCCAAGAAATTCTAGGGTTATTGCCCTTTGCTTATGGAAATAAACATTTGGACACCCCCCCCCCCAAGGGATTTTTTTTAATGCTCAGCTCCTCTCTCTCTCTCTCTCTCTCTCTCTCTCTCTCTCTCTCTGCCTCTCTCCCTCTCTCTCTCTCTCTCTCTGACACTTTTCCTTTTAAATGAGAAACAAAAGAATGAAAACTGTTTTTTTATTTTTTTATTTTTTTTAATTTATTTTTTTTTTTTTTTATTATTATTTTTTTTTTGCTATACAAGAGTCTTATTTTGCTTATTAATGTGAATGTTAATGAAAAATAGTTAATTTTATGTTTTTTTTATGTTTTATAAATAGAGCTTTAAGAAGTTGTTAAAAAATCTGTTTTTGTTAATTGTTTCGAAGAAAGATGCTGCCGTTGTTAGTAATTGTTTTGTTACTGATGAAGAATGTGAGTTTTTAACTTAGAAATTTAAATTTAAAAAAACTATATATTTACTTGTATTAAATACAGAAAAAGGATATTTATAATGTTTCTATCATTTATGTTTTTTAAAAAACCAGAATCATGATAAATTTCAAGGTTAGACTGGTACCTTTTTTTTTTAATTACCCAGAAATGAGATGTTGGAAAATTTGAACATAATATTGTTTTCTTTTTCTAATTTACTTTGCCCGGTTTAGTAACTGAATTCCAATTTTAATATTTTATTTCATTATTATTATTGTTTATTTATTTATTATTTATTTTATTTATTTATTTTTTTTTTTTTTAACAAGTCCCGATTTATCTGAATATGCAACAGTTTACAAAAAAACTCTTCTATAGGTTTGTTTGTTAGTTAAAGGGAGACAATTCGTTGCCCCTTTTGTGTTTTGATTGGCTTTACATTAATTTGCATTCTCCTATCTTTACATCAGGGACACTTGGGAAGATATTTTGCTTTTTGGTTGAGATTTAAAAAATCAGTTTTGGATATGTCATAAACATCCTTTCATATCTTAACATGGGATGTCAAGGGGAGATAATTTGGTAGTTCTTATAGAGTTAAAAAATTTGTTTTCCCTGTCTTGTGTTTCCATATTTTGATACATTATATCTTAACATCAGGGGAGATAATTGGATTTTTTGTTTATACATGTTCTTATAAAATCAGTTTTGAATATGTTACAAATATTACATCAGGTATGTCAAGAGGAGATAATTAGAATTTATGTTTAAATTTGTAAAATTAGATTCCGACATTTTACAAACATTCCTGTTGTATTTTAACATCAGGGACATCCAGTGATCTAAAGGTTTTTGTCTCAGTTAATCTTTTAATACATATCCTCAGGTATTCTGACGGACCATGACTTTTGTATACCAAATCATCTTTTTATGTATAGTACTTTATCAGTTAATCTTAATCAGAGTGAAGCCATTTGTGTCCCAGCCAATGGCATAGGGCATTTAGTTATTGTAAATTTTTAAATATTATGAAAGACAAGAAAGACGCCTATATGCGTAATTTGGTGACCACCAGCATAAATAATATTGACATTTTATATAACGAAATTTTATTTTCACATCTGGCTTCATTTGCGAATCAATGCGAAAATAAAATGATTGCGAAAATATCCTGTTTTATTGTATATCAAAATATAGAAAATGATATCAAATGCATAAAATAAAACCTGTATATAAAGACCACCCTCAGGACCTTAAAAATTATGGATTTTATAGACAGGTAGTCTTTTTGTAGAGGTTAGTTTTGTTTAGTTGAAAGGATGGTAAATGAGTTGTCTAATTGGACAGTTGGTTTTCATATAGATGTTATTATTAAAACAGGTTTAACTGTTCGTGATTCTATCAATTTTTGAGTACTTTAAATAAAAGGTGATAGCCCCTAATTTGTTTTTGCTGTTAAATGCAGAAAAATTAAAAAATTTCTTAAGAAATTGTGAAAAACTTTTTTTTTTGAAATGGTATGCTTCTAAGTTCAAGATGACTGCCACATCATAATTTGGATAATATGGGCTTAGTTAAATTATTGAAGTATATATTTTACGTTTGTCAACAATAACAGGTTTGCTAGTAAAACACATGATAGATATCCAAGAATGCTGTAAAAATTATGTCATTCTGGAAATTTGTGATATAAATGTATTTTGTAACCATCAGAAAGAAATGCACGTAATTGTCACAAAAATAAAAATTATAAGGTACATGCATAACATGATATGAGAATACCCACTGTAATTATTCATGAATCTCATGTAGGTTGTTATTGAGTGTTAGCGTCAATCAGACTTTGATGTAGGTGTTATTTGTGCAAACATTGTGTTTGAATTGTAGTTAGCATATTGGAACATGTATACAAGAGTTAACACTAGATTTGTAACTTATATTTTACATGTAATATCCTAGGATTTGTACCAATCTACAAAGTGTGTGTGTGTGTGTGTGTGTGTGTGTGAGAGAGAGAGAGAGAGAAAGAGAGAGAGAGAGAGAGAGAGTCTTGCCATTTCTAAAACGTGTACACTTTGATTTTTTTATTTATTGATTTATAGCATTTAATTTTCCTTTTTCATTTGTAAGTGTTGAAATAGAAAAGTTAAATGACTATTAGAACATGTTTAAATGTGACATACTGTTCATAGATATATTTTATACATAACATGTATATTTAACAAAATAGTTTTTTCATGTTCATACATTTTTATGCACATGTGCCTTTCTTTGCTGGTTATGGGATATTTTTCTTATGTGCCGACACCGACACCATGATTGTCTTGTTAATAAAGTTCATTAAAACTTTAAAAACCAATATTTTTGTGTACTTTATGTGTGTGTATGTGTGGTTTAATATATATATATATATATGAGAAAAAAATTTCAGTTTGCTTGCAAAAGGTCTTTTTTCAGGTACTCTGGTTTTTCAACATTCCTGAATTGACCACCCTCGATTTAAATGAAATAATCTTGACTTTGGTGTAAAAACACCATTACTGAGCTTCACTTCATGCACTAAATGAAGGTCAAGATCCAAATCCATTTGAATAAGGGCCGAGTTTTTAAGGATTAGCCCTCAAACCAAAGGCTTTTTGCTGCTGTGTGTTTAACCCCGATCAGCAGCAAGCGAGAAAGTTTTTTCTTTGTCACAGGCCTTTACTGGTTGGCTTGGTACCATTAAAATGGACAAAGTTGTCTGTGATGTTTATCTACGACATTGCAGGCCAGTGTAGTAGCACTCTTAAGGTAGTGTGCAGGAGTGCAGTGCAGATCAGAAAACACTTGCATGGAACACTAACTTGTGTTCAGACTAATCCTTTAGATTAATTAAATTGTCTTTCCACTTACAGTTGAAAAATTATTGATTTGATGTAAAACATTATTCAAGCAACCAACATCCATTTCAATACTTGTATTTTGGCTTTAAATCTTTGGATAAGACACTTATGATTTATTATTTTCTGTGATTGCATAAAATAATTTCCATATATCATAATTCAGAGATAATGATTTTTATCAGAAATAATGATTTCAGTGTCTTTGTAAAAGCTAACATATTGACCCAGGTCTGACATTATGTGGAATGAATATTTTTTACCAATATCTGTATAGCTTTACCATTAATTAATGATCATGTCATTGTATCAATTATCCTCATTTTCAGGTGCTATCATAGTGTAGAATGTTGACCTGTTGCCAAGTAACCAATCATTGTCCTTTGTTATCTATCACATTGACTCTCACGGCTCGTGTTAAAGTTCCTTTTTTTGGCAAAAAAATAAATAAATAAAAATTTTAAAAAAATTAAAATAAAAACAATAAAAAAAAAAACAGAAAAGAAAAAAAAATAAATAAAATAAAAATTATCTGTTTACTTTTCTAAAGGTTGGTGGTTTTCTCTGGCCACTCTCATGTCTTCCACCTTCCAATAACTGACCACCTCATTATAATATACCTAATACTTAACTCCTGTGTCTGACAACAAAATATCAGGTTAAAGTTAAGTGTATAAATGTCCAACACCTTCCCATAACTGACCAACTAATTTTAATGTAGCAGTAGTACTTCATTACTTGACCCCTGTGTCTGACAACAAGTATATCAGTATAAGTCTTCTGTTGTGCATAGATGTCCACAACACCTTCCCATAACTGACCAACTAATTTTAATGTAGCAGTAGTACTTCATTACTTGACCCCTGTGTCTGACAACAAGTATATCAGTATAAGTCTTCTTTTGTGCATAGATGTCTACAAAAAATGTGATTGATTTAATGGAGTTTTACGTCTCAGTCAGGAATAATTACTTATATCGAGATGTCACCAGCTATAGTTGAAGTGGCAGAATTTTTTACATTTTCAGCATGCTAAGGGCAATGTGTAGGGAGGGTTTTGACACAGAGAATCAGTTTTTAGGGTCTTCTTTGAAGGATCCTGTGATTGTCAAGTGCTTAGCGAAAGAACAGTCACTACCCATTTTTCAAGTCTTGGTGCTTTTCCCCACATATTCAATTTTCCTCAACAATTCAAGAACTGATCAGATTGATATAGGTGAAATAATTTCGTCTGGGTGTAAAACTTCATCTCTTGACTCTAAACATCTATACATATGTGGGAGGTCGTGGGTTTGAACCCCGGCCGGGTCTGACCCAAGACTTGAAAGTGGGAAGTGACTGTTCTTTCGCCAAGCACTCGGCATTACGAAATGAAAGTCACGGTTCTTTTGGATGGAAACTTAAAATAAATGAGGTCCTGTGTCACAGCGTGACACGATAAAGAACCCTGCTGTATTATGCCATCAGCGCAACGCACAGGCAAAATTTCTGCACTTTTGCCTACAGCTGGCAACGTCTCGATATAAGTGAAATATTCTTGACTGGGACGTTAAATACCATTACTCAACTCAACTCTAAACATCTATAGCTTTAGTCTCATGTTAAGTAATCTATGATAACTTAATAATAATAATAATAATAATAGATCGGCCATTTTACCCATACATGTATAAATAAAAGCCAACTTCTTGTGTTATTTTTCAATATTTTGGTAGAATGGAACTTGGAGTGGAGATTTGGTGTTTGATACCCAGTAAAGATCTTTCCATCAGTTCCGGTATGGTAAAGGCAACAGGAGTGCCTGAAATTATTCATCAAGTTTTAAGAACATATAAAAATTAATCCAGTCTAGAAAATATATATATGTGTCATTTCAAGGTCATATTTCATTCTGAATTCTAAAAAATATTAAATTTTCATTTTTTTTTAATTTTAAAAAAAAATTGTTTTTTATTATTTTTTTTTTTAAATTTATTTTTATATTATTTATTTATTCATTTACATTTGTATTTATTTATTTATTTACATTTGTATTTATTTATTTATTATTATTGGTATTTTTATTATTGTGTGTGTGTGTGTGTGTGTGTGTGTGTGTACAGATGAAAAATGTTTAATCTTTAACATTTAAGTGTTAAACTTAATTATTCAAATCTACAGGTCTTGTTTGTTTTACACTGGTCTTGATGGATGAATGGTCTAGAGTGTAAACTTAGGGCCTAATTAGGTGCCTATTGGTTCAAATCCTGCCTGGGCAGATCTTAGGACAAGGAAGTTTTTCAGTTTGCTTGTTCAAGAATTGATTTCCCTTGGTTACTACCATTTTCACAAACATCCCAGAACTGACTGTCTAGGTGCAGATGGAAAAAAAATCTTGACTGAAATGTAAAACACCTGTAGCCTACAAGGCTTGATAGGTGGCCATGTACATCGGTTGGTAGAGCAACCCACTAGTATTGGGAAGGTCCTGGGTTCAAGTACCGGTTTGGCTTCTGCATTTTTTCCTTTTCCTGTTCCATTTGGGAGCTCATTCTACCCTGGGAAATGGAGGCCAACAGGTTGGTCCCATAGTAGAACCTGGCAGTTGATTTAAGTAGTTCAATTGAAAAAAAGGGAGGAATGTAATGGACCAGGCTTTATAACTGATGGGGTATCTCAGTCAGTAGAGCATCCCACCAGTATTGAGAAGGTCCCTGGCTCAAGTTCTGGTTTGACCACTGCAATTTTTTCCCTTTTCTGTTACACACCATTTCTTCACTCATTCCACTTATTGTGCATTGTCTGACAAGGAAAATAATTTTATTTTGCCAAAGACCTTTGACCTATAAAAGGTGCAACTGAATGACCAAAAGCTATCCTAATTCTTTACATTTATACTTTGGTTGCCAAAGTGATAGATTTTGTTAAAATGACCTTGAACTTTGATCATATTAGTTTACAACATCTGTTTCCAATTCTTTTATGTTTTATATAAATTATTTTATGTTTTTCCTTCTTTATACATATGATTTTGTTGGTTATGGTTGTTTTTTTTTTTTTTTTTTTTTTTTTTTTGGTGTGTGTGTGTAACCTACAAAAATTATAAATGTTAAAACAGTTTAAAAGCTTAATCATATAACATGTATAGCGGTAAGTAATAACACAGGCACTTGGGGGTCATGTATTTATTTATTATCTTTTTTTTTTTTTAAATATACAGAAAAAATTATACAAAAAATAAAATAATAAATAAATAATATATGAAATAGAATTTATTTTTTCTGACACAAATACAGAATGTAGTTCAAATGTTGGTAAATAAATAAATTTAAATAATAAAATGGTAAAATACATTGACCCCGATTTTAAGTGTCTGCAAGTCATGACATTAGGACATTAACCTTTTACGTCTCACACACACACACACACACACACACACACACACACACTACAGGAAATTAATTGATAAAAATAAATTTTTAACTTTTATTTTATGCACATAAATGTGAGAGTTACAGTTTAGATTACAATTAAAAAGAAAAAAAATGGATTGATTAGAAATCATTCATCAAGTTTTAAGAATTCTTTTAACTCATATTATAAGAAAAAATTGCAAATAGTTAGTTTTATGTAAAAAAAATTGTTTGAGAAAAATTCAGGTTATTCTTTAAAAAACAATCCAGTTTTTTTTTTTTTTTTTATTATTTTTTAATCTGATGAATTGTTTCAGACATTATCGCTGTGACGCCCATTAAAAACCAATTAATGTTTCAGATTTGTATAACCCTAATTCATTTTGTCTTTATTTTATTATTTTAAATATATATATATATATATATATATATATATATATATATATATATATATATATATATATATATATATATATTATATATATATATATATTGATCATTGTTTAACCCAAGGTGTTCATAAACCAAAGGGGCAATACCCTTTACCGGAAATTGCCAAGCACCTTGCACTTGGGAATGACCTTGGAGAAATTTCAAACGTTCTCATTGGTCGAAAGCTGATTGCATGTGATTAAAACATGATTAAATCTCGATTTGTAATGGCGAAGTTTAGCCATTTGTTTATGTTTACGAAAATTACTATTCTTCTCCGATAGCATTCCCAAATGATGGCAATAGGGAAAAACGTGACATGTGCCCCTCAGGGAAAGGGTTCTATGTCTGTGTTAAATACTGGTAATCCGTCAGCCGACCAACGAGAGGAAAATGAATCCACAATTCATAGTGGTCATTTCATGTTGAGTAATGTCCACAATCCTGATGTGGACGATGAGGATGAAGACGATGTAAGCGTAGCATCTGACAAAGACCAGGCGTATGATTTTAAGTCGGCATGTTCAGAGACAACGGAAACGTACAAATTCGGGCGAGTAGCCATCGACGCTTCCCTCACCAAGCTGTTTCAGTGCATGACCCTAGCTTACAGGTAGGTGTCTAAAAATAGATGAAATTTCCTAATTCTGAGACTTGTAGATTCTATTTGAAGCATAACACACAAAATTTATTCTTAATTTTTATCTTGTCATGTTATATTATGCTTTTGTAGAAAGACCAGTAAGTTGGACATTGACATCATCTAGGGACTTTTGATTATTTTTTTTTTTTGGACCGGTTTGGTCTTATTTTGGAACGTAAATGCGCACAAGTTAGATTGTGTCACTGTAGTGAGAATAAACCTTTGAATTGCTTTGATTATAAGAGGAAATTCTTATTTTGGGGTCTTATATAAGCTATTTATATTTAAAGTGACCTATCTATTTTATCAGCCTGACCTGACTTGACACGGTTGACCAAGTAGGTGTGTCCAGATTGACCAATGAGCATCAAGAATCTACATACACCTTAAAATACTATTTTCTTGGCAAAAGTTGATTATTTTCATTTGTTTGTCCCTTTTTTTGTATGTGAAATATCTTTATTAAATTGCACCAGTATTTAAAATCCAATATTCTAATTACACAACCTGCTTCCATTTTTTTATTTGGTGCTAAATTTGAAATTTAGAGATGATGCAACCACAGAGACATTTATATAACCACCTGCAAAATGTTAATTACATAAATAACATCTCAAAAAATGCGACCCCCCCCCCCACACACACACACACACACACACACAGCAAGCTTGTTTACACTCATTTGCCAAGTTTTATTTTATATAAAAATGCATTTTTATATTTTAAAATAACAATGATATTTGAGATTCCTGAATTGGGTGTGTGTGTGTGTGTGTGGGGGGGGGGGTAATCATACCTTCATTTTAACTTTAGGTTGTATGTTTGAATTAAATTGATCATGGTCAGCTAAATAAAAAAATTCTAATTTCCAGTTTTTGATGTGCAGCTTCTTTGAATGAAACTACTAATTTCCACCTTTTTACCAACTTGGGGTCTCAGTGACAGAATGGTCAAAATCAGAGCACTTGTCTAGGGTCTGTCAACCGAAATTGAAGTCTGCTGTTAAGTTTTTGTGAAAGTTTGTCAGTTCACTTGCAGATAGTGAGTTAATTTTTTTCAGTTTGAATAACTGCAGATCTTTAGGGTGGCTTAAACCACCATTACCCCTTTGACCAACCTGTTAGCTGGTCTGTTCACAGGATTGAAAGAGCCTCAAATTGTAACAGGAAAATTGAAAACCATGGAGACCAAACCAGGATTATTACCTGGAAGGCTTCACTAACTGATCTTTCAAGCCATTGAGTCTGGCCAGTCACTTGTACTTAGTTATAAATGCATTTTATAATAAATGTATTTTAGTTGCAAATTGTTAATTTGAAGTTGTACCATAAATTGGACTGGAGCAGTAGTGGTAGTCAGAATCTTGACAATGTTTATAAATGTCACAACATATAGGAAATCATAAAGACTTAGTTGTAAAAGAACTATGATTTTTTTTTTTTAAATTTTTTAAATTTATTTATTTATTTTATTTTATTTTTTTTTTTTGATAAATTTATTTGGGGGTCATAAATATTTAAATATTTGATGAATTAAATATAATCAATGTAAATGTTTACAAGACACAATTTTTTCTTCTATTTTTTAGTGGGAAGTTAACATCACCAAAATGGAAACCATTTCGGGGTTTACATTTAACTGTGAAAGACAAAGTACGCTTGAACAATTTAATCTGGAGGGAATGGCATATGCAGTGTAAGTTCAGATATATGTGATAAAATTGCTGAATACAGGTCTTTTTATATAGGTCTTGCTGACATTGAATAAAGAGCAACCAGAAATTATAAGGAAACTAGTGTCTGAAACTTTTTATTTATAATTCAGTAAAATCTTCTAAAAGAAACACCTTGCAGACCAAAGATTCGATTAAACCACCTGGCAAAGCAAGGGTCAGCTTATTATGCATGGTAAAGCATGCATGCATGCCTCTATGTGTCTCTGCAGATGTAAACTTTTCCTCTTAAACCACTAGGCCAATTTAAACTAAATTTGGTATGGAAGGTTCTCTGGTGGTTCAGACTAAAAATTATATCCTTATATTATGACTGTCTGAAATACAAAATATCACAAATTTATAAATGGCCATAATAGGTTCATTTATGGACTGATTTTAATTGAAATTCAAAATATAGAAAATAAATAACATACATAAATTGATTTTTCTGTACAATGCGTTGTTTTGTTTCATGTACGGAGTATGCAAATAAGGTGTATTTTTAGCCTAAATCTTTAAAAAAATCTTCATTTTATATATTTAGTTGCAATGCAGTGAAAATGGAACATATTGAAATTTGAAATATTCTTTAACCATTTGGTGAAGCTAATGAGATGTTGATAATTGACTCTGAAAATTGAAATTTGAAATATTCTTTAACCATTTGTGAAGCTAATAAGATGTTGATAATTGACTCTGAAAATTGAAGCTATTTTACTGCACATCAACTGCAATAAGATTATCAAGTGAACATTAGTTATTATGAAGTATTAGTTTAAGATGTTGTCATGGAATACATCATAAATACATTGTGAATCAAAGATGGATTAGAATTTTTTCATTTGTTTGTAGATATTTACCAGAGAAGTCCAGTGGTCTGCTTGTTTGCAACTCCTCTGTCAGATGATATACATACAAAGCCAGAGGTAAGTTATATACCCCTTAAAATTGTGTAAGGGTGGGTTGGGGAGGGGGGGGGGGGTATCTTGTCTGTTTGTCTATGAAAATCACATGAATTTCATCAAACTTTCAGAATGAATTGCAGTGGTGCTTCTAGGGAAGATTTTATTGATGTTATTAAAGTTTGCAGGAATTTCATCAAATTTTTTGGGTTGAAACATCAGAAAATGAAATATATTTTTTAAAAAATCTCTATATTTATAGATGTAAAAATGATAATATTGCCTTTTTTTAGCTCACTTACACAAAGTACAGAAAATATGTGTTCTACATTATAAAAGTGATCATCATCATCGTCGTCATTAATTATTGAAAGACATGTATTCATTTTCATAACCAAGGAGATGAACATAAATACATTACTTCATGTACATGGATTTATAACAGCTAAAGGATAATGTTAATCTCAGGACATTTTACTTTGTGTTTTAGGCTATTGTATTGGAAGGAAAATATTGGAAAAGGCGGCTAGATACTGTCACAGCAGAGTATAAAAGATGGCGGAAATACTTCAAAGCAAGGAGGTCATTTTGTCCTTTGGATTTCGATATGATGGAGGTACATGTACTATATATAACACACACACACACACACACTTCAATCTTTAAAAAGCTAGTTAATTGCAATTTTCTGGTTTGATTTGTGTCTAAACAAACTCAAAGTCTTTGTTTGAGACATTGGTTACAAGTCTTTGGTGATGTTGTCATGGTTACTATTAAGATCAACATCTTTGTTAGATTTTATGTTAAGGTTCAAAATTTAACTATAACATGAAAACAAAATGGTAAAAAAGTTAACTATAGGTCTAACTATGATCAAATTCTATTGAAGATTTTTTTTTTCAAACTGCTTAGGGAAAGTTATTGAATTGATAGTGTTTTAAGCTCAGTCAAGATTCTATCACTGTATTCAGTTCTAGGATGGTGAAGAATACCACTGACTTACAGTGAATGAAATGACAAACTACTTGGATATCAGTCACAATATACATGTATTATAAATAATATTGTTATAAAATTAGAGTTTCTGTTATTAACTTGACAAACTATCGTTTAGAAAAAAAGATTATAAACATCTTGTCTTCTTTTATTACTGATTTCCTTTACCAGTCTTTTCTTGCACATTTTAAGTCCCATTTTGTAGCATAACTTTCTCTTACAGTAAAACTTTGAACATTTTGATAACTGTATATTGCCATCAGTGCAACACACAGTCAAAATATCTGCACTTTCACCTATAAATGGTGACATTCTTGACTGGGATGTTAAACACCATTACTCAACTCAACTCATTTTTGATTTAAATATGAGCCTTTATTAACAAGACATTTATTTTATTTATTTGTTTGTTTGTTTTTGTTTGTTGGTCATTCATTCGTTCATTTACTTTGCAGACTTCATCACACGAAGATTTATTACAAAGGGTTGGAGAAGTGAGAAGTTTAGCACATGATCAGCCAAGCTTTTCCACAGATCTGTTACTAAATGCTACAGATTTCATGGATATGGACCTTAGTGACAATTTTTTTAACAGTTTAAATCAAGCATCATTTGCGTTTCCTAATCCAAGGGAACTCTGTAAGTCTTCATTTTCTATGATTCGCATGTTCTATTATTGTCTGATACTTTGTCAAATACAACTCCAGATGTTGTGAATTGAAGTCAATACAATTGTGTGGGGCATTAAATTAAATTTAGAGTATGAAGTCTGTTGTTTGGCATTGTAGCAGTTTTGGTCTAGCTGTGGTGGTGTTGTGTTGTATATTTTAGAAATAATAGAGTGATTTGCTGTCAGACTTTCCAGATCTTTTAGGTGGTAGAGCACTCACTTGTCACCAGGAAATGTTTGGTTTGATCTTAGCCTTGGCACTCATTGAGGATGTGTTTTTACATGTATTTACTCCCTCCTGTTTCAAACTTTCAACTAGATCATAATTAAAATTTTTTGACAGAAGTTGCAATGTTACTGATCTGACTGAAAAAGTTTGGACTGTGTGACTGGTGGTACACTGGCATTAGTGTGGAATCCTGGTTAAAATTTGTGGATAGATTAATTATTACTTCTTCTGTAACAGAATTGCAAGCTATTAGAAAATTGCAATTGGTTCTTTAGTAATAAAGTGGTCACACTTATGTTTTTAGCTCAACTGGCTAAAGCCAGATGAGCTTATGGCATGATGTGCCCGTGCGTGCGTACGTGCGTGCGTCCGTTAACAGCAAAAACTCAGAAACTACTGGGCCAATTTTAGCAAAACTTTGCAGGAATGATCCCTAGAAGGAGTAGATGAAAATTTGTACAATTGGTTTCCATGGCAACCAAAAGTAGGTCACAGCGACCTAGAATGTAAAAAACCTAAAATAAGTTTCTTCTCTGAAACCATAGGTTATATTCAAAATCTGATGTGATATTTAGCTTCTAGACACCCTTAAACATGTAGGTTGTACATTTCGTGAAATTCTGTCAAAAACTAGGTTACGCGTTTTTAACGTTTTTCTGTCATACTTCGTAAAAAGTGAAAATAAGGCTTATAATGAGATATCAACTTTGAAAATCTTCTTCTCTGAAACCATGAAGCCTTAAGCTTTCATATTTGGCAGTTAATATCAGCTTGAGCCCCTTTACCAAGTTTGTACAAATGGTGGCCCCCGGTCTATTTTTGGCCCCACCCCAGGGGTCCATATATCTGCATATGCATATATGGCTTATAATGGAAAATCAACTTTGAAAATCTTCTTCTCTAAAACCATGAAGCCTTAAGCTTTCATATTTGGCAGTTAATATCAGCTTGAGCCCCTTTACCAAGTTTGTACAAATGGTGGCCCCCGGTCTATTTTTGGCCCTACCTCAGGGGTCCATATATCTGCATATGCATATATGGCTTATAATTGAAAATCAACTTTGAAAATCTTCTTCTCTGAAACCATGAAGCCTTAAGCTTTCATATTTGGCAGTTAATATCAGCTTGAGCCCCTTTACCAAGTTTGTACAAATGGTGGCCCCCGGTCTATTTTTGGCCCCACCCCAGGGGTCCATATATCTGCATATGCATATATAGCTTATAATTGAAAATCAACTTTGAAAATCTTCTTCTCTGAAACCATGAAGCCTTAAGCTTTCATATTTGGCAGTTAATATCAGCTTGAGCCCCTTTACCAAGTTTGTACAAATGGTGGCCCCCGGTCTATTTTTGGCCCCACCCCAGGGGTCCATATATCTGCATATGCATATATGGCTTATAATGGAAAATCAACTTTGAAAATCTTCTTCTCTAAAACCATGAAGCCTTAAGCTTTCATATTTGGCAGTTAATATCAGCTTGAGCCCCTTTACCAAGTTTGTACAAATGGTGGCCCCCGGTCTATTTTTGGCCCCACCCCAGGGGTCCATATATCTGCATATGCATATATGGCTTATAATTGAAAATCAACTTTGAAAATCTTCTTCTCTGAAACCATGAAGCCTTAAGCTTTCATATTTGGCAGTTAATATCAGCTTGAGCCCCTTTACCAAGTTTGTACAAATGGTGGCCCTGGGTCCATGTTCGGCTCCACCCCAGAGGTCCATATATCTGCATATGCATATATGGCTTATAGTGAGATATCAACTTTGAAAATCTTCTTCTCTGAAACCATGAAGCCTTAAGCTTTCATATTTGGCAGTTAATATCAGCTTGAGTTCCTTTACCAAGTTTGTACAAATGGTGGCCCTCGGTCCATTTTTGGCCCCACCCCAGGGGTCCATATATCTGCATATGTATATATTGGAAATCAAATTTAAAAATTTTTTTCTCTGAGACTGTAAGGCATAATGCTTTTATATTTGGCATTTAACATTAGCTCAAGTCCCTTTACCAGGTTTGTACAAATGATGGCCCCCGGTCCATTTTTGGTCCCACCAAGGGGCACATATATCTACATATACTTATATGGGAAGTCAAATTTCAAAATATTCTTCTCTGAAACTGTAAGGCCTACAGCTTTTATATTTAGCATTTAACGCCAGCTCAAGTCCTTGCACCGAGTTTATATAAATGAAGGCACAAGAACCATTTTTGTCAGTTGAGCTCCACAGGCCCTTTTGGGCCTCTTGTTAATGGGAAGCTAAAGTATTCAGCATTCAGTTTTTTAGTCTATCTGTGCATAGTGAAAAAAGGTTATGGAACCATTTACACACATATATATCTAATACTATCCAGTATTGGTTTGTTTGTTTTTTTTTTTTTTTTTTTTTTTTTTTTTTTTTTTTTTTTTTTTTTTTTTTTTTTGTGATTGTCAAGTTCAAAAGCATAAGTCCAAATAAAGACAGAAAAATTTGTATGTTTCCATGAACCAATGGACAGCCTCAGTTTTTTCCATTTTTAAGGAAGTTTTGATTTAGAACATCTTGTTAGCATTAGATGCATTTGATATTGATAATAATTTCTTACTTTTACAGCTGGGTTAGGAATGGCAGATATAATGCAGCCTGGATTGGTATCACTTCAACCAAATCTAGATGACTTTATGGATACTTATGATCCAATACAAGGTATGTTGCTGTTGAGCTATTCTAACTGTGAACTCGCTCAAAAACTTGAAAGAAGCCTCGGAATTGAGTAGTGGAGTAATGATGCATTATGGCCTAGTTAAAATTATTTAATATATATTGAGGTAGTCAGGTGTGAAATGGTAGAGAAACGAACCTTCTTGCACTAGGATCTGCCGTGGTCAGATTTAACTGCAGTTGATAAAGGGCTGGTCCTTAAGCATGTGCGTTTAGATAGAGCTGCAACGATATCGGTATACCGGTATTAACGATTTGGATAAGAAAAATAGGATTATCACGATATGGTTTACCCATACTGGTTTTACGATACAAGAAAAAAATAATAATCATGAGTCGAACAAAGTTAAACACGATCGCCAGGGTGTTTGTAACTCACGTACGATCAATGGAAAAAGTTCCAAATGTGAATAGAATCTTATGCACGCTTGTTGTTACCCATTACAAAAGCAATGTGCAGTTATTTGCAAATGATAATGATGGCCGGGATCAGGAAACACGTTTTGGAAGATGAAGAATTCTATTTTTATTAAATTCACAATACGTATTGCAATATGGAAGTGAAATATTGCAATATATCGCAATACGGTTTAACCCATATCATTGCAGCTCTACTTTTAGACCACTTGGCCACTGAGGCCGCAGACATTGCACAGTGCTTTGGTGGCCAAGTGTTCTAAAGTGTGTGTTTATGGATCACAGTGACATACTACCTAAATTCATATCTCACTTAATCAGATCTCAGTGTAAACAAGCTTGTCAGTTTCCATACCAAAGGTCAAAGGTTTTCTAAAGACTATCTGGTTTCCTCCACCATTCCAGAAATGAACATCTTGATATTGATGAAAGCATTTTGACTAAAAGTTACACTTTTACTCCACTGTGTTCCTTAAACCTTACCACTATGATAATCAGTTTGCTACTTGAGAAAAAATGTTGATGGCAAAAATTGTGGATTTTTCTGTTTTTTAGGTAGCTGGGCTCTTCTTAAACAACTGAGCAAAATTGATGGTGGCCTCGGTGGCCGAGTGGTTTAAAGCTTGCATTTACGGATTACAGTGCCTCTTACCTCCAGGGTTCAAATCCCACTCGGGACATACATGTATCCTGAGAAAGTTTGTCAGTTAGCTTGCTAAAGGTTGTTGGTTTTCTTTGGACACACTGGTTCCCTCAACTGTCCCAGAACTGACACTTCAGAATAAGTGAAAGAATCTTGACTTGGTAATAAAATACCATTACTCCACCCCACTGCTGGGTTGATTCAAATTAGAAATTTCTGGCATAGCTTCAGACATTCATATGCAACTAGAAACTTTTTTTAAAAAAAAATTTGGTATTATTTGAAAATGAATCCTATACACATAAAATTTTCTGTGTTGCTTAGCTGTGTAATGATTAAATATTTCAGAGGTATTACAGAGTAGCAGAGCACTGGCAAACACTTGCAATAATCAGGTCATGCAGTTTACAGGCAGTCAGTCTCCAGCACAACAGGTAAGTCAATATCCTACACAGCTAGAAACTGCTGATTATTTTTTCAACGTTATGGGGGATTGGAGTAAAACGAAGAACTGTTGGTGATAATTTGCCTGCAAAAAGGCCATTACAGTGACGGAGGCACTCCAAGAAAACGACACGGGAGTGCTATGTATTTTGAGAAGGCATTGAAGTTGTGTTTACTAATGCTCGAACCCATAATACAAAAAAAAAAATAAATAAATAAATAAATAAAAAAAAAATAAAATAAAACGATTCTTTAAATCATATGAATCTACCACTGAAACAATTTAATTGAGCCGTCTCCAATTTCGATTTTAACGTACGTATCCCACTCTAACCACAAAAAGTACACATGTCAACTTCCGGTTTCTGTCTCCCTCAGTTTATCGCCAAACTCGTTATAACGCCAAAATATTAATGGATAAATATTGGCGTTATAACGAGGTTTTACTGTATAGTTATAGAATGTTGGATATTGAATATTGATTCAACAGTTACCCAAAGTTTACATGTATATCAAAGCTAAAATTGCTAATTGTCAATATTACTCATTTGTTCAATGTTCACTTTAAGAAATGTTTTCAAAAAGAAAAAAGCAAAGTATTTTAATTGTATTTGTAACTTTTTTTTCAGAATGATCTGTCAGTGCTTGGGGATATAGATATGAGGGCATCGCCTGGACCTCCGCCTCCTATGGCTGCTGCTGCTGCAGCTCCTTCTACAGTGGTAGCAGACTCCTCATCTACACAGGCAACAAATATATCAGCAATCTTAGCTCTGCTTTCAGGAGATCCAAATGCAATTGTTGTTGATCCTCAAAATCCAAACGCAACTACTCAGTTATTATCCCAGATATTGCAACAACAAATACAACCACAACAACAACAACTTCAACAGCAACAGCAACAAACAACATCAACATTTTTTCTGCCCAATGGTCAACAATCATCTCGGAGTAATAGTTTACCGGAGACAGGTATCAGTGTTCAGAGGAGCAATACTCCCACATCTGTTAATAGACAAGCTAGTACTCCTGTAATGTCTTCACTTCAAGCAGCTTTACTTAGCCCATCACCTTTAGTTTCACAGAAATCCACCAATCAAAAAACTCAGAATATTAACAAATCAAGTTCTGCACCTGCTTTACCAAGTGGTGGCCATAAAAAACAGTCGTCACAGCAATTAGTTAAAAAAGACGGATTTGTTGTCCCACAGGTAGGTTATTTATAATAGAGAGAGAGAGAGAGAGAGAGTTTATCAAGGTTAAAAAGCATGCATGTGTTTACAAACAAGAAGTGTGGAACATTATGAGTTTTAATGAGAAAACTATTTTAATGGACTAGATGGCCAGATGAGCTATGCTGTTGTAATCTTGATTGATCAGTTTAGTGTGTATATTAACCTGGGTTTTAAAACATGTTTTTGAATCTTTTTAAGTCAGTTTTAAACTAGCAGACAAGTCTTGGATGTGTATGTATTTTAAATCACACACAACTTAAGATAAATTATGTCAGATTGAACTGATATAAATAAATTGTACATTTCAGTAAAGTCAAATGTTGTTTTTATATTTGTGTTCAGTTTGTTTGAAAGTATTATTAAAAAGTTAATATATGATAAATATGAAAATAACCAAAAAAAAATTTCTTAAAACTCATAAAATTACAGAATGAAAATAAGTTTGCAATTGACTTAATTTGGGAGTGATCTAAGGCATTGGTGTTGTCTGACTTTCAACATTCCTTCACTTATATCAAGGCAGTCAACTGTGTTTGGTAGAGGAAACTGGATTTCCTAAATGTTAAAAACCATCATCTATGGCAAGAAAACTGACATACTTTCCCACACTTTGATCTGCTATAGTTAGATTTTAACCCATTTGGTGACAGTGGCTGGCCTGTTATATGTAATAACTCCACTATTGTAAAAGAAAGAATGTGAACCAAAACAGGTGACTCATTGGTAGATCATATAAAATTTTTTTTTTTTTTTTTTTTAAAAAAAAGTTAAATATTTAACTGAAATCCTTTGAATAATCACTTTATTTTATATATCTGCTGACTATTTATTTATCCAGATAAATGATGCACTCAAGTACACCTGGTTTGTTAGGTAACATTGTTTGCTGTGTCCACCAATCCACCCTCCCGCCCCATACCACATGAATAGGTACAAGAGTCCAAGGCAATGATCATAAGTGTCTCAGTGTGTAAAAGATAGACTTAAATTCAAGCCTGTCCAAATTATAGAATTTTAATTTTAATTTCTTCTGTATGAACATAAGATTTTAGAAATTAATAAAGGTTGGAACAAAAAGTTACAGATCAGAGGGGCCTGACTTATTGACCTAAATTTGAATCACTGTAAAGTATTCATGGTATTGTTACATTGTACTTTTTGAATATATTTGCAGAATAAACCACCCCCTAAAGTCAAACAGAGAACAATAGCTCCAGCACCTTCATCTACCTCTAGAAATACACAGCCAAGTACTGCGTCTGCAGCATCATCAACTCCATCATTAGAAAGACTCCTCAAAACAGGTCAGTAATATACAAGTCTCTAATGTTGCGATTTCCAGCCAAACAGTGATTAAGGAGTTGACAGTGGAATCTCCATATCTGTCTGTCTGTGTCTGTCTGTCTATCTTTCTGTGTCTTTTTTTCTTTGTGAAATTTGTATTTGTACCATAATCCATTGCTGCTTGGCAGGATTTTTATTAAACTTGACATATATGTGTTTTGACCTTTAGCCAAGGAATTTTTTGAAAGCGATAGTCAGAAAACTGAGTCTATGTCTTAACTTATTACTGCTTTGCAGTAAATTTTTATGGAAACTTCGCCATTGCATGTAGATATGAAATGATGGTGGCCAAAAGTCCTTTTGCAAAGGTCAAGCCATGTAATGTCACTTAGATGAGGGCATTGGTTTTAGACGAAAAGTCAGATAATATAATTCCATATCCAGTAAGAAAAATTAGGATGTTTTGGAATAATAAAGATTGGTTTTTTTTTTTTTTTTTTTTTTTTGCTTAAAATTATACCAAGGAAAGGCAGTTTCTTTAGAGGAAAAAGAACTGAAATCTTAAAATTTGACTACCATTAGTGATGTCCAATCAGACAAAATTAATAATCGACAATCAGAGAGGCATAATCGATCAATTAATCGATTAATAATTGGAATCACTTAGTAAATATACATCAGTATTCAGTAACAAATAAAGCTGAATATAAATACTTTTATTGTAAAAGCCAAGTGTTCTTGCTTAGTGATTGTAAGTTAAAGGTCAGATAGCTCCTGGCCCTGACAAAGTGACAGTGGCCAAAGCATCCCACTGGGGTAAAATTGTCTGGATACGGATAAACTGTCCAATGGCTGTCCACCATTCTTGTTTTAGAAGCAAGAATCGGAAAGGAAATGGACTTGACTGCAATCCGGAAACTACTCGCCGATGTCGGCGATGATCAATTATTTATCTTGTGATCAATTATTAGGATCGCTGCCATGACAACGACCTACAATTGATCATCGGCGATAAACGCGACATCACTAACTAGCAAAGTTCCCAAATGGACAAAAGCAAAATATTTATGTGAATTTAAAAAGGTATTGTCATCATGTAACATCTTTGCAAGGTGGACCTGAGCTATTACAAGCAACCATTATGAACAGATTTTGCTTTCTATTCAAGAAATTTGTTTTCCCTAATTCTTGAAGATGCAAAGTTTCCCAAATGTAAAAGGCAGAAGATGTTTATTAAGAAACAGTTTTGCATCAAAGGTTTTCTCTTCATGTTACAAAAACCTGTATATTTATGCTTCTTGCTAAATAAATCATTAACAGGTTTGAACATGGTTTAAGTCATTTCAGAAAAATTGGATAAATCCATACAAAAAATTTATCAGGAAAGCAAACCAGTCTATAATCACTTATTGAATAATTTTTTTAAAAACAATAATAAGGTTAATTGTTGCCATTTAATAACATTTTGTCACTTTATGGTAGTAATTGCTGGATTAAAGCTATCGCAATCATATTTACTGTGCTTTAGATGTGACCAAAAAAAAAATAAAAATAAAAATCAGTCATATGTCCATGATTGATTAGGTTAGTCTTTAATGTGTTGTTGTTGAAATGGAGTATAGTGGAGTAATTGAGTTTGATGCCACAGTCGAGATTCTTTAATTAATATTGAGGTGGTCAGTTCTTGATTAACTAATTGCAGACAAAACTGGAATTCCTTTGGTCTTTGATATTAGGCTCTGTTCTGAGTAGAATTCTAGCCTAGGGAGTGAAGGGCGCTGCGATCAGTAAGTGCCGGCTTTGGAAAGCTCAGTGACTGAGGTGCCCTCTTGTAAATGCAATTGAAATTATAAAGTCCATCTAGTTAAAACACTAAATTTTTTTTTTAAATTGTAACTGGGTTTTATAACTTTTATTTTGCCATCTGACATTTAATAAATAATTTGAGTAAAAATGTGATCTTCAAAAATTTTAAAGCTGTAAATGTTATATGTACTGTAAAATCACAAATATTCACAAGGGATTAAGTTTTGCTATTTTCGTGGGTTAGTGAAAACCAAGAAAATTGAATGTCATTGAAAATTTTTAATTTCTATTGCCCCAATGAGATTTATTTTCAAAAAATTTAATTCCATAAAAATTTTCTCCCAAATGAATGTTTTAAAATGGCAAAACCTTGAAATTTTAACTGAACAAATATGATTTGGCATGTAATTTTAACCCAAGGAATATTTTTGGTTCTCTCTCTCTCTCATATATATATATATATATATATATATATATATATATATATATATATATATATATATATATATATTTATATATATATACACCGAATGTTTTTGGTTAATTATGTGTTTACCTTGCCTTGACTTAGTCATGCTGGACTGTTTTTAAAATTATCATTAGCTTGAATTATGTCATAATCTAAGTTGCCTGTACCAACTTGTTTTGTTTGGATGTTTTTATCATTAACTTTTTTTGCATCATCTTCTTAATTATTTTTGATGTTGCTCTGGAACCAGTTTCTTTAAAGCTGCATTAAGTTTTCCAAAGAAAAAAATAAAACGGTGCTTATCTAATAAATGATGTTCCTAATGAACAATGTTACATTTGGTTCAACGATAAAAGCTCGAATAAATACAGAAATTACAGTATTTACCCAGCGAGATGCAGCATTTGGGATCTAATATTAGAACATCGTTACATCATCAAAACCTGGGTCATTTAAACACAACTTTTAAAATGAAATACGATAAATTAAACACAGAACTTCGTTGAATTTGTCATTTGTGACTTAGTAAGGGAAAAATAACACCATTTCAAATACATCTGGATATTAATGAAGAACAATTAATGCAATCTGTCATGTTTCACTTTTGATTCTAGGCTTTTCCGTACATCTGTGCGCATGCTCCAAGCTCATAATTACCATCGTAGAACACTGACCAACTGGTCAGAGGATTCCATTTATTTACAACTAAAAGAAATGAAATTTTAGAAAATGAATGTCACGGATCGTGGTTAGAAGATATCTACTTTTAAAAAAATATATTTGTAGAAAATCAAAAAAAATTCAGAAATTTGGTAAACTTAATGCAGCTTTAATTATAAAGTATAACTTAAATTAATAATTTCTCTGTGTGTGTGTGTGTGTGTGTGTGTGTGTGTGTGTGTGTGTGTGTGTGCGCGAGTTCAATAGACAGATTTTTGACTTGTGTATTCTGCTGTGTTCTTGGTTGTGTTGAATGTTGTCTGGTGTATCTGTGTCAGTTTTTGCAGAAGTTCTTTTTCACAGATTTTATTGTTGATTTTTCTGGACTTTGCAAATACATTTCTTCAATATACAACCACTACAGTATCTGAGTTGGCAGAGTGCTCGCTCCATAAGTGGGAGGTCATGGGTTCGAACCTGGACCGGGTCTGGCCCAAGACTTGAAAGTGGGTAGGGACTGTTCTATCGCCAAGCACTCAGCATTACAAAATGAAAGTCACAGTTCTTTCGGATGGGATTTTAAAATAAACGAAGTTCTGTGTCAAGGTAGTCATGGCACAATAAAGAGCCCTGCTGTAATATGCCATCAGCGCAACACACAGGCAAAATTACTGCACCTTCGTCTATAGCTGACCACGTCTCGATATAAGTGAAATATTGTTGAGTGGGATGTTGAATACCATTACTCTACTTGACCCAACTTTTCAATATACAGTTTATTGTGTATTGTGTTTTGTTGTGTTCTTGATTGTGTTGACTCTTGCCAAATATGTTTTTTCCAGTTACAAAGTTATTTCTGTATAGATTTTAAGACGTGGTTTTCTAGAATTGGCAAAACGTGTGTGTCTTTAGTATACTGTTTTATAGAGAATTGTACTGGATTACCCTTGGCAGCCTTCTGAATGTTTTAAATATATAAATAGTATATTGATCTAGATATGCTAAAATGAATGGAACTATAAACAACTATTAAACATACCTGTGTATATAATCATTTAAGCGGAAGCATTTTAGTTACATAATAGCTATATCTCACCCCAAGGTTGAAAATATACATGTATTTTAAACATTTAATAACAGGATTTTTTGGTGTCCTTGGTCTTGCACAGGTGTGTTTTTAAGAATAATAATTTTGTGGTTTGTCAGATCAGCTGATGGCAAAACTTAAAACTTACCTGTTATGTAAAGACCTTATCTCCCCATGTCAGATCAGCTGATGGCAAAACTTCAAGCTTACCTGTTATGTAAAGACCTTATCTCCACCTGCTTGTTGATGGTTAAAGACATTCTTTAGTTATTCTGATAAATTAGACAAACATGTTTTGATTGCCTTTATAATTACAAAATTCTTGTGGTTTCTTTTATTTGTTCAGTTTTAATTAAATATGTGAGCTTTTGAGAAAAAAAGAAACTGTTGAAGAAATAAATCAATATTGTTGTATTAAGTTATCAAACTGGTAAGCCTTGAGTTTCCACACTGTTGATGATGTTGAGTTTTGTTTCCACACTGTTGATGATGTGGAGTTCTGTTTCTACACTGTTGATAATGTTGAGTTTTGTTTCTACACTGTTGATGATGTTCAGTTCAGTTTCTACACTGTTGATGATGTTAAGTTCAGTTTCTACACTGTTGATGATGTTCAGTTCTGTTTCCACACTGTTGATGATGTTGAGTTCTGTTTCTACACTGTTGATGATGTTGAGTTCTGTTTCTACACTGTTGATGATGTGTTCTTTTTCTACACTGTTGATGATGTTCAGTTCAGTTTCTACACTGTTGATAATGTTAAGTTCTGTTTCTACACTGTTGATGATGTGTTCTTTTTCTACATTGTTGATGATGTTAAGTTCAGTTTCTACACTGTTGATGATGTTCAGTTCAGTTTCTACACTGTTGATGATGTTGAGTTCAGTTTCTACACTGTTGATGATGTTCAATTCTGTTTCTACACTGTTGATGATGTTCAGTTCAGTTTTTATACTGTTGATGATGTTGAGTTCGTTTCTACACTGTTGATGATGTTCAGTTCAGTTTCTACACTGTTGATGATGTTCAGTTCAGTTTCTACACTGTTGATGATGTTCAGTTCAGTTTCTACACTGTTGATGATGTTCAGTTCAGTTTCTCTTGAAGGGATTTAGTTCTATTTCTACATCTTTCTATGGAATTGGTCCTCTAGTTTTACAATCATTACTTAACTAAGATTTTCCTTACCTTAAAATTTGCATATTTTGGAAATATCTTGTTAATTAAAAATATGCATTTGTGACTCAACGAAATACAGATGTTACAAGCTTAAAGTGATCTTCAAAATGACACTTTAAATTCCTGAATATGTAAACAATTAACCAAATTATTCAGATTTCTAATTTTCAAAATTTAAGTTGAAAAAATTCTTAGTTGAGGAATGATTGCAAAACCGAAAAGAGAAGGAAACTTTAGAATTTTATTTTTTGATGAAAGCAAATATTGCTTTTTCCAAGTTTAAAGTGAAAATAGTGTGTTATTACAGGAAAGTTATGTCATTTATTCGTACCATTTATGAATAGCTTGCTGAAAAAATGCTGATTATGCTTTGAACAAAAAACTTGAGGTATTTTTATAACTGGATGTTGCCGTTTATAGAAAATATGTGGCTTTGTTTTACACTGTAAAATGTCAACAACAAAAATGCTCTTAACATCATATTGGTTCTTTAGTACAAATGACACAGTTTTGACTTGGCATTCAATATAAACGTGTGTGTGTGTGTGTGTGTGTGTGTGTGTGTGTGTGTGTGAGAGAGAGAGAGAGAGGGAGGGAGAGAGCTCTTTCCTGTAAATGGTTCATTATTTTAACACAAAAATAATAATTCACCTATACCAGGATGCTATCATTCATGTCTGTTGTGACAAAGAAAATGAATTTGAAAGTCTTCATAATCAGGAAGACTTCAGTTTTTTGTTAAGCCTCTTGTGATTAGAGCAAAAATGAACAATTCCAAAGTTTTAAGTGAAAATAGACTGTTTTTATAATAAATAAATAAATAATAATAAAAAAATAAATAAATAAATAAAATAAAATAAATTAAAAACTTTAAGTATGTTTTCAAATAAATATACATGCATCCTGAAAATGTGTGACAATAAATTCACAAATTTCAAATAAGGGATTTTAGCGATCTTTTTTTTTTTTCTTTTTTCTTTTCTTTTTTTTTTTTTTTTTTTGCTACAAAATCAAGTCCAGAAAATCAATATTAAGGATTATATTTTAAAGGTCTTCGGTACTCACAACACAGATTTGGCCTGGAATTATTATGTTTTTATGGCTGAAACATTAAAAATGTCTCCAAATGACCCATTTTCTGTAATGTTGACATTTTCAATAAAATTTATTTTTATCTGAGCATGTGTTTGTTTCCTGTTAATCTGTAATTTGTCACCCACATAACACATGATACTGCTGATGAAATCACCAGATGATAGCTTTATTGGCCAATTGTAGGAATTCGAATCAAAATAACATGAAATATATACCTAGTTTGTTGCAGCTATTTAAAAAAAACTTGTACTTGTCAATATTGTTTGTCAGATTATTTTGAACATAGCACTCAATTTTCCAAAAAATTTGCTTATGGAATATCTATTTTCTGTTACCAAGAAAACTAAATTGACAACTAATTGTACTGCATATAATTCTGTAAATAGTGGTTTTGTTTACCACCAAATACAATGTATAGATATTTTCCCCTGGAGAAATGAGTCTATAATTCCCAATTTGACCACAAAAATTCCCCCAAAGCAAGTTTCACTAAATTCCAGTTGTCCAAAACTGTTTTTGATGACAAAAAATTTCAGATATTATCGCAATATAAAATCATTGCAATGAACTTAAAAAATTTGAGCATATAAAAACGGTCCAAATTTTCCCAATCTGACAGGTAGGTAGAAGGTAGTTTTCAACAGCCATGGCAAAATCACTATATAAATTTTCCCATGTTAGTTGTTTGAAAGAAATTTATATTTTATTTATAAAGACTAGTGCATCCAATGAGATCTGACAATGAACCCATACAACAAGTGGGTGGGATTTACTGTTGATAGCATAGTATTTTAGTGTTTCTTACTGCCGAGGTTTCAATTCTATCCAGGAAAATCTTAATGAAAAAGTTTGTCAATATACTTGCTGGTTTTTCTTGACAATAGGGTTTCCTTCATCATTCCTGTCCATTTTGATACAAGTATAGGGCAAAGAATCAACTCCATTATTGTTTTAAAACAACTAAAGCAAGATGGTTAAAGGGGCAGAACTCTTGTAGTATTAAAGGACATTATAGAATTGTGTGGTTGTAAGGTGAAAAATATACAAGGTCCATCATTTCCATATATATGTTAATGGAGATAATTTTTGTATGGTTACTTTATACAGTCAATATTTTCCATATTATGAAAAAAAAAAAATTAAAATGAACTGAAATATAGTAAGTAACGGCAATATAATCATATTTTGCATAGAATTAAAGTTTTTTTCATGTAATAGGCTTAAAGGAGAAAACTGAAAAGCTGTTGCTGTCATCACAACATATCATTTTTTGTTTAAAATTTTTCAGAGCTTTTATCATATGGGGTCTTTTGACAACTTTTGTAATTGTCTGTGCTTTAATATCGACGAGAACCCATGCATAAAGTGGTTTTATTAGGATATTACTTAATACTATCATTTATTAACCTTGCCTGAAGCTTAGTTATAAAAGGAAAAGATTTAATTTCATTCAAAATTAATTTGTCAGGTTAAGTTTTAAAAGCAAATCTGTCTTAAAATATAATAAAAAAAAATTTGCAATTATTTAGGTATTTTACTTGATGAGTGTCATTACGCTTTTAAATAATTCAAATGCAGTTTATAAGATGCAAAACATTTCAATATTTTACCACAGCAACTACAGGTTAAAACATTAAGCATAGAAACATGTTTTGTTGTTGTGGTTTTCTTGGGTTTTTTTTTTTTTTTTTTTTTTTTGTCATAGACTTAATTGACCATTTCTGGAATTGCAACAGTAGCAGACTTTTCAAGATGGTGGTCATCCTTAAGGCTTTTTACTGTAGCATAACAAGTTGTTGCTACCATATTAGTACAAATACCCAGCTTGTTCACCTGATTGTATGACTGGTTATGACCCAAGACTTGGGTAGTGACCGTTCTTTCACCAAGCACTCAGCATTATGAAAATGGAAGTCAGTTCTTTCACTTACTACATTTAAGTAAAGACTGGAGACGAATTTATATAAGACTTAGGTCTTGTTCTCAGATCCATTTACATTATATATGTACATGCTATTGTAACATTGTATACTTTAATTAAAGTATTGTTTACACTACTGATATACTGCACAATGATTTTGACTGTCAGATGATATAAGACTTTATATTATTTAAGGTAGAATATTGACATCGTCTTATTGGACAGAATTTTGCCAAAAATTTTTCCGTATTTGTTTTAAGAATATTTTGTTTTTTTGTTTTTTTTTTCACATTTCCCTCTCCCCAACCCTTTAAATTGCAATAAGCAATAATGATTTTTTCCTCCAACAAATTACACCATAGAGTGCATGTCTAGTACAGTTGTAGTCACTATTACTGACATGTTGTAAACAGCAGTCCCATTGGCAAAGCTAGTGTAATTGATGGAAGGGTGGAACTGACTGTCAAATTGTAATTGATAATAGGTTTTAACTGATTGGTTCAAAACAAGTATTTTGAAGGACAGGTGGTTTTTATATAGAGGTTGTCACTACAGCAGGTTCTACTGTTATCTGTCTTTAAAACATAATTCTTATTACTTATGAACACTAATGCAATGTATCATTATATGTAGAATTACCTTTGTTTGGCCTAAAACATAATCTGCATTATGTTTAAGGCTAATACATTGCATCATTATATACAGAATTATATATATATATATATATATATATATATATATATATATATATATATATATTTGGCTTAAACCTTAATTTTATTACTTCAACTCTATATGTATTGCATCAGTATACATAGAATTAATTATATTTGGCCTAAAAATAACCCTCGTTAATTATAATTGATGCATTGCATCATTATAAATAGAACTTTTTACATTTGGCCTAAACAATATTTCCTATTATTGTATTGCATCATTTTACATACTAGATTTATCTATATTTGGCCTAAAACAGAATTCTTTTGACTTACTTCTCTAATGTATTGCATCATTATACATAGAATCATTTATGTTTGGCCTAAAACATAATTCTTATTACTGGTTACCCTCATGTATTGTATCGGTATATATGAAATTATTTGTATTTGGCCTAAAAATAACTCATTACTTCTAAGTTGTAATTCTAATAAATTTCATCATTATACATAAAATTAACTATATTTGGCCTAAAACATAATCCTCTAATGTATTGCATCATATAAAACATTTATCTAATTTTGGTCTGAACTATAATTCTTATTAGTTGTTGTTCTAATGTATTGCATCATTATACATAGAATTATCTATACTTGGCCTAAAACTTAAGCCTCTAATGCATTGCATCATTATACTTTGAATTATTTACATTTGACCTCAAATGTAGAGGTCTATTAGGTGTGTCACCTTGTTTTTTGACAATTTATTATAATCATATGCCATGATATGGCTTGGCTTAATTAGAAACATATTTTGGTCAAATTTCATTGCATATTTCTGAGAGCATCTTCAATAAAGCTAAAACTTACAGACTTTTGGTTATAATTATCAGTTTTGGCTAGAGTCATTCATTAATAATTTTTCAGCACATCCTTTATTAAATGTTTATATGTATACAGTTTTTAAGTCAATTTTCAATTTAAAAGAAATAACTTCACTGAAGTTTTGATAGAATATGCATAAAAAACAACAACACCCTTTACATGCAGCCAGTATTTTAAGCTTTACAAGTAAATTCATTGATATAAAAAAATATAGTTTATAGTGAATAAAAATTGAAAAATGAAATGATAAAATAATTTAGGGAAAAAATTTTTGATATATTTGTTTTTAATTTGTGAATAAAAAAAAAATGAAAATAAGTAAATGATTGAAAATGTGCTTGAGGTATTATTTTAAAGCTATTAAGAGGGGGAGGGGGTGTGAAAAATTTTACTATAAACATGATTTAAGAAAACCTTTAAACAGTAGTAATGACCTAGATTTGGTTTCTTTAGGCATACATGTCCACATGACTGACATGTGATCAGTGCATGCTTTATCGGTGAAGTATATGAATGTTTAGAGGCAGTTATAACATGAGACTTAGTTATAGTCTGTTCATATAAATATCATAAGTACAGACTATAAAAAGGGGAAAAAATGACAACAACAAAGTCACAATTTCTCTGCTGACTGCATTATTACTGCACATATATGTGCAATAAAAAGCAACAGAAAAGGGGAAAAAACCATTCATGTTTATTTTATAAAAATGTACATAGAATCTGTCGAGCTGCTGAAACAAACAGGTAAAATTTGTGTTGCGTGTGTTTATAATTCAAGGATTGCATCATCAGAGAGTGACAGGTGAATGAAAGTAGCATGTATAGGGGCCAGGAATAATTATAGAGTATGCTTCCCATTGTATTCTTTATTTATTATGATATTTCATTATAGGCTTGTTTACAGCATTTGCAAAAGGTAATTTTTTTTTTAAAGGAAAAATTGTAATTTTGTTTGGGTTTTTAGTATATATGGACAATGCATTTATTTATAGTAATTTTTATTATTTTTTATTTTAAGATTTTATTTATTTATTTATTTATTTATTTATTTATTTATTTATTTATTTATTTAATTTTTTTTTTTTTTTTTTTTTTTTTTTTTTTTTGCATTTTGTTTAGGTTTTTTACTGTATGGACAATGCATTTTTTTTTTTGCCATTGATATTTTTTTTACAAAGTTTCTTTTTCATTTTTCTTTTTCTATAAAATTTAAAAAAAAAAAAGTTATTATTTAATTTTCCTTGTGGTGCAAAAGTTGCAAAATTTTAAATGCATTTTTTGAAAATTTTCATGTTTTTCGACAAATTGAACCATTTTATCTTCCAACTTAAGCATATTAATGTATCAGTTAATTCAGGGTTCAAGGGTTGCTCTAACATATGCCAATGTAAGTCAGTAGCATTTTTTTAATTACTGGCTTCAAAATATTGATTTTGGCTAATAATTTTACTCTAAAATTTTCATTAAATTCATTATGAGCTGTTTGTTTCTGAGGTTCACTGGAACTGTTTCATATAAATTGATTCCAAATTTTACAGTTGACTAATTTTTGATCAATAAATCAATAAAAAAGAAAATTAAATTTCAGAAAAAGTATTTTTATGAATATGTCATAATTCATTTAAAATTGAATACTTTTTTATCAAACAAAACTTATGTTAAATCTTCGACCAAGATGTTTGCTTTTAAAAATGCATTATTTTAAGGTAAAAGTTGCACTGCTAAAACATGTTTTAGAATTTTTTTTTCAAAGTTAAAAAATCATTGTTAAAGGAATAATGGCATTAAATTTGGATTTTTGGGAGAGAGAGAGAGAGAGAGAGAGAGAGAGAGAGAGAGAGAGAGAGCATAAGAAGGTATTTGTTGTAAAAAATTTTAAGCAAACTAAATTTATAAGTCAAGCAATTTGTTTTTGATTATTCATAAAATATTAAAAGAATCATATGTATAGATAGTAGATAAATATCTCTCCTGAGGGAAAGGTTTTTGTAAAAAGGAAAAACATAATTATTGTCATAAAATATTGATTAAAACAAGCTGGACATCTGGCGTTTTGATTGACAGGTCAGGTCAGATCAATGTCAATTTCAGACACCTTTTTCTCCTTATTGACATGTCATCTCATAGATGTTTCTGAAATTTGTATATATATATATATTTTCATTTGCCTTGTGAAATTCCCATAGCTGCAAGCTTGAGAGCCGTTGTAATTATTACTGACAATGAATGCCAAAAAATTTTGTCACTCCGTGTATGAATACATATAAAATGCAATACACAATCTGGAACTACATTATCGTAGGTAAACAAACATGACTCACGTCACGTTTGTTTACATTCGAGATGAGACTGAAAAACACATTTACGAGATATTACAAAGTAAAATCAAAGAAATTGATAAAATGATATTTTGATAACATATATAGGCACCTGGCTGATATTCACCTGTGAGAGACAGAGTGGTGTTTTTGATGGCCTGTTGAAAGAACAGACAACAATAGATCAGTCAAAACCATAAAAAATTTTGAACAATCGGATCTTTAAAAAATTCTTCCTACCTTGACAAAGCTGCTATATACCCTATTATTTTGAGACAATGTGTAATGGTACAACTTGTCAATAAATATTGTGTCTCGCGGGATGTAAATTTCAAGTGATGTAAATTTCAAATGGAATTAGATTCACGCATGTATGGCACATCCAGTGAAAATTGTCCGTTTCACATGCTATGTTTGTTGATCGGAAAAAACTGAAAAATCATCTACATGCTTTTAATCAATTTACAAGGAATACAATAGCAACTCCTCAAAAGTACAATACATGGTTTAAGTACTACACAACTCCTTGCTAACCTTAAAACGGCAATTTTCTAAACTTTGAGAGATATTTGCACCACACCAGGCGTAAAGAATAAGTATACTTCTCAATGCTTTGCTGTCTACATTTGAATGATACCGATTATGAAGTTCGGCACATTATGTAAGAGTGAATCTCAACCTAACAATGTCGACATTCCAGAAAAAATCTTGGTAAATCATTGTCTACTCACATATCACAGATTCGAAACCCACATGCTTGGCCATTAAAAATTATCCTCAGCTACAGTACCCCCCTTCCCGTTTCAGATTCACAAATTTCATTTCCGACATTTAGCCAGCAATTTTTTACTCCAAACTTCTTTGCAAATTGAAATGGGGCCACACAGGTGCACCTGATTTTCGACTGAAATATAGTCCACAAATAACAACACATTTATCGTTGATATTCATTTTTATACATATTATTTATATCCAATATTCTAAAAAAATTCATTATGTTAATGAAAAATCGAGAAAACACCATCAAAATGCCTGATAACACTATAATTTTTCAAACCAAAACTCCCCGTTGTTACCCCACATTAAAAATATTGCGGATTAATAATGTGTCGTTCTCGGTCTTAAATTCAGCTGTTGCGTCTACTGGACTCCCCCGATGTGCATGTGTTATTGACGGGATTTTTTTTAAAAAAATAAATAAAGAATTTTTTAAAAAGTATTTTAAACGAAAATATAACAACTTCATGAATTTTATACACAAGTGAAAGATTATCAGTATTTCAGCTTAGTCATCAAAACTAGTGAACATAGATAAATAAAGTTCTAGGGTTTTTCCTTTGTTTTACTGAAGTGGGCCCTGTTGCATGTAGAATAAAAACATCACATGGAGTGAAATGGTAGCTAGAAGTCACATGGAATTAGAGATAGAAATGTTTACCATTATTTCTAAGTCTCAAATGTAAGGAAATGGGAGAAAAAAAATCTTAACAGCAACTTAATGAAAAAAAAAAATACCGGGACTGGTGACAAGATAATTTTACTAATCACTATCTTGTGTATCAAAATCTTTTTATAAACTTTTATTAACTTTAATGAAGTAAAACCTACCGGTATCATTATCCTAAACCCACCAATTTCTAAAATGATAATAAATTACTGGAATTAAGATTTGTGGGAGGGTTGGTTACTGATGTACAATGCTGGTGTGACAATTGTACATTTTTTTTTTTTTTTTTTTTTTTTTTTTTTTTTTTTTTTTTTTTTTTGATTGTTTAAAATTCATTTGTTAATTATAATGCTATATTTAATTTTTAAATGTTGTTTTTTCACCATTAAATAATATTGGAAAAAAAGTAATAATTATCATATTTATTATAAAAAAATATTAATTTGGAAATTTGTTTTATGACTAGTAGATATTAAAGATAAAAATCTACTCCCTATTTCTGAAGTTGTCTGGACAGTAATGATCCACTGATATTAATTAGTGTAATGACCAGCATGGTCCAAGTGAATTGAAAAAACTTTATTACACTAGAATATGTCCCTAGTGGGATTCAAATCTTTGGTTATGAGGCACTGTGACCCATAAGCAAGCACTGTAGTCCACTCAGCCAAAAAAAAAAAAAAAGGGGGGGGGGGGGGGGGCTATATTATGACATTTTTGCAAATCATAGATGAATTGCCATATTAATGTAGAATGTTGGTGTTTTATGAAATGGATGAATTTTGCCAAACTTGTCAAGACTTATGTAATTTCAGCAAGTTAAAGATTAACTTTTCATGCTGACCAAGGCTCTTGATTTATTTAATGTGATGCTTCATCAGTTCAGAAACAAGTAGGAATTGTATGTTATAAGATATTCAAGGTGATGTAAAATGAAATGTAAAAAAGAATTTCCATTTAATTTCAGGAAAATATGATGGTGCAATAATTAATGTGAAAAAAGAGCCTGTGCTGCCTAAATTAGCTACTTCTACCTCTGCTCCGCCACTATTTACGCCTGTAACACCCATCCGTCCAGCACCTGATGCACGAACCCAGACAACCACAGTGTCAACCGTAACACCAGTCATGGTTCCTAGTGCAACGTTAGCTTTTAACCTGCAGCCGGTAAGTAACATTATCTTTCTGTAGTCCACAGACTTGTTTCATGGCTTTGTTCAAAACCTATCTTCTGTGTAATTTGTGTCTAATGTTGGACAAGAAAATTAAGTTTTGGGTTATGAAAATCAATCAATTTAGCATACATTAAACTAATTTGTAAATGCCATTTAATGAAGAGATTGTAAAATGTATTATATTTAATTTCTTTATATAGTAAAATACTGAAAAATGAGATTTATTTAATTTCCTTATATCTCAGGAGGGGGATTATTTTTATTTCAAATTAACTAGAATCCAAAATGCTTTAAATGCAAATAATAATAATAATAATGGTAATAATAATAATAGATGAAATAGAAAAAAGCAATAAAAAATAGAAGAAACTTTAGGTGAAAATTATCTTCTGGTAGAATCCAAAATGCTATAAATACAAAAAAAAAAAAAATAAATAAATAATAATAATAATAGTAATAATAAAAAATGAAATTTTTTTTTTAAAAAAAGCAGAAAAATTGAAGAAACTTTAGGTGAATATGTTATTACATAAATGATACTGATAAAATTGATAAGTCATGTATATACAGGTATGAAAACATACAGATGAGAGATCTATAATATCTACGGTCAATATTTACATTTTGAGGATGGTGGCTGGTGGCTGGGTATTTAAAACAGAAACAGTAGACAGTTCTTATCTTGTATAAATTGTACTTTGTTTTCCTGTATACCTATATCTATCTAGACTTTGGAAATTTACATACGCTAAGCTATATCCATATATAATAAACAGAGATGGGCCGAGGAGTATCTAAATAAAAACATTAGTTAATAAACTGCACTTAAATGTCCTAGTGACCTGGGAAACATATGACTTACATAGTGTAGTCATGTTGTGATTTAGTACAGGTGTCCTTGAATACTTGTATTGTTCTGCTGGGGTCAATATGTAGAATATGATATGACTTGTAATGTGTACTGTGTAACATGTACATAAATGTAGATAGTGGGTAATTGATTGATTGGATTTTGACTGATTGATTTATAAGGTGATTCACTGATTGAATTTCGATTGATTGATTGATTGATTTGCGTTGTTTTAAAGTAAATGCTATTTCGTTTGACAAGAAAAATAAATAAATAAAAAAGAAAGAAAAAAAAAAACCACATTATTCTGTTGATAAAAAATGTTAAGAATTAATGGTTGATACGACATTGATTGATAGAGTTTTGATTGATTAGTTATTGATTATGCATCTTCATGAATGGATATTGTGTTATGAAATCAGCTAAAACAATTGAAATCTTGTGTTTGTTTATAAAATAAAATGCTTTATAAATAACAGGTCAAAAATGAGAACTTATAAGTTTAATACAGTTATGTTTTGTTTCAACCTGTTTAGTCGGAAAAGATTATATTTTCTGGTTTTTTTATTTTTTTTTTGGCTGCCCCCATTATGTTGACCTTAATCTCATACTTAATCATCTCTTGTATTATAAATGTCTAAATTAAACTTTGAACTTTTGACTTTTAAAATGTTTGATTTTTAGCTCAACTGGCAATAGCCAGCTGAGCTTATGGCATGGCGAAGCGTGCGTGCGTGCATCCGTGCGTAAACTTTAATCTTCTCCTCTGAAACTACTGGACACATTTTAACCAAATTTGGTGTCAAAGGTCCCTAGGTGATGCAGATGCAAGTTTGCACAAATCAACTTCCTGTGGCATCCAAGATGGCCACCGTTACTATAAATAGCAAAAAGTGATAAATGGCTGATACACGTTTATTTATCAACTGATTTAGTTCCAATTTGGTATATAGAAAGTAGATGCATAGCCATTTAACATATATAACGGGTTTTTCAGAAACATTTTTTATTGGGTCGCTATTAGCAGAATATTCAAATAAGGTGCTATATTTAGCCAATTCTTTGAAAATCTTCTCCTAAGAAACTACTGGACCTATTTGAACCTAATTTGGTGTGCAAGGTCCCTAGGTGATGCAGATTAAAGTTTGCACAAACTGTGGCATCCAAAATGGCCTCCGTTATTTTAAATAGCAAAAAGTAATGGCCGATACACATTTATATATCATACAATTTGGTATATAGACAGTAGATGTATAGCCATTTCACATACATATCATTTTTTTCTGAAACATTTTAGCTCAACTGGCAATAGCTAGCGGCATGGCTGTCTGAAATTCACATGCAAATAAAGTGCCAGTTGAGCGATACAGGCCCTTTTGGGCCTCTTGTTTAAGAGTTTTTATTATGTAGGAAAGTCGAAGACTTTCTAGTTATGTTTCTGACTTGTGGGTGAAATTGACATTTTATTAGCTCAACTGGCTAAAGCCAGCTGAGCTTATGGCATGGTTTTGCGTGCGTCCGTGCGTGCGTGCGTAAACTTTAATCTTCTCCTCTGAAACCACTGGGCCAATTGGAACCAAATTTGGTGTGGAAGGTCCCTAGGTGGGGTAGACCAAAGTTTGTACCAGGCGACCCCATCCGACATCCAAGATGGCCGCTGTTACTATAAATAGCAAAAACACATAAATAGCCATTGCTGAGTCATTTTTTAACCGATTTTGTTCAAATTTGAAATGTAGAGAGTAGATAGCGGGGCATTCAACATATGTAACGGGTTTTTATGAAAAATTTTTCGTTGACCCGATTTTTACAAATTATGCAAATGAGGTGTAATATTTAATCAATTCTTTGAAAATCTTCTCCTCTGAAACCACTGGGCCAATTGGAACCAAATTTGGTGTGGAAGGTCCCTAGGTGGGGTAGACCAAAGTTTGTACCAGGCGACCCCGCCCGACATCCAAGATGGCCGCTGTTACTATAAATAGCAAAAACACATAAATAGCCATTGCTGAGTCATTTTTTAACCGATTTTGTTCAAATTTGAAATGTAGAGAGAAGATAGCGGGGCATTCAACATATGTAACGGGTTTTTATGAGAAATTATTCGTTGACCCGATTTTTACGAATTACGCAAATGAGGTGTAATATTTAATCAATTCTTTGAAAATCTTCTCCTCTGAAACCACTGGGCCAATTGGAACCAAATTTGGTGTGGAAGGTCCCTAGGTGGGGTAGACCAAAGTTTGTACCAGGCGACCCCGCCCGACATCCAAGATGGCTGCTGTTACTATAAATAGCAAAAACACATAAATAGCCATTGCTGAGTCATTTTTTAACCGATTTTGTTCAAATTTGAAATGTAGAGAGTAGATAGCGGGGCATTCAACATATGTAACGGGTTTTTATGAAAAATTTTTCGTTGACCCGATTTTTACGAATTATGCAAATGAGGTGTAATATTTAATCAATTCTTTGAAAATCTTCTCCTCTGAAACCACTGGGCCAATTGGAACCAAATTTGGTGTGGAAGGTCCCTAGGTGGGGTAGACCAAAGTTTGTACCAGGCGACCCCGTCCGACATCCAAGATGGCCGCTGTTACTATAAATAGCAAAAACACATAAATAGCCATTGCTGAGTCATTTTTCAACCGATTTTGTTCAAATTTGAAATGTAGAGAGTAGATAGCGGGGCATTCAACATATGTAACGGGTTTTTATGAGAAATTTTTCGTTGACCCGATTTTTACGAATTATGCAAATGAGGTGTAATATTTAATCAATTCTTTGAAAATCTTCTCCTCTGAAACCACTGGGCCAATTGGAACCAAATTTGGTGTGGAAGGTCCCTAGGTGGGGTAGACCAAAGTTTGTACCAGGCGACCCCGCCCGACATCCAAGATGGCCGCTGTTACTATAAATAGCAAAAACACATAAATAGCCATTGCTGAGTCATTTTTTAACCGATTTTGTTCAAATTTGAAATGTAGAGAGTAGATAGCGGGGCATTCAACATATGTAACGGGTTTTTATGAGAAATTTTTCGTTGACCCGATTTTTACGAATTATGCAAATGAGGTGTAATATTTAATCAATTCTTTGAAAATCTTCTCCTCTGAAACCACTGGGCCAATTGGAACCAAATTTGGTGTGGAAGGTCCCTAGGTGGGGTAGACCAAAGTTTGTACCAGGCGACCCCGCCCGACATTCAAGATGGCCGCTGTTACTATAAATAGCAAAAACACATAAATAGCCATTGCTGAGTCATTTTTTAACCGATTTTGTTCAAATTTGAAATGTAGAGAGTAGATAGCGGGGCATTCAACATATGTAACGGGTTTTTATGAGAAATTTTTCGTTGACCCGATTTTTACGAATTATGCAAATGAGGTGTAATATTTAATCAATTCTTTGAAAATCTTCTCCTCTGAAACCACTGGGCCAATTGGAACCAAATTTGGTGTGGAAGGTCCCTAGGTGGGGTAGACCAAAGTTTGTACCAGGCGACCCCGCCCGACATCCAAGATGGCCGCTGTTACTATAAATAGCAAAAACACATAAATAGCCATTGCTGAGTCATTTTTTAACCGATTTTGTTCAAATTTGAAATGTAGAGAGTAGATAGCGGGGCATTCAACATATGTAACGGGTTTTTATGAGAAATTTTTCGTTGACCCGATTTTTACGAATTATGCAAATGAGGTGTAATATTTAATCAATTCTTTGAAAATCTTCTCCTCTGAAACCACTGGGCCAATTGGAACCAAATTTGGTGTGGAAGGTCCCTAGGTGGGGTAGAACGAAGTTTGTACCAGGCGACCCCGCCTGACATCCAAGATGGCCGCTGTTACTATAAATAGCAAAAACACATAAATAGCCATTGCTGAGTCATTTTTTAACCGTTTTTGTTCAAATTTGAAATGTAGAGAGTAGATAGCGGGGCATTCAACATATGTAACGGGTTTTTATGAGAAATTTTTCGTTGACCCGATTTTTACGAATTATGCAAATGAGGTGTAATATTTAATCAATTCTTTGAAAATCTTCTCCTCTGAAACCACTGGGCCAATTGGAACCAAATAAACTGTGGAAGGTCCCTTGGTGGGGTAGACCAAAGTTTGTACCAGGTGACCCCGCCAGACATCCAAGATGGCCGCTGTTATTATAAATAGCAAAAACCCATAAACAGCCATTGCTGAGTCATTTTTTAACCGTTTTTGTTCAAATTTGAAATGTAGAGAGTAGATAGCAGGGCATTCAACATATTTAAAGGGTTTTTATGAGAACTTTTTCGTTGACCCAATTTTCAAGAATTATGCTTAAGGTGTAATATTTAGTGAAATCTTTGAAAATCTTCTCCTCTGAAACAACTGGGCCAAGTGGAATGAAATTTTGTGTGGAAGGTCCAAATGTCAGCCTGACTAAAGGTGGTACCAGGCAACCCGTCCTGACATCCAAGATGGCCGTCATAACTAAAAATAGAAAAAAAAAGACCATTGTTGATCTTTTTTTCCACCAATTGAGCTCAAATTTTAAATATAGAAAGTATACTGTATGGGATTCAAAATATATGATATTCTTTTCTGAAAAAATTTTTATTGACCCAATTTTCAAGAAATATGCAAATTAGGTGTAATATTTAGTAAAATCTTTTCCTCTAAAATCACTGGGCGAATTGGAACCAAACTTCCTGTGGAAGGTTCCTACATCGGCCTAAAAAAAGTTTGAACCAGTCTAAGATGCCTGTTGTTACTAGATATATATATATATATATATATATATATATATATATATATATAAAAGCCATTGTGGATCTATTCTAAGCTCAACTGGCTAAACCAAGCTGAGTTTATGGCAAAGTGAGGCATGCCTGCATGTGTGTGTTGCAAAGTAGGCTTTATTGAAGCAAAAATGGTCATAAGCTCAATTTATTTCCCATCTTAAGCTGATGAACCAATTATGGTAACCACATCACATTGTCTTTAAGGCACCACAGTGGCTGTGTGGTCTTAAACATTCGATGTTACGAATCACAGCACCTTTCACCCCTGACATTGTGCATTAATGCCAAGTGGGCTAGCACTTCATCTTTGAAAGTTTGTCAGTAAACTTGCTGCTTGGTTGTGGTTTTCTCCTATAATCCAGTGTCCTCCACCATTTCCAAAATTGACAGTCTCCATATAAGTGAAATATTCTTGAGTTGAACGTTAAACAGCATTTCAATCAAAAACAAACATTGTCTTACATATGCAGCCAGTTGAGCATCACAGGCCCTATTGGGCCTCTTGTTTCAGCTTTATTTATTTATTATTTATTAGGTCCTTAGAAGCTGTCAATCATTACTGCAAACTATACAGGTGCTGTGTGTTCATTTCATCTTTACTGTGTCTATGCTTTAATGAATTCAACATCTTACTTCACCTGTCAATCATTGCTGCAAACTGTACAGGTGCTGTGTGTTCATTTCATCCTGACTGAAGGTTGCTATGGAAACAAAGGAATGTAAAATTTGAGGAGATACTTACTTAACATGACTATGAAATTTACATCTGATGACAATAATATTTAAATCCAGACAGTTTTGAAGATGAGCTGAAATTTTGGATTATAAATTGTTCAGTATTCTTAATTTTCTCTTCATTTATGTTTTTTAGGTTGTGTCTGACTTTTCTGCGAGTTTCTTCACATTAGCAACTCCAGCATCTACCAGTGTCAATAATAACAGTTTAACAACACCAAAAGAAACACAGCCAAAGCTTAATAAACAAAGTAAGGACCTATTTTGATAAAAATAGGATTTACCCAATGTGTCACTTTATGAATACCCCATAACATTTGTCTGGAATAATGTGGAAAAAATTGTTACATTGCAAATTCTCAAAATAACATCATTTTCATACTTGTATGATTCTATATTAATTTAAAATAATCTCTTTTTTTTTTTTTTTTTTTTTTTTTTTTTTTTTTTTTTTTTTTTTTTTTTTTTACTTTACATGAAATGGCTAAGTCATTGATACAATTCTGAAATGAAAATATATTTAGGCAAGAAAGCAAAGAGAAATAAGTTTTCCATCTTACCTTTGCCACAAAACATACAAAATTTGACCTTACCTGTATTTTGTCATATTCAGGACAAAAAAGGATTTCATTGGTAGAAAAAAAAATACAACACTTCCTTCAATACAAGTGTAAATAAGATAAGTGTAATTTTTTGCCTGTATAACAATCTATTAAAATGGGACTAAGTGACCAAGTGTTCTAAATAAAGAGCTCAAATTTTTATTTACATTTAAGTACAAAATTGCCATAAAGTTTTTCGTATTATTGAAAACCATGATTTCATTGCCTCATAGTTTGTTGTTTGCACCAACAGACCTGTTGGCCATGGTGCCTTGAAGATTGAAGAGGGCAACATTTTTATGGCAGAAATAATGTAAATTCACAATTATTAAGAAATTTATCAATAATGATGATTGAAATTTTATTCTTTTAGGTAGTGTACCTGTAACAGTTGTAAAATTTATAGATAATAATGAATGAAATAATATTCTGTTTTTTTGTTTTTCTCTTTTTAGTTTCAAGCAAACCGTCCCAGCTTGTATCTGTATTAAATTCTTCACCGTCGAGCATATCATCAATAATTAGTCCTTCATTACCTACTCAGATATCTAGTCCACCAAGAGACGTTAAAACTAGTTTTATATCTACACAGTTGTCCAGTCCAGAAAGTCCTATCAGCTATGATGCAGTGAGTATAATTTGATTTTTGTGTTGTCTATCTTTATTTATTGTACATATTATATCAAACTTTGGAAAGAGTTCCTTTTGTGCCCCCATCCTCAAACATACACTAAATAGTTAAAATATAGTATATATATATATATATATATATATATATATAGTATATTTTGGTCAGGGGTCCGGAAACGGTCATATTTGCCGGACATGTCCGACAAAAAATATTTTTGTCCGATGTGAAAAATCACTTGTCGGACATTTTTAGTTAATAATAGAATTCAGTTAATCAGACATGTAAATAAATGTTTGTCGGTCATTTTGTTACTCGAGTATTGTTTGCTATCACCTGTCAACCGTTTTCAATAAATATTACATATTTAATAATTAGACTTTTGTTTATTGATCGTTTAGAATCCATGGTCTCTATCTGTTCCTTTTGTTTCCTCGTCCGAACCCTCATTAATTTTGTTGTTAAGATGTTTATTAAGTAATCACATCGATTGACAGACGGAAGCCATAAACAGCTGATAACGAGGGTTGATCCTTGAAGGTCATGGTCGTCGGACTATAATCAGAGAGGTTCCACGCGGGATGTCAAATAAGACTACAACACGCATCGTATGGTTTTGGCAAACTGTTTAGTTATAAATAAATAATTTTAAAAAGACAACCAAAGAGGTCTCGAAATGAGGTTTAGTAAAGTTTGTGTAACTTCGGAAAAAGGAAAATGCACGATTGTCAATAAACAAAGATGGCCATCAAACCTTGTGTCGTCAACGCCGACAGTACAAAAATCGACACTATGTGGACACATGAGCCTGACCACATGTACCTAAATAACCTCTATGTAGTAGTTAAATCCTTTTTAAAATCTATTTGATATTAAAAATTCAAATTTTTTTAAAATACATCGTAAATACTATGTTATAAGTTTGCTATTTACAACAAAACATCGGTGGTATGTTTTTTTTTTTGTTTTTTTTAAAAATTTTTTGTGCTTTACACAGCATTGGTGGTACGGTTGCTTTGGAAAAAAAAAAAAAAAAAGATGTCCGAAACCCCAGTCAAAGTTTTCCGGAGCCCTGATTTTGTGTTGGGGGGGGGGGGGGGGGGGGTGCAAAAAGAATCTTACCCAAACTTTTTAGTACATGCCATAAATTTTAATTAGGACAGGAATGGTGATACTGTATAGATTTGTGTTTCCGTTATATCTAGTCTAAAGAGTATAGAAATAATCTCAGAACAATAGCAAAATGGTTAAAAGGAGACAACTGGAGATATTGTACATTTTAATTCTTTAGACACATTCACATACCATACTTACGGTTACAATAACTAATGATATAGGTTGTAAAATTTAATTTCAAGTCTTTCTTTATTGCAATTAGAGGCATCGTGTGTGTGTGTGTGTGTGTGTGTGTGTGTGTGTGTGTGTGTGTGTGTGTGTGTGTGTGTGTGTCTGTCTGTCTTTACATAGAAACAGCCTTGTAAGAAAATATATAACTTTATAACTATAACAGATGCATTAAACGTGACTTTTTTAAATTCAGGTATCACCACAATCGAAAACAGAGGGTAAGGGTGAACATAGACGAGAAATGCACATATCTGCTGAACATAAAAGACGTTGTAATATCAAGGTAAAAGAAATGCTGGGAAAACAAATATCACATGTAGGATGTGTAAAAGTAATATAATTTCATCTTTTGGACACATTTAAGTTAATTCATGCTGTCTCAAATCTTGTGGTAGAATTAAAAAATAACAAGATTAAGTAGGTCACTCGGCAGGACTTGCAGATCCTGCTGTGTTTATTGAAAAAAAAATATGCAAAGACCTGTGTTGTGATAATAAACAATGTAAAACCTAGAATATCTTACTATCATATTTTGTAGATGTTTAGAGAAATTGGTTGGCCTGGGTAAATTAAAAAAGTCTTTTAATGGTCGTTATGTTGTTTAATGTCTCTTCAGCAATTTTCAGCTGTTTCTGATGAGAGAAAGTTTCTAAATCTCAAAGGGTTGATCTAAGAACAAGTTTAAGTGTATATTAAATTTATCAGTGTGTGTTTTATGGCTTGCCTTGCACTAGTGCACACTCAGAGCAACTTAAACCTACCAGCTCAGAGAGTAAGTATGTCATAGACAAGCATACCACGCCCCCTTGATAATTTTCAGATACTGGGTGAACTGGTTGATAACCTATCCTCTTAATGGTAAATGCCAAACCAGGAAATGGTATCTCTACTTCTGAGCCACTGAGGTTGTTTACTTCAGAAATTATGTTTGAAGACTGATTGTCTTCCATGTTGCAGTATTGTGACTGAGTTGACATTTTCTGTAATTTTTTCTTAATTAGATCTTTGTTTTAATTTTAGAATGGTTTTGATGTACTTCATACAATAATACCTGCCTTAAGTCAGAATCCAAATGCTAAAATAAGTAAAGCTGCAATGTTACAGAAAAGTAAGTCTCTTTTTTATGACACTGAAATATTTATTAACACCAACTTCCCGATTTTTTATTTTCTGGTAATCTCAAATAGTTTCTGAAAAATTGATGGATTTCCAAACTTTAGGAATTTTGTAAAGTTTTTGTAATTAAGTTCTTTACAAGTTTTTGGACATTTCTTCAGGTGAGCGTTAAGGCCCATGGGCCTCTTGTTTATTTTGCCACTTAGTTTTAACTTGTTGTATAAATTCAAACTAGGATAAACAAGGAAAATAGATTTCGATTTAAACGTTGGAATTTTCATTATATTTTGTAATCTGGATTGAAAATTTACTTCGATTTAAGCAAAATTTCTAATTTCGGTATTTCGATTTAAACACATAGCGATCTGATGGGAACTGACATATCATTTCGATTTCAGCGAAATTTCAATTCAACCGATTTCGAATTAATGAGAGTCGACTGTATATAACGCAAGTTTATAAATGTGTATACATATAATTTATATACAGTAAAAGTATATATGCATGTACACATCTTGAATTTTTTTTTTTTCTTTTTTTTTTTTTTTTTTTTTTTTTTTTTTCATTTAAAGGTTCTTTTGAATTATGAAAAAAACCACTAATATTTTTTAAGGTTCAGTGGTTTTGTTTGCCTAAAATTACTACAGAATAAAGGTAGTTTCCCCTTGAGAAATAAGACTAAAATTTCCCAATTTGACAACTAAAATTCCCAAAAAGGCAACAGTGACACACAATCAAATAGTTTAAGTTAAATCCAGTTGTCCAAAACTATTCTGACAGACAAAAATTGTTAGATATTGTCACAATATAAAATCTTTGCAATGAATTTCAAAATTCTTAGCATAATATGTGACATAAAAAGGGTCCAAATTTTCCCAATCTGAAAGGTGGAAGGTAGTTTTTAAAAACCATAGCAAAATCACTGAGGTTGTTTTTTTTTTTTTTGCATTCCAAAGCTTCCTGTGAGTTATTTTAGGAAATAACTGTTAACTTAATGGTAGATAGAGTTAACAGTAGTTGCTTATATTTCAACTTGCGATTTAATCAGATGCTTGTTCCTCACTAAACCATATTCATTATTGATAAAACTCCGTTTTTCAAGGTTTGTAGCCACATTGAACATAATTTTACAATTTATTCTATTGACATTATTTTACTGAGAGGTGACCTAATGTACAATGTCATTCTCTGCTCAAAACCTGATTTTAAAAAGTCTGCACACTCCATAAAATTTCCAATTTTACCTCAAACTGAAAATTTTCTATGTCCAATAACTCCACCTTTTTATCCTTATAAGGGTTGATTGATAACTGGTAATGCAGATGACATCACAAATGTCATAACTAAATTATAATAACAACAGAAAATAGAGTTGAACACTTATGAACTGTGAACATGTGACCATTCCAAGCCATGTTTACTGGCATTACCTGAGAGACATTTTCAAAACATTTTAAAGAGTAAAATAAGAAATAGTTTTTCTTTCAAATTCCAATTGCTTGCTTGAAAATTCAGTTAATGTTGAAAAAATCATATCCATATTTAAGTTGTTAAAACTTGATAAAGAAATTTTTTAACAACTAAATCTTTTATTTCATTTCCTTGGCAAGTCATAATTTAAGACAACCCCTCTGAAGACAGAAAATATTATGCATTAAAGAATGCACTCCAAAATTCAAAAAATGAAACTAAAGCAATATTTTAGATATGTTAATCAAGCTATTTTGCTTTGATTGTAAAAAATTGAAATATTGATTTTAGTTTAAACTATATAACATTGAGGTGGTAGTTATGCAAATTTTACTGACCTCTCGCTATAATTAATGAATAATTTAACAGACCATGCCTTATAAGGATAAAAAGGTGGAGTTGTTGGACATAGACAATTTTCAGTTTGAGGTAAAATTGGAAATTTTATGGAGTGTGCAGACTTTTTAAAATAAGATTTTGAGCAGAGACTGACATTGTACATTAGGTCACCTCTCAGTAAAAGAATGTCAATAGAATAAATTGTAAAATTATGTTCAATGTGGCTACAAACCTAGAAAAACGGAGTTTTATTAATAATGAATATGGTTTAGCAGGGAGAGTTAAAAGTAGTTGCTTATATTTCAACTTGCGATTTAATCAGATGCTTGTTCCTCACTAGCAAGGAGAGTTAACAGTAGTCGCTTATATTTCAACTTGCAATTTAATCAGATGCTTGTTCCTCACTAGCAGGGAAATTAGAATACTTGAAGAAAAATTTTCAACTTTTTTCAAAGCTTAATGAACATTTATTAAAGAAATATTTTTTAATTTAAGAAATGTCATTTTAACCTCAAATGAATGTGGTAAATTTTATATTATGTTTCAGCTGCGGAATATTGTAAAAAGTTAAAATCAGAAAGAAGTCAGATGCAGGATGAAGCAGAAATTCTGAAACAGGAGATAGAATCTCTGAATAATGAAATAAGGTAAAAAAAAAAAAAAAAAAAAAGCAGGATTAACTTTAACTACCGAAGAACACAAAAGCAAACAAAAAAGATGCAAATAAAAAAAAAATAGATAGATAGATAAAAACTTAACAAAAAATGATAAATAATAAGTGTTCAGATTACAAAAAATATGTAGAACCAGTGCAATTCATTCAAAAAAATTTTCATCATAGTACCCAAATATTTCAGTCAGATATTTTGGATTTACTAAAAAGTCTGGATATACAATGTAGTTTTCTGACATGCTGGTGACATTCTCTTTATTTTGTTATGCTGAGAGTGATAGTGAAAGGCAATCTGATTGAGTCGAATGTTTCTTTACTGGAGAAAAATATTTATTTTACAGTTTGTTTGTTATATTTTAATGCAGAATTTTTTTTTTAGGAAAACTATTTCATGCATCTAAATGAAAAGTAATTGGACCATGAAAATTGTCTGTTAATTTTTATACATGTTGAAATTTTATTCTTTATTATTTGTTATTATATTTTTTATTAATATCAAAATTTAAATCTTTTTTTTTTATTCATTATTATATTTATAGTCAGTGTCAACAGCAGTTACCAGCCACAGGTGTACCAGTCACCAGGCAGAGAGCTGATCGTATGAAGGACATGTTTGAAGAATATGTCAAAACAAGGACGTTACAAAACTGGAAATTCTGGATTGTATCTTTTTTAAAGCCGAGATATTTTACTGGGCTTGAATTGCTTGTGTATATAAAGTCACTTAAAGTCACTTTGGAAAAAAGTGAGCTTCAATAACTCAGAGTTCATTTTTACTAAGAATTTTAGTTTGAAACTTTCCAATTCCAAATAACATTATATGAAAAATATATCTTGTGTATGCTATAGTTTGTCTTAACATGTTATCAGCAGATTTTAAATAAACAATGAAATATCTGGCTTCAAAATAAAACATTTCATAGGATTCCATATTTATAGATTCCATTGTCTGTCTGTTCTGTTTTAGGCCATCATTAGCTAAACATCTCTGCTTCAGCATAAAACACTTAATCACTCACTTCATGATACAGTCATTATATACAGTCAAACTTGTGTTAGCGGCCACTTGTCTATAACGGCCATATCTTATTCCCCCCGATGAATTTTGTTCTTTATTTCACCTCTATATAGAGGTCACTGTCTTATGCGGCCAGCGGCCACCATTTTTCAGACCCCAAGCTTCAACAGAACTGTCTATAGCGGCCATTTGCAATGTTTACGAAACTTAGTCAGTTTCCGGAAATTTCCGGAACCAGTCGACATAAAACAAAAAATCCCATAATGCAACTCTGTTTATATGTATCTAAGCAGCCATACTGGGTAAAGCTTACACCCAATAAGACAACGACATTTTTTAAATTCTATAACATGCAGTAATATTTGATCTTTTTTCTTTATGTCATAGTAAACAGAATGCATTGACTTTAGAACAGCGAGTAGAATTCTTTAATAAATCTGAAAAGGAGAAATTAAGTACTAGGAAACTCGCGGAAGTTATGGTGTTGGACGAACCCAAATCAAAGCTGTGTTATCAGACTATGAAGCAAATGTATCTTGGGAAATAAACCGTATGTGCCGTTCTACCGCTAACGGACATTAATTTTGTTAGTTTGGAAATCGAACCACATGAGATATCAAGTCATCTCGGCACCAGTGTAAAAAGTCATTTCGGCAACATTATGTTTTTGGCATCAATTTAAATTCAATTCGGCACCGACTACGATTAAATTCCGCACCAGAAAAAATATTTTATTATTTATTATGTTTGTGTACGATTTTTATATTAAAAATTAATAGTTATTTTTAATAAAGATATGCAAACAGTAAATTTGACAGTTACAAATAATCACTGACACAGATAACCACTGCTCTGATCACTAAACCGTGTATACTAATTCATTATGTAACAACTTCCTTTGAAGTCTGAATTAGCAAGAGTGTGATATGGGTCTGAAGTGACCTAATTATGTTTGTATAGATGTAAGGAAGCGTGATATGAATAATAATTCACTGTGTAACACCCCTATACTTAGCAAAAAAAAAAAAAGAGAGAGAGAGAATAGATCATTTAGACATATTAATGTTACCAGGCCGGTGTGGTGCAAAAGATTTGTAAATTCTTGAAAATGTTGAATAAATTGACGTTAAAAAATTTAATTTTTTCTTGGTTAATTTCAAGTTATAAAAGAAACAATTTCATGGTTAGCTATATTCAGTTTCATTTGAGTACTAAAATGAATAAAAAGAACGGTTCAGATAATAATTTTTGATGATCCTTGATCAGAGAACTTGTCTATAAAGGCCACTTTGGCCGCATCCCTTGAGTGGCCTTTATAGACAGGTTTCACTGTATATAAAACAAATTTTGATGTGTCATATGTGCACATTTCGGAAAATCATTCATCAGTGACACTAGGAGCCAAAAAGTTTGATAGATAAAAAACAATAAGCCATCCTGTTTTATGAGATTTATCCTTAACTCTGTAAAGTTTTCTCACATAATACGATCGTTATTCGACACATATAACAACATGGTATCTACGGCCAGTCTTGACGATTTGTGTAGGACACTTATGGCATGGTTAGATCAACATTGCTCATTACTCAATCTACGGCCTAGTAAGTATCTTCATTACTTTGTGGAAATTTTATGAAACACAAGAAAAATTGCACTTATAAGAAGCCCAAGGAGTTAAAATTTAGAGACTTGGAACAATGCTGACTCTGTTGTGATTAAGTTTTAGCTCGTTTACAAAGTAAAATAAAGGTTATGTTAAACTCCTGAAGTAATCATCAACATAAGTATTAGTGTCTGATGATCAAGTTTCTAGTTAAAGTTTGATGTCTCATTAGCAGCGCATTTCTGAAAGGGGGGGGGTCCCATTTTTCTTCTTCTTGGATACAAGACTAAAAACTGAAGGCTTGTTCAAGGTATGTGTGGCACCATAATAAATCCTATAGATGCATCAAACGGGGGACTGTTTGGTGCATTTTACCTGTCTCGAGCTAGCTGTAAGAAAAATGTTGACAGGTGCATGAAACCTGTCAATATAAAATTGTGATTTTTAACCATTTTTGCTGAAACCTGTTTCTTTGTCATACATTTTTACTGATTTAAGTTCTTGATCAATCTTAATATGGTGGTAGATAGCCTACTACTTTTCTGATGTACGAAAACCAGATATTCAGGGAATTTTTTTGGACTTGTCCTTTTTGGTTTCTTACATTATATTAAATATACTAACAACTTTATTTTATTTGTTTTAGATATGACCAAAATTAATTTTCTAGTTCCTCTAATAGGAAAAGGTGTTATTTAGTGAATTTTATTTATTTATTTATTTTTTTTTTTTTTTTTTTTTTTTTTTTTTGGTAATTTTATTTATTTTAAAAGCTCTAAAAATTATATATTTTACACTTTCTTTTTTCAGTTGTTTTAAACGCACTTAGACATTTAAGTACAACAACGAGTATCCTGTCAGATCCTAAACGGATGCCTGAACAAGCCACGCAAGCCGTCATCAAAGGAAACGACAACCAGGAGAAAAAATAGACTCCCATGGGAGGATAAATATTGGAATACATCAAATTAAGTGATGATCACTGTTTCTTGAAATGGTGAAAGTTCCTGGAGGAATATTGCCAATGTGTCAAAAGATTGCTTGTATCTTTATGATGACTTGAGCAGCAATTCAAGATGTCGATAAGATTGCTTGTATTGTTACATTAACTTCGCAGCAATTTAAGACAAGACTGCTTATATCTTCAAGATAAGTCGAGCAGCATTTTTTGGCAGAAATTGAATGTAGCATCTTCTGGAAGATTGAAACATGGCATATAAAGACTGAATATACTGTGTTATAGTGCTAAAATGTGTATCATATCAGGTGCAAGGTGTTATGGAAAATATGGCTGAAGGATTCGGTTGTGAAGTAAAATTGTTTTCCTCGGAGTTGGATGACTTGGTCAGGATAGCTTGATGGTTTTAGTTTGTTGCCAATGGATTGGGCATTGTTTTGTTGACAATGATGTGTGCTTGATACGAACATGGTTGTGATATCCGATATGTATGCTTTACCATTATGTCTACAATAGATAAGGTCAAAGGTCAATAACAGGGTCTTATACATACATATAATGCAAAATAAAAACATTAAGAGAGAAAGAAATAATGCAAATTAAGACTTGAGAAATTTGAGAGAGAGAGAGAGAGAGAGAGAGAGAGAGAGAGAGAGAGAGATTTTATTTCCCAAAGAGTTTGGGGGTTTTTTTAAATAAAAAAATGAAATTTTAAAAAAAACAACAATAGTGCTGTTTGATTTATGGTTAATAATTTGTATAGTTTTACATTTAATTAAGTTTAAATTAATTAAATATGAAATTGTTTATTGAAATGCTATATTTATAAAATAAAATATATTATTTACAGTTCATTTCTCTACATTAGATGCTCAACAAGAAACATAAACTGAGATTATATACATGTATATTTACAGCTGGGTTAGAAAGTGTTATCACATTCTGGAATATGTGCTAAAGTATCACAGTTAAGAATATACTTGAAGGAATTCAACCTTTATATTGGCTGGCTTTAAATCTGCTTTATTTGCATTGAGTAAACCGTAAATAGGATGCTTCACATACACTTTTATGCATATACATGTTTTTTCAAATACAGTAAACCTGGGGTAGGGGTCACCTGTGTAGAGCAGTCATTTGTCAGTCCCTTTATTTCTTAAATACAAGTATTTTTCTTGTCATTCATAATTATTTGTGAAGTGAAAGTTGTCCAGATTTTTTTTTTTTAAGTAAACAAAAATTTCCCCTTTTGCCAACCCTTCTAAAACTGAAAGTTGTCAGGACAACTTCTAGAAATGTGAGATGCAGATTATTAGCCTAGGGGTTTAGGTAGTGTAAGAACAGTACAAATGCTAATGCAGGGCTTTTTGAAGCTCACCTGATAAACTGGATATGTCAGAAATATTTTTAAAAAGATATATGATTGCATAGAAAATTATACAATCAATAAATGACACAAAGCTAATCATTTTTCTTGGATTTCAAAAGTCCCTAAAATATTAAAATAAAAACAATTGTCTATTTTAATAACTATACATTAATATTGGTGCTTTGTGCATTCATTTTATAACTGTCAAATGGGAGAAGCTACAAGTCAAATGCAAACCAAGGGACATAACTGGTCCTCAGAATTTCGACCCTGTCAACAAAGGCCATTTTAGCCAGTACCTCAAGTGGCCTTTGTAGACAGGTTTTACTGTACTTATTTTAATATAAAAAAAAACTTGTCCAAGTTTCACAATCATTTTTTAACTAAAATATTCCCAAATTAAAACTGTTAAATTTGAAATTTTAATTATGTATGAATTGTTAAGATATACAGGAATTAATGATGTCATTTTGAAGATCACTTCAAGCTTGTAAAATCTTTGTGTAGTTAGAACAAAAATGATTATATGAAGTTCAAAAACAGATTGCCAACATATGCTAAATTTAAGTCCAATAAATCTCAAGGAAAGATTGTGAAAATTAGACCCAGCTAAAATAAATTTAACTCATCATGATAGTCAATTCTGAATATATTTTTCCCCATGTTTTTAGAATGATTCTTAATTGTTTTCCTTTACCCTTTTACCAAATGTTTATGTTACACAATATTATACTTTAAATCAGTAAATTTTCTCAATGTAAATTTTTTGATACTCAAATCATGATCTACATATCAGTTTGGGAAAAGATTTGTTTCACATGTTGAAGAAAATTGGAAAATATTTGGAGTATGTACATTCATGTACATGTAGCTATTTTAAGTAAGGAAAAAATATGGTAAATAAAATATATGGAGATTAGGCAACCAGTTTTGCATTAAATTTTTAATCATTGTTAAAAATTTCTAAAGAACTCGCTTAAAATTAATATTGATAACGGTTTTTTAGAGTCTTTGTTCCCTGATGTTTATTAATATAATGATATTGGTTTGTTTTTTTCTGATGCCATTGAGATGATGCAGTATAGATTTAATTTATCAGCAAATATGTTTAAACACATGCAACTAATCCCAGAATTGAACCCATAGCCCTATGCATTTGCTTTCTATGTATTATTTCTGTTGAAATTATTTTTTTCAGATTTAGTTCATTTTAATTAATTTCTTTGATATTTTTAAAAGAAAAAACGCACATAATACTGACCTCAATCATTATGGTTGTTGTTAGAAAGCTGAAAATTAAACATTTACCATGTGAAATTATTTTCTGAAATGGTGAGAAAATATGTCAAAATGGGTTGATTCAGTACACTTGTTAGATGGTAATACAATAACTATGATACATATGAATATTTACCTATTCTAGTTACCATAGCGATGCCTAGGGTTATCATAATTCAAACTGCTGATCAATCTTTTAAAAGAAGCTCAGGGGTTATGATTAAAAATGACATGGTATTTTTTAATCATTTTTTGTATCAAATTTTTCATTTGTTTTCCAAAAATTCAAAAGAGGCCTTATTAGACTTGATTGAATATACAATTTTAATTAGAATTACATGTATTGGTTTAATTAACTTATCTTTATTCAATATATGAATCTTTGAAATGTGAATATCTGCTTATGGGAAGTCCCAAATTCAGTGCTGACAAATAGATGTTCATGTTTAATTGCATGTAGTAGATTCAATATCAGAAAGGCCAGGTACCGGTACTATATTGTATTTAGCAATAGCATTAAAAGTATAAGATAGTTTTTGTTAATTTCATACCTCTAAGCATTTGTTTTTGTAGAGGTTAACTTTTTAGTTTATAATTTTCATCTGTATTCGTGAATTTGTTGTGTCTGTTCACAGAAATTTATCATAAGTGGCTAGCTTCTGGTAGCAAAAATAAGAAATATTTTCATTTTTATAGAAACAATGAAAAAAAATTCTACAATAAAATATTTGAAGTAATATTTTATGTTGACAAAAATTGGTTGCCATGGTGAAAATATATATTAAAATACATGTACTTAGTCTGTCATTGTTTTCCATATTTACAAATTGCTAGCATGCTATATACATAAAGCAATTCTCTTGCCATCCATATTAAAAGCAAAAATACTCTACAGTGTTTCATGCCTTGAATAAAGTTGTAAATACTGGATCAGGAATATTGTCTCAATTTCCATGGCAACTTAAGCAGTTGAAAATGGAAAAAAAAAAATGTTGCAAATACTTTCATTTTGATTAAAGCTGCATTAAGTTTTTCAATTTTCTGAATTTTTTTGATTTTCTAAAAATATATTTTTAAAAAAAAAAAATAGATATCTTCTAACCAAGATCCATGACATTCATTTTTTAAAATTTCATTTCGTTAAGCTGTAAATAAACGGAATCCTCTGACCGGTTGGTCAGTGTTTTACGATGGTAATTATGAGCTTGGAGCATGTGCATGGATGTTTGGAAAAAGCCTAGAATCGAAGGTGAAACATGACAGATTGCATTAATTGTCCTAATTTAATATCCCAATGTATTTGAAATGGTGTTATTCATCCCTTACTAAGTCACAAATGACAATTCAACGAAGAGCTGTGTTTAATTTATCGTATTTCATCGTTTTGAAAGTTGTGTTTAAATGACCCGGGTTTGATGACGTAACCATGTTATAATATTAGATCCCAAATGCTGCATCTCGCGGGGTAAATACTGTAATTTCTGTATTTATTTGAGCTTTTATCGTTGAACCAAATGTAACATTGTTCATTAGAAATATCATTAATTAGATTAGCACCGTTTTAATTTTTTCTTTGGAAAACTTAATGCAGCTTTAATTAATATACTGCATAAGTTTTTTTTTCTTTTTTTTTTTTCATTGTTAGATCTGGAAAAAAATAATGTTGATACAATATTCAAAGAAGATTTTAAATTTTTATAATTTTATTTTCTTAGGGAGGGGGGGGAATTACCCCTCTACAGTATTTTTGAATGAAGACTGTCAGCTAGTTGTTACATTGGTTTATTGGTGCTGGATATTGTAATCAGTCTTGAGTTTTCCCATTAATGCATTATAACAGTGATACCCTTGACCAGCTTCCACCGAAAACATCTGCTAAGTTCATATTTCCTGCTTATTTGGTCATATTGGCCCATTCAAGAAAAAGTCCCATTGCTAAAAATTTTAGAAAGATTCAGGAAGACTGTAAGGCCAAAAATTATATTGATTTTGGTAAATGAGGGTATTTTGACATTTTTCTGAATTTCCTCTGACCCAAATATTTATAGAAATTAAACTGTCATTGCTTTTAGTTTGATAATTCGGATCATATTCTTCATTGTTGAATTTTGCCGAACACTTCTTCCATTTTTAAAACGAGATCACATGACCTCACAAACTCTCGCATTCAAATTATTTGGAAGACATTACCTTTCAATCAAGGTTAGTTAATTTTCTTATATTTTCAGTTTGTAGCAAAATGAGGCGGTGCCCCTTCCGACATCGGTTGGTATTGGAAATTCCCAGGTTTTTGATGTAGAAATTGTTCTGACCCTACACACAGCTGCATAGCAAAAAGTGTGTTAGGATCAGAGAAAATTCGGACTACTTTTACATTTATAGGATTTTTGTAGGTCATTTTCATATTGTTAAAGAATGTTTTTTTTTAAATAAAAATTATGTGTACTCTGAATCTATACATGTTCTTCTGTTCTTCCTGAATTTATAAATCTCCTTAAAATTTCCTAGCAGGCCCCGGTTTCACAATCATTCCTTAACTAAGATTTTCCTTAACTTAAATTTAGCAAATTTCAGAATTCTCTTTCTGAATTACAAATAAACATTTGGGATAAAACTAAACATGGATGTAGCAAGCTTGACTTGATCTTCAAAATGACACCTTAATTTACTCAGTATCTCATCAATTAACAAAATTATTAAGGTTTCAAATTTGCCAGATTTAAGTTAAGGAAAATCTTAGTTAAGGAATGATTGTGAAACCGGGACCAGATACTTCCATAAATCTTAACAATTGCAAAACACAATTTCACACAAATATTCCTTTGAAACTAAAAAGAACATTTTGATTGGATAAAAATAGAATATATTTGATCTTTTTTTTCTTTTTATTTTTTTAAATTTTTGAATTTTTGAATAAAAATAAATTTGAGCAATAAACCTGTCATTGAAACAACAACAGATTTTCAAAGGCAATACGTTAAGTCATTTTGAATCTGCATTTTCAGGAATTTACAAATTTGTTATAAATACATTCATTTACAATTTTTTCAGTTTTTTTTAATTATATTTTGAAAACTGGGTAATTATTTGTTTTATTTATCATGTTTATATATAGACGTTGTAAACCGGTGAAAGATTTTGCCTTTCTTTTCATTAATGTACATTGTTTTTGAACAAGTCATTTGGTACACTTGAACTTAATTGACTAAAACATTTTTATAAAGTAAAACCTGTATATAAAGACCACACATAATACCTAATTAATATGGATTTTATAGACAGGTGACTTTTATGTAGAGGTTATTAGAATGTATGGTTGTAATATGAAGTTAAGGAACCTTTAATCACTGGCTGTAATGGACAGGTGGTTTAAATATAATTTTTTTTTTTTTTTTTTTGAAAATCTGGTTAAGAAATGATTGCGCTTTTTTAATAAAAAAAAATTCGAAATTATTGTGCAACTGCAGGGCCCAGTGCATGTAGACAACCAAAGAAATGTTACATTTAAAGCTATGTGACAAATGTGATGGCATCAATTTTTTGTTGTTTGTTTGTTTAAGTAGGTGGGAAGAGAGTTCTTATATATATTTTATACAGTGATGTAGGTTAAACTTTACCAAAATGAATGGAAATCTGAGGTGAGGTAAATCTGTAAATTTTGTTGGTTTAAAATGTTTCAAGTGTACCGAGTGAACTTAATTATTTTTTAATTTCATCATGTAATGATTTTTCGTAATTTAAGTAGAGTAAAGTAATGGTGTTATAACAACCCAGTCATTGAATCGTATAGAGTTATGTAATTTCATGCCCTAGTGAAGTTTTTTTTTCACTTGAGGTGAGGTGGTCAGTTCTTGGAAAATTGAGGAAATGTAATATCAGGAAAAAAAACTTCTGATCTATGGTGAGTGAATTGACGAACTTCCTTGTACTAGGATCTGTCCAAGCAGGATTCAAACCCAGGTGGCTTTTTTTTTTTTTTTCCAACTCATTCTGAGGATACTCGGAGTATTCTCTACCATATCTGTATCATATACGAATGTACCAAAAGTGAAAGAAATCATGATGGGTGTTAAACAGCATTGCTTCACTCCACTCACTTTTCACAAAACTCAGAATGAATGATACACCTTGTCAAACATATATTCTTAACAGTTATATTAATGACATTCAGCTGGCAATATTAGCATTGTTTTGCACATGACATTCAACTTCTATATATATCATTCAATAATTCAAATAAGTCCGATTAGAGCATTAAGTATGTACCAGGTAACTTTTATTTTATAGAATAGACATGTTGTCAAGTGAACAGAATGAATTTTGAGTGTATGATGAAGTAAGTCGAGAAAAAAAAATTAAAGTGGAATGAATGGGAATTTTTTGGAATGAGATTGGATAGATGTGAAAGAGAGAGTAACTTAATTATTCTGATAAGAATATGTTTTGTATTTACATAATGCAAAATAAAACAAATGGCAAAATTGTTTTATATAAAATTGTAGATGTTTTTGTTTATTGTTATGTATTTAAATTACTTATGCATATTCATGAACTTGTATTATATAGTATATTTCTAAACAAGTCCTCTATATATATATATATATATATATATATATAAGCAGTTTTTTGTTGAATGAAATCATTATTTGGATAAAGGACTGTTTTGGTTCTTTGAATGGCAGCTTATAGAGACAAAGTTTGCGTTTAAACATGAAACTGTCATATGTTTCATAATCATAATGCATATCGTCACATTGCATTGGTTGCTATGGAAACGTAATACATTTCCCTTTAAAAGGGCCAGCCTTAAGGTTACATGAATTTCATCATATTTGAAGTTATTTTGACATGAAAATTTTCAAACCTCTCCCCACACACACTCCCCTATAGGTTGAAGATTTCTGCTAAATGTTTTCTGCTGTAGAATGATAAATATTAATTTGGATAAAATTTCATGGTTTCACAATTCAAAAAAAAAGAAATTCTGATAAGAGAATATTTAGAGGAATTGAGTTTAGTGAAAATAAATCCTATTAGGGGCCATGGTAATTAAAAAAATTTATTTACATTAAATTTCATGGTTTTCATTAACCAACAAAAACAGTCCCCTTACGAATACTTTTGATTTTACAGTATGCTCATGTGGAAAAAAAAAAAAAAACTTAATTCCAGTAAATTACAGTAGAACAAGTCTTTACACTCATTATTATTAGTATCACGTAAATATAACAGGTTTTTTGCATTAAACCCCTTTGGACCCAGAAATTTCACTGTTAAACATCATAGATCATCATTGATTTACTGACCTTGTCATAAAGGTCACTTGACCAAGTCAAGTTTCAAATCTGGAGTCGTAAGAAACTTTTGGTGTCAAACAACATAAGGGCATTTCTTACTGGCAAGCAGTGGATAACCATAAAAAGTCATCAATTTTTCTATGTAAATTTAAGTTCTTAATACTGAAAAGTTATGCAACTCATGTCATGTGATCTGAATGAATAATGTCATGTGATCAGAATAAATATACAGAATCAATGGGCTTATTGTCAAATGATTGTTTGATGTAACCAAAATATATATTCTCTTTGCTGTCTAATTGCAAGGCAATTTATTCATTATCTGGTGCCAATTAAGTTCACAAAAATACAGAAGTCCCAAAATTGAAATTTACCAAATATTTTATCATGGGAATATTTATATGAAAACTATTTACTATTTTTATGTACAATGTATTCAGGATTTTCAACTGCTGTAGAAAACAATATTCATTTCTTTTTTTAATCCCTAAAAAATTTTATAACACAGTCCAGAACACGGCTTTCCAGAGCACTTCCAATGAAATGGACAATTCCATTTTAAATTAATTAAGGGTTGGAAGGCTTAAACTTTTGTCACATCTTTAACAATTACACCAAGCCGTTGATCACTTTTAATATAAAAACCATTACGGCACTAGAGTGCTTGATTCATATGGGGGAATTCAGGGTTCAAATCCTACCTGAATCTGACCAATACTTGAAAACATGAAGTGATCAGCTTACTTGCCAAAGGTCAGTGGTTTTCTCCAGGTAGTCCAGTTAATGCAACAATCCCAGAAAATAGAGTCGTCTCTTTCCATAGTTCTGCGGGTTTGAGCCCAAATTTGGCTGCTTGGGATGTTCCTGAGCAAGATGTTTAGCAGTGAAGTGGTCATATGTGATGTCTTATGAATCACAGTGTGTCTTCATGCCTAGGTCTTAAATCATTTTCATACTGAAGGTTGTTGTTTCTTCTGGAACTCAATTTTTCTCCACCATATCACTCACAAAATAAACAACCAATTTTCTTTAATATAATGTACAGAATATAGTTAACATTGCAGTTACTTGGTTTTACACCATGTTAACAAGATAAACACATGAAAATATATTTATTTATTGTGTTGATTTCTGATATATACTGGTAATAATTTTTATTTACCTCACTCTGTTGTAAATAAAATACGCACAATTTTTTAAAAATATTTCGTGTATACTTGTAATTAAGGTCAATTTTTTTTTAATCTATAAATAAAGACATTATTATACTCAAAGTGTAAGTAGACATTACTGTGCAGGGTTAGCCTCGGCTTTCAAAAATTAGGAGTCAAAACATAAAAAATGAAAGAAATGAAATTATATTCAGACCCTTATAATTTTATGAACATTTCATAGAGATTCATTAATATTAATATTACGATGCAATAAGGGCTTAAAAAGTTTCAAGATTCGGCATTTTGGAATGAGTACTTATGGGTATCTGATATCCGTGGATGTCTTTTGTTATTTTTTGCAATTCAGTAAAGCCTCTTTTCTTCAAGACCATTGAGTCAGATCTTGGCCTTTATAAAAGGAATTGGCAAAAAAAAAAAAAAAAAAGTGGGGGGGGGGGGGGGGGGACTGAAAAAGAAAACTAAAAGGGAAACTTTGTGGCTTCAGAAAACTGTGGCAATAAGTGTGGTGTCAAGGTTACCAAAGGGGCATTAGTATAACAAGATTTTATTGTATATGTTTTTGAACATTTAACAATAAAAATACGGCATGGATATGATATTAAAACAAAACAACCTCTGTTTACTAAAACATTATGTAGGAATATTCAAAGTAAAATAATAATTGTAAATATATTGGTACTAGTTGGTCAGTTTTACATGATTAAATAGTTGCAAAGTTAAAAGAGGTTGGCAAATTCAGACTCTCATATTCCATGCTACCATTAAATATTTCATTACAAATTTATTAATATAAAATGTAACAATGCAATAAGGGTTTAGAATGTTAATTAATGATCTTGGTACATTAAGATAAAAATGCACACACACACACACACACACACACACACACACACACACACACACACATATGCAGATCCACAGTTTCCAATGCATGTGGAAAATATTTCCATAACAATTTCTGAGGATATCAAACTTTTTAATAGATAAAAAGGTCAAATGATGTTATTCTGTATCCATTAAAAACTAGCTCTGCACAAATGTTATGGCAGTAATTCGTGCACGGTTTGACCCAATTTATTTTCCATTTATTATGTTTTAGTAATAACTTTTTTATTATTATTATTATTACTGTATATATATACTAGTATATTCTTTAGATTCTGCTCAGTTTAACATTGTATATAGTTCACTGTATTTATGAAAAGGCAGCAAGTTTTTCGTATATTGTACCTTAATTGTAAATTATAGTCACTTTATAATTAAAAATGCATACATGAACATAATATATATAATCCATATATTTGGAAAACATATACTGTATATGAAACTTGTATGTGAGTTTTTCCTAAATTATGATATAAAAGAAATTTTTGCCATTTTTAAATGAATTTAAAACTAGTGCCAAAATGCCCCCATTTTCCTGACATACACAATACATGTTCTCTTCTGTCACAATAAAAAAAGCCAAATGAGGACCTGTTCAGTGCAAATGACTTTTTTTTCTGTTAACTAGAACTGTCAATCAAATATTGGTAAGGGGGTGCTTTAGATAACCTTTTTGCAAATATTTTTTAAAAGCATTTTTTTGTTTCCATTATAAGAAATGGGAATAGTGTGAAGAAAACACCAACATTATGTTGTTAGATTAGGTATACATGTATTCATTATAAAATTAACAAATAAATTCCAGGGTTACAGATGTAAAAAATATTTAAACTTTATTTCTTTTACAACGATTTAGAAACAAGTTGTGCAACTTATATTAATCTAGCTCGTTGGCCCGAATTGTAGCGCGCGTGATGAGGTCTTATTGTGGGCTCAAGCAGGTGACCTCATACCTTATCACATAAGACGCTGGGAATCGAACCCCGGTCGCATTGGTGATAGGCGGGAGCGTTAACCACTGCACCACTTGAACACTTGAAATTCTGTCTACATTGAAATGTTTCTGATTGTGTTGCTGCCTTCTGTCTGTCAGTCATTATACTGCAGTTTTTGAGCAAAACCATCATGTCACAACAATTTTAATGTTGTTTGGAATACTGATTTATAAATAATGATAATAATATACAGGTCAAGTTCGTCTTTGAGTTCGTACATTACAATATGCTAATTGTAATTTTTGGTATAACTGTACCCAAATTTATAACAAAAGAAAGAAAGGATTCTGGAAAATGAACTTAGAAAACTGTTGGCAAAAAGAATGAAAAAAAAAAAACAAAAAAAAAAAAAACAAAGTTTGATGAAAAAATTTAAAACTTCAACTTTTAGACTTTTGACTTGGTTTGTGATACATCATGTTTTTGTAGTAGACTTGTACATGTATATGAACCACATTTTATTGTCCATTGAAAAAGAGATTTGGGATAAGATTACATATCCCACAGGAAGCATTTAGAGTACCAATAACGGAGTTCTGTCTAACTTAATACAAAATGTATCTCCATCTTCAAAATTGGAATTTAATTCCTGCTTAGTATGGTCACACACACACACACACACACATTATGAGTCATGTAAAATTAGTTAAATCATTTTATATAAAACATTTGCATTTTATATCAAGCAACAGATTATATAACTCTTCTATCAATTCTGCTTTTTACCTGTTTTAAATTGCTTATGAAATTTATTATTTCAGTATTCATATTGTTCAGAGAATTTTTTAGTGAAACAAAATACATATATTATAATGTGATAAATAATTAAGTCTCATTGTATTTAGTTATATCATTGTACAATATACTTCATTGATGAATTCACTGTGCTTATATCTGAAAAAATAAAAATAAAATAAACTGAGATTTTGTTTGTTAATTTATAATTCCATACTGGTTATAATCTTGGTTGCCTTGGTTCAAATCCCAATCTGGTAGATCCAAGTTCAAAAAAAATTGCTTGTCGAAGGAGAGTGGAGTTTGCTCACCATGCAAACTTGTGAAATACATACACATGCACCTTGCACACTTGTGTTAGAATAAACCACAAGATTAATTTAAAAAATTGTCTTGTCATGAATAGCTGCAAAATTGCTGATGTGACGTTAAATCATTCAACCAATCATGTAATCCACTCCACTTCACTAAACTTATTTCAGTTACATGTTGAAAAGATGAGCAAGAGTGTGTCTGGAATGATGTTGTGTAGTCAAGGTTACTTTAATAATATGGATGCACTACAATCTGGAATGAAAGAGGAAACCAGAGTGCTTTATGTGGTAATGCTTTAACCTCTTGGCTACTGTGGCCTCAAGGAAATTAAGCATGTTAAAATTATGATAAAAATATACACATTATAAATAATATAAGTAAATATATTTTTATTGTCACATTCTCTTTGTCAGAGTCTTGACTTAAACAGATTTAAATACATCAAACATTCAAAATGTAAATTTGAACATTTAAAAATTGAAACTCCTTTATAAAATTATATACATTATTTGGGAGATTCCTTCAACAAGCGACAAAAACCTCACAAAATGGTCTAGAAAGCATCTATTTTTGTGCTTTAGAAAACTGAACTCAAATTCAAAAATAAATTTTAATCAAAGTCATGAAAACAAGTCATAAACATGAAAATTAAAAAAAAAAATTATTTTCTTTCTTTAAAGCACCTTCCAGAAGTACAAAATTTTGTACTTGGAATTTTTTTTTTTCAAAGAAACACAACTTTGACTAGAAAAGTGGTATATATTCGAATCTCAAAATCATGAACTTGACCTTTAACCTTTTGGTTACTTCCAGTAACCGTAATTAATACACATACAGTGGGCACTAACCAAATCCTGGTTTTTTAAAACAATTCATGTTGATTTAAGACCAAAAAACTGGGTTTATAACTTGAAACCCTATAGCATTTTTGCAGAACATCAATAATATAATAAATAATAATTAATATACATGCATATTATTGTATTATTATTATTATTAATAAACATACAATGTTTTATCATTATTACTATTATTATTGTAAATGGAAACTATCTTAGATTTTAGATCTTCATGAACACTTGGAAAAAAAGTATTTACCATTACATGTACTTAATAATAACAAAAATGTCATCACATAGAAATCAACCTAAAATGTTAATAAAAAAAAAATTTCTATGATTTGTCAATGTTTGTGTAAGTCTTTTAGAAATGGTAATATTCTAAATTTCCAAATTGGAAATATCACTTTTACAGAAATATGTCAATTTATGTAATTTTGTAATTTAATATCCAGTGGAAATAATTTTTCAACACAAACCTTATGGGGTATCACATGGGGTCAACTCCAATGGATCAACTTTGAAAAAATTACATTAATTCCAATAATATGTATAGATGAAGTTTAAAATATATTATATATATTCCAATAATACAAGAAGCATTTAGTTGTAAAACGGTAAGAAACATGTCTTGGAATACTGATACATAAAAGAAATTAAAAACATGATAAAAAAATTTTTCTGTCAATATTGATTTGGATCCATTTTAAAAAGTCAACTGAAACTTCCTAACTTTTGTGACTTGAAATAATATTGTAAATGCTTTTCTAAGACCACTGGAAATTATTGTGAACACATTTAAATTCGTGGGCTCCAATTTCCGTTGATGTCAGAAAAAATACCATTTCATGGGTTAGGCACCTATAAACTTCTTGTTTTGAACGTAACTGCCATTTTCCCCACTGATAACCTCGCAATTTATTTTCAGGTTGATTATAAATCAGGTAATAAAGTCAATTGTGTCAATAGAAATTATGTTAATTATGTATATTTAAAGCAATCCAAATCATTGTTATTATGAATGAAGGCAGTGAGTTTGTAATTACGCCCCAAGGCGTAAATTTATCCATATTCAGATATTTGCAAATATAATCGTTGACATGTAATTTCGTGGGTCATGATGTCCACGAAGACAACGAAAATTGGAACACAACGAAAATTAATGATTTCACAGTATATACAAATAGAGCAGGTAAAATATTGCAACAAAATCCTATTGTATACAATTTGTATCTTAACATTTCCAAATTATTATGCACAATCTAAATAATAAAACATGTTCCTTTTCAAAATCTGTTAATGAAGTAAAATTAAGACCATTTCTGAACAATTTCACTGTTGAAGGAAGAAATCTTTTGAGACCATTTCCCTGATTCTAGGTAGAATTAAATCACTAATTTAGTAACATTAAGTTGTTAAAGCTGCCACTTGTTTTGAGTAAATATTTTCCAGTTTTTCTTGAACACATCATTTACTTTCCGCATGGCCATTAGCTTGCTCTAAAATACTGGACAATGAGGACCTGAAAATACAAAATAAATTTGTAATACAAGTAAATGAAAATATTTTAATTTTATTGGTGAAACGTGAAGAGGATTGAATCAAATGATGGGGGTTTACATCCAAGTTTTTAAAATTAACACATAAATCTGGAATATCAGCTATAAATGAAGAAACTTTTCTATTTTGTTGATGCCAATTCATAGTGAAAGTTCTTAGCATACAAATTAAACCATGTATTAGGAAAAAAAATCAGTTTTGAGAGAGTGAAAAATAAAGTAAAGAAAGAAATTTTATAAGTAATAACTAAGTTCAAAGACTCATGGTAATTTTTTATACTTTATCTTTCTGCCTTTACGGTCTTTGCCAGCATGTCTTGGGATAACTCATAATGTACATTGTATATTTTTTCAATGAATATACTGTAAACTGTGAAAATTTAGCGGCAGTTTTATTTTAGCAAAATTGGCAGAAGAATTCAACTGCTAAAATTTCATTAACAGCCAAATACTAACAGTCCCCGAAACGGTCTGTGATAATGTATGGCTTCATTTACTTAATTATTACTACTCATCCCCTGTTTACAGGTAATTACGCATATATATAAACTAGTTTTCATAGTATCTATATATAAAGGTAGCTTAATTAGGATTTATTACATAGTCGGGTACAGGTGTAAATTTTGGAGTCCCAAACAGGGTAAACACTGTCGCTAAAATAAAACTGCGCTAATACGACTGGCACCTTAAAATCGCTAAAATTTCTATGTGCTAATATAAAGTGATTTACATATTTATATTTTCTCTCAAAACAATGTACTACCTAGGTTCAAATCCAACTCAAACAGACCCTAGTGTGAGGAAGTTTGTCAGTCCGCTTGTCAAAGGTTGTTGGTTTTCCACTGGCACTCTGGTTTCCTCCACAATTGCAGAACTGACCATTTCCAAATAAGTGAAAAATCCTTTTTTTCATATCATTCCCCACAAACAAAATGTGGTACAGATATGCCTTGATCAACAGCTGATCATGGTTCTATCAAAGACTTTATAGTACATGTAATTATAATATCAACTTAGGGCTTTTAAAAAAGATAAATCAAATGTCATGATATGTTAGATTGTATGCTGTTTGAAAAAGGTAAATCAAATAAGAAAAATCTGATTTTTCTGAACCCAAACTTTAATAACTAGTACATGTAATATCTTACTTGGCGTCTAGTATTTGCTGTCTGATTCGTTCTTTCATAGCTTGTCCTGAAGCTTTCTTTTCTTTTTCTTCGAGATCAGCCACCGTGGCTCTGTACCCTGTTATGTTGTGAAACACATGAATATGTTTATCTCCCGCTGATACAAAATATTTATTTGTCGTATCAAAGGCTAAATCCACTATACCACCTAAAAATAACAACAAACAATTTTCATGATTATATGAGTCCTTATATGAAATGTCAAAATATCACATGTCTTATTTCTAATTAGTCTTACGGTGATGACAGTGGTAACTTTTGTGTCTTGTTAAAGTTGTGATGGTTTCACAAAAGTTTTGTAGAAATACAGATGAAAAGACAGACAGAAGGATAGACAGATAGAAATTCACATTTAATATGCTTCTTTCTTTAAAGGTTGGTGATTAAAAAGCCCCGATTTATACTAGGTAACAAAATAACAAGCTTTTTATTATTCTCCTGAAAACAGAGTTTAGCTCTCTCTACTTTCATGGTAAAGCTTCTTTAATTCAACATCTTGCATAAATATTGTTAATTGTCAGGTTAGCTAAGGGCTTCAACAAAGTCAATATTTCTGATTTTCTTGAGATATTAATTTGGATATTATTTTAGAGAAAGGATATTTTGTTTGAAGCAATATGAAATACACCAATGGATGGATATGAGAACCAAAATACATGAAATAGCGACAAAATGTGGTTTTTGAAAAAAACTGCTGTGGCAATTTTTTGGAGCCAAAGCTGACCCATTAACTGTTACAAAGGTAGTTATTGGCCTAAACTGACACTGTAAACACACAAAACCTTGTTTATGAGTCACAGTGCCTCTAACTGCCTAGGTCTGATACCTGCTCTAGCAGATCCTAATTTAAGAAAGTTTGACAGTTCACTTGCCAAAGGACAGTGATTTTCTCTCAGTACTCCAGTTTCTTCCACTATTCCAGATCTGACCATCTTGATATAAGTGAAAGAATCTTTAGTTTGGTGTGAAACACAACTTATCCACTCTTAAATCCAAAAATACATTACCTGAATGTACATTGTCCATACTCTCTTCTTCATCACCTGTTATTGCATTAAATACTTTAATGGAGTTATCTGCCCCTACAACTATTGTCCTGCCATCTGGTGACAGGGATATCAAACTAGGACTAGTATACTGTATATTTCCTGTGCGTAGTAAGTATGCTTCTTGACCTAATTCATATCTCACTGTAAAACAAGAAACAAAAAATAAACAAGAATTACATGGAATTATATGTCTCCCATACTCCTTCAGTCATCATAAGATTCAAATTATAATCTAAATAGTAGACAAAAAATGTCCTTCACCCCCCCCCCCCCCCCAAAAAAAGTTTCTATTATTTCATTAGTCAGATATAAATCTGTAAGTTATTACTACATTAGTAGTCTCATACTAAAAGGTTTCTTTCTTTCTTTTTTTCCTGTTATTTTTGTTTTTTGTTGGTTTTTTCTTAAATTATTTTTAAAATCAAATCCAGAGTTTACATTTCTGGCAAAATGAACAAAAAACTTTAGAAATATGTCTTGACAAAACTGAAGAAATTTTTATGTTTATGGAGTCATACATGTATATGAAAGGATGAAGGATGATCCATCCAAACAAAAGCCAGCAGCATATTTTCATGAAGTCCGAAAAAATTTTGGATTGATAAATTCAAAAGTAGAATCTTAATCAATGCAAGATTTAATATGACTTACCATTTGTATCCCAGTATTTCCATGTACCATCTTTAGAAACAGATGCCATTCTGTCAAATATACAATAAGTCTGATTAATATTACAGTGTAAAAAGTGAAATTTTCTGCTGGGAAATTCTTTCAAAAGGAAATAAATCTTCTAGTGTTTTTTTTCTTTTGAATGAATACTCTAGTAATTTTATTTTAAAGGAATAAACACACTAGTGGAAATGCTGTATTTATATCTGCATGTGTTTTATTCACTAGAAATTCTTTTCCTGGAAAGAATTAACACTTAAAATAGCAAAAGATGGACATCAAACCAGATCCGAGTTGAGTAATGGCGTTTTATGCCACAATCAAGGATCTTTCACTAACAAGTATATCAAGATGGTCAGTTCAGGGATGATGGAGGAAACCAGAGTGCCTAGAGAAAAAGCACCGAATTTTGGCAATCAATCTGACAAATTTTCTTCACATTAGGATATGTCCAAGTGAAATTCGAACATAAGTGGAGAGGTGCTGTAATCCATAAGTATGCGCTTTAGACCACTCAACCACTAAGGCCTCTAATTTTTTAATTAACATAATATCCACATTAGTAGAAAAGCTGTATTTCTTCCAGTGATTTATTTTATTTACTTGAAATTTTCTTTCAGGAAGAATTAGTGCTTACAATATCAAAAGATGGACATCGGACCATACAAATTGTCCAGTAATAAAGTATAAATTAACATACATGTAGGTAACCTGAAAAAGGTTTAATCATTAAATTTTGTATACAAACATACATACATATCGATACACCAGTGAAACACGATGTTCTTTAGAACTTTTAAACAGGCAAGACAATTATGCTTATTACAACTCTTAATGAATGCTTGAATGAAGTGCAGTGGAGAAATGGTTACAATAAATTCCCCCAGACAAGATTCTTTCAATCACATAAAGGAAGTCGTATGTGTTGGCGGAGGAAACCAGTAACAGAAGAAACAACTAATCTGCAATAAGTGAACTGTCAAACTTTCTCACACTATGATCTGTTAAGTGGGATTCAAACCTGTGATATGCACTGTGATTCACAAGCCAGAACTTTAGACCAACTGTCCAATGAATGATCATACATGTAATATTAAAAATACATCAAGTATTTCTCAAGAAAACTGTTTCATTAGCTATCAAGATTTTTAGACAACTGTCCAATGAATGATCACAATATTGAAATACATCAAGTATTTCTCAAGAAAACTGTTTCATTAGCTATCAAGATTTTTTTTCCCTAACTTGGTCATTAAATCACAGCTCAATACAAATGAAAAATGTACAGACATAAAAATCATTTTTAAAGCCATATGTACTTGAACAGTGTACAAAATATTACCTGCTTGAATCATTACTAAAACTAAAGCAAAATACACCGGCACTATGTCCCTTTAACTCAAATGCTCGCTTCACATCTTGAAACATCCCTCCTTTATCAAAGCAAACCTCCCAAACTTTAACATCAGGTGTAAATCCTACAAAAGCAAAATAAACATTAAAAATTGTAAACATGGGTATTATGAATGCTAATAAATTATAAATCCAGATGAAAATGACAAACAGCTGTTAACTTTACCTGCAATTGTGAATTTTACTAGTTGGAACAGAGAGTTCAATTTGACAAACATTCCTAGCAACTTGTCTGGTCCCCTGTTTAAAAGTCTACCATGTCACAGAAAGTCATAGTCTACTTGACAACCAGCAATTCCTGAAGTAGGTTTTTAGTCTGGTCTATCAAATTTAGTAATAATTTAAAAAAAAAAACATACCCGATGAAGCTACAAATCGGCCACAAGGTGACACGGCACCATATGAATTGTTCATCTGATGTGTATCTATACTGGTATATAAATCACCTGAAAATACAGAATCACAAACATTAAATTATTAATTAGTTACTGCATGTTTTTCCCTGAAATTCTGCTAGTGCAATGTACATGCATATACAGTAAACAGGTACAAAAAGATTTGACAGAAAGCAGTTTTTTGTGGCCCAGATGATTTTAACATTGCCCAATTCAAACCCTACTCTTCGGCAGATCCTAGTGTAAAACTGTAAGTCCACTTGCTAAAGGTAGGTGGTTTTCACTAGATATAAACAGGCTTTAAAACCAATAAATTAATTACCCGTATATTTCATATTTGACAGAATTCATTTAATAAATAAAATATTATACATGTATATTATTTAACAAAAATACAAGTTTAATTTTGATGTGCCATATGTGCACATTTCGAACATTCATTTCTCATCAGTGACACTAGGGGTTGAAAAATTTGATCATTAAAAAGATAATCCAAACAATATTATTGATTAATCCAAAGTTCCAAAATTATATGAATCTAAATCCAGTTAAGGAATGCTTTATACAAGGTAACAAACCTTAGTTTAAAAACAAAATTCAAAAATTCAGACATGGTATCAACTTAGTTTTGCTTAAATTAGTTTTGAAAATTGTTAAATGAACCAAAATAAAAAATCATATTAAACAAATAGCTAAACAAAATCGTAAAGTTTGATTAGAGATGTCCATTTAATCAGTCACTATTAATTTTTAAATGTAACTAAGAAAATTCCATATTAAGTGACCAGATGTTAAGAAATGGTTGTGAAAATGTAAGCCCCATTCAAGAGTATTTCACTTTTATCAGGGCAGTCACTTCAGGAATAGTGGGGGAGAATGGAGTTCCTGAAGAAAACTGTCTACCATCTCGCAAATGAATTGACAACTTTTTTTTTCAAACCTGAAACTATCTGAGTGAGATATGAACCTATTTGTACATTATGAGGGGTTGTGTGTTTTGTAAGCAAACACTTTTGAAGATATCGAAAGACAAAAATGTGTATTATAAACGCAGACAAAGTCAAGGGACTTAATTTTTTTCCCAAAGGGATAATCCACTATAACACCCTGAACCAAAGGTGGCATTTTTTAAAATTATATTTCATGTCTTTTCAGTTTCAACATTGTAACCCTTTCCTTATTTCAGCAATAAGAAATTTTGACTAACGCCATGATTTGAAGCTGTTTGTTTACAATGCCGTCTGTTCTACAGTTTTCGAAAATACTAAATGTTGAAATGGAAAAGAAAGGAACTTGATAAACTATAGCATGCATGAGGGTGGTAATTTTTCTTTAACACTTGTCGTCAATATTACCATCCTGCCTTTAAGGAGGGGCAGGGCTTCATTAACATTACTACTTCAGTTAATAGAATTGGTAAAATTATACCAGATTAACTTCCTGTGTTTGAACAATCAGAATCAAGAGAAATTGGATGAAATATAATAAACTATGTTATACCTTTTATAGACCATATAATAATTGTAGTATCTCTGGAACATGTCATTATAAACTTCCCATTACTGGCTATACCAATATTTATTATCTCTGCAGAATGTTTCTGAAATTATAAATATCATCCTGTTACACCCTATTTATAGTAATGGTACAATCCAGTCTCTTGACATGTATGAGAGACATAACTTCATATGCATATGGATTTGTTTTCCCATATACCATCTAACAATAGTCTTTCTTTAAAATTTGTAAATTTTAAAAAAAATTATAAACTTATAAAATCCCCTAGCTGGTGAAACTTCTCACTCAAACTGCCAACTACAACATTTCCTTTTGCGTGATAGTGCATACTATGATGAAATTTACTTTCAATTACTGGTACATTTGAAGCTGGTGAAACTTCACACTCAAAATGCAAACTACAGTATTTAATTTTGTGTTTTAAATATATCTTTAAAACCTTTCATTTTTAAATACTACACAGAAGTTTATTTCAAAAGATCTACCAGTACTACACTAGTACACTGTACTTCTAGTTAATCAAAAGAAATTTTAACACTGACAGATTCAAAGAAACTCTCACAAATGACATGAGACATTAACTACTTTGTACAGGCAGGCTAAAACCAAATTTATTTGATTTGGTAATAAAAAGATAATTTTACCTTTGGAAAATCAAATGCTGCTGATATATTTCCAGGAGAACCGTCATCTTTTTTACCAATTCTAAATATTCTTACAGTGTTGTCATTACCTAAACTTCCTATAAAAGCTCTGAAAAATAAAAAGAAAAAAAGATTTAATCATATATTGCTAATGCTGTTTCATTTTACATGAGAGGTGAAATATTTTTATTAATTTACATGTATATTGTTCCATTTTATCAATTTGTATCATGTGTTTATTTCTAATGATTAAAATGTTTTTTTTTTTTAATAATAGCCTAAATAGGAAAAAATCAAGGATAAATGAGCAGGCATTTGAGATTTTCGGTAATGACTGAGTAAAAAAGATGACAAAAAAAGTCATCAAATTTTCATCAACATACATGTATTTCAGAATACAAATGTAGTTTTCTAAATACACTTTTAAATTGAATCAGATAATTACTGGGTAATTATAATGACAATCACTCATGCATGTCATGGATTCATCAACCTGTCAAGATATCGAAGTTATCAAAAACCGTCTCAATTGAAAAACCTCAGAAATGTGTGTATAAAAATGCCTCTACCAATACGAATGAAACAGGAGGGGGACAAATAATACAATTCATTTTTCAATATGATCACAATGGCCAGTATGAATTTACTTTTTCCAGTTATAAAAACAATTTGCATGGACAGAAACTGTCTAAATCACTTCTAGACATCACATGTCTTAGTTAAACATAAAAAAGCAAAATTATCAATGACGGTGATGTTTATGTACAACTAATTTTGTAAAATCTTCATCAAGAATATGTTGAAATGTTTACAATTTATACTCACTTTGTATCAGGACTGAATCTCACTTTTGTTGTGTGGTCTAATTCTACATTCGCTCTGATAAATCTGAAATAAAAATGGAAAATCCAAATCAATTATAATACAGTACTGTACAATCCTGCTACACTTTACTGTTTCACTCTGTTGCTGGTATCATGTTCTTTTGTGGAAAGATTATATAGTGAATAATTCTTACACAGTTCCTGATAAATATACATGTATATGCTATCTGCTGACAGGATAAGTATTTTAGGTTTCTTATCATGCCAATATTTACAATGGCACAGGACCCAAAATTTGATTTTTCTTGTGGTTTTTTCTCAGTACTCCACTATCACATTACAGACACTCATGTATATGTTATAAAACTCCATTAATCCATTCCAAATTTATGACTGTTTACATTATCAATACCAATCCCCAGTTTCCAAATAATGGTAAGACTTTCTTTTGTACCCAATAAATTCTATGTAAAATTTTTGAAATTATTTCTCACAGGAATGGGCAAAATGGCTTAGCTTTATCATTTTAGGCCATTTCAGTTAAAAATAAAATGTACACTATTGAGACTAATGGAAGGCTTGTACACTGGCCTGCAATGTCATAAACAACATTACAGACACGTTTGTCCATTAACCTGTTACCAAGCCAACCAGTAAAGGCTTAGGACAAGGAAAAACTCCTTTCTCTCTTGGCACTGACTGGGCTTTAACCAAATCTAAGAAAAGATTGTATTATCTACATTCTTCAAGTATTCAGATGTAAAATGTGATAACTTACTTGTGTTCTTTCTGATTAAAATCTTTTGTATACCACATCATAAGTGTTCTATCTAAAACAAAAAAAGATCAAACAAATAAAAATCATTTAAAGATTATGAAGGAAAAATAGTACCTAGAGAAAATCATTAATCTAAGCAAGCAAACTGGCAAAGTTTCTTGCACAAGGATCTATTCTAAGGTAATCTCAGATAGTTATTAGAATCCCAATATAAGCGTGAAATTTTCTTTTAATATAAGTGAACTTAAAAACCAATGGCAGGGTATGGATTCTGTAAATTTTCCTTATGATTCAATATGATAAAAATTCAGAACTAAACGAAAGAAATGTAGCAGTCTCAGAAGCTAACTAGCAAGAAAAGGAATGTCTGAATTGAATTTCAACCTAGTCTGTAAAAAGACACTGTGATCCCTAAATGTGTGCTTTGACAACGAAGTCACACAAGCTCGTTTCTCATCCAAAAAGGAAAACTGTGCCCTTAAATTTTTATCATGATGATGTAATTTAAAAAATATGCACCAGTCTGATAAGCTTTTAGCCTTGGAGCAGACTTGTCAAGAGTCGCAATTAAGTCTGAACTTACAAAACTTACAATTCTGTTTTCTTTAATATTGGTGAACTTACAACCCCTCAAACCAGCCAAATGACAAGATCTTGATGCTAAAAATGTTGCTTTTTATTCAATATGATGAAAATTCAAAGCAAAAGTGGAAACAAAACAAAAGGAATGCAGCAGTCTAAAAAGCTTATATGCAAGGAAAAGAATACCAGCTTTAGATTTGAACCTAGGCTGTGAAAGGCGCTGTGATATGTAAACCCAAAGCCAACAAAGTCACAGAGACAACTGAACCAAAGGGATGTAGTGTACTGTAAAACAGGGCTCCACAAATGCCAGCAAGGTCAATCGTTGGTTGGCAAAGGGTATATCACCCCCAACCCAAAACCCCCCACCCCAGTCGGCAAAGGGTAAAACCTAACCATCCCCACCCCCAACGAATCGGCAAAGGGTACTGTTTTTGATAAACACCAATCAGATAGGTAAAGAAATAAAAATTAGAACTTTTATTTGAAAAAATTTGAAAAAAAGTACCGGGTACTGCTTTTCATCTTTCCATAACTGACAAGTCGTTGGCAATGCAACAAAACGTATCAAACAGTTAAACTGAATTCTGTTTTGTACATCGGATACCTGTTGTTTTAATTATAAATTATAAGTCGATGTGTGACAATGTCGCATATATAAATATAAATATATATATGTTCATAAATACCATATATCTTGCAAAAATCCCATCACTGGTAATTTAAAATATATCGACATATAACAGAAACAACAAATGATCTTGATACAAAAACCATGTGTAATATCACGATCATGTTGTTGTTGGTTACCTGAAGAATGGTCGTAATAATCTAGCTCTTGGATATAGAAATCGGGGGAGGTTATTAACTATTTATAAACAGGATTGTTCAGGCACGTGTATGATTGTCAATTTGTATATTCTAATAGAAAGATGTGAACAGGTGAAGCCATTAGTAATCAATTAACGTGTAAGGTATTAGGTAATTACCTGTGAATAGGGAAGTTCAGTGAATCGTGACATTGTCCTGATTGCTTTTAATTGTTAACAAACCGGCATTAAAGGATTTTCAATCAGATATTTTTTTACTATTATGGGGGAAAAAAGCCAATTAGGATATTTTTCAATCTGCTTTTTTAAGTTTGAATCAACATTTTTTGCCAAAAATTGGCATTTGTGAAGGCCTGCTCTAAAGTGCTGAACACCACTTTAAAAGTAAGCACCAGCATAATTGACCTTTAAGCTTGCAACAGACTTAAGTATAACAATTTATTACCTTCAGCTGTATTAATCAGATATTTTCCATTTGGGCTAAAATCCAGTCCTAAAATGTAACCACTGTTTCCTTTTAGTGTTGTGGACAGCCATGGATGCAGGAACTGGATAGATTGGCTACGTTTTGGCTTAGATCCTGCTTTGGTCTTTTTTCCGTGCTTTTCAGACTTTTCTGGTTTGCTTTTGGTGGCATTGTTTGTTTCATCAGATTTCGAATCTGCAAAATAAGATGCTTACATAACATTATCTGCATGGACATGATGGGTTACCATTGAACCATGTAAAATAAAACCCCATATTAGCATAACATTTTGGAAAACATTTACTTCACAAATTTCTGAATAGCGAAATATCCAAATATATATACATCAAATTACATGTACCATGAGACAAGAAGTAATAATATTTTAGCTTAAGCATAGCAAAATCTTTACTCATCCAAATTTCCTCTGACCCTTACACACTTTATGTCTAATGGCTGTAATATTTTCAGTTTGAAGCGGAATGGGGTGGCACTCCTAAATCATATCCTGCCAGTTTTTTATGCTGCAAAATGGCTATTATGTGAATATTATAATTGTTATTCATAAAATTTAATGAAATGTTATGTTAAAAGGACTTCCAACATTTAAAATTTCGAGGCTTGGAAACTGTGAACTACACAAAACAAGTATCATGCATGGAAAGAAGACAGGGAACTACGTCAAATCAAACCGAAAGTAACGATTTGTTGGAAAATTGTAACAACAAAAGCACATAAAATAAGCACCATCTTCGGATTGTTTTTTGTCTCGCTTCCCGACGCTACAGAGGAGAACTAACAATAAAACCACGGCACCGACTGCGGCGGTTACTGCTAGAGCTGGAACAGACGAAACTTCTTCGGCCATTGCTGCTGAGGTGTAATTAAATAACCCGAACAAATTCAGTCTTTGATTCTTACGCCACACAGCGTCTTATTACAAAAGAAGGGGATAAAGTTACACAATCACGAGCAAGTGTCAGACTTACAGTTTTTACAAAATTAAGATTAATTTTTAAGGTGAACGAATTTTAATTTACTCGTTAAATTAGTGTGTAAATAATGTAAAGAGTCTCTGATTGAATAAACTAAAAATTTTGAATGATTTTGATTTTCAATGTAAAATCTTGAGTTTGTATTTGCTAAAAATTGGTCTCATTATGGTAGTAAATCTAAATTTTAATCACCAAAGGGTCGTTTTAATTTGTTCATTAATCTGTAATATAAATCCAACTTTCACAATCAACAAGCCTTCGCGTGTTTTTATTTTGCTAAGCTCAACAAATTGTGAAAGAGATCTTGCTATAGCGATGTCGGCTAATAAACTGATAACAGACTGGTTTTCTAAAGTAAAACATGTTCCAAAAGGAGGAAAACAATTAGCAGGTAGATATATGATTGAAACCTTAGTGATAGACTGATCATAACTAAATAGATCTATGTCAGTATCATTGTTTGTATTTAACACACTTCCCTGTTCCTTTTGCAATACTGTTAGAAACAATATAATATTTGTTCTGTTGTTTTATAGGTTTTATATACAGTAAAACTTCGATCGCTCGAACGTCGTTGCCTCGAATACCCCGGATAACTCGAAGTCATCTGTTGGTCCCGACCAATTTCCTATTATATCCTATGTAAATAAACCTCGATGGCTCGAACTTCGTTAACTCGAATACCCCCGCTCGCTCGAACAATAAATATTTTTCAAAAGTATAAAGTTAGTGAAAATTCAACTTCTTTCGCTCGAATAGAATTTTTGTCAGAAGGACATGACTGTGGTCCTGGTCATTGTAAACAAAACACAAGCTGAAGACATATTACAAATTTCATCAAACGTAATAGAGTGGAACGAAACGATTAATCTAGACATATATTAATTAATTAATTAATTATTAACCTAATTGTGAAGTGTCGATATGCTTAGTTCTTTAATCTCTTAATCCGATTACGACACGTGGAAGTGTTTGATCGCTTTTTTTTTAAAAACAGCTCAGTCGCTCGTGCCGTATGATTGCACATCAGGAATCTGTAATTTACATGCCCTTGGAATATGCATAGTAATGTGTATTATCGTTTATCCTGTGATTAAAACGACGGTAATAACTGTTTTGTTTTGTTTTTCTTTATAGTACATGTGCAATAAAGAATAAAGTAAGTTTATTTTGTATCATCACCTGTTGAAATTAAAATAAAGTGCCATATTCTAACCCCTTATCCAAACAACATCATACGGCAGTTGCAGGTCAATATGTAATTTGAAATGAATTTTGTATTTTTATTTGGGATATTTTATTCTTTTTGAATTTTTTAAAAAAATATTTCGAGATAAATAATGAAATTTTAATTCGGACTTTTCATTATTTGACCTTTTAGTTTATTTACATGTAAAACAAATTTAAAGATTCTTTGACGCTCAGTAAACATGAGAACGTGAACCTCCAATCAATATCTCGATGTTCGATCGCTCGAACCCACCGATGGCTCGAATATTTAGTCGAAGTCCCTTGGACTTCGAGCCATCGAAGTTCTACTGTATGTGTTTTTAATAAAGTTGTCAATGCAAAATATGACATTTCGCAGTTCTTTTGCCAATACTATTTATTTACTGATTACTGATTTTTCTAATTATGACATGTTACCAGTGACCTATAATACTAGCTCTAATATACGTCCCTGATATAGTGCTGTAATGCAGGGATTTTTCTGGCCATTTTGGGAAAGGGACCTTGGGATGAAATTGGGAAAATCATTGACAAAATTGACATTTTGGGAAAATTTTTCATTAAACTTTAAAAATTTTCACATTGTCAGCACATCAAATATTTTGCCTGGAATATTTACTTTTTTTGATACATGCTGGTAGTCACTTATTTGTACCAAATCACTCGGACATTAACACAATATTTTCATAGACTGGTTTCAATACAAACATCTGAGAAAGTTGTTTCATGAGTTGCTCCTATTCTACCAGACTCTCATTGAGTATAAGTCAAAATGTGCATAAGTACAGGTTATTATAAAGATACAAAGATTACAAGCTACACCAAAAATATAGTTTTTTCACTTTTTCTTAAGTTTCTCAAATCAGAATCATTTGGGAATTTTTACTTACAAAATTGGGAAAAATGCATGCTTTTTGGCATTGGGAATGGGTCCCTTTACCGGACCCTGTGAGTAGCCAGAAAAATCCCTGTAATGGCACATATCAATATAGCAAAGCCGTTAAGAGTCATGATTTTCAGGACCAGTCCCTGATATTACTTTCTTTTGAAAAAAACTGTAGTAGTTCACATTTTTATTCTTTTGTTTATTGCATAAAAATGAAAAACTACTTCAATTCTTAAACTAAAAAAAAATGTTTTACTGAAATATTGTCATCAATGTGATTTAAACAGTTTTATTAATATTGTGTTTTTTATGATGAAAGAATGCTCTGAAATGTGTTTGGTAGACAGAAACTATTGTAAAAGAAAACACATACTAACTCCAGTTTGATTGGAGATGTTATTCTAATCAGTTACTCTGTCATCTTTGGATTGAGATGGTCATTTAGTTGGGTTCTATGAGCTCTTCAATACACCTAGATGCATTACATAGTGACCTACTAGACCCCCTCTTGCCTCAAAAGTTCAGAATTATTGAAGCCAATTTTTTTTTTTTTTTTTTTTTTTTGAATGATTGTCTTGAATCTTTTCTTAACACAACTTTATAATAAGCTGTGTAGCTAGCTAGAGAGGAGGTGCTTACCTTTCCGGAGCACCTGGGCTCACTTTCTTGATGGAAGTTTACGTGTATAACTAATTTTGCCAGTTTTCAAAATTTTTACTTTGTTTTTGTATTGTGATTTGGATAAAGACTGGTATGTTTGTTTTATGAAAATTTGCAAAAAGGAGGTTGTTAAATTTACAGTAACTTGTATCATATTTTTAAAATATTTTCTTCCCTTGTTTCAGGACCTAAACCTTCAACCAGCAGTGCTGGAGCATCTAATAATGACCTAGAAATCCTGAAGCAATTTGATCTAGCTCTTGAATATGGACCTTGCATTGGTAAGAAGTAAAAGTTTAAAAATGAATTTAAACTTAATTAAGCCGTTACCAGTACAACTGTGTAACTAAAAATAGCATGTAGGTAAATTGTAGTCCAAATGAAGGTTATGTCCATTGTCTGCTAGAATCAAATAAAGTGAAATTTGTGAAAATTGAACACTCAAGTAAATAAAAATATCTAGAATCTAAACTTTGCTAATTCATGGAGTTGTAGTGTTAATCTTATCAGTGAATTAGTCCTTGTGAACTAAAAATGTTTTGAATCTCCAACAAAATTTTCAGTTCCAAAGTGTTCATTTTTACAGGTTCTACTATTTGTTAATGTAGTTTTACAATGGTTGTGTTTGTATGTAAGCTTCTAACTGCCAGATGAACACCTCAGGCTTATTTAGGTGAGAGGAAAAAAAATAAATGAATAAAGATGTCTTCATCTATAGAAAAAAGTTTGTTATTATGTGTAGTATGTTTAATTTGGTATATTTTATAGGAATTACCAGATTAGAAAGATGGGAAAGAGCAAAACAACATGGCATGAATCCACCACCTGAGGTCAAAGATATTCTTACACAGTATAGTGGGGATCCAGAATATACTGAAAGGTATGTTGTTCATATACTTATCATGACATTAATTTCTTGTCTTCCTCTGGGGGCTTATTGACTGAGTAGGTCCAAAACACATCATAACACCTCTCGGTCTAGGTTCAGATCCCACTTGGGCTGTTTTTAGTGTGAGTTTACTTGCCTCAGGGTCATTTTTTTTAGGTATTTCAGTTTTCTCCACCATTCTTGTCAACTTTACTTTTTTTATGATGCAATATACATGTACCTGCTTCTCCAGCTGTTGGTGTATTTGTTTCATATGGTATATTAGAGCTTTTTCTCACTGCAGGAACTTTATATGTACAACAAAGCAAGCTACATGTATATGGAAATTAATTTTGGACTGTGGGATATTGCAAGCCTGATCAAGGCCCTCAAAAAGTTTTATGGCCATTATCACAATATTGTTGAAAAGTATGTATGATGTATCCAAAATTAACTTGCAATATTTGGCATCCAATAGTTTTGTTTTCCTTAAAAAATTTCACACATATTTGGTATAGCTAGCTAGACAGGGGGTGGTAACTCTTTGTAGAAGTTCACATGTTTAAAAAGATTTGCTAGTTTTTTAATGTTTTATTTTTAGTTTTTGATTTGGACATGGACCAGTAAATTTGTGTTTGATCAAGACCTTCTCACAACTTATAGTAACACCTGATTGTTTTTTTTTTTTCAGTTTATGGAAAGACTACCAATTATAAAAATGATACAGAAAATTTGAATGATAAAACATAATGAAATACCAAAGTTCAAGTGACAATGCAGGCTAACAAAAACCAGCAACAAGTTCCCAGGAAAGGAAATTAGAAAATGCTTTTATTACCGTATTTGATAAAACCTCAATCAAATGCCATACTCCAGTGTACCCTATAGCATCTGTTCAGAGCATTTGGAAACATTTATGAAATAGATTCGTGGATTCCGTTTTACAGGGAAAACATATTCATAGGCAATACAGTCTTCATTGGAAATAACAGTTTCACACAATTGTTTTTGAGTGTCACAGTGGATAGTGGATACTTAAGTGACATTGAATAATGGGAATGTGTTTTAAAGGTAATGAATTTAGATAATCAAGCACCATTGCTGGCACTTTGAAAAAATATATACTTGTATTAGTGATGTTAAATGTTAATTTGTATTTTTATTGACTTTATATTTTGTTTTGAGATAAGTAGATAGATATTTGAGATATAAGTGTGTCAAGAATTATTACTTAGGCAAACAATAGAAAGTCACATGTTTCAGGTTTCATTTTCAGAAAAATCTGGGTTTGGTTGGTATTTTACTTTTTTTCCTGAAAACATTTTGGTCATGGGAAATTGAAAAACTAATAAATTTAAATTCTTATTTTAAACATGCTTAAACTGCAGCAGAAAAACAGTAAGATTTTGCATCAGATTTGAAAAGAAAACTTTGGGGTTAAATTTGCTAAAAATAGGTCTGTGGGAAAACCAGTAACAAACCTATTTTTGCTTTGCTTTAAATAATAACCAAACAATAAGTAATGTTTTATTTTTGTGTGTACATTACATGTTATGATAAAAAACTTTTATCAAATCAAATCACTGTAAGTTCCCATATCATATTCTGTTGGGATTTTAGATGTGTAAAATTAATTTTTTTCTAAGTGGACTGGAGTAATGGTGTTTTATGCCCCAGTCAACATTCTTTCACTTGCTTCAAGAGAGTCATTTCTCAGATAATGGAGGAAACAGAGTGCCCAGAGAAAACTATTGATCTTCGGTGATTGAACTTTTAATTTCTAACTTTTTCTAAAAACATATCAACCGTATCCTGAAATATATTTCAAAGTGCTGGCTCCAATATTACAGCACCTCTCACCTCAAAAGTTTAAATCCTAATTGGGACATATATGTATATATTGTGTGAGAAAGTTTATCAGTTTATTTGCCTAAGGCCTGTGGGATTTTTTTACCAGGCACTCTGGTGTTCTCAGTTATCTAAAGACTGAATGCCTTGATATTAGTGGTAGAATCTTGTCCTTGATGTTGGTTTAAAACACCATTACTAAAAAAAAAACAACAAAACATCATTACCCCATTCCCATATATATTGTAAATATGGTTTTCTTTACATTATGTAACACATGCATTGTATTGGGGACCAAACAAATGAGTGATCAGATCTTGTAAGAAGTTTATTTGTTAAGGACATACTGTATTCATTAAAGTTTAAAATATCTGGGCCATATGTTCAAAAGTATAGTTTGACCAAATGGTTAGTGAAAATTCAAAATTAATTCAAATCAAATACATTTATTATGGACATAGTGTTTTAATTCGGATTATTTCTGTTTGATAAAAACAGTTGTATGTATCAACGTTTGAACTTGAATTTTAAATATATTGACTTATACTCAAAATCAAATTTTCTCTAACCAACTGGATAAGCTAACAAAGCTTTAAACAAATGGACCTTGGAGAACTAGGTTATGTTGTAGAATCATTCATATTTGTTGGGTTAAAATTTCGTGGTTTTGCCTTTTTAAAAAAATCTGTTGATAGAAATTTTCATGAAATTGAGCTTTATGAAAAAATCTTATTGAGGGCAATGGTAATTAAAAATTTTCGATGACATTTAATTTAGTGGTTTTCAGTAACCCACGAAAGTAACAAAATTTAACCCCCCACAAATATTTGTGATTTTACAGAAGTTTTGTTTACCAGTAAATCTATAATATTTTAAAAAATGATGTTGTTGAAGTTGTGACAATTGAATATTTAGACATGTTTTGATGTAGTTTTTCTTTCAATTTCCTTAGCCTTATTTATTATTATTATTATTATTATTATTATTATATTAAATATTTATTTATTTTTTTTGTTTTTAGATTACTTGTCATCTTTGATCTTTTATCCTATAGTTAAAAATAATATTATCTGCCATTACACATGTAATACATAATTTATAGAGGTTAGACATAGTGGTAGTTTGAAATACCCACTGCTTTAAGATTTTGTTTGTCTTGTTATATTCCAGTGGTCCCTGTTGTTGTCTAAGTATTGTATACAAAGATTTTTTAATATATCTTGTACATATGCAATTTATCACAAAAATTTTATGCATTTTTTTTTCACAAAAATGTCTTGCAGATTTCCTAATGTTAACAAACTGTTAAACCCCTTTCTTCTACAAGTATTATGTGGCAGCAATTGATTTTTTAGATGCTTATGTTTTTGTTATGTTTTGTTTTTTTTTTAAATTGTAATTTTGTGAAATAGAGAAACGATAGGTAGAAAAAAAAATCCAATCTGAATACCACAAACAAATCATAATTAAAACCTGTCTCTTCTGTCTGTATGATACAATCATATACATGTAATTGTTCAATCATTTAAAAGGAATTGGATTTGATTAATGGTGTTTTACACCCCAGTCAAGATTCTTTCACTTAAATCAAGTTGGTCATTTCTGGGATGGTGGAGGAAACCAGAGTGTCCTGTAAAAAAATCCAGAGTACCTTGTGAAAACCACTGACCTTCTTATAGTAAACTGACAAACTTTTTCACTCTAGGATCTGTATGAGTGGGTTTCAAAATTCAAACCTTGTGAGATAAATGTGCTGCGGAAGCATGCCTATTAGACCACTAGCCACTGAGGCCCCACCCCCAACCCCAATTCAAAAGGGGCTTTGGTGCATAAGTGGTCTAAAGTAACAGCTTATTGATCACAGAGTTTCTCATGAACTAGGTAAATATCTATTATGAGAAAGTTTGTCAGTTTGCTTGCCTAATGTCATTGGTTCTGTTTTGATACTCCAGTTTTCTCCACAATCCCAGAACTGATTCAAGTGAAAATCGTATCTTGATTTTGGCACCATTACTTTTACTTAAGTCCCAGATTATCAATATTGTGGCTGTTTTTCATGTGGCTTATTTAAAAAATTGTCTCAGATTTTTAAGTTTTGATTTTTTATTTTAAATTAAATTTTTATATTGTTAACTTAATTAGTATTTATTTAATTTTCTTTTTATATGAATTTTAAACATACATATTTGTTAGATAATATTGATTTTGTTATAATTATTGTGAAGTAATTTATGAATATTTAATAAATATCCAAAGAATTTTTTAAAACTGTCTCTCTCTTTATATACCAACTTCTTATGAGTGCCTCTAATTGGTTTATCAACATATATGCAATACATAAGTTTTAAACAATCAGTTGTATTTGGAATCGCTCAGGTTGAACTTTTAACTGTAAAAGTAGCTTGGGAAGTAAACTTTTTGCATTTTCATTCTATATCAGCATTTAAAAGAATTGATCATGTAGTAACTGAGTGAACCCCATTTTAGCACTTTACTTTTGGTATTCTGTAGTAACGCAGTGAACCCCATTTTAGCACCTTTAATTTTGGTGTTCTTTAATAACTCAACAAACCCTGTTGTAGCAACTTCAGTTTGGTGAATAATTCCCATTTCATTTTTCTCTCAACAATATTTTAAAAAAGTTAAGTTTTATGAGACAATGATTTGTATTGTTCAACAAATCTACACTAAACAATTTGATATAACATTAAATGTCTTTAAAATTGACATCGAAATATGGCTTAATTTGAGTTGAGTGTACACTTAATTGAGTTAATGATTGTGAAACTGTGAACAGGTAAAGAGGATGCAAATCAGTAATCAGATTTGTCCTTTTCCAACATTATTTTCTGCATTATAAAACATAAGCTTTAAGCTCTGTCATGTCTTACTCTTGAATTTGTTAATTTATAAAAATTCAAAAGTAGCACATGTTCAAGATACATAACCTGTGTAAAAAGACCACCCTTGGGACTGAGCGATAGACAGGTTGAAGCGACATTTCGAAATAAAAAGGGTGGACTTTATTCACATTACACATTCAGACTTTACGTATAGGGTCATTATACATGTATAGTAAAATCCATTTAAAAACTTAGACTGGTTGCTATAGACAGATGAGCTTTTTATAGAGGTGGCCTCTATAATAGGTTATACTGTGTTATGTTACATCAATTTTTATTTAAAATAGAAATTTGTACAAAGAAACATGTCCTTAGGAACAGCCAACATAAACAAGAAAAAATACAAGTTAATGTTAGAAACAGCCAAGGGACCATTACAATGGGAACACTGATCATAAAAAACTTGCTTTTGTATGGGTACTTTGGTCCAGTGTTGTGGTCAACAATTTATCAGAGGGTCCCTGACCATGCCACTTATTTTACAACCAGTGGTCCATTTGTCTGAACTTAGACAAATGAAATACAAATGCTAGTTTTGTACAATATGTATTCATTAGAACCATCAAAAAGATTATTATAAGATTAAAATATAAATAGTGACTGTTTCTTAGCAAACACTTGGAAATTTGAAAATAGAAGTCAGAAGTATCCAAAAGAGACCTCAGAACTGATATTCAATGTCACAGTAGACATGACATGCTAAAGAACCCTAAAGGAGTAGGTTTTTGTTGTTGTAATGTTGTCTAACATCGCATAAGCAATTTTCAGCTATTCACGACAACAGCAAGATAATTAATCTCAATTGATTAATCTAAGTACAACTTCATGTATGCATGTGGTGTACAAGTGTGTATTATGGTCTGTCTAGCATGCACTCAGGGCCACTTTTTGGTAATGTGCTAGCTCACTGAGTCAGTATACCGCAAACAAGCATTGGCTGAACCTGTGTGTTATGGTCTGCCTAGCATGCACTCAGGGCCACTTTTTGGTAATGTGCTAGCTCACTGAGTCAGTATACCGCAAACAAGCCTTGGCTGAACCAGTTGATACTGTATTCTTTTAGTGCAGAGTGCCAGGCGAGGAAGCAGTATCTCAAATATTGAAGTCTTATATATGGCCCACCTGGGGATTGAACATACCAGACTTTCTGTCACTGTCCAGTCCCTAAAGAAATAGGAATTTTTCACCAATTCTAGTGAAAAGCAACTGATCCCTAAAAAAAAGAAATTTTTCACCAATTCTTGTGAAAATTGACATATAGCTATAATTATACTAATAGATGCTGAATAAATAATAAGAGACAAGATAGAATAAACTTAAATGGAGTATTTTATTAAATATAAAACATTATATGTGAACATGGTGTATTGATTAAATAAATCCAACTTGTAAACCATTTTGTAACAAAAACCTTGTAACCTTAACATATTTTCTGATTATTCATTACATGTACTGTTATTTTAGATGTAGCACTTAATACATGTATGTATTTTTTTTTTATCTTATTACTCTACAGATTATTCATTTTGACAAAAAAGAAAAAACACAAAAAGAAACAAATGACTAATTGAGTGAAACCAAGACATGAAATATATTGAAATTCTTAGAAACATAAGGACCAAAATTTCTATTAAAAGAAAAAAAAAATTATTGTGATATTGGACACACACACACACTATATTAAATGAAAAAGTGTTCTTTCTGATATGTTTGTAACATGTTTACAAGTACGAAAAATGGTTTGTCATATTTTAACTAATCTCCTTTTTTAAAATTAAATTACTTATAATAACCATATAGTTGAAAATCTGCATGTATAGATGTTGTACATGTATTGTTTGATCTTACCAATCATTAAAATAGACATCAAAGTCACCATAAATTGAAAAAAAAAAAGATTTTTTTATCAATACATCTTGTTCAACTTTAAACGAATGCACTGCATTCAATTTCAACTTCCCTCTAAAATCACAGTTTAGTGCATGGTATTTAAAAATAAATTTCTATAAAAAATCTTATTCAAACTAAAGAGAATGACTGAAACATCATAAACCATTCCTCTTGGAAAATAATAATAATAAATATATTAATCAATTTATGACATAAAATTTTAAAACAAGAGGCCCATGGGCCTTAACGCTCACCTGAAGATATGTCCAATATTGTTTGCAAAGTGCAATAGACAATAAATTAAGTACAGAAACTTTAAAAGATAATTAATAATTTTAGTATTCCTATGTTGATATGACCTTTAGCTTTGAACATATAACCTTAAACCATATATCAAAATGACCATTGTTGCAATACCTACAATATTCTAATAAACATGCCTATACAAAAAGTTAATAGTTTTCAAGATAATTAGCAATTTAAGTCTTATTTTGCAGCTGTGACCTTGAACTTTCAACATATGACTATGAACCATATATCAAAATGATCTTTGTCGCAATACCTACAATATTCTAATAAACATGCCTATACAAAAAGTTAATAGTTTTCAAGATAATTAGCAATTTAAGTCTTATTTTGCACCTGTGAGCTTGAACCATATATCAAAATGATCTTTTTCGCAATACCTACAATATTCTAATATACATGCCTATACAAAAGTTAATAGTTTTCAAGATAATTAGCAATTTAAGTCATCTTTTGCAGCTGTGACCTTGACCTTTCAACATACGACCTTGAACCATATATCAAAATGACCGTTGTCGCAATACCTGCAATATTCTAATATACATGCCTATACAAAAAGTTAATAGTTTTCAAGATAATTAGCAATTTAAGTCTTATTTTGCAGCTGTGTCCTTGAACTTTCAAAATATGACTATGAACCATATATCAAAATGATCGTTGTCGCAATACCTACAATATTCTAATATACATGCCTATAGGAAAAGTTAATAGTTTTCAAGATAATTAGCAATTTAAGTCTTATTTTGCAGCTGTGACCTTGAACTTTCAACATATGGCCTTGAACCATATATCAAAATGATCTTTGTTGCAATACCTACATTATTCTAATATACATGCCTATACTAAAAGTTAATAGTTTTCAAGATAATTAGCAATTTAAGTCTTCTTTTGAAGCTGTGACCTTGACCTTTCAACATATGAACTTGAACCATATATCAAAATGATCGCTTTAGCAATACCTACAATATTCTAATATACATGCCTATACAAAAAGTTAATAATTTTCAAGATAATTAGCAATATAAGTCTTCTTCTGCAGCTGTGACCTTGACTTTTGAACATATGACCTTGAACCATATATTAAAATGATTGTCATGTCAATACCCACAATATTCTAATATACAGGCCTATACAAAAAGTTAATAATTTTCAAGATAATTAGCAATATGTCTTCTTCTGCAGCTGTGACCTTGACCTTTGAACATATGACCTTGAACCATATATTAAAATGATTGTCATGTCAATACCCACAATATTCTAATATACATGCCTATACAAAAAGTTAACAGTTTTCAAGACAATTAGCAATTTAAGTCTTCTTTTACAGCTGTGACCTTGACCTTTGAACATATGACCTTGAACCATATATCAAAATGATCGTCATGTCAATACCTACAATATTCTTATATACATGCCTATACAAAAAGTTAATAGTTTTCAAGATATAGTGACAAATATATAATTTTTAGCAATTTCCCCACTCAGTGCCTTACAATTTCCCCATTTTGAGCCCCATGGCTACCATTTGTGCAAATCTGAAAATAGATGACCTAAGGATGTCATAAATGAAATAACTAAGGTATATCTCTTGTAGATTCAGAGGAGAAGATTTTTAAAGTTTTTCACTATTATCCCCCTTATGGGGCCCCAAGGGGACATAACTCCTTCATTTGTGCAAATCTGAAAGGGCTTTACCCAGGCATGATGGTTACTAAGTTTCATTAAATTTGGCCCAGTGGTTTTGGAGGAGAAGATTAAAATGTAAAAAGTTTACGCACGACGGACGACGCACGACGCACGACGGACGAAGATGGATAGCAATAGCTCATCTAAGCTTTCAGCTCAGGCGAGCTAAAAATACCAAAATATAACACAAGATATAACATACAGAATAAAATAAAAACAAAAATTAAATATAATGAAATGAAATAAAATGAATAAAATAAAAAAGGTCTCTCAAAACAGCAATTTATTATAACCATTTTATAATACAAAAGTTACAAAAAAAAAAAAAAAAGAAATTAATAATCAAAAATATAAAAATCACTGGTATGCTTGTATACTGCTAAATATATTTAAAAAAAAAAAAAAAAAATTAACTTATATACTAACCAAAACAAAATTATACATAAGAATTTTTGAACTGGTTTCAGAGAGAGGTTTTACATGATTGTTTGAATAGAACAGGTTGGTATTAACAATATAAAACAACAATGCAACAATGAACAATAACAAATAACAATGATCCATAACAACAACATCTGAACAATGAAATCTTTTCTTCTTTCACTCATCTCCATTTTAAAACTGAGATGCAGACTGCTTGTTCAGGTAATCCTGGAAAGAGATAGAGAAAAACTTAAATATATAACAAAAATACTGTCAAATTTTGATGTGCCATATGTGCACATTTCAGAAAATCATTCCTCATCAGTGACAATAAGGGCCGAAAAGTTTAATAGATAAAAACATAAGCCAAACAGTCGAATATTAATGAATCTAAAATTTTAACAAGTAAACTGACAAACAACATGGAAAACCAACAAGTTTTAACAAGCAAACTGACAAACAACATGGAAAACCAACAAGTTTTAACAAGTAAACTGACAAACAACATGGAAAACCAACAAGTTTTAACAAGCAAACTGACAAACAACATGGAAAACCAACAGAAGTTTAATAGATAAAAACATAAGCCAAACAGTCGAATATTAATGAATCTAAAATTTTAACAAGTAAACTGACAAACATGGAAAACCAACAAGTTTTAACAAGTAAACTGACAAACAACATGGAAAACCAACAAGTTTTAACAAGTAAACTGACAAACAACATGGAAAACCAACAAGTTTTAACAAGCAAACTGACAAACAACATGGAAAACTAACAAGTTTTAACAAGTACACTGACTAACAACATGGAAAACCAACAAGTTTTAACAAGCAAACTGACAAACAACGTGGAAAACCAAAAAAGTTTTAACAAGTAAACTGACAAACAACATGGAAAACCAACAAGTTTTAACAAGTAAACTGACAAACAACATGGAAAACCAACAAGTTTTAACAAGTAAACTGACAAACAACATGGAAAACCAACAAGTTTTAACAAGTAAACTGACAAACAACATGGAAAACCAAAAAGTTTTAACAAGTAAACTGACAAACTGGCTGATAGGTACTTGAACCTTGGTGGTTAAATGAATCTGTGATCCAGAAGCAAAATATGCTTTAGATTATTTAATTGGAAATAAGTACACTTGTGATGTTACGACAAATAATGACTTATTTGTACGTCATTTCAGAAATGTGTACTGCTACTAGAGGCATTGCTGAAATATTTGTATCTTAAAAATATTGTTTTACTTCAAAACTTAAATTTTTTTTTTGATGTTTGCAAGTACTTTACAAAAATTACCTTTCAACAGATTTTTGTTGTTGTTGTTGTTTTTTTGACAGTGAATCACAAGGATTTTGAATGCTCCATTTCATTAAGTAATTGTTCTTTAATTCCCAGCCAAGAATTTTTAACTTGTGTTGAAGTGGTCAGTTCTTGGATGGCTGAGGAAACCAGAGTTACCAGAGGAAACTACTTGCCTTCAGCAAGTGAACTGACAAACTTTCCCACTTGAAGATCTTACTGAGTAGGAATTAGGCATATGGAGGTGCTATGATTGTCGCTCAAAATTTTTAGTAAGCAAATTATCCAAAAAATAAACCATGTCATTGCATTAAGATGAATTAAATGTGATAACTTACATGTATAGCATCTATTTCTCTCAACATAGCAATAATAGCCTGATGCCTATTTTCCAAAGTTTGGTTGATTTCATGAAACCTTTCGCCTGAAAAAGGAATATAAAATAAATGAGATTCATACAATTTCCAAAATATCTTTAAAATCTTATACCCAGTGTTTTCTCCAGAGTGCGTTTCTTGCGTTTTTGACGCGATTTTTTTATGAATGGCACAACTTGGTTTTGCTGTTGCGTTATTTTTGACGCAATTATTTTTACATAGATTGAAATCGGCTACTTTAGATAATATAAAAGGTGACGGGACTGAAAACGAAAGTACTGAGCAGAAATTCCGTATTGTCGTACCTCATGACTATCGTACCATATTAAAGGAAGCTAATTATTAATAAAGGAACCTGTCATATAAGCGCTCTTTGCATCAGGCATAAAAAAAAAGATGAAACAATCTCGTTTGACAACGTTTAATGACTTGTGTCAAAGTCCTGCACGGAGCTCTGAACATGACCAGGCGGCATCTGGTAGTAGCTTACTTGCAGACGACTCACAGTCAAATTAAAAAAAAACTTATGTAAATCGAGATCTTAATAAAATTTGGTTAAACAAATATCCTTTAATGATTTATGAAAATAATAAAATCATATGTAAAACAGGCATATTGGAAGGGGTGGATAATAATAACGAATGATAATGGTCTGTTGACTTGGGTTGATGGTAGAACATTCAGTAATTTCTGTTTTGGGATACTGTCGTGATTTTACTGTTGCAAATATTACAGATATAAGTAGCATTTGAAATAGAACATTTAAACATAGACAAAGAGATTAATACAGACCCTCTAATTACAAACAAAATATTTCCTTTATTGTAAATTATTGAAGAAATTAATTTTTATTCCAAAAATTTTATGACCCCTTCATTTTGAAAAATGACCCCCTCTTTTCATGTAAGGGGGTCATCAATGGCCCCTGTTTTAGTAAGCTGGAGAAAACAATGTATACCATGTTATAAAACCATATATTTGATAATGATTTGTTAATTTTTATTCATGTTAAAAATTTCTGATAATTGTTAATTAATCTAATCAAACTTTAACCTTGATCCTATCACATAATACATACATGAATTAGCCAAGAAGGATCAGTTAGACTTGTCTAAAATCTTTGATACTGTACCCCAATATGAGAATGTTACTTCATGCAAATTGACTTCCAAGAACAAGTGTTACTCTTGTTAAATAATCAATTATAAAATGAATTTGTAATATATCTTGGAATGTCATCCATGACAAGCTACACACTCATATCTCTTAATCAGTAACAATGAAGATGAAATACTTTACCAAAATAGTGAGCAGTATCTCTTATCTGTTGTTCCTGTTCCTCAATAAATTTGTCAACTTGAGAGGTGGACAGTTCTGCTGATTGCTGATTGAGATAATCATAGTTTATCTGTCTGATCTTGTGTGATTGTTCTATCCATTCTTGTTTCCAATCATTCAGATGTTCATACAGCCTTTCAATATCACTTTCCTCTTCATCCAAATCTGCTGATACTGAGTCAATCTTTCTGTTCAATTTTGCATTTTTAAATGTTATTTTTGTAGAATAACTTTGATGATCTGATAAAAAAAAAAAAAGAAAAATAAAAATGAATTAAAAACAGCAAATGCAGTCACTTAACTTGTTTTCTAATCAAATATGTCGACAAGGGCTTCAGTGGTTGTGATTTGCTGGTTGGAGGGTCTTAATTATAATTAATTTTTAAGTATTTCAAGATGAACAGTTCAAGAATTGTGGTTGTCACCTGAGAACATAGAAAAAAGGCATAAATTATCAAACCGACTGATCATTTTCTAACAATAAGATTTGACAGAGTGAGATTCAAACCTAAGCATCAAGAAGGGCTAAAATCTGCAACCCACTCAGCCACCCAGAATCCTCAGATGTTTCAGACTGACATACAAATATTGTATACTCACCATCAAGACATTTCTCTATATCTGCCATCAGGTCAAGTATTGCTATACCATTCTTAACAACTCTTTTCAAATCTGTATTAAATAGATAATTAGGAAAACAATACAATATTCAATTAAAAGTCTTTTAAAAAACAGTTACCATGCAATCTCTCTCTATCTCTCTCTCTCTCTCTCTCTCTCTCTCTCTCTCTCTCTCTCTCCGTCTCTCTCTCTATCTCTCATGCTTAAATATGGAAAGAAGATTTTAAAGGAAGTTTTCAAAAGTTAAACAACTTATATTTTGTACAAGAATGAGAATTTTTATTAAAGTTATATGAATATCTTTAGTATAGTTTGAGAAAAAATACTCATATTTTTAGCTAAAACAAGCAAGATTAGTAAGTGATCATCCATCATTACTCAAATAAAGATTCTGATTGGTTAATTTGAAATTTTCATGAGCCATGTGACATAACACACCTCTATGAAGACTTGACAACTTCATTCTCCTGTACAAGTACACAGATACCATGAGGAACATAACAGCAAAATATACAGTATCAAACAAATCAGGTAAACTGAAGAGCTGAAGAAAGACATGTACAAAAGAATGAAAGAAAAGAATACAGAAAATCAAGTTTAGAAAGACAATTATTACTAGTTAAAAGAGATTTACCGTAAAACCTTGAAACAGAGTCATTTACATCAGCAAGTGCTCAGCAAGCAACTATCCTGACTATGTCATAAGTTCAGAGCTAGTTATTGAGACTTTATAGTAGAGATTCAGATTCAGATTAAATTTTCTAGGTTATATATTATACGTAAACCATAGTTTATTTGTTAGGACAAGTTTTTAACATAATTAACAAGTGTAAGATAAATGATAAATAGATTGTGATTGGTCGAGAAATGTTATTTTTTGTGTCCAGAACAATGTGATTCTAAAGTCAATGAAATGGGTGCCACATCTAGATTGAACACTGTAAAAGTAATATTTAAAAGTGTAAAGGTTAAATAGAATAGTGATGCAGGAAGCATGTATAAAGCATTAAACATGAAGTATTAAAGAAAAGTGAAGTGGAAATTTAATACATTAAAAGGTAAGGGTTAGAAAGTAAAATCCTATGATTTTGAATAAATAATGTCAAAGACAAAATAAGAAATTCTGCATAGATCAAAATGAAACAAAAAGACCCAGTTTGTTGACATTACCAAAACATATACAATATGCAAAGATTCTTGTACAACAGATAGAGCAAAAGCTTTTAAGATAAAAGTTGTTGTCATGCACATGAATGCAAATTGTCTGGCAAGACTCAAGTAGTTTCTAACATTTTTCCACAAACAAATTTAAAGTGTATGAAAGTAGGATTATCAACCTAAACTCAAGTTGACAACACTTGGCACTTTTCAAGCAAGACCTCTGATTCTTAAGGGTTTTATTTTGTGTACATACCTCAAGATCTTTAACAGCAGAACCAATTATGATGAGAGCTTCTGCTTCTAAAGTGGTTGGCATTTTATCACTATGTTCAATGATCATCTCATCCAAAAATTCAGCATGTGATGTCATATTAACAGCTGTTGTACACTATAACAAAAGATATTTCAAAAATAAACATTTTAAACTGAAAAGTATCTAAAGATTAATCCAGGTGTTTTTTTTTTTTTTTTTTTTTTTTTTTTAGAGAAACTTACCTTTTTGGAAATAGAAGAAATTGAACTGGTGCGATTTAGAGAAACTTACCTTTTTGGAAATAGAAGAAATTGAACTGGTGCGATTTAGAACTAAATACATGTTTATATTGTTTTGATTTATAAATCAGTACACAATATAAATTTATTTTGTTTATATGTATTAGCTTAATAATATTCACATATGTTTTAATAATGTGCTAATAAACTAGATCAGATTAAGGTTTTGCATATCCTCTGGGTTTGGTTACAACAGGTTGTTCAGTACCTTTATTTTTATTCAATTATATCTTTTTTTTTTAATTTATGATATATATCCAAAACTATACCTGAAGATCCACATCCGCACCATATGTGATGTTTGTCTGTGATAATAGATCTACAGCGGGTGGCTCCACAGCTGATTGAACAGTAACATTTGGTTCCATAACCATCCAATCCATAAATTCATTGTGGGATGTCATATTAGCATCCACTGGACACTGCTTTGATAGAAAAAGAAATCAAGAAATTAATTACCATAGTCTTGATTTCAAGACTTGCCAGCAGATTTTTTATTACCAGTAGTAAGGTTAGGTGTCTATGTAAAGTGAAGGATTTATTATCACAATTGACAAGAGACATAAAATTATATTTGATAATGTTGCAGGTTAAACTTCTGTTTCTGATTTATGAGTATTGGTAAATGTTTATTTTTATAGCCATGGAAAAATGATTAAAAAATTCTGATGTTTAAAAGCACGTTCCATAAACTGAAGTAATGGAGAATCTTGTCTCCAAACACCTTTAGTTCAATTATAAATTCATTATTCAAAATATACAAGATTTTGTTCAGCTAATTCAAATTAAAATGAATGCAGTTTTAAATGGACAACCAAAGTCAGTTTATCAAATATGAAGGTTAGTTTTAAACTGGTATTGTAACCAAATGTTATCAAATCCAACTTCTAAAACTTAAAGTTACTATTAGTTTCAATTAGTTATAGTTACACCAGTGGAATTCATCTTTAAAATCTAAGTTCAACAAATTGATTATCCAGATTGTAGTTTTTAGACAAGGAATGCTGTAATGAAATGAACATTACACAAATTATAATTATTCAAAAATAAAGTGTTGAATCTAGCATAAGGGAAAATGACTCTTTCAAAACTATGTCATAGTTATCCAGCTCGTTTTTTCAATATGCACTGAACAATATTTCAGAATGAACTATCAAGTTTCAAATTACTTGAATTTTGGCTAAGACTGGTGGATTTTTGTTCATTTTTTTAAAAGATTTAAGTAAAAATAAAGAAATGGCAAATGTATACCTCAAAACCATCATCAGTAACCATGGTAACATCTGTAATTTTCATCTGTGATGGTATAGTGGTTAGCTCTACGGCTGATGGCAGTGTGGCATTTGGTAACATTTCCATTTGATCCACTGTCCCAGTGTTAAGCATCATATCACCATGCATTGTAGAGCTAGGTGGCAAGAAAAATGGAAAACTGAAAATAAAAAATTGAAGGAGTAAGTATTTGATAAATATATAGATATAAACTACAAGTACAAAAAGGGTGTAAGTAATATTTTATTAAAACCCTGTAAATGGGAAAAATTGCTGGTAAATATACCATGCCTGAGTATTAATTTACTTTCAGAACCATACCTTGAAATGCTTTAAACTCAGTCCCAATTGATTTAAATATTACTAGTGGTGACAAAATCTTCTATGGCATCTTTTTTCATCATACATTTTACTCTTTATTTATTTAGTTTTTTTTTTTTTTTTTTTTTTTTTTTTGAGGGGGGGGGGAGGCGGGGTTTAACCATAACTATTTTATATGTAAATTATTATCTCTAAATCTCTATGATTTGCAGGGGAAAAGAGGAAAATTAAAGTTTTATTCAGAATAAGCGCAGTTTTGAATAAGAAATTAAAACCATAGAAGGTATGCAAGATATCCTGTTTAAACCCCCCCCCCCCCCCCAATTTATTCTGAAAATAAATAAAAATAAATCTGTGGAAATAAACGACATTTACCTCATAAAACTTTCATCACACGATTCCATGTTGTCTAGATTTTGTATGCTAACAATAAGGTAAATGAAACCCAAGAAAAACATCATGTTAGATCGAATAAATTGCAGAGCAAATGTAACGCAGCCTCCTCGTCCGATAATTCCCGGAAAGTAAACAAACCGTTGTCAAAGTAGCCGTGGTAACAGCACACTTTTGCGTGTCACATGGTCATGTATGAAAAAGCGCCACCTCTGTATTGCGCAAGTTTGCGTGTCACATGGTCACGTATGAAAAAGCGCCACCTCTGTATTGTGCAAGTTTGTGTGTCACATGGTCACATGTGACAATTAAAACGCCAACTATGGTCCGTTTTATTTTTTTACAAAAAATTATTTTTAATGAAATACAAAATTAAAAATCATAGATATAAAATGATAAATAGAAGAAAAAAAATTAAATAGAAAAATTAATTAATAAAATCAGAAGAAAATATCACCGAAAATGCAGACTAGTGTAACAGTGCAAATTTTGCCCTCTTTAATATAAGTACCTGAATTTATGCATTAATTTCATTTTATGTTTAAAATTCTTTAAAGAAATAAAATGCCTAGTACTTTACTTTATTTTTCAAATCAGTATCCTTGTGACGGTACATATTGTCGCCCAGACGACAATATGTACCGTGGCTTTTACTGACTGTACAATATACAATATGTACTTTTACTGACTGTACATATTGTCGTCCCTGCACATAATGTCGCCCCGACGACAATATGTACCTTCATTTACTGTACATATTGTCGCCTACCTTATATGGTGTATATTGTTGGAGATGATGATGATGATATTTGAATATTCACAAAAAGATTAATCGAATACAAAAAATGGTTTTACTTTCAATATTAAAAACCCTAACCTTAATAAATACTGTAAGTTACTGTAACTAAACTTATGTACTGGTTATATGGTTATATAATATGTGCCTGCCTTAATCCCGGTGTTGTGCTCTCTCTCTCTCTCTCTCTCTCTCTCTCTCTCTCTCTCTCTCTCTCTCTCTCTCTCTCGGATTCATATTTTTTACCTGCAGCGATATTCATTTCTCAGACAGGCAGCCCCTAATTCACACGAAAATGCTAAATGTACACTTTAATATACATATAGAAAACTTTGTATTTGTTTCATATGAAAGGGTTGGGCATAAAGTATTTTTATCCTGTAACATTTGAATCCGCTTGATCATTATATAGCGGCGAATGAAGACCGTCCTCCTTAAAGCAATTAGTCTAAGTAAATGTTAATTATTCAACATCCGATTTTTCGTTTCATTTGTATGAAATCCAACGAAATGATAAATAACAATCATTCAATAAACATACTAGCGATTTTTATACCGATGTCTTTTCTGGCAATGCGTGTTTAATTTCATTTTTGAAACGCATGATCCAACAGCATAATGTATTTCATGTAAGCGGAAAGTAGAAGATTCGGGCCTGGTGAAGCTTTCTTTCCTCCAAATTTTTTGAAATATCATTTGTAACCATTAATTTTCAGAGACATTTTTAAGGATATAGTATTAAAATACTACAATTATTAAAATGTTTAAAAGTGATTTTGATAAGATAAAGTCATTATCCCATCCCGTTTTTTTTTTCATTTAAACGTTCAAATTAATAGAAAAGTAGCTCTTTTCTTTTGTGTTCCATTTTTTCTTCCCCATCGTTAGTTAAACATCAATCGAAACATTATTTATGGTGAAAAAGGTACAAATATATAATGTCACCGGCGTCAGAATTTGCCAAAATGTGATGTACATTTTGTCCCCCATTCTACTGGAAAAAATAACGGCTCAACTCGGTTCATTTTGTCACCGGCGACAATCTGTACCAATGTACAATATTATATGGGCGACAATATGTACAGGGGCGACAATATATACCGTCATAGACTGTACATATTGTCGCCCATATAATATTGTTTAAAATGTTGAAGTTTATGATGATGATGATGATGATGATGATGATGATGATGATTGCATGTACAATCAGAGACACATCAAGACTTATTGTACCCAAAATTGTCACTATAGTTTTAACAAACAGCAATTACTAAACAAAACTTAAATGTGAGTTGGCTTTTTTGTGGATATCCTTCAATGTTATATGAATGATTGACAGCTGATGAAAGCTGAAAATAAGGCATTTGCGAGTACAGAATTCAAGCTGCAAATGTAAAAATGTTCAAATAGTTTAATATACCGTGTAAATTTTGGGATGGTGGTGGAAATCGGGGTGTCCGCAGAAAACCACCTACCGGATCGGTGTCAAGAGAACCGAAAAACTTCCTCAAATTAGGATCTGTCCAAGTGAGATTCGAGCCTAGGCGGTGAGAGGTACTGTAATCTGTAGACGAGCTTTTAATTTAGACTAATCTGACTAATCTGAAACCACGAGAATGGAGTGGATAATTGTGTTTTACACTAAAGTCATGTCTTTTGGTCTTTGATGGATGAAAACTGAAGAGCGCGGAGAAAACTATCATCTAACGGTACACAAATGAGGCGCAGTGATGAAGGCCTAGATGTCCTTAACCACTCGACCATCGGCACACCGTTTTATTGGAGAAATTAATGCTTATATTTAAAGAATTGCATACATTTATTTGAAGCGTACAAAGATTAAATGTATTTTAGTTGAAAAGTACGATTTAAGATCATTATAAGGATATTAATATGACATTTAATTTTAGTAGAATGGTTTGTCAAATTGTATTTCAATAATATTATTTATTGATATATTTAATAAAAAATACTAAAAAAGTTTTTTTTTTTCCTTTGCTTAGGCTCTAACGAGAGAGAGAGAGAGAGAGAGAGAGAGAGAGAGAGAGAGAGAGAGAGAGAGAGAGAGGTAATAATTTGACTTCATTTGATTTAATGGTGTTTTACGTCCCAGTCAAGAATATTTCACTTATACCGAGACGTCACCAGCTATAGGTGAAGTGCCAGAAATTTTTACCTTTGCAGTGCGTATGGGGCATGTGCAGGGAGGGTTCTTTAATGCGTCACAACTGCTGTGACAAGGGGCATCGGTTTCTTTTAAAAATGTAATAAAACTATCAATGGATTTGCCGGCGACAATATGTGCCGATATGTGATGTACATATTGTCACCCATATTGCAGGAAAAACAAAAGTCTCATCTCGGTACATTTTGTCGCCGGCGACAATATGTACCAATGGACGACAATATGTAAGGGGCGACAATATGTACAGGGGCGACAATATGTACAGGGACGACAATATGTACCGGGGCGACAATATGTACCAATGGACGACAATATGTACAGGGGCGACAATATGTACCAATGGACGACAATATGTACAGGGGCGACAATATGTACCAATGGACGACAATATGTACAGGGGCGACAATATGTACCAATGGACGACAATATGTACAGGGGCGACAATATGTACCAATGGACGACAATATGTACCGGGGCGGCAATATGTACCAATGGACGACAATACGTACCGGGGCGACAATATGTACCGGGGCGACAATATGTACAGGGACGACAATATGTACCGGGGCGACAATATGTACCAATGGACGACAATATGTACAGGGGCGACAATATGTACCGGGACGACAATATGTACCGGGGCGACAATATGTACCAATGGACGACAATATGTACAGGGGCGACAATATGTACCAATGGACGACAATATGTACCGGGGCGACAATATGTACCAATGGACGACAATATGTACAGGGGCGACAATATGTACCGTCGCAATCCTTCCTATAAAGAATTATACATTTTTGTTTATTCTTAAATAAGTAAATTTTAAATGTTTTTCGGAATAATTTAATGTAATGTCTATTTTATTTCTTTATGATAAAATGTCGTAATTAGCCATTTTATGATAACGATTTAAGACAAAAGATCATGTTAGATCATAAAGTAATTGGAAACGGGAGGGGATCCAGGCAATGGTGGCTTGAAGTTTGACCGCCAGGTACCGTATTTGGTGTAAAATTTCCGGCCTGCTGGACCGACCTGTATTATAGACTGGAGTGAGGATAGGGAATCAGTGAGGATTACTGGAGCCGCTATTTGGTTTTCACGGCTCAAGAGCATAATTAAGAAGTGCGGTCCGGCTTGCAGCTATTACGGTCAACCGGAAACAATCGAGCACGTTGTCCTGCTATGCCCCGAATTCTCCAAGAAAGACGGGAGCTAGCGGAACCAGTAGGGCACACCAACCATTCACTCAAAGGACTTCTTAACCCGACCGCTAGGGCCCGTGATTCAACCTATCAATATTTGGCGAACTATATCCACAAAATTCAATATACCACCGTAAGATGTAGCCTTCCAGTACATTCCATACCAAACCTACCCAATGCTACCGACTTCGACCAGCATACTTTTAGATATGGCTCTAACCAAATAGTAGGTACAGTTGTTGACACGCATCCCCGAGCCATGGGGTTAAGGCCTACCATTAAAAATTCATTAAATTCATTATCTTAGATTTAAATTCGCACCAAAACCTGCATGTAGATCCGTAGTGCGACGGATCGACACTTTCAGGTTATAAATTAGTAATTAAATAACATATTGCTGGCCTAAAACGGTTAACTACTGTCTCATCCCGCCAGTGGTCACTTTACATATGTTTTCATCTATTTATTTAATAATTAAATAAACACATAAATAAGATAACTACTGTATTTCTAGGAATACTATATAGTCGATGTATTCGCCCCCAAACTTTAATAATTAGGAAATTGAAATGAAGTTGACGTTTACATGTTCATAATATCTGTACCCAGCCAAATTATTTTTTATTTTATTTTACCAGCTGTCCATCTATGTTGATTATAGAGAAAAAAATGACATTTTCTATTAAATATATAACAAATACCTGCTAAATTTTGATTGCCATATGTGCACATTTCGGAAAATCATTCCTCATCAGTGACACTAGGGTCCGAAAAGTTTGATAGATAAAAAACTTAAGCCAAACAGTTTGAAAAATCAAAAATCTAAAGTTCCAAAATTATATGAATCCAAATCCAGCTAAGGAATGCTTTGCATGAGGGAAAACAGACCTTAATTTTTAAATAAATTAAAAAAAATAGAGGGCTGAAAATTTTGCTAAATGGTATATTTTCTGACAGCACAAAGTACTGTCTACCGAGTTATGGATACCCTCGGGGAGTTTTACTCCACCAGCAGCGGTACCCGCTCAGGGGTAGTAAATATATAACAAATACCTGCTAAATTTTGATGTGCCGTATGTGCACATTTCGGAAAATCATTCCTCATCAGTGACACTAGGGGCCGAAAAGTTTGATAGATAAAAACTTGAGCTTAACTTAAGTTATACCTTACACAAACCCCGTTAGTACCTCTTTGCAAATGAAAGAAAGAAGAGTATGAATTAACCCGTGAATGAAATTTGAATCTTTCACCCAGGTGTGTACCTTTTACTATATATAGACATAATTTTTACAGGTAAGATAGGGACCGTTTCAAAACTAACTATATAGCCAATTATATAAATGCCTATTACAAAAAAAAAAAATCATTCACAGTGTGTGTGTGTGTGTGTGTGTGTGTGTGTGTGATTTATTTATTTACATTGTATTTATTTATTTATTTATGAGAGAGAGAGAGTAATTGACATTCATCTTTATTATAATCACATACCTGATTATTTTATCATTTCCTAACCTGGTTGTAATTAAAATTCGTCATCCGATTGGCTATCAGAATCAATTGATATGATGTATTTTTCCACTGTACTGTAATTCAATCCATCCGATCCCCAATATAAATCTTCTTTTTTCAGAACGTTTCGTTCACAATTTTCCCAAACCCCAGGTGTTATTTGTGTAAATGACTGGTATATAAGGTGTTTAATATCACAAAGTTTTCCGGTTTTATTATTCCTTGCAACCAAAATTTTTACAGTGAGCCCATACTAATTCTATTGGATTGAGTTCGCAGTGTCTAACAGGCAGCCTGAGTACAAAGTGTCTATGTTTGTTTACCAGAACATCAGTTTTATAAATAGTCTTTGGTTTATTTCTTTTCACAGTTTCATAGAGTTCAGGTTTTTTTTCAAGTGAGGGGAAATTATTTTACTATCAATTAACCATCTTACCATTTGATCTTTTCTAGAATTTGACGTTGGTTTTATTGAATTTTCAGTTCTAATATTGTGATATGGTGCATTGTCCTGAATTATAATACTTGGATTATACAAGGATGGCAGCAACTTATGTTCAAACCAGTGTAAATAGACATCACCATTCATCTCCTTTTGATAATCTCCATCACCTGATTTTGCTTTAAACACAAGGTCACAGCCTGGAATCAATCCAGTACCTTTTCTACCAGCATGAAGAATGGCATACCTTTGACCCTTACCACAAGGAGCAACAGGATTTGTTGCATGTGGTGTATCCGAAATCAGATGTACTGAGTTGTATGGTTTTGATTAACCCAAGTCTCATCTCAATATATAATATCAAACCCAAGACTGAGGAATTCTTTAATTTATCTCAAATAAAAAGAGCGATCAGCCAAAACAATTTGATTTATCTCCGACCTTTCTTCCTATATCTAAAACCAACTTCACTTAAAGTAATAGCAAGTTAACTTTTAGAAATACTGATGGTGTTCTTTATTTTTTCTTGAATTTTACCCAGAGTTGGGATTTCATGGTTTGTTATACAAAGTCTGTTTTATAGCACTTTTGTCAAAACTGTCAAGTGTCTTTTTACGTCCTCTTGTTTCTTTTGAATTGGTCCCCTCTACAGTACCCTTTGGATATGTTATATAAAGTAGACTTACATACACCTGTGGCTTTGGCTGCCCTTTCAAAACTTTTACCAAGTTGGGAAAAAGGTTTACCTCTCAATTTTCTTGTTGGAAAAATTTTAAAACTTTGAAAACAATCTTTTTGGCATCATCTGACAAAATATTTGGATTACTTTTTGGTTTACCCATTTTACTGTTGTATGAATCAAATTTTCATATCAAAGACCATGCCCTGTTGAAATCATGTGACTTGAACAAGCAATCGTTTGAGGTAACATAAGGTCATATAAACATGCTTCAAGTTAGAAAATTCACTATTTTTTCTATATTACGGGCAAAATTTATAATCACTTACCTAAAAAAAACCTCAAAATTCCTGTTGGGTACAGAAATATTAAATACTGTTTTCATAATTAGAAAGGAAAATGTACTGTTATAAAGAAGTAAAAAATGAAACATGGACTATATAGTATTCCTCGAAATACAGTACATAATAATATCTTTCGGCGCAGATCAATATACACTTGTGACGGTTGCGTCTAAGACAACAGCTACACTGCGCATAGCTGAACCAACACAAGTCCAAATTTCTTCAAAATTATCTCCCCTTGACCGCTGGCGAGATAACAATCTTTACCTCTCTCTAACACACTTTTTAGCGCAATAACACCACTTACTGCCGACAGGACCACGGCAATTTTTAAAATGCGCAAAACTAAGTCGGAGTGGGTACTTCAAAATTATTCTATTATCCACCATTCTATTTACCTATTTATTTATCTATTTATTTATCAATAGATAAATAAATAAATTTTTTTTACCCAAATACACGCAATCACGCATATAAATGAGAACATGGCGAGTATATGGATGAGCAGATGTGCATATGTCTGAATGCGAAGTGTGCGTCGTTAAGCCGTAGGTTCCGTGTACCCTACAGCCTAACCGGGGGCACGTTAAAGATCCCCCTTGTCTATCGAATCAAGAGTAGGTGTTTACGCGGCATAGTGACCCCTTTCACTTACATTAACAGACATCGATCCCCCTATATTAAAGCTTCCCAATTCGGACACAGGCTTCAAATAAACCCACCCACTTCACTTCTTTATCAAAATTTCAATTTTTTCTCTTTGTGGGCTCCATCAAGACCTGGTACAGTGATGTCGCGGGGTATGTACTTACCTGTGAGCTGGACCATTCCCCTTTCTCTGCCTTTTCCTACTCGATCTACCACAGCACTGACATCAAAAATTCATCAAAAGCAGTAAATAGTCTGCACAATGGCCGAAAGGCCAAATGTAGACTCTTAACTTCAACAACCGCGTGTGTCTAGATTTTCTGGTCACTCTTGTAATTGTGACCACGAAAAAAAAAGACACATTAAAATTTAAGGTGAGTGCACTCTTCGTTATTTTTAGGATGGAATATTTTAAATTTTAAGCAATTTAAGACGTTTTTTACATTTGTTTCTATCAGATATTTCAATTGTTTTTTATTCTTAATTTTATTTGCAAAAATTCATTTTTTTTAAACATCACAGTTTATGACTTGTTCAATGATATTTTAAATGTTTCTTATTTCAAAAGTTAAAAATCAATATTTTAATTTTTCACGTGAATTTTTTTTTTTTAATATTTACTTTCGGTCTTATTCATTACTGTTTATAAGTTATAGTGACCACAATTTTAATTTTAATTTTCAGGGAGCTAGTCGTTTCGTACCATAACCATTTCGTACCATGACCATTTCGTACCCAATGTTTCCATTTTGTACCCAAATCGGACCGATTCGTACCATGTCATAACGGTCTGTTTCGTACCATACGGTATTCGATGTTACTACCATTTCGTCCATCCGATGCGTACCATGTCATATGTCCGTTTCGTACCATACGGTATTGGGTATTACTACCATTTCGTACCATTGACTTCAATTAAAAGGTTTTCTAAATTTAAAAAAAAAAAAAGTATATAATAAATAATTTTCATAATTTTTTAGTTAAGTACTTAATATTTAGAGTTATCTCCCTTTGTTTCGCACACGTTTCCGTTTTAATCAAGATTTTGCAACGCTTTTGCAACGCTATGTTTTCTACTAAAAATCCTTGTTTTTGAGCAATGTAGGGCATTTCACCTGATGTAAGTTGTTATATGTTACTTTGTACGATTTTCAGACTTGAATTTTATTGATTTTTATTGCTTTACAGCATCAAATTTTGTTTATGCTAATATTTTGTATCGCCTCGGTGGTAGACCTGAAATACATTGCTCCGAACGGCTTTTTTATATTTATTTATTTATTAGGTCCTTAGATTCAACTGAATCTGTGACCACAAAACAATTATATACATATATAAACATAGAACAATATTGTTATAAACTGAAACGGCAACATCCGTATTATTAAAAAAAAGCCGTTCGGAGCCATGTATTTCAGGTCTAGCCTCAGTGGCACATGTTCTCTGGCAGGTCACTGAATACTATATATAATAATTTTACATCATTTATTGATTTAAGCCATTAGTGTGTGATACTCGTTATGTTATTCAAAGCTAAGAATCTCATATACTTTCACTTATTAGACATTTTTTTTGTAATTCTGAGGTTAATTCTAGAGATCGTGTTGTGACGTCACACTATTAGCCAATCAAATGGAGGAATTGCATGAAATGTAAATTTTTGGCAATGTGATACCCAATCAGCTGTTGCCCTATTTACATTATAATAGTTTTGTTGTACCATCTTCTCGGAAATATTTGTTACTTCTATTTTTGAGTTAAATTCCCAAAACCTAAGCTTATTCACCCAAGATTATTTACTAAATCTAATTGAGATTTTATTATTCAATATATAATTATCTGTATAATGTTTATTATCAGATAAAAAAATACAACTTGGAGTTTATTCACTTGATGTGTATTCACAGCAATTGTTGATATTGTGATACACATTCAGATTTACTTTTTAAGTTTGAATTTTAATTAAATTTATTCCAGTTTAAATCTTGACTTTGACTATGCAGAAGTACTTTAGATCTTGCATTATTGTAACCATTGTTTTTATTATTTTGTATATTTATATTTCATGTTGTACAAATAATATTGACTCTTGTAATTGTGACCATGAAATAAAGACACATTTAAATTATATTCGATTCATTTCATATTTCAGAATCAAATATATGCCAAAAACAAAAGTTTACATGGAAAAATAAAAGTTTACACTAGGATCAGACATTCCTCCCATCGTTTCCCGTTTTCCCAACTTGGGATATAATTTAAATGAGAAAAATTTTAAAATAAAATATGAAAATGATAAACATTATTTACCTGAACGTTTCCATGTTGTCTAGTAGATTTTGTATGCTAACAATAAGGTAAATGAAACCAACGAAAAACATTATTTAAAAACTGTAATAAATTGCAGAGCAAATGTAACGCAGCCTCCTCGTCCAATGATTCCCGGAAAATGCCAAAGTAGCCGTGGTAACAACACTCTCTCTGTCCCAGTTTTTTAACGCTTATCATTTTAAAAACCCGAATTAATGAATTCTGATTACAGTAAACCATTCTTTTAAAAGAATTGTAACCCAAGGTTTACATATTATCATATATTCCGTTTTCCGTCCGCAGTCTGTAAATCTTTGTTTTATGTACGTTTTGTGTATTGTTAGTGTGACGCTGTGTGTATTGTGTTGTGACGTATCTATGTCCACGTGTATTCGTTAACTTATATGTTTTTCACGGTTCTATAATCACGCACAAAATCCGTTGCATTCTGGTATCGCTCACAACTTTTCTTTTTGCATGAAACTCTTTACTAATCTCATTAAACAGCGAATCATCAATGTAACAACACTTATTTTTTTATCATTGGAACATCTGGTAAGAAAAACTTTATTTATTTTTCCCGTTTTTTGAATTTTTATAATTATCCGCGGCATATCTTATTTTGTAATTTACTTTATTTTATCGAAACATTTACTAAATATTTATTAATGTTCCAATTTTCTGTATTTTCAGACTTTTTTGTATTATTTATTAAAGAAACATCCGTCAATAAATAGAACCTGAAGACATCGTTTGTGTAGTTTCAATTATATGCAAACCCTGTGTTATATTGGCGCCCACGTTGGGACGGAAAAAAAAAGTCAGATGTTCAGAAATTTTTCCATTCACTTGCGAAAAAAAAGATGAATAATAAAGAACTTTTCATTCGTTCTTCAGTGTTACTTCTAAAGGTTTGGTCTATGATAAGACCAGTAAGCTGTTTAAACTTAAAGAAAATTTAATTGAACTGCGCATGTGCTGAAAATGTGTATTACAATTGACTTTGACCTTGAAATGACGAATGAAGTATGTAAAGAAACAAAGCATTTCGTCGTTAGAAACTCTGTTTGATATACAAAATTAATGGTGGGAACAAGTATTTTGGTGGAAACTCGTGCTACAAGTATGTTCCGCCGATGTTATAAGAACTGACAATTTCTCCGTATATAAGTATTGTCACGCGTGTGTCGAAAAAATCCGTGCACTATCATATAACAGTAATGGGACTCGTGTGTGACATTTTTCACTACGTTCTGCATTTGAACCAGCCAGTGAAACATCTATACAACTTTAATTTTGAAATAGATGTTTTTTCTCTTCATCATCGTTCCATCTTTGCACAATTTAATGCATACTAATACAGCACCAAGACCGGGGTAAGTGTATATATGTACATATATCTGTGTTTTATGTTTAATGTTTTATGTTGGTATTTATATAGTAATTTTTGAATCATGTCGGTAACAAAAGGACAGTATCAAACCCCAGATAAACTGATAAAACGCCCAGGACAATGTTAGATAATTTAGTTAAGGTTTCTTCATCTGGCAGTAAAACCACAGGGGCTTGGTGTCAAGATTTTTGTAATTTTGTTTTAAAGATTATCTATTTGTGTTTTTATTACATGCGAGGCTGATACAAGTTCATACATATCCATAACTTTGCCTGAAATCCATTTTTAACAAACTTTAAAAAAATTCGAAATATATAACATTAAAAAACACAAGGGACCAAAGTCGCCATTTTGTAAGTCTACCCCTCGCTTGGAAAAAAATCGTGAAAAATCAACCGGTCTATGCTTTCAATAAATTTCATTTATTTCAACTTTTAAAAGCCTGTTCTTTTCATTCCTATCTCCAAAACAATCAATAACTGTCTGAATTTTTCCACCAAACATCGGACAATTTCCAGAGAAATGCAACGTTCTTCTTGTTGTCTTTGTAAATCCCACTTGGAATTACCATTACCACATTATAAAATCTCAGAATGGGAGAACCTTGACAAGGGACGCAACTCGCGAACGCCGAGGTGCTCTCGGTGATTTTGTATTGCTGCAATGTTAATTCCATGTCGTTATATGTTCAATTAGTTGAGTTATAACAATTTGAAGCCAATTTATGATTTTTTTTCAATTAAACGCCAAAACACATAAACCATTTTTCAACCCAATTTTAAGAAATAAACGAACTATAGGCTTTATAGGCTTAAGACCCTAGAGAAGCCAAATATGATGGAGTGTTTACTGGATACCTAATGCCAGGATAATATAAAAGAGGATGGGAAATGCATCTCTGTGGCAAATATACTGAGGCCTAACTTAAAAAATTCTTTGTTTGCTGTTTTCCGACTCATGCTGTCCACATGTGGGTAGGTAGGAAAAAAAATTATTTTATTTTTTGAAAACTTAATCTATTACACTTTTAAAAATGTTAAATTGGTTTCATATGTCTTTTTAAAACACATTTTACAATTTTTTTGCTAACTACAGTCTTCTTTGTTTCTCATTGTGTCTTCTCCCATGGAGAAAGTGGAACTTCCTCACTAATGTGTAAACCCGCTCACAGGTTGCTGGCTTGGGTTATTGCCCTTTCATACTGTGTTTTACTTTGTATAAAGCAAAAAAAAAATAAATAAATAAATAAAAAAAATAAATAAATAAAATAAAATAAAACAAAATAAATAAAAAATGAATTGATGGCAATAAAATTTTTTGGGTACGGGCATTTCAAGTGGGTCGGGTGGTCAACGGCAAACAGAGTTATTTTTATTTTAGGCCTGACTCGGTGAGCTAGCGTCTTTACAAAAATCACAAGTGTGTGTAAATACAAGGCAGATCATTATACACGCTTACACATCTCATTTAAACATGAACTTATTCATATGTGAATCCTTAGATTACAACCCATTACTGTCCCCCGTTTCACAATCATAAAATTTAAGATTTTACTTAAATCTTGACAAATCTGAAATTAAGTGATGTAAGGCATGGTTCTTCAAGCTTATAAAATATTTATTTCTGTCAAAATATTATTTTATTCACAGTTCAAAAAGAGATTTCCAAAATTTGCTAAATTCAAGGAAAATCTGAATTAAGGAATGATTGTGAAACTAGGGTCAGATCTTATTATAGAATTTGAAATACAGAATAGTTATTTAAAAATAAATACATAAAACATAAAAAAAACACTTATTAAAGCTGCCATATTTTCTTTGAGAGCCTGGGGGTCGGTGCTTTTCTTCTGACACTCTGGTTTTCTCTACCATCCCAGAACTGACAGCCTCAATAGAATCTTGACTGAGGCTTAAAACACCATTAACCAAATTGATCTAGTTGAGATTAAAGCAAACGTTTTATAATTGCCGTTTCCTACATTTATCATTAACAAAGGAACATTTTGAATGTATTTTAAAGATATTCAAGTGAAAGTATAATTAAACACAACAAAGCAAACAGCAAACTACAAAATCAGTCAATTTTATTTTACAAAAACAACAACATCATCACCATGATTATAATAATGACAACAACAATACTAATGTAGATAAAATAGCATATCCAAAGATAATAATAATATACATAATAATATAACAGAAAAATGTTAATCATTGCATAAAAATAGAAATAATTGTATTTGACAAAAACAAATGCAACAAAAACACAAAATAAGAAAATCAACAAACAAACAATATGAATTTATACGAAATACAAAGGCAAAATTGACTTGTCTGCTTGACTCTTCATTTGGTTTAAACAGTATTTATTTAAATAAATACATATTCTTTAACAAACAGTTTTCCTTTGAAATAAGCACTTGTGTTCCTTATACATACTAGTATTTAATGGTATATAATGAAGATTTTAATTGAAGGTCAAGTGGACAGGTCAGTACTGTCAGTCTATACACTGCTTGTTTTAGGTACATACAAACACACACAAAATTTAAAATCATTAAACAAATGTATCATTTACAGAAATACCATAAAATCTGGAAATTTAGCCAAGGAACCAAAAATTCCAATAAAAAAATTGAATGAATGTTTTAAATGTTAATTCAAAAATATATAATTTTTCTGCATTATTGAATAGTCAGCTCATAGTGTAGTCAATTGAAAAAGTAAGAAAGAGTACTGAACTGAAAATCCATTATAACAAGCTATACTGATAAAAAATCTACAAAAATACATATATGATCTGAAACAAAATTAATTTAAATGCTGTTCATCAATGTTAAATTTGACATACACTGGTACAAAATCATTTGGGTTAGGCCATAATAAATTAATACCTAGATTTTCATCCCCGCCCGCCACTATTTTAACAACCCGCCCCGATTTATTTTATTTTCGGATTTTGAACTTGTGTCCGGTTTCCATTATGGCTCCATGAGCCATAAGGTAATAAGTAAAAGCTGACTGGCTTCTGATCAAGTTGTGCATTGTAACAGCGAAAGTATTAGTGTTTTGTGCTCCATGGGCCATAGGATTATACGTAGAAGTCCGATCAAGTTGAAGACGGTTTTTAAAAAACAAAAGTGCTGTGTTTCGCATATTGGTTGTAGCATGGTATTTATTATAGCCACTGTAAAATCGAGTTAAAAACAATCAAAAACTGGTATGGCTGCCAAGTTCCAGACACCATGACATTAATGGAATTACTTAACGACTTTGTAGGTGGTAAACTCGATCATCAGATGCCCGTTGCCAACGCATTGAATTCAAGAATCACGGTTCGTGTTGGTAGCACAAAACACTAGTTGACAGAGTGTCATCCTACCACAAAAGTCGGAGATGTTATTTCATTTTTGGGATCATATATTAAATTCAATCTTGATGAGACTGGTATTGTGGTGTCTAAAAGCTCGGCCAAAGTTGATGCTTAAAAAATAAAATAAAATAATAAAATCCTCCCGCCCGCACCCATTTTGAAAAAAATTTGGATGAAAATCTAGGTATTAATTTATTATGGCCTTAATTCTGATTGACCTAAATACATACTTAACCATACCTTCTGGCATTTTCAACAACCTAAAGTGATTCCCAATAATTGTAACACTGAGCAATAATTTTGATTTTGGTATTTAAAAAATAATTATTTATGTTGTCAAAATGATATAAAATTTTCAATTTTACACAAGAAATTTAATTGTGAGTTTACAAAAGAAATTTAATTGTGAGCATGAATTTATAAAATTTGAGCATGAAATAAGATGAATGGAACCTGAGCAATCAATTATGGTACCTTACTCTGTTTCACAACCATGTCTTAACTAAGATTTCTCTTAAATTTAGCAAAATTTTACAATCTTTTGAAACTATGAATAAACTTTATTGACAAAACTAAACACAGACACCAAGACCAGAGCTTAAAGTGTGTGGTTTTCAAAATGATACATTAATTTAAAAAATATCCAAAAAATTAACAAAATTGTTGAAATTTCAATTTTTCTGATTTAAGTTCGAGAAAATCTTAGTTAGAATATGTTGTGAAACAGAAGCCTGAATAAAAATCAAATTCTGGCACAAGTTTTACAATCATTCCTTAACTAAGATGTTCCTTAACTTTAGCAAATTTTGGCAATATCTATTTGAATTACAAATAAACATTTGCGATGAAACTAAACACAGATGTTACAAGCTTAAAGTAATCTTCAGAATGACATCTGAAATTCCTGAATATCCAAACAATTAGCCAAACTGTTACCATTTTAAATTTGCTAGATTTTAAGTTGAGGAAGATCTTAGTAAAGGAATGATTGTGAAACTGGGGCCATAAAAAACAAGATTCCTTAAAGAGATTTGATTGGTCTTGTATTCCTTCAAAAGCATGGTTGAGGTATGCTTCACATTTTATATAAAATGTACATCAATATACAATATGACTATTATCTAAGTGGACTAACAATATGAATATTATAACAAATAATAAAAAACACTAAGTATCCATATATAAGAACAAGATATAATTGAAAAAAAATTCTACATTTAAATCAATACAACAAATACAAAGATAAAGTATCAACACAAGAATGAAAAATAAACAATTTTTTTTTAATTTGAAAAGGTATAAGCATAAAAAATAAAAATTTAAAAAAAAAATGTGAAAAAGGTATAAACATAAAAGAATAAATAAATAAATAAATAAATTTACCATTTTTTAAAATAAAACATTTATAAAATTATTTGGCAAATCATGACCAATTCAGCTAGGGTCCTTTTTAAAAATTTTCCAAAGCGAATTATTCTGAAAGCAATCAGGTCTCAAATTCACCAGGTATTATTTTACAACCTTCAATTTTTCCATAAAGTTAAAAGTAAACGATAAAATTAACACAATTCAAACAAACGCAAGTTTTATCACCTTATTTACATGCAATTTTTAAAACATTTACATACACTATCAGATTTTTAATATGCCAAACACTGTTTTGAAATAGATATATGGTAAATAATTAAATAAAATTTTTTAAATAATTCTTTACTATATTCCATGTTCAAAACAGCATGATTCCACAGTAGTATAGCATAAATGTAATTTTGAAAAAATACTTTTTGGAGAAAAAAAACAATTATTCTAGATTTACTTTTTACATTTTAACACATTATATGTATTTTATATAATCAATGGTTATATATTTAGCCTCATAGTAATAATTAAAAAAATATGATATAGTGAATTTTAATAAAGAGCATTATTGTCCATCTTTCAATCAAATCAACAAATTGATATTAAATATAACATAGCTTAAGCTTATGCTTTATCCTGGTATGATAAAAAAAAAATTCATTAAAAAAAATCATATTATAATAAATTCTGTTAAAAAAATTATTCTTAATACTGAAACAAGGGAGACAATTTTCTGCCACAAAACAAGCAAGTTCTTTTTTTAATAACCATTATCAATCTAAAAAATGAAAACTTACTGTTATAAATTAAAAATATGAATTTAATTGTAAAAATTGTAAAAATACCTCAATCAGTAGCAAATTAATAATCCAAAATATATGATAAACACTTATAAACATTGAGACTGAAAACCAAAATTTGAAATAGGAAATTAAAAAGAGTATTTACCAATATTTTAATTTTTTTATCTTGCAAATAGTGACTGTAATATCAAATTGATATTCAAGACCAAAAACTGTATCCAACTGTAGCAAGCAACAATTCAAATTTTGTATGTATACCAGTCATTGATTCTTTTACTTATATAAAGGTGGTCCATGCTGAGATAGTAGAGTGGAGTGGAGTGGAGTAATGGTGTTTTACCTCCAGTCAAGAATCTTTTACTTATTTCGAGGCGGTCAGTTCCTGGGTGGTGGAGGAAACTGGAGTGCCCCTAGAAAACCATTGATCTTCAGCAAGCAAACTGACAAACTTTCCCACACTATGATCTGTCCCGAGTGGGATTCGAACCCAGGCAGTAAGAGGCACTGTGATCCGTAAACACGTGCTTTAGACCACTAAGCCACCAAGGCCTCCGCTGAGATAGTAGAGGAAACCACAGCGTTGCAGTGAGACAACGGAGAATTTTATCCTGGGGCAAAGCAGTTCTTGTCAAGGCAATTGTATACATGTTTTCAAGTTATCATGACTGTGCCAGAGTGAATGGGGTACATTTGACTGCAAGGTTAAGGTAGTTATGAAGAAAAAAATACTTGTCTCTTTAAATAAAAGAAATGTCTTCAAAAAATAAAGGGATTAAAATGAGTGTGATTCGAGCAAAATGGTGGATTATTGTCTAAAAGCAAGACAGATGTGTAGAAAGCCAATAAAATATTAGTGATTTCAAGACAACCCATGCTGAATTTATTTTGTGGAGCATCAATAGTGGACTTATACATCTTAAGTCAAGAAACAACAAAAGTGCATGTTGCACTTATGTTCTCATACACAGGCAAGGTAGAGAATTCAAATGTTCAAGACTTGCATATCACCATAAGTAGAATGACAGAATTCCAATCTCTTTTCAGTTTGATGCAGGGTGTTTTTGTATTCAATAATAGCCACTTTAGATGTATTAAGAACTCTAACCTGGCAAATTTATTTTCTGCCAAGTTTTTTTTTTTTTTTTTTTTTTTTTTTTTGGTTACATTTTATACCTAAATTACACATATATTGATTATACATCACCCACTTCAAAATGTGCAATTTTGATAATTTCAAATGTATATTAAGGCTATCTGTCCTAAATCAAGGCACTTTTAAATCCACTTTACAAATGTTACCAAGTATACAAAATATTATCATCATATTTCAAAACAAAAAACACTATATATTATAGAAGCTCGTTTTTAGTAACAGAAAACAACAATATATTATTTTAAAGCTCAGTGTGTGTGCGTGTGTTTGTGTGTTACAATATCAAAATCACAATAATTTAATGCTACTTTGAAACAAATCTTTCATTACAAGATATGTGTCAATTATAACATATTTTTATTGTAACAGGTTTTGATGTTTGCATTTGTTTCTGCGTTTTTCATGTTTTTGCATGTATATATATGTGTGCATGTATGTATGTTTGTGTATATGTGTTTAAATATACCAGAAAGACATTCTTTTCTTACAGACCGTTGATTTGTATGTGAATGGATTTGTAATTAACCTAGTGACTGCAACTGTTCGAATTAGATTAACTTTTCTCGAATGAGACAGTTAATGATGTTCCAAGTCTGGAATATTATAAAAGATGGTCCACTGAAACCCTAACCTTTTTGAAAACTGTCCCCCCAAAAAACTGAAAAAAATTGCTTCATTAACAAATTTTAAACATGTTTCAGAAGACCAGATATTGCCCCTAAGGTTAACCATGTTTGAAATTTGATTAACTTGTCTTGCAAGAGACAGATATATTCCAAGTCTAGATCACAACATCTAGATCTGGAATACCAATTTAACCCAGTGTGGTCATATAGTTTTTACAGCACATGGTTAACCTGCACAATTGCAATTAATATGCAATTTGCTGAAATGTGATTAACTTCCCTCAAAAAGACAATTAAGAATATTCCAGTCCTAGAACAAATAAAGACACTATATGGTCAACTGAAATGGCTCAATGTTAGATTTCCTTCCTTTTTTTTCCTTTATTTTATTTATTTTATTTTTTTCATATTTTTCTTCTTCTTTTTTTTTTTTTTCTTTTTTTTATTTGTTTTTTTTTTTCTTTTGCTTTTCTTTTTTTTTCTTTTGCTTTTCTTTTTTTCTAACTTTTTTTTTTTTTTTTCCTTTTTTTCTATATTGAGTACCATTCCAGCAGACCAAAAGTAGGTGTGTACAAGAATAAACCAGTACCAGCATATCACAATTAAAAAGAAGCTATATGGTCAACTGAAACAAGCTCAACATTAGTGATAACTCAGACTTCAGCAGACCAGAGAAATTTATGTGTATAGCCAACCATAACACTTGGTTACTATAATTTGATACAAAATTAAGAGAGAATTAGAAACATTGTGTTTTAACAAAAACACAATTTTAAAAACAATTTTGAAGTAACCAGTTTGATGTGTATGGTATAACTGTGAATGCAGTTTGTTAGAATTTGATTAATTGTCTCAAATAGACAATTAAAATATACTGGTTCTGGAATATTGAATTGATCAGTATAAGTTCCTCCTTAAAACAGGATCCACTTTCACTGAGCAGAGAAATGTCTGTATGGCAAAAATATTTCAGTTACCCCTCTTTATGTGGCCACCCTTTCTAAGGTTTTATGAATGGGGGACCTCACAAGTGGGGAACTCCTGATATTGTTATGTTTATCTGGTCTGTAATTAACAATTATAAATTAAAAAACCTTTATGATTTTATATAAATCATAATGATTTTGTTTTGTTCAGTTAAAATTTTGGTATTATAAAGAATTTTTTTTAAAAGGAACTCAGTTCATATAAAAATGTTCCATTAATGAGTAATGCCATGGTAGAAAGAGACATTTTGAATTGAAAACATTTCTAAAACAATTTTATGACATCAAAATAAAAAATATTAAAATTGAAATAAATGAAAGCATAGTAGTAAAGTTGTACTGATAAAAAGATTGTATGACAGATAGCCCTAATCTTTCCTGTCAACACTGACAAAGCCAAATTTTGAAAATCTTTTAGTAATTTCACCTTTTGCTTATAATAAATATCTGTACTAAGAAACACTTCTTCCAGGAAGGTAAAACTGTCATTTTTCAACATACTGTAAAAGTCAAGATATGTGTAAAAAGTTATAAAACGTTTTAAATGATATTTGATAAACATTTTTAAACTGTTATTAAATAAAATTGAAATCTGCATCCTGACTGTAGCAGGAAACAACATCAATTTGCATGTATAAAATAGCAGTAATCAAAACAAATAAATACATAACACAATTTTGATGTGCCATATGTGCACATTTCGGAAAATCATTCCTTATCAGTGACAGTAATAGTGTCTCACATCAAAATCAATACATGTATTTTGACTGAAAATTAAGATTGGCATTCCTGAGATAATGGAAGAAACCAAAGCACTATGGTAAGGAAGTTTTAAGAGGACCAATAGATAACTAAATTTACACAGCACAGCAGTTAAGCAATGCCAATTGATGAACTATCAATCCCAGGTCGAGGAAGTTGTAGAGTAAAAATGGAGAACTATTGGCGACTGAAAAAACAAGAGGTAGACTTATTTTGAAGACAGGGTAGTTGTGGGGGATCACTGAACAACAAATGTTATTAAGGCAAGGTAGTTGTAAAATTAAGGGTCAAAGAATGTTCTTAAGAACAGTGTATAAAGTACAATTTAAGGCATTTGTAGAGAGGGCCAAAAGTCGATTTGTGTACTTAAGAAATACCATTTATATGCAGAGCCAATGATAGATGAAATGCTGTTGACAAAATGACAGACAACAGTTTTAGAGAAAACTTAGTTCTAAAAAATGACTTGTCAAGATTATCAAGGGCCACTCAGTACTCTCTCTTCTTCAAGCCACAGACAACTTATGTTTTTAAAGGAAGGTAGTTGATTTTTAAAATTACGTTAGTAATGTACCATGAATTCGGGAAGCAGTTTTTATATTCAAATTCTGCAAAAAACTTCATATTAGCAAAAATTATTTTTCTCTCTTAGAATGTGATGTGTAAATTGTTTTAAGCAATTTTGCAAGGCCATTGTATTTGTAACAACTATTGAATTTGTAACAGGCTTGCTTTCAGCATGAAGAGGCTGCATTTGTTAAATCGATTATAAATTAATCAAATCCAACTATACAACAGATTTGTGGACACAAATAGATATAGATTTCAAGTCACTATAGCAAGAAATCAGTTGAGTTGAGAAATGGAGTTTGACGTCCCAGTCAAGAATATTTCACTTATATCGAGACCTCGCCAGCTATAGGCGAAAGTGCAGAAATTTTGCCTGTGCATTGCACTAATGGCATCAAACAGCAGGGTTCTTTATCGTGACACGGGACCTCATTTATTTTAAGTTCCCCTCTGAAAGAAACACGACTTTCATTTCGTAATGCCGAGTGCTTGGCGAAAGAACAGTCACTACCCACTTCCAAGTCTTGGGGTCAGACCCGGTTGGGGTTCGAACCCACGACCTCCCACTTACAAAGCCAGCACTCTACCAACTGGGCTACTGTAGTTGTATATGCAAGAAATGGGATGTCAAGAATATTTCACTTATATCAAGACCTCACCAGCTATAGGCAAAAGTGCAGAAATTTTGCCTGTGCGTTGCACTAATGGCATTATACAGCAGGGTTCTTTATTGTGACACGGGACCTCATTTATTTTAAGTTCCCATCTGAAAGAAACACGACTTTCATTTCGTAATGCCGAGTGCTTGGCGAAAGAACAGTCACTACCCACTTCCAAGTCTTGGGTCAGACCCGGTCAGGGTTTGAACCCACGACCTCCCACTTACAGAGCCAGCACTCTACCAACTGAGCTATTGAGTGGTATATGCAAGAAATAAGAGTCAGTGACCAAATTTTATTCAGGATAAGATTCACCAATGTTTGTGTGCAGTTTTCTGGCGCAATGCTGAGTACGAAGAAAATATGACAAACTTTAAACAAAAAGGAAACTCATTAATGTAGTTGAGAAACACATTTTAAAATATAAGCAATAAGTATTCAGTAAATGAATCATAAAAAAAACAAGTTTCACTTCTGCTTTGCACGACACCAAGAAAACATTTATAAATATCAACATTAATTAAACCGATTAGTGAAGCATTAGCCAAAGTGACCAATGTTTAATTCAATTAAAGGAATATGCACTGATGCGTGTAACACTGAAGTTTTGCAATTCTACAAAGCAGTAATTTAAAAGAAAATAAGATAGAAAATCATAACTTGACAGAAAGATGGACAATATAATTTTATTTCTAGTCTTTAAGTAATAGTTTATATTTAATATTATTATGCTGATATTGCTGGCATTATAACTCTACCTTAATAGTATGAAATTCCAATAAGATATCTTTAACAACATAGTTACAAAAGACCTTTAATCTAGAAGCCAACATAGATCCCTATGAAAATTTAGTCCCAAAAAATTTAATACAAATTCATCTCCAATAAAAAAAGAAAAATGCTATTCTACTGTTAAATACAGGCAAGATTCTGCTTGTACTGATATTTTCGATTCCCTTAAAACAAAATCCAGTCAACACTTCGGCAACTAAATTGATTACCAACTGACAAAGTTGGTGTGGCAACCAATTTACTTTTGACTAAGTCAGGTAAAATATTATATAATTTATATAATTAACATATCGACTCTATCATCATGGGCTAGTATTTGTTTTCTAGTAGATCTTGAAAGACCATAAACAAAAGCTACATACCCTCTTAAATACATATTTTTAAAAATAGAAAAATTCTCATCACAATTCCTAAAATTTCATTCCTTTTAGATGTAAATATACGGAATCCTCTAACTGGGAAATTATTGTTGTTCCTGTGTTTATTCGAGCCTTTATCATTGAACCAAATGTAACATTGTTGATTAGGAACATCATTAATTAGATCAGCACCGTTTTAATTTTTTCTTTGGAAAACTTAATGCAGCTTTAAAATTAACTATTCAGTAGCTATGATTTTTAATTATCATCAAACTGTTTCTGTAATGTGTCACCTTTAATTTGAACTTTTAATTGGAGCTCGATTGATTTGCTGGCTTTTTAAAAAGTCATCCAATAAGTTCGAAATTAAAATTATCTACTAATAACACACACAAAATGCATTTGGATTTTCTTTCCCACTTTAAACTTTGTTTCTATCAAAGGTATTGCAACAATCAGTTCCGTTAGTGGAGTCTACAATTCAATGTATTGCAGCAATCAGTTCCGTTAGTGGAGTCTAGAATTCAATGTATTGCAACAATCAGTTCCGTTAGTGGAGTCTACAATTCAAGGTATTGCAACAATCAGTTCCGTTAGTGGAGTCTACAATTCAAAGAACAATCTCATTATTATAATTGCAATAAATGTTTGAGATGCAATACATAAGTCTGGATACAAAGAAAATTATAAATACCATTAAAACACACGGATATATGCCTAGCATCAGAAAACATTAACTAATCAATTAGCTCTGAATCCATTGGGACATAATCTAAATCTTCAAATTCCAGAGGAGGGAAAATTCAGGAAAGCCTGCGATTTATGTACTACATAACTAAACCATTGAAATTAGAAAGTGAGAAAGAATTTAGTGACAGATCTTTTTTCCCTTCAAATAAGAAAAAGAATTTTGACTGCCTGGCAAGTACATGTATTAACATGCCAACAATCTAATATACTTATTGGGTAATATCAGCAAGTAATCTTGACCTGTTGCACCCAAGTATTCTAGTGAAATAATCTTGACCTTATAGGTATAATTGCAATAAAATTGTTCCTTTATTAATATTTGTGATTTTATCCATAATTATTTTCTACCGGAAATGTCCTTCACAAAGGCCTACTACAAACAGTACAAAAACATTAACATTGGCATTTAATGAAATGAGAAAGCAATTAAATGTAAAACTACTTCTCACAAAAGTGTATGAATCTTGACTACCTCCTCGCATGTAAAAGCATAAGAGCAAAATAATATACAAATTACTATTTCAAGTAAAATAATCTTCAATTTATCATTATAAACAATTATTAACAAAACAATAAACAAATCTATTTCAAGTGAAATAACCTTGACTTCAGGAGTATAAAATGCTAACTCAATGTACCTTTCTGTATACATCTCGTCCTTAAATATACCCTGCAGGAATTGGCTTTATCACTTCTGTTTGCCAACTGAAATTCAATAAAGAAATCAATAAATAGTAAGTAAAATTAATACATGAATAAATAAATAAAACATAGTCAAACAAGATCCTTGATGCAATTGGTTTTTACTCTCTAAGGAAAAGTAACTCCTCGGGCATTGAAACAGATCCCAGATCCTCAAAATCAAGAAGCTAGACTCACAAAGAGACTCATAGCAATACTAGAAGAAAACATTGACATTCTTCTCAATTATAGAACTGTATTTCTTCAAACAAGTGAAAGAATCTTGACTACCTTGCATGTAATAGCATACGAGCAAAATAAAATGCAAATTAACATTTCAAGTAAAATAATCTTGAATTTGTCGGTATAAAATCTCATATAGTTGTACCTTCAGGTATCATCTTGTCCTCAATCATCTTCTGCAGGGAATGACCAAACGCGAGTCCTGTTGCTTGGTCCATTTGAAGGAAATCCGACTCCTTTCAATCCACCAGTGGCGATGTCCTCGAAATCCTAACAAAATAAAAGATAAAACACAAAATTAATACAAATAGCAGAAACATCAAAAGTAAAAAAGGAAAAAAAGTTACCTTTTATGTAGATCTGTGCCTTTGTCTTTATCCATACGCTGCAGGAATTGTCCAATGGCTGCTTCTTCTTCTGTTTGAAATTAAAAAAATAATAAAAAGTGATGATCAAACATAATGCAATCCAGACACTCGATGCATTTTGTATTTAATCTTTAGAACTACTAAGGTTTTGTACATTGAAACAGAACTCAGATCTGTGAAATACAAGATAAGACGATATTCACAAAGGCCTACTACAAACAGTACAAAAACATTAACATTGGCATTTAATGAAATGAGAAAGCAATTAAATGTAAAACTACTTCTCACAAAAGTGTATGAATCTTGACTACCTCCTCGCATGTAAAAGCATAAGAGCAAAATAATATACAAATTACTATTTCAAGTAAAATAATCTTCAATTTATCATTATAAACAATTATTAACAAAACAATAAACAAATCTATTTCAAGTGAAATAACCTTGACTTCAGGAGTATAAAATGCTAACTCAATGTACCTTTCTGTATACATCTCGTCCTTAAATATACCCTGCAGGAATTGGCTTTATCACTTCTGTTTGCCAACTGAAATTCAATAAAGAAATCAATAAATAGTAAGTAAAATTAATACATGAATAAATAAATAAAACATAGTCAAACAAGATCCTTGATGCAATTGGTTTTTACTCTCTAAGGAAAAGTAACTCCTCGGGCATTGAAACAGATCCCAGATCCTCAAAATCAAGAAGCTAGACTCACAAAGAGACTCATAGCAATACTAGAAGAAAACATTGACATTCTTCTCAATTATAGAACTGTATTTCTTCAAACAAGTGAAAGAATCTTGACTACCTTGCATGTAATAGCATACGAGCAAAATAAAATGCAAATTAACATTTCAAGTAAAATAATCTTGAATTTGTCGGTATAAAATCTCATATAGTTGTACCTTCAGGTATCATCTTGTCCTCAATCATCTTCTGCAGGGAATGACCAAACGCGAGTCCTGTTGCTTGGTCCATTTGAAGGAAATCCGACTCCTTTCAATCCACCAGTGGCGATGTCCTCGAAATCCTAACAAAATAAAAGATAAAACACAAAATTAATACAAATAGCAGAAACATCAAAAGTAAAAAAGGAAAAAAAGTTACCTTTTATGTAGATCTGTGCCTTTGTCTTTATCCATACGCTGCAGGAATTGTCCAATGGCTGCTTCTTCTTCTGTTTGAAATTAAAAAAATAATAAAAAGTGATGATCAAACATAATGCAATCCAGACACTCGATGCATTTTGTATTTAATCTTTAGAACTACTAAGGTTTTGTACATTGAAACAGAACTCAGATCTGTGAAATACAAGATAAGACGATATTCACAAAGGCCTACTACAAACAGTACAAAAACATTAACATTGGCATTTAATGAAATGAGAAAGCAATTAAATGTAAAACTACTTCTCACAAAAGTGTATGAATCTTGACTACCTCCTCGCATGTAAAAGCATAAGAGCAAAATAATATACAAATTACTATTTCAAGTAAAATAATCTTCAATTTATCATTATAAACAATTATTAACAAAACAATAAACAAATCTATTTCAAGTGAAATAACCTTGACTTCAGGAGTATAAAATGCTAACTCAATGTACCTTTCTGTATACATCTCGTCCTTAAATATACCCTGCAGGAATTGGCTTTATCACTTCTGTTTGCCAACTGAAATTCAATAAAGAAATCAATAAATAGTAAGTAAAATTAATACATGAATAAATAAATAAAACATAGTCAAACAAGATCCTTGATGCAATTGGTTTTTACTCTCTAAGGAAAAGTAACTCCTCGGGCATTGAAACAGATCCCAGATCCTCAAAATCAAGAAGCTAGACTCACAAAGAGACTCATAGCAATACTAGAAGAAAACATTGACATTCTTCTCAATTATAGAACTGTATTTCTTCAAACAAGTGAAAGAATCTTGACTACCTTGCATGTAATAGCATACGAGCAAAATAAAATGCAAATTAACATTTCAAGTAAAATAATCTTGAATTTGTCGGTATAAAATCTCATATAGTTGTACCTTCAGGTATCATCTTGTCCTCAATCATCTTCTGCAGGGAATGACCAAACGCGAGTCCTGTTGCTTGGTCCATTTGAAGGAAATCCGACTCCTTTCAATCCACCAGTGGCGATGTCCTCGAAATCCTAACAAAATAAAAGATAAAACACAAAATTAATACAAATAGCAGAAACATCAAAAGTAAAAAAGGAAAAAAAGTTACCTTTTATGTAGATCTGTGCCTTTGTCTTTATCCATACGCTGCAGGAATTGTCCAATGGCTGCTTCTTCTTCTGTTTGAAATTAAAAAAATAATAAAAAGTGATGATCAAACATAATGCAATCCAGACACTCGATGCATTTTGTATTTAATCTTTAGAACTACTAAGGTTTTGTACATTGAAACAGAACTCAGATCTGTGAAATACAAGATAAGACGATATTCACAAAGGCCTACTACAAACAGTACAAAAACATTAACATTGGCATTTAATGAAATGAGAAAGCAATTAAATGTAAAACTACTTCTCACAAAAGTGTATGAATCTTGACTACCTCCTCGCATGTAAAAGCATAAGAGCAAAATAATATACAAATTACTATTTCAAGTAAAATAATCTTCAATTTATCATTATAAACAATTATTAACAAAACAATAAACAAATCTATTTCAAGTGAAATAACCTTGACTTCAGGAGTATAAAATGCTAACTCAATGTACCTTTCTGTATACATCTCGTCCTTAAATATACCCTGCAGGAATTGGCTTTATCACTTCTGTTTGCCAACTGAAATTCAATAAAGAAATCAATAAATAGTAAGTAAAATTAATACATGAATAAATAAATAAAACATAGTCAAACAAGATCCTTGATGCAATTGGTTTTTACTCTCTAAGGAAAAGTAACTCCTCGGGCATTGAAACAGATCCCAGATCCTCAAAATCAAGAAGCTAGACTCACAAAGAGACTCATAGCAATACTAGAAGAAAACATTGACATTCTTCTCAATTATAGAACTGTATTTCTTCAAACAAGTGAAAGAATCTTGACTACCTTGCATGTAATAGCATACGAGCAAAATAAAATGCAAATTAACATTTCAAGTAAAATAATCTTGAATTTGTCGGTATAAAATCTCATATAGTTGTACCTTCAGGTATCATCTTGTCCTCAATCATCTTCTGCAGGGAATGACCAAACGCGAGTCCTGTTGCTTGGTCCATTTGAAGGAAATCCGACTCCTTTCAATCCACCAGTGGCGATGTCCTCGAAATCCTAACAAAATAAAAGATAAAACACAAAATTAATACAAATAGCAGAAACATCAAAAGTAAAAAAGGAAAAAAAGTTACCTTTTATGTAGATCTGTGCCTTTGTCTTTATCCATACGCTGCAGGAATTGTCCAATGGCTGCTTCTTCTTCTGTTTGAAATTAAAAAAATAATAAAAAGTGATGATCAAACATAATGCAATCCAGACACTCGATGCATTTTGTATTTAATCTTTAGAACTACTAAGGTTTTGTACATTGAAACAGAACTCAGATCTGTGAAATACAAGATAAGACGATATTCACAAAGGCCTACTACAAACAGTACAAAAACATTAACATTGGCATTTAATGAAATGAGAAAGCAATTAAATGTAAAACTACTTCTCACAAAAGTGTATGAATCTTGACTACCTCCTCGCATGTAAAAGCATAAGAGCAAAATAATATACAAATTACTATTTCAAGTAAAATAATCTTCAATTTATCATTATAAACAATTATTAACAAAACAATAAACAAATCTATTTCAAGTGAAATAACCTTGACTTCAGGAGTATAAAATGCTAACTCAATGTACCTTTCTGTATACATCTCGTCCTTAAATATACCCTGCAGGAATTGGCTTTATCACTTCTGTTTGCCAACTGAAATTCAATAAAGAAATCAATAAATAGTAAGTAAAATTAATACATGAATAAATAAATAAAACATAGTCAAACAAGATCCTTGATGCAATTGGTTTTTACTCTCTAAGGAAAAGTAACTCCTCGGGCATTGAAACAGATCCCAGATCCTCAAAATCAAGAAGCTAGACTCACAAAGAGACTCATAGCAATACTAGAAGAAAACATTGACATTCTTCTCAATTATAGAACTGTATTTCTTCAAACAAGTGAAAGAATCTTGACTACCTTGCATGTAATAGCATACGAGCAAAATAAAATGCAAATTAACATTTCAAGTAAAATAATCTTGAATTTGTCGGTATAAAATCTCATATAGTTGTACCTTCAGGTATCATCTTGTCCTCAATCATCTTCTGCAGGGAATGACCAAACGCGAGTCCTGTTGCTTGGTCCATTTGAAGGAAATCCGACTCCTTTCAATCCACCAGTGGCGATGTCCTCGAAATCCTAACAAAATAAAAGATAAAACACAAAATTAATACAAATAGCAGAAACATCAAAAGTAAAAAAGGAAAAAAAGTTACCTTTTATGTAGATCTGTGCCTTTGTCTTTATCCATACGCTGCAGGAATTGTCCAATGGCTGCTTCTTCTTCTGTTTGAAATTAAAAAAATAATAAAAAGTGATGATCAAACATAATGCAATCCAGACACTCGATGCATTTTGTATTTAATCTTTAGAACTACTAAGGTTTTGTACATTGAAACAGAACTCAGATCTGTGAAATACAAGATAAGACGATATTCACAAAGGCCTACTACAAACAGTACAAAAACATTAACATTGGCATTTAATGAAATGAGAAAGCAATTAAATGTAAAACTACTTCTCACAAAAGTGTATGAATCTTGACTACCTCCTCGCATGTAAAAGCATAAGAGCAAAATAATATACAAATTACTATTTCAAGTAAAATAATCTTCAATTTATCATTATAAACAATTATTAACAAAACAATAAACAAATCTATTTCAAGTGAAATAACCTTGACTTCAGGAGTATAAAATGCTAACTCAATGTACCTTTCTGTATACATCTCGTCCTTAAATATACCCTGCAGGAATTGGCTTTATCACTTCTGTTTGCCAACTGAAATTCAATAAAGAAATCAATAAATAGTAAGTAAAATTAATACATGAATAAATAAATAAAACATAGTCAAACAAGATCCTTGATGCAATTGGTTTTTACTCTCTAAGGAAAAGTAACTCCTCGGGCATTGAAACAGATCCCAGATCCTCAAAATCAAGAAGCTAGACTCACAAAGAGACTCATAGCAATACTAGAAGAAAACATTGACATTCTTCTCAATTATAGAACTGTATTTCTTCAAACAAGTGAAAGAATCTTGACTACCTTGCATGTAATAGCATACGAGCAAAATAAAATGCAAATTAACATTTCAAGTAAAATAATCTTGAATTTGTCGGTATAAAATCTCATATAGTTGTACCTTCAGGTATCATCTTGTCCTCAATCATCTTCTGCAGGGAATGACCAAACGCGAGTCCTGTTGCTTGGTCCATTTGAAGGAAATCCGACTCCTTTCAATCCACCAGTGGCGATGTCCTCGAAATCCTAACAAAATAAAAGATAAAACACAAAATTAATACAAATAGCAGAAACATCAAAAGTAAAAAAGGAAAAAAAGTTACCTTTTATGTAGATCTGTGCCTTTGTCTTTATCCATACGCTGCAGGAATTGTCCAATGGCTGCTTCTTCTTCTGTTTGAAATTAAAAAAATAATAAAAAGTGATGATCAAACATAATGCAATCCAGACACTCGATGCATTTTGTATTTAATCTTTAGAACTACTAAGGTTTTGTACATTGAAACAGAACTCAGATCTGTGAAATACAAGATAAGACGATATTCACAAAGGCCTACTACAAACAGTACAAAAACATTAACATTGGCATTTAATGAAATGAGAAAGCAATTAAATGTAAAACTACTTCTCACAAAAGTGTATGAATCTTGACTACCTCCTCGCATGTAAAAGCATAAGAGCAAAATAATATACAAATTACTATTTCAAGTAAAATAATCTTCAATTTATCATTATAAACAATTATTAACAAAACAATAAACAAATCTATTTCAAGTGAAATAACCTTGACTTCAGGAGTATAAAATGCTAACTCAATGTACCTTTCTGTATACATCTCGTCCTTAAATATACCCTGCAGGAATTGGCTTTATCACTTCTGTTTGCCAACTGAAATTCAATAAAGAAATCAATAAATAGTAAGTAAAATTAATACATGAATAAATAAATAAAACATAGTCAAACAAGATCCTTGATGCAATTGGTTTTTACTCTCTAAGGAAAAGTAACTCCTCGGGCATTGAAACAGATCCCAGATCCTCAAAATCAAGAAGCTAGACTCACAAAGAGACTCATAGCAATACTAGAAGAAAACATTGACATTCTTCTCAATTATAGAACTGTATTTCTTCAAACAAGTGAAAGAATCTTGACTACCTTGCATGTAATAGCATACGAGCAAAATAAAATGCAAATTAACATTTCAAGTAAAATAATCTTGAATTTGTCGGTATAAAATCTCATATAGTTGTACCTTCAGGTATCATCTTGTCCTCAATCATCTTCTGCAGGGAATGACCAAACGCGAGTCCTGTTGCTTGGTCCATTTGAAGGAAATCCGACTCCTTTCAATCCACCAGTGGCGATGTCCTCGAAATCCTAACAAAATAAAAGATAAAACACAAAATTAATACAAATAGCAGAAACATCAAAAGTAAAAAAGGAAAAAAAGTTACCTTTTATGTAGATCTGTGCCTTTGTCTTTATCCATACGCTGCAGGAATTGTCCAATGGCTGCTTCTTCTTCTGTTTGAAATTAAAAAAATAATAAAAAGTGATGATCAAACATAATGCAATCCAGACACTCGATGCATTTTGTATTTAATCTTTAGAACTACTAAGGTTTTGTACATTGAAACAGAACTCAGATCTGTGAAATACAAGATAAGACGATATTCACAAAGGCCTACTACAAACAGTACAAAAACATTAACATTGGCATTTAATGAAATGAGAAAGCAATTAAATGTAAAACTACTTCTCACAAAAGTGTATGAATCTTGACTACCTCCTCGCATGTAAAAGCATAAGAGCAAAATAATATACAAATTACTATTTCAAGTAAAATAATCTTCAATTTATCATTATAAACAATTATTAACAAAACAATAAACAAATCTATTTCAAGTGAAATAACCTTGACTTCAGGAGTATAAAATGCTAACTCAATGTACCTTTCTGTATACATCTCGTCCTTAAATATACCCTGCAGGAATTGGCTTTATCACTTCTGTTTGCCAACTGAAATTCAATAAAGAAATCAATAAATAGTAAGTAAAATTAATACATGAATAAATAAATAAAACATAGTCAAACAAGATCCTTGATGCAATTGGTTTTTACTCTCTAAGGAAAAGTAACTCCTCGGGCATTGAAACAGATCCCAGATCCTCAAAATCAAGAAGCTAGACTCACAAAGAGACTCATAGCAATACTAGAAGAAAACATTGACATTCTTCTCAATTATAGAACTGTATTTCTTCAAACAAGTGAAAGAATCTTGACTACCTTGCATGTAATAGCATACGAGCAAAATAAAATGCAAATTAACATTTCAAGTAAAATAATCTTGAATTTGTCGGTATAAAATCTCATATAGTTGTACCTTCAGGTATCATCTTGTCCTCAATCATCTTCTGCAGGGAATGACCAAACGCGAGTCCTGTTGCTTGGTCCATTTGAAGGAAATCCGACTCCTTTCAATCCACCAGTGGCGATGTCCTCGAAATCCTAACAAAATAAAAGATAAAACACAAAATTAATACAAATAGCAGAAACATCAAAAGTAAAAAAGGAAAAAAAGTTACCTTTTATGTAGATCTGTGCCTTTGTCTTTATCCATACGCTGCAGGAATTGTCCAATGGCTGCTTCTTCTTCTGTTTGAAATTAAAAAAATAATAAAAAGTGATGATCAAACATAATGCAATCCAGACACTCGATGCATTTTGTATTTAATCTTTAGAACTACTAAGGTTTTGTACATTGAAACAGAACTCAGATCTGTGAAATACAAGATAAGACGATATTCACAAAGGCCTACTACAAACAGTACAAAAACATTAACATTGGCATTTAATGAAATGAGAAAGCAATTAAATGTAAAACTACTTCTCACAAAAGTGTATGAATCTTGACTACCTCCTCGCATGTAAAAGCATAAGAGCAAAATAATATACAAATTACTATTTCAAGTAAAATAATCTTCAATTTATCATTATAAACAATTATTAACAAAACAATAAACAAATCTATTTCAAGTGAAATAACCTTGACTTCAGGAGTATAAAATGCTAACTCAATGTACCTTTCTGTATACATCTCGTCCTTAAATATACCCTGCAGGAATTGGCTTTATCACTTCTGTTTGCCAACTGAAATTCAATAAAGAAATCAATAAATAGTAAGTAAAATTAATACATGAATAAATAAATAAAACATAGTCAAACAAGATCCTTGATGCAATTGGTTTTTACTCTCTAAGGAAAAGTAACTCCTCGGGCATTGAAACAGATCCCAGATCCTCAAAATCAAGAAGCTAGACTCACAAAGAGACTCATAGCAATACTAGAAGAAAACATTGACATTCTTCTCAATTATAGAACTGTATTTCTTCAAACAAGTGAAAGAATCTTGACTACCTTGCATGTAATAGCATACGAGCAAAATAAAATGCAAATTAACATTTCAAGTAAAATAATCTTGAATTTGTCGGTATAAAATCTCATATAGTTGTACCTTCAGGTATCATCTTGTCCTCAATCATCTTCTGCAGGGAATGACCAAACGCGAGTCCTGTTGCTTGGTCCATTTGAAGGAAATCCGACTCCTTTCAATCCACCAGTGGCGATGTCCTCGAAATCCTAACAAAATAAAAGATAAAACACAAAATTAATACAAATAGCAGAAACATCAAAAGTAAAAAGGAAAAAAAGTTACCTTTTATGTAGATCTGTGCCTTTGTCTTTATCCATACGCTGCAGGAATTGTCCAATGGCTGCTTCTTCTTCTGTTTGAAATTAAAAAAATAATAAAAAGTGATGATCAAACATAATGCAATCCAGACACTCGATGCATTTTGTATTTAATCTTTAGAACTACTAAGGTTTTGTACATTGAAACAGAACTCAGATCTGTGAAATACAAGATAAGACGATATTCACAAAGGCCTACTACAAACAGTACAAAAACATTAACATTGGCATTTAATGAAATGAGAAAGCAATTAAATGTAAAACTACTTCTCACAAAAGTGATGAATCTTGACTACCTGCATGTAA